>OX104064.1:158072188-158115856 GCA_944474145.2 Dicrocoelium dendriticum | reverse complement strand
CTATGTATGAAGGTAAAGTGCTCGTAAGATGGCGGTATATTTCTCTAGAACCCCGCTCTTTAGCAAGCAACGCCATAAAGCAGACCGATCAAGAGTCAAAAGCGGCACGTATGTCTAGGAATGCAGTGATAGTGGGCCTGCGATAAATGTGATGATGTTCGAAGAGCTGGCGGAGCGTGAAGATTTGATCCACGCATCCGCGGCCAGGACGGAAACCAGCTTGTTCTTCACGGTAGTATGATGCACGTACTGGGGATAGCCTGCGAAGCAGAATGGATGCGAATAGCTTAGAGGCAACCGAAATAAGACTAATCCCGCGATGATTTGCACATGAAGTGCGAGCGCCTTTCATGAAAATCGGGATAATGACTGATTCGCCCCAAGAGGAAGGCACTCACTTCATGCCAGATTTTTGCGAACAGCGCGATCAGCTGGTTAATGATCGCCACACCGCCGTACTTGAATAGCTCCGGAGGAAGTCCGTCTGAGCCCGCAGCCTTGAAGCGCTTCAAGCGTCGAATCTCGAGGCAGACTTCCGCTTCGCTGGGTGGATTCAGTGGGACGAGCCACGGTGGACAACAAGGTGTACTGCATGTACTGATGGATGGTGGAGGCCAATTGAACTGTGAGTGAAAGTGCTCGGCCCAGCGGTCCATATGCCTCTGTTGGTTGGTGATCGGAGACTCATCCACCTCACAAATGACCTCACTGACAAAAGGCTTCCTGAGGCCAGTGGACCGAATGAGTTGGAAAAGCCTGCAAATGTTGCCAGAGAGGGCAGCGGTCCCAATCTCTAAAGCACGCTCAGACCACCATGTCTCGCGATCCTTGCGTAGGCTTTGCTTGAGCAGCCGGTTGGCAGAACGGTGCCGCTCGTTGTAATCTGATTCCGCAGGGATATCATTGTGGCGTTCGAACAGCTCAGGAGAACGAGCAGAAATCCAAGCCTTCAAGGGGCGTCGAGTTAGACCGCAGCATGACTGTCCGAAAATGGTCATCGCTTTCCGTATACAAGTCCAGTGTTGTTTCACTTCTCGCGGTGAACTGCAACTGAGTGCATATGCCAGTGAAAACGAATAGCTCACCTGGACAGAGAAATCAGTTAATCTGTTTACATCAATCTTGCGGTGCTTCGTGTTTCGGGATCCTCCAAAACACATGCAGATTTTCGCGCAAACCAGAGCATGATCTGAGTCAACAAAGGTGGACCAAAAGGACCTACAGTCCAGTACGCTGCCACGCCATCTGAAGCTAATTTCAATGTGATCAATTTGAGACCACGGTTGTGTTGAAGAAGGGGGATGTCACGTTGCGGAACGCTTATACGTATGCGTGAAGTTAGTGTTCGAAAGAAACAGACGGTTGTCTTCGAACAATGTGAGAAGTCTCTCTCCTTTATCAGAGCGGTTCTCATCGAGCGAGTGATGACCACCAAGGTGGCGTTCGTCTGGTAACAGGCGGCCAACCCGTGCGTTAAAATGCCCAGCATGGATAACGACATCAGAGTTTTTAGCATTAGTCAAGAGCTCTTGTAGATCCCGGTAGAATTCGTCCTTGACCGAGTCCCCACTGCAATCAGCTGGAGCGTACACGGAGATCACAACCAAGTTGTCTCTCTTCGCGGTGCCTATTAATTCTACATGAACCCCGAAGCCTAACTGTACATACTCGGCTGTTAATCGGGAACCAGTCCAGTAGTGCCGCCTCGGCCTTGCCAAACCCGCTGAGGCTGCTTCTGGAACGTCAGAAAGACGCGGGTGATATCTGACTTCCTGGTCAGTGGGAGATGTCAATGTAAGCACAGTGCTGGGATCTTGCAATCGGGTTTCTGAAAGGCAGCAGACATCAATGTCTAGGGAATCTAGGGTGCGCGCTAGACCGGCTTGCTGTCCACTCTGCATGAGTGTCCGAACGTTGAAGCACACCAGAAGGAACGAGGATCGGGGACGAAGGAGAGCCATAGTTTGAACTCCTTGGTCTGCGGCGCAACCAGAATCGCAGCCAGATTATTGAACACAACAATCGGGTAACGGAAAGTGAGGATTGTTAGCAAACAAACAATTGGCGTGTGATGAAGTCGCGTGAAAGTGACTAGCAGAAACAGTAGCTGATGAGCACGTTGTAATACAGTCCATGGTTTTGTGAGAGGGCGTGATACTACCCGGTTGCACAAGCCGAAGTAGGGAGTTGACTTAGGGGATTCCACCCCGAGCCTTTGGCTAAATAACCTACCCGCAAGGCAGCGGGGCGAATTTAGGGAATCGCGCCCATTGGGAGGCGTTGACTGAATGTTCAGTTCATGCGTCTTGGTTTGGCAGATCACCAAACAGGGGCCCAATAATCCCCATGAAGTCGGCACAATTGAAGGAATACAATGCCCCACCGAGGTGAGTAATGAGCGTTGTCGGTGTCGCGTATTTAGTGAAGAAAAAGCGAATGAACCTCGCACCCACTAAACTCCGATGGCTGGGCCACGTTTTGCGCATGCCAGCACACAGACTCCCGCGTCGTGCGGTATTTGCGCGACCGATGTGTGGATGGCCAAGCGATGAATAAGTCAACGGATATGAAGATTCAAACTTCGGACTTGGCGTCGGTTGATGCTTAACGACTGACGGGTTGGGGACCGAAGGAGGAAGAACATGTTTGGTTGGATAGACTAGCTGACATGTCGAAGAGCCAATCCCATTGATGTTTGCATTGTGAGTTTCTTTGTCCATTCCTTGCCGACTTATATTCATTCTGTAACCACGATCTCACATCTGATGAGTAATATGATACTATCATTTTACTTATTGGGCAGTCATCTTGAAGCATCTGTTGTGTTACTGGATTGTGATGCTCAATCTCAACGTGGACCGCGATTCCTGCTGAAGTGAGCCTTGGCTAATTCGATTACTGGGAACGTAATTAACGAAGCAAAGAGATAGTGGGTGGCGCACACTCGAAAACACTGCAATCCACGATCGGTTCCGAATTCATTTGATACCATCAGGCAACAATAGCAGATATCGCATCGGGGACCATTAGCATGTTAGCGGAAACCACTATCACTACGGCCAACAAGTCACGACGTGCAATTCCTGGCACAATGGTCAATGACTGATCGTGAGTAAAGGTTTCGTCTTACCCTGTACAAAGGCTGCAACGGTTCTGACAACGTTCTCCGCAGGACCCGTCGTCGCTTCGGTAGTGGTCCCGAGTGGCCTCGCTCATGACTCACAAGGCCTGTCTGACTCAGGCACTCGCGACCGCATGTGCTACAGCACCATGCGCTCGACGTCGATGGAGTACTAACCATCGGCGTCTGTCGCTTCCGCAATTGCCGCTTCTTCTTTGCATGCACCAGGGTTCTCTCTTGCACCTCTGCAGCTGCATTCGTGATTAGATCGCGCCATGCACCACGATCAACCGCCATCGATTCCCATGATCTGCAATCAAAATTAGAACGTGAGAGGCTCACTTTGATCATGTCCGGGTAGGGTAACTTTGATTTCTCCACATGCCGCTTCCCAATACTCAGCTAAGCATATAAGAGTTGTTTCGGTATCCGCATTGAATTCATACGGCTCACATGACCGAGCCACCTCAGGTGTCTCAGCAGAAGTATGCAGTCCACTGCATACATTCCACTTCGACGCAACACTTCCGTGTCAGCAACTCTGTCGCCCAACCGATGCGCAAAATCCGTCGCAAGCATTGTTGATGGAACCGCTCGAGATATCACAAATCCCGCCGGTACATCGTCCACGTTTCACTGCCGTATAGAAGAACGGACAGCACCATGGATATGTACACCATCAGCTACGTGCCAAGAGTAAGCTGATGGTTGTTCCACACTCGGTACTCTAGCCACCCGAATGCCGCCGCTGCCTTCAACACGCAAATGCGAAGCTCACTGTGTAGCTGCTGATCAGTCGACATCACACTCCCAAGGTAGCAGAAGCGGGAGGTGGTTTCCAATACTTCCGCACCAATGCTTATTTGCGGCTATATTGAAGATTGCACCTCCGGTGAAGGCTGAAAGGGACAGACAGTTTTGCTTGTGTTGATGGTGAGTCCGAATTTGGCCGCTGTCGAAGCCAGATCATTAGTCATGTGCTGCAACTCATCCGCACTGTGTGCAAACAACGCACAGTCGTCAGCAAACAGCAACATACGGATAGGTGTCTCACAGACTAGAGTTCTCGCACCGAAACGACGCATGTTCAGCAACCCACCATCAATACGGTGCTCCACACGAACACCGTAAGCACAAGCCGCATCAAAAGCACAAGACAAGATTGCATGAAGATATATATTAAACCGGGCAGGATTTAAGACGCAGCCTTGCTTAACACCAGGGATAACTGCAAAGTCATCCGAGGTATCTCCACTCAGTTGCACCCGTGGCCGCATACGCTACGCAGACATTCACTTAAACTTACAAACTTACGGGGGTAGCCTAACTTACCCAACACCAGCAACATTGCCTGGCGGTTCACTGTATCAAATGCCTTGGTGAAATCAACAAAAAGCGAGCACAACGGCTGGTGTCGTTCTCTGCACTTCTCCTGCAACTGCCGAGCCGCAAGCACCATACCCATAGTGCTGCGACCCGAACGGAATCCACATTGTTCTTCCGCCACGTTCGGTTCCACAACATGACTGACGAGACGAGTAAGTAGGATTCAGGCAACTACCGAGCTCACACAGCTCAGCAAGTTGATGCCACGATAATTCCTGCAGCATTGCTTGCTACCTTTGCCCTTCTATAGTGGTAGCACAGGGGGATCCTTCAGTTCAGGAGGCACCTCCTCCTCAATCCATAGGGGCTGCACCAAGTGGTGTAGCGCAGTCAACAATGCGGGTCCGCCGTGTTTCAATACTTCAGGCGGGATCCCGTCGGCCCCAGCACACTTGCCGTTTCGCAGCTGAGCAAGTGCTCTCTGCGTCTCATCCAGTGTCGGCGTATCCGCCAGACCCGTCTTCACATCGTACTTCTTCAGGCCGTTCAATGTAGGCTAGTCGATCTCTGAACGGTTGTTCAAGAGACAGTCGAAGTGTTTCCGCCAGATCTGCATTATGTCTACTGTGGTAGCGCCTGAGCTACTATCGGTCAGCGTCATCAGCGGCTCCAATCTCTGTCCATACACCGCCTTCAAGGAGTCAAAGAATTCCTTGTGTTGGCGGCGTTCGGCGTAGCATTCCATCTGTTTCGCCTTCTCCGTCTACCATGCGTTTTTAATGCGACGGATTTCTTGGGTCAGTCGCCGTCGAATTGGGCGAAAGTGACTCTGCTTCCCCAAGTCACTGGAGTCTGCCACATGAGCAGCAAATGCTGCATTCTTCTCCGACACCAATGCGCCAATCGTCACATTGTTCTCATCAAACCAATCAAGCTGCTTACAGTTCGCACGACCGATGGTCTCCTCGGAAGCAGCAAATGTGGTGCCACAGGTCGCCCACTGTGACTATGCGTTTCATATCACACATGCGTTCAGGCATCGCCTACTCTAGCTCAGTACGTTTCGCCACAGTACCGAGAGAGAGAATGTTACATTTACGCCTCCGATTCACGGCGGAACTGCAATACATAGATTTACTAAAGTATATGTACAGTTTGGTGTGCACCAATTTGTGATCAGTGCCACACTCAGCTCCACGCAGTACACGTGTCATGCGTACTTCACGCATATCACGCTGACGTACGATGACATAGTCGAGAGTGCGTCCAAGTAGCTATATCATTCGCCCTCAGCGCAAACCGAGTGTTCGTGATCCTCAGGCCATCAGTGGCACACAGCGAGAGCAACTTGTCACCGTTCGCATTCGCTGAGCAAATGCCATGCGAACCGATAACATCTGTCCACACCGATGCGTCACGCCCAACGCGCGCGTTGAAATCACCCAGCAGAAATAGCCCGTCGCTCCCCGGCACAGACCGTATCACGGAGGATAGCTGAGTATAGAATTGATCACGCGTGTCATCAGGATAACACATAGTCGGACTGTACGTGCCGATAAAAGTGGTGAACTCATCTCTTCCGAGTTGTAGGCGAACAGTCATCAGTCGCGTGTTGATGCCCGTTGGTTCACCCACCAGCTGGCCATGGACGCGATCGGATATTGCAATTTCGACCCCGCGACCACATGATGCTTAGGCGGCGTTGCCCACCCAGTAGAATGTGTAGCCAGTACCTGCTTCATGTAACTTACCTTGCTCAGCGAGCCGAGTTTCACTGAGAGCCGCAATATCGATGTAGTAGCGCGCCAGTTCGATCGATCGGGGCGCTCACTCGAATTCCGATCCATTAGTGTGGGCACGTTCCAGCATCCGATGCTGAGTGCTTTGCGCGCAAGCATACGATTATGTTGGTGGGCAATCGCACGCGAGGTGGCGGTTGTGCTTCAGAGGTTTGCTTGAGGGACTCCGGCCGGAGCCTTTGGCTCCATAGACTGACCCACAAGGATGCTCTGCGAGACGGCCATTGCAGCGGTTGCAAGCTGGTCTTCGGAATGTGGACGATGGTTCGGTTTTGTGCTGTTGCAAATTTTCGTTGCCTTTTATACGCTTAGTAGTCGTCAACCGATCCAGAGTCAAGGGATTTGTCTCAGAGGCTCCGCCTCCACCACGCCAACTTACCATATTCCTCGTGGAACCGATCGAGCTTTCCGATACTTGTCTTCCGGTACTTATCTTGTACAAACCAGTTGCCTGGTGATTTTACTTCACTCTTTATAACTGACCACCAAGCTTAAACAGATGCAGTTTGTGGTAGAGATCAATTCAGTTGACTCGCGACTAAAGTCACACTGTCGAAGTCAGTTTCCAGCAGTTTGAAGCTAGCTGTAGTGCATGGGCATACTGCAGTCGCATGCCAATGTTGGCAACGAGAAAGGAGTAGCTGCAAGAAGTGAACACCATACACATGCTGTTCACACTAACAATAATTCTAGGCATGATAGAGTTAAGCGCAATGTTAAGCGCGTCGGCTAGCAGAAGTGTTGTGACGCTTCAATGTCATGCATCATGTCAGCGAACTTTGCTTCCTCCTCACAAAATCTGGGAAAAAGTTGAACTTCAAGCCAGCGTATTTGAGGACCATTGAAAGCGCCCACGAGCAGAAAACGGAGGTAATTCATGTTGATTCTGAGTTCAGCAACCAATCCAAACAACGGCCAAGAAGATTGCGATAAAATGCACCCACGAGGCAGCTGGAACACTACAATTGCTTATCTACGCCATTGTCGCTTTGGTAGGCGCTCAGAAAAGACCGGACGTAGAGCAAGACGCCACCGTCGGCATTTATATATATCAAGGCAGAAACACGAGTAGCCACATGCTCATCTTCCCGGGTGAGTAGCCCAAGATTCTACCATGTCTGTGCGAGCCCAAGTGTGGCCGCTCAGACGAAGTGAAGTGACACAGCTCAGCATGCTTGTTCATAAGACTACAGATTAGTAAAGGCTATACACACCGACTGCGGTCTGAACCACCGGCCGTGCATGAAAAGCGAGCGACCGATTTACCCGAATTCACATTCGTGTTGAAAGCACCTAGGATTTTACAATATTTAGGTTTCTTTATACTTCACCGGTTCGTCACTTTAGCTCGATGATAATGTCTTTGAGTCGGACTCGATCAGCTGGATCTATATCCGGACGGATAGGCACCCGTCTGATCTCTCAGTCAAGGCAATATTAGTTTCGGGTTGGTTTCATCGGTAAAAGTTACCCGCATAGGTCGGTCCTTCTCAGCAGTGTTTTTGCAGAGGTAGATGCATTCATCCTCATCCCCACCATCATCATCATCCATCATCATCATCATCAGTAGCAGAGCAGCAGGCGCCTAAACTGCAGCACAAGCACTGTGACCCCCGGAATATATAATAATAAGTGAGAGAAGAAGACCTAGCGTAAAACCTTAATGTCCTAGGCAAACATTCTGAATCAAGGCGACTACACCTTAGCAACAACATAAAGGAAACATCAGCGAGAGATCATTAGCATCAATACACACTTTAGCTAATGTGCCGTAATACAAAAAAGAGATATACAGAAAAAAACGAGATACAAAAGGTTACAGAACACAATATAAAACCAAAAGAACGTAATAGGATGTTTAGTGTCATAGTAAGCGATTGGAAGCTCATGCAATATGGAACAAGTGAAAACAGTTCAATCAGTGATTGGTTTAGCAATGATTTCAGTAAGACCAGAAAACAGGAAGTAGGCGAACTCGGTTCACACAGATGCCACAGAAAACGGGGGATAAAAGTGAAATTGCAGAGGGACGATAAGGATGGAAAAGTGCAAGAAGACGGGGCCTGAGTAGTAACATCCTCAGTTCTATTCACATTGCTCGATACCGCAGATAGGGCGCCGTTGGTTATCCAGGAAACTGGTCCCTTAACTGTTGAACGATCTGGTTTGAGTGAGTGAATGCGAAAAAACCGTCACCCAATGCAATATTGGGACAGGCGACCACCACATCACGAAATTGTCAAGTCTCGCCAAGATAAATAAATCGTAAAAATGTGGAAACGACAATCATCATCAACAGCAGTACATCGTCCATTTGAACTGAGGCTTCGCTGCCATGCAACCATGATGACCTATGGAATAAAGAATAATAAGAGGGAGAGAAGGGAGACCTACCTGAAAACCTTAATGCCCTAAGCAAACAATCAGGGTCAAGGCGCTCACACCTTACCAACAACATGCCGTCACAAACAGCTGGATATGATGCAAAGGCAGTATCAACGAGACAGCTTCTTTGCAGCGTTCACAACCCCGAGTCTTAAATAACGAGTAAACAAAAAATAGAAAATCGATTTCCTAATAATTTCTTTTTGATGACATCGGCACAAAGCAACGAGGATTCGCTGGAACGCGACCAACACCGATCGCGCATGAACTGAGTAAACCGCACCTATGTGGATTTGAACTAGTGACCTCCGGATCACAGGGTTAGCGTGTAAACAATTCGGCACCAAGAAGAAAAGCACCGGCTGAGTAAGGGGCTGGCATCGATGGAGTCTGGCCCATCGGCATCATGCATCTGAAAGTGCAGCACATGCAATGGTGCGTGCCTCAGCCGAGCCGGTCAGGTAAGTCATCAAGGTGGCCACGAGGGGCCAATATCGAAGGGGCGATAGGTAAGTTAAGTGAGTGAGTGTTAGCGTTGCGTAATCACACTGCTTCAGGTTCAGTTTAATAGCTCAAGCCAATGATATATATATATATATATATATATATATATATATATATATATATATATATATATATATATATATATATGTATATATATATATATATCTTTGGCATGCAAAGTTTTAGGGATTGCAATAGTTTTTAAGCTCGAAGCTTTGTATATCTCAAGGAGAGCTAAATTCCCCAACAGAAAGGTAGTACAGAATGTCCATAAGCGTGGATCTTCTCTTAGGGTGAGGTTTCGGGCAAGCCTACAACTGATCATCGCAAACGGAGGCCCGTAGCCGTATATCGAGCAAATTGAGGAAACTAACGACAAGGTTAGAATAGCATGATTGACGGGGGTTCACTTGGCATCCACCTTGTAGGGTGAAACAAAAACCAGGGGGCAGACTAGTGCGTGGTTAAATTCCAGTCGCTGGAGGAGTATCGCACACACAATTGGATCACATTAAGCAACAAGCACAGACTTACCAAAATGGAAAGTATATCAATCGTGTCGCTATCCAAATGAGAACGAATAATGTGAATAACACCTCGGAGAGCCTGTGTTTCTTTATATATTTGCATAGTTTCGCGCCCTGAAAAAGCATAGAGTACCATAAGGTATGGAGTAGAAAATAGAAGGAATGGTGAGAAATACATGCAAATAAATAAACTATTTGTTCTCGACAATGCGAGGCATGACACTACAGGTATGATCATAATAAAAGGACAAGTGATCGGGAAATGTGACAAAACACAGCATGTTTTCCATAACAGTGAATGCATATATGCACGTAGGTGTGTATGTGCGAAGTTAAATATTCTTAATCTGGATAAAAAGTATTACACTTTGTTTAATTTGCTCAGTTCTGTTATTCTTCTGTATATCCCGCGTCGAATACAGCGCGTTTATTTTCTATTAAATTCTACGTTGGTTATTGTTGTTCGTCGCAATCAGTCGACAATTCAGATATGTCGACCAGCTATCCGGAAAAGCGCCAGAAGGCGACGAACAACAATACTCACCAAAATCCTTCCATTCTACGTTGGTTGTTTGATATCCCAGGTGTGGCTGCGCTTGATGTGAATATTGACAAAGTGCCTATCTGTCTGATACCCTCCACCTCGTCTACATTGGTACCAGAAGACTCTGGAACATTGCCGGAGGAGACTGGGTGCACGGTCCTCGTGGCCGTGCTAAGCACAAAGAGTGGTTGCATCCACTGTGGAGCGGAACACATCCAAGACACCACCTTGTGTACTTCTGGTACGCATGATTCCCAACAGGAATGCTTCTGTTCTGCTTGTTGAAGGACTATGGGCCGGCTCTGTTGATGAAACGTAGCTCTCATCTGCATGCCTCGACGTCTTATTCCTTCGGGTTTACAACGGATATGGGGTGTGTGGGTGGAACTGTGGGCGGTGCAGTGCAAGCCACCCATGGTCCCTTTGTAGGCGCAGGTATCCTGTGGCTGTCCCCATGGAGGCCACAGTGACAAGCAAATCCGGATACGGATGCCGCCAATCCATATATATATATATATATATATATATATATATATATGAAAGGTGAAACCATCGCTTCGAAGTGGTTGAATATAACGATCACAGTGAAGACAATAGATCGATGATATCATATGGATAAAAAGCCAAGGCTTGGCAGGCCCTGTGGGATGGTTTGGTGAATTACATAAATGCAAAAATGCAGTTACACTAAAGTGAAACGCAGATCTGTGGACTCACCAGATTATCCAAGTTAACATACATGATTATACGTTTACTCCGATTTCGTGGAGGTCGGTAAGCACAATGTTTGTCTGCATCTTGTCGTCCTTCGATGAACGGAATTCAACTCGAGTAATGCAGATGGTACAATGCATCGTGCAGTAGTTCTTTGGTGAATAGTGTTGATGCAAAAGTGACAAAAGTCGTAAGAGAGGTCCACGGATGACAAATTCTTAGAGAAAAAAGTAGTTCCGGCAGCAGTTAAGCCTACTGTATTGGGTGGTCAGTTTCAACTGGTGATAGATCAATTTTGTGATATGGCTAATTTCCAGGTGACGGCAAGCATTACCGGGTTTTTCAAGATCTGTTAAACCAGAATGAGGTCACCCTGTAGACAGCGATATCTTCCGCTGTACATTCTCAGAGCTTTCAAGCACAGATAGTACGGCAGGTGAAGCAATCCCTTCACATTTGTCATTGCCCTTCGCTTTGCGGTATCCAGTGCAACCAGATCGCGTTTACCCAGAGTAGCCAGGCTTGAATCGCGTACTATACATGGGGCCTCACATATGCATAGAGCATTTGAAGGAAGATTGATGGGGAGAACCACCCAAACATCCTCCGCAAGTGACCAACATGTTGGTTCGCGGTTTTGGGCACCTTCAAGGATTGCGCCGAACAGCCGACGTCGACTTCCATCACCATCCATAGGTCGCGCTCCTGTGAGGCGGTTTCCAACATGTGGTCTCCAAGCTTATATGCGTTCGTGGGTGTGTGGCGTACAGGTAGTCTTGCACTTGCCCTCGTTGAACGGATGTAGGTTTGCCTTTGACCATCCAAAAGCACGGCCTAAGTCTCGTTGCAACAGAACGTAATCTTCCTGACTTCAGATCGCTCGCAATCTCTTAACGTTATCAGCAAAAAGCAGGAAATTCGACTCGATGATACGCGAGAGGTCATTGATGAAGACCATGAATAAACGCAACCACAACACTGACCCATGTGGGACACCGCAGTCCACATTAATAGGATTCGAAAACGAGTCCCGAATCCGAATACGAAGCCGCCGCTGAAGAAGGACTTTCCGATCCCCAGGAAGATAGGGTTCCCGATTCCTTACGTTTGCAGTTGTCGGAGAAGGATGCAATGATCTAAGCAGCCGTAGGCTTTAGAAATGTCCAGGTAGATGAAATCAATACCGGTCCCGCTATGGGCTATTTCAGTCCAACTGCCACGCGCAATGAGTAGATTGGTAGTACATGATCGAGAATGACGGAATCCGTGTTGATCCGTTGCTATGATCGACATCATAACCTATGAGAGCACCGGGAGAAGAACAACTGGGCGATAATTGGCTGGCTTCGAAAAACGACTACCCTTGAAAATAGAGGTAATGCCACCGTGCTTCCACATGTTGGGAACCTGCTGTTCGTCCAGGCATTTACGAAAGATTCGAGTTAGTGGCTGCATCCTCAGAGGATAGAACACATACATTTGCCGAGGTGAGTGGCGAAACACTACGCTTCGCATTCCGGAGACTGTTCACATGTTTGTACAGTAGTTTGATGTTACCATATATATATATATATATATATATATATATATATATATATGTATATATATATATTCCGGCGGGAGAGCCTATGGTGCGCTGAGGCTAGTTGTGGCTTGATCCCGACAGATAATCTACCCACTGTTGCTACTGTTGTGCCATTTGCTCATGTCTTGGGTGCCTCCTCGTGGCGACCGCTAGGTGGGAGTTGACTTTCGCCCTTCTCCCTGCTAAGATCCAGAACACCAATCCGCATGTCAGTGAACTGACCATGTGCCAGACCCGCTGCCTTTCGGGTCTTCATTTAAACGAAGGCTTTGGCTGAGGATCCGAGTCGTTCTCCTGTCAGGTATGGGCGCACTGCCAGTATCCCAGTCAATTCTCTTCGGAGGTTAGGAAGTGGTCGACGGCCCTATTCCCGTAAAACCCAGCCATGAGAGACAACAGGTCTACGGATTCTAAGATCCCAGCTCGATTGGCGTAGAGCACGAGCGCCACGCATTGTCACTGACGGTGGAATGGTTCCTCCGGGTGCTCAATGCTTTGCTACTGCCCGCCTCAAGCCAAGCAGCCCCTGGTCAAATTGGTGCAAAACCGCCAAAACCAACTTGCGTCTGGCCGTGGTCGCAGGTGTATCCTACTACAATTCGTGATGGTCGGCTGCCGTCCTCCATGGCTCAGCTGCATAAGCTGCGGGCTAGTTGGCACAAGCCACTAGCAGTCATGGGTTCGGTCCTCCGTAGAGGAACGAAGGATGCGCACTACTCACGAGCCCCAATAAGGCGAAACGGCCGTCTGGTGCTTTTCCGGGTAGGTAGTTGACTTATCTGAATTGCCGGCTGACTGCGACGAAAAATATTTCCTACTACGGTCGCAAAACATAGATGAATCGTTCCAATACCTCAAACCTTCCGTGTGACGGCCGTCAAGCAGATCCCAAACTGTCTCTGCAATCACATTGCCGAGCCGGATCTGCTCCCCACTGCATTGTGGGTAAGGATATTGAGCCAAAGGCTCCGGCCGGAGTCCCTCAAGCAAACCTCCGAAGCACAACCGCCACCTCGGGTGCAATTGCCCACCAACATAATCGTCTGCTTGCGCGCAAAGCACTCAGCATCGGATGCTGGAACGTGCCCACACTAATGGATCGGAACTTCAGTGAGCGCCCCGAGCAACGCACTGCACTCGTCGCGATGGAACTGGCGCGCTACTACATCGATATTGCGGCTCTCAGTGAAACTCGGCTCGCTGAGTAAGGTAAGTTGCATGAAGCAGGTGCTGACTACACATTCTACTGGGTGGGCAACGCCGCCTCAGCAACACGTGATCATGGGGTCGGATTTGCAATATGCGATCGCCTCCATGGCTTGCTGGTGGGTGAATCAACAGGTACCAACATGCGACTGATGACTGTTCGCCTACAACTCGGAAGAGATGAGTTCACCACTTTTATCGGCACGTACAGTCCGACTATGTGTTATCCTGATGACACGCGCGATCAATTCTACACTCAGCTATCCTCCGTGATACGGTCTGTGCCGAGGAGCGACGGGCTATTTCTGCTGGGTGATTTCAACGCGCGCGTTGGGCGTGACGCATCGGTGTGGACAGATGTTATCGGTTCGCATGGCATTTGCTCAGCGAATGCGAACGGTGACAAGTTGCTCTCGCTGTGTGCCACTGACGGCCTGACGACCACGAACACACGGTTTGCACTGAGTGCCAGTGATATAACAACTCGGAGGCACAAACGGAGTGGGCACGCTCACCTGCTCGACTATGTCACCGCACGTCAGCGTGATATGCGTGAAGTACGCATGACACGTGTACTGCGTGGAGCTGAGTGTGGCACTGATCACAAATTGGTGCGCACCAAACTGTATATATATTTTCGTAAATCTATGTATTGCACTCCCGATGTGAATCGAAGGCGTAAATGTAACATTTTCTCCCTCGGTACTGTGGCGAAACGTACTGAGCTAGAGGAGGCGATGGCTGCACAAGTGTGTGATGTAGACTGCATAGCCACAGTGGGCGATCTGTGGCACCACATTCGCGACCAGGTGACAGATGCTGCCGAGGAGACCATCGGGGGCGCAAACTGTAAGCTGTAACTGAGTGGTTTGATGAGAACAATGCGACGATCGGCGCATTGGTGTCGGAGAAGAATGTAGCATTTGCTGCACATGTTGCCGACCCCAGTAAGTTGAGGACGAATAGTCAGTTTCGCCAAATTCGACGGCGACTAACCCGAAAGCTCCGTCGCATTAAAAACGCATGGTAGACGGAGAAGGCGAAGCAGATGGAATGCTACGCCGAACGCCGCCAACACAAGGAATTCCGTGACTCCTTGAAGGCAGTGTAAGGTGCGAGATTGGAGCCGCTGAGGACGCTGATCGATGGTAGTTCAGGCGCTACCTGCACACAGACTGCAGACATAATGCAGATCTGGCGAAAACACTTTGACTGTCTCTTGAACAACCGTCCAGAGATCGACTGGCCTACATTGAACTGCCTGAAGCAGCACGATGTGAAGACGAGTGTGGCGGACACGCTGACACTGGATGAGACGCCGTGAGCACTTGCTCAGCTGCGAAACGGCAAGTGTGCTGGGGCCGACGGGATCCCGCCTGAAGCATTGAAACACTGCGGACCCGCTTTGTTGACTGCGCTGCACCACTTGGTGCAGCGTGTATGGATTGAGGAGGTGCATCCTGAGCTAAAGGATGCCCTTGTGCTACCACTGTACAAGGGCAAATGTAGCAAGTAATGTTGCACCAATTATCGTGGCATCAACTTGCTGAGTTATGTGGGCAAGGTGATTGCCCGAATCCTGTTCAACCGCCTCGTCAGTCAGGTTCTGGAACCGAACGTAGCGGAAGAGTAGTGTGGATTCCGTTCGGGTCACAGCACCATAGATATGGTGTTCGCAGCTCGTCAGTGGCAGAAGTGCAGAGAACGACATCAGTTGTAGTACTAGCTTTTTGTTGATTTCACCAAGGCATTTGATACGGCGAACCGCGAGCCATTGTGGTTTGTGTTTGGTAAGTTTGGTTGCCCGCGTAAGTTTGTAAGTTTAATTGAATGTCTGCACAGTGGTATTCGAGCGAGAGTGTAGTTGAGTGGACAGATCTCGGATGACTTTGCAGTTGTCACTCGTTTGAAGCAAGGCTGTATCTTAGCTCTTGCTCCGTTTATTATTTATCATCATGCAATGACATGCTGTGCTTTTGATGCCGCTTGTGCACACGGTGTTCTTGTAAAACAGGGTATTGATGGTGGTTTGCTGAACATGCGTCGTTGCGATGCGAGAACTCTAGTCTGTGAGACAACTATCCGTATGTTGCTGTTTGCTGACGACTGTGCGTTGCTTGCACACAACGCGGATGAGTTGCAGAACATGACTAGTGCTCTGGCTTCGACAGCGGCCAAATTCGGACTCATCATCAATACAAGCAAAACTGGCTGTCTCTTTCAGCCTTCACCGGAGGTGCAATCTGCAGTGGTGCCGCGAATAAGCATTGGTGCGGAAGTATTGGAAACCACCTCCCGCTTCTGCTACCTTGGAAGTGTGATGTCGACTGATCAGCAGATACACTGTGAGCTTCGCATCCTCGTGTCGAAGGCAGCGGCGGCATTCGGTAGTGTGAAAACCCAGCGTCGAACAACCATCAGCTTACCATTAGTACGAAGCTGATGGTGTACATATCCATGGTGCTCAGTCCTTCTATACGGCGGTGGAACGTTGACGATGTACCGGCGGGATGTGTGATATCTCGAGCGGTTACATCAACAGTTTTGAGACGGATTTTGCGCATCGGTTAGGGCGACCGAGTTGCGGACACGGGTGTTGCGGCAAAGTGGAATGTACGCAGTGGACTGCATACTCTTTCTGAGACACTTGAGGTGGCTCGGTCATGTGAGCCGTATGGATTCAACGCGGATACCGAAACAACTCTTATATGATCAGCTGAGTATTGGGAAGCGACATGTGGGGAAACCTAAGCTTCGTTACCAGGACATGATCAAAGTGAGCCTCTCACGTTCTAATCTTGATTGCAGGTCATGGGAATCGAAGGCGGTTGATCGGCGTGCATGGCGCGATCTGATCACGAAGACAGTAGCCGAGGTGCGGGAGAAAGAGGTCAAACATGCAGAGAAAAAACGGCAAGTGCGGAAGCGGCAAGCACCGATGGTTTGTACTCCATCGACATCGAGCGCATGGTGCTGTAGAACATGCGGTCGCGAGTGCCTGAGTCAGGCAGGCCTAGTGAGCCATGAGCGAGGCCACTCGGGACCACTACCGAAGCGACGACGGGTCCTGCAGAGAAGGTAGGCAAACCGGCGAAGCGTTTGTAGGTACGCTGCATTCGATTTAGTAACCGCATACTTGCATGCTAAGTCTATTTATTTTAGGTGGTGGGTTTTCAATTTTGTCCTAATACTTTTCTTTCTCATCTAAATGTTTACCTGTACTCTCTTCTATAAACTTACACAGGTCGCTTAAGCCAATTGTAGTTAATTTCGATAACATTTTCGTGTTTGTGGCATTTCCGTAAAATATACTTTCCGACCTCGTGAACTTATCTAGGATTCGTTTGTAAACAACTTATTTCATATGCTCATTAACTTAAGGTTTATGTCACCGTTTCCTTATGCATTACTCGATTTATTTTCTTTGTTATCTTTCTCTCAAGTGATTGGCTGTTGCTTGATATCTCCAGTGTGGCTGCGCTTGATGTGCATGTTGACAAGGTGCCTACCTGTCTATTACCCACTACCTCGTCCATACTCGTTCTAGGAGACAGTTGGTCGTTGCTCGAGGGTACGGGGTGCACGGTCCTTGTGGCCGTGCTAGGCTCGAAGAGTGGTCCCATGCACTCGATGTGGAGCGGACTACGGCCCAGCCACCGCCTTGTGTGCGATTGATTCCCAAATACAGCGTGCTTGTGTTTACCTGTGAAGGAGTGTGGACCGGCTCCGTTGATGAAACGTGGCTCCGATCCACATGCCTCCCGGTCTTATTCCTTCGGGTTTACACTGGATATGGGGTGTGTGGTTGGAGCTGTAGGTGGTGCAGCGCAAGCCACCCATGGTTCCTCTGTAGGCGCAGGTGTCCTGTGGCTGGCCACAGTGACAGGCAAATCCGAAACCGGATGCCGCCAACCATGTATATTCCACACTATACCAATTACGATATAATTGGCTGGGTGCCACAAAACATAAGAGGAAAAAATAGATTGAAAGGGAAAACAACTGTTAGGGTAGAAGAGTCTCACAGCAAGTGCGCCATTGCGTACGGTCCTTGGCCATATCCTCCAGCGTTTGCAACCAGATGTGCTCGGGGTCCATTCATCCCCAACCCGGGAGTCGGGAACGCCTGACAACAGCCAGCTTCAACGTTTGCGCCTTAACGCATTGGATCCAGGTTTTACATTGCCCTCCTTTTTGTCGCTTCCAAGCCACCCCTGTGCTCGCAAATAGGGCTCGTCGTGGTAGCCGCTGGGTAGGCATGCGGAGCACATGGCCAAGCCAGCGAAGCCTCCGTAGTGAAATGATGCTATCAATCAGTCGGCGGAGTTCGTTAGATCTGGAGACTCGCCGACGGACTTCCTCATTACTGATGTGATGCCATCGAACACCAGCAATGCTTCGCAGGCAGCGGTGATCGGAGACAGATAGCCCCTGAACATCGCTTTTGCGAACGGGCCAAGTCTCACAGCCGTACAGCAGATTCGCTCGTACCGTAGCATTATAGACTCGTCCCTTGAGAGCGAGGCTGTCACGAGGAAGCCACAGGTGACGAAGGTTAGCGAAAGCGACTCTAGCCTTAGAGACACGCAGGGAGATCTCATCTGTCAAACCGCCAATACTAAGACAACTCCCAAGATATATGAATTTATCGACCACTTCCAGGAGATGCCCCAAAAGAGTGAGAGAAGGACATGAACTTGGCCGGTCCTGTAATAGGACCTTACATTTGGAAGGGGCAAAGCTCAACCCAAATCGGGAGGCGGACATCTCCAGTCTGAGCAGCACATGTTGGGCGGCTTGGAGGACTCGCAAATCACAGCGATGCCATCGGCGTACTCTAAGTCCCGAAGGCGGTCACCAGGGAGCAGTATAACACTACAGGACTCAGTTTTCCAAAGCAGTAATAATGGATCTCGTTCATGGCGAAGTTGAACAAGAATGGAGAGACTGTACAATCTTGTCTAATACTGCTACTGACACTGAAAGGGGGCGAAATGTCTCCGTATGCTCTCACGCGACCCGAAGTTTGATGGTAAATGGCACGAAGAATGCTGATGTACTTCTCAGGTACTCCCCTCTTCAGTAAGCAGTCCCAAAGAGCCACCCTATAAACAGAGTCAAAAGCGTCTCGAATGTCCAAGAATATGACTATAGTTGGTCGACTGAACGTATGGCGATGTTCAAGTAGCTGACGGATCGTAAAGATGTGATCGAGGCAACTACAACCCGAGCGAAATCCAGCTTGTTGTTCACGCAGGTGCTGTTCCCGTACGCAACTGAGGCTCCGTAAGAGTAGGGCAGCGAGCAGTTTGGATGTGACACAAATGAGATTGTTGTCACGGTGGTTGGAGCAAATGGTCCGGTCTTCATTTTTGTAACCAGGTACAACATCCACCAAATTCCAGTCGAATG
The DNA here is from genome assembly GCA_944474145.2 of Dicrocoelium dendriticum. Taxonomy (NCBI): domain Eukaryota; kingdom Metazoa; phylum Platyhelminthes; class Trematoda; order Plagiorchiida; family Dicrocoeliidae; genus Dicrocoelium; species Dicrocoelium dendriticum. The sequence goes on along the minus strand of OX104064.1, from coordinate 158,096,733 downwards.
GAATGGTTTCAGTAGTCCAAATCTGATGGAATAGAGATGTCAGTTCGCGAGTGAGAGCAGGACCTCGATAGTTGAAAAGGGCAGGAGGAAGTTCATTTGAGCCAGTGGCGCTTCAGTAGACGAAGCTCATTGGAAACGTCAGCCTGTCGGTGGAGAAACATCCACGCACCAGGGAGCAGTGTGAACCCCGGAAGATAGACTCGGTTGCGCTGCTGGCCAGTTGAACTGATCTTCAAAGTGCTCTGCCCATCGTACCAGACGACTGTGAATTAGTTCACCGCCATTTTCACGCAAAACCTCACTCACTGTTGGTCTTCTGCCTCCCGTGGAGCGAATAAGTTGGAAGAGTTTGCGGGAGTTTCCGGATGAGGCCGCCCGCTCCATCTCAACGACGCGCTGTATCCACCAAACCTCGTGATTCTTCCTGAGGAGCTGTCAGCTCAGCCCCTGTGGTTCCGCCTAGTGCGTTGTACTCAACTCCGGCGGGAATTGTTCGAGGACTTTCCATTAATTGGAGAGTGTGCGGAGATCCAATGACTAGCAGCTCGTCTAGTGAAGCCACAGGCCAGGATAGCGGAATTTCGTAAGGCGCTCAGGATCTGTGCCCAGCGTGTCTCAACATCGGAGGATAGAGAAAGCAGGTTTGAAGCTAATGTGTTCTGAAATGCGCCGAGAACATTTGGGGCAGCGAGCTTGTCTGTGTCAAGCCGTTTCCGGCGACGCTGTTGGGTGCCTCCAAAGCGCAGAACGAACTTAGCACACATGGGCGCATGATCCGAAGTCAGGTAAGTGTTCCAAATTGACTCGCAGTCTGTTATGCAGCTTCGCCAAGGGTAACTAACAGCGATGTGATCAATTTGCGTCCAAAACTGACCAGGCGCCGGAGGTTACCAGGTGGTTCGTTGGTGCCAGGAACGTCGGAAATTGGTGCTGGAGAGGAACAAGCCGTGGTCGGCGCACAGTTGAAGGAGTCGATCGCCGCTGTCCGTCCTGCGAGTACCGTGGCTACGCTGACCCCCAAGTTCGCGCTCATGAACCCCTAGTCTACCGACCCGCGCATTTAAGTCCCCAGCGAGTATCACGATGTCCGTTCGGCGTTTTTTTGCGGAGGAAGTCGGTGAGTTGGCAGTAGAACTCGTCTTTAGCTTCGTCCGGGCTACAGTCCGTAGGAGCGTACGCCGCCACAATGAATAAGCAGCGCCCACTGGTCCCGTAGCTGGAAGATCGCATTGAGCTTTCCAAGCGGAATACACAAAGACAGCTGTTGACCGGGAACCAGTTAATGACCGCTGCCTCAGCACGGGCGCTTAAGGCAACTCCTACGCCGGCGAAAGCACAGGCTGCCGCTGTCGCATCTCTAGATAAGCGCAAGGTGAATGTGCAACTGGAACTAGGGGAGGGTGAGAGCAATCGCAGCGTTGTGCAGGAATCTTGTAAACGAGTTTCGGTTAGGCAGCAAACGTCGATTGGGAGGGTTTCCAAAGTGCGCGCAAGAGCAGCTTGTGAACCAAACTGCATGAGCGTTCGAACATTGAAGATAGCGAGCGGGGTGCATTGCTGTTGGTATTGGAATGTGTGCGATCGATTTTGAGCGGTTCATTGATGAGGCCAAAGGTACCGTTTTTATTTGCAATGTACTTTTGAAGACTCGAAACTAAAGGGGGGTTGCCAAGAACAGGGGGGTTGAATAAACGTGGAACGAAGAACGTGGTTTGCGGTGCGGTAGAGTGAGGTTTAGTATGCCTGGCAGCCAGCACCCCGGGCAAAAAGAGAGAGGGTTCAAAGAGCATGAAACATGAGCAGAGAGTTGAAAATTTATCATTTCATGTGTTGTGTGGGCATACAGCTTCCTGGTTGCCTAGGCCGAGGAAGGGGATTGACTTAGGGGGCCCCACCCGGAGCCTCTGGTCAAGAGGACCAGACCCGCAAGGCAGCGAGGCGAATTCAGGGAATCGCTCCCATTGGGAGCTGGTGACCGATTGTTCGGTTCATACGCCTTTCGTCTGGCTGGCTGCCAAATAGGGGCCCAATACTCTAAGTAATTCAGCGTCAAGCTGAAGGATTAGAATGTTCCAGCAAGGTGAAGCAAGGAGCAGTGACATTATTTAGTGGCGAGTCACATGAAGGCGGGGCCTTCAAACTGGCCGTTGCTGCTCTCCCTCAAAACAACGTTCTTTGCGCTATCTACTGCAAACGTATCAATTGTATGTGGATCTTCCGACGAATTCTTTGGCTAGACAATTTCAAGATCACTGAGGTCCCTCAACTCCACCGATTCTTTAAAAAAAGTATGCGAGACACCGAGCATAACTCGCAGTTCGCTGATTTTATCCAGTGAAAACGAACTATCACTAAACGTTTTAAAAAATGTTGGCCTCGTCAGCTGGAATAAGAATCTTATAATTCATTCAAGCAATGTGCACTCTTTACCCATTCTGTTTGTAAAATTGTAAAATGCTCCTCTTTACTAATGATGTTTATAGCATATTTGTGGTAGACAGTGTAAAGTGCAGAAAATGCATCCATCTGGGTGCATAAAGCTTTTCTTGACATCCGCCACGTCGCAGTGTAGTTAAACGGACATAAGTGGCTTTTTATAGGGAGAACGCTTGCCGGGGCGAAAATCCACCACGTCCTGGAACACTGCCGCCGAACCTTTCGCTGGAACGGGATAATCCCGACCCACCCAACTGGCACCACGAGGTAGTTAGGCAAGCCAGCACAAAACCTTTCCGCTAGGCTCTGCTGATGTACTGATTTGTCCACACGTACAATTGTGGTACAGTAATTACGCTACACTATATATCCGCATCAGTCGTCAGGATTAGGGCTCGCTCTGTACGCATGCGACTCTTACCGCCATGCGGTTTCCGGGTTTTGCTCCTAATGAGTGTTGGCGCTCTTGCAGAACGAAGGTGCGTGTTTTCCGATGCGGATTTAATCAGCAATAAACTTGCCAGCAAACACCATCCAGGCAGTATCAATTGAACAGTCGTCCGAAAACTCACAGATAACATCTCCAACTAGTTCTGCTAGTACGTTGTAGTGAGTGATTATCCGAAACAAGTTAATATGTTCTTGTAGATACTCCGCGGAACACACAGTAGCAAAGAATTGCTATGTGATCACTCAGTCGCACACATCATGTCCACCAGCCTCGGGAACACCGTGTACAAGGATGGCCTTGGCTACGGATTCCTTCCGGTATTCCTCCAAGTCGTGCTCCACATGTTTACGCTCTCTCCACGGAATATCCGGGAAGATGCTGATGGAACATGACCCCTTTTGGAAGCGAGCTGTTGATAAAAGAACTGTTTCTGCTACATCGGCGGAAGTCAATAAAACGCGGACAAGTCACGGTTCATCGTAATGCTCTGAGTCTGGGTGACCCGTGTCAAGTTAGCGGGCTTACCTACAACACCCGGCATGTCACATATGAAGTTCCACTGGTTCACATCATCGAGTTGTTTTCCTTTAAGGGAAGTTGACGTCGATTCTACAACACTCTGTCGCTCGAGTTGAAGTCGACCGCCCAGCCGGTGGATGCTGTGTAAGTACAGGTTCACCTTCTTCATTTATTTTAGGTCCAGTGGTTGCCTTTGGCAGCAATCACGTTCCAATCACCATTAGTGTTGACGTCGTTTTGACATTTCGGAACCGTTTGGGGAATAGACGAGGCATTGGCCGTACTTCTTGCAATCGGATTGGGCGTATTTGAGTCACAGTTGGTATTAACGTCTAAAGCCACAGATGAACATTTTTAACGCGGTGCCCAACCTTTTCCTCAGTTTTGTAGCGGATCCTATGGAAAAGCACAAGGGTTTACGTTCTGTCCAGCTTTCTTCTAAAAAAGCGAATTTGGCATTTCTTATTTGTGCAGACGTTGCCACAGTCTTTCGTGTTTCTGCAATAGTTCATGTACAAACTTGACCATTGGGATGACCATACATACTGCGCAGAAACACAGAGAATCAGGTCGACCATCGTGTTGTTTCAGCTGGTTTACTTTGAGCTTAGAATACTTAGCATGAAACTTGTTTAAACAACTAGAACACTGGATTTCTGTTCGTACATCTTTCTGGTATGAGGGAAAAGCACATACTACTTTCATTCCGGTCATGGTAGACTAAGCTCTTGATTGATCGTTACAAACCGTCGCGTCGATCGATGCCTTTCGGGTCAACAGTTGAGCGCTTGCGGTTGCCTGTCTGTGCGCTGAGCCCTGAAATGGCTGCATTTCACGGTCGACACGTCCGTTGCACGTTTGCGGGGCAAGTTTAGGCAGCTGAGTCGTTCGCTCGGTTATCGCCCTGAGGTGTAAATCGGATGACTGAGCGACAAGAGACAAAATATCCTCTAACTTAGCGGTCGACAGTTTTGACTGACGGCTCGCCGTATAGATCCCAGAGTTGGCTTTGGTGTGAGACCACACATGGTGCTGTATGGCTCAGGATTCAAAAACTTGCCAGTGTGTGTTTCTATGAGAAGGGTACGGAAACTGTTGTGAAAGTAAAATGTGATCCGCACAAACTAGATCCGAAAAATGGAATGCACTAAATAGCGCTGATAAAGCTGGATCGAAGGAGTTCAGGCAATGTGATAAGATAGTGGAAAAGTGCAATTCTAAATCTCACACGCTATTGCTCCATGTGTGTGAGTTGCAGGTACGGAAGTTAGGGACCTAATACAAAAGCTAATTGTATTGGGCAAACCCTGGAGGTCAATGTGACTGAGTTCGTTTTGGTAAAACAACTAGGATCCGCGGACTGAGGCGCGATAGAGTCACTCATGATGACTCGCGTCGAGATGATGACAAGAGATAGCACGTGAGGGAAGTGAGACGAAACGCAGAGAGCATACAATAGGAAGAGGGGTTACGCAGGACGTAAGTTTAGTAGTACGGTATATTTTAGTACGGCATATATTAGTAAACAGGTGCCAGAAACCGAGCACAGGAGCGCCAATGGTTGAGCGAGTTTATCGTTTCCGTACCTCCTAACTATAGAGGTAGTAGCCTAACGCCGATGGTGACAAAACTGGTGTCTTCAAATCTCGACGATCGTCTTACAGCAGATCAAAAGACGTGGATGAGGAAAGAGCATACTGGTTTTTGTCTAGGAGAGGGTTGTAAAGACCTTATGTTCAGTCGATGGTGGGTGCCAGAACAAAGTCACACGTACCCTAGACTGATAATAGCTGCGTTTATCAGCACAATGAGTGCGTTCGACTGCGCTGAGCGCTCCATCCTCCTTGACACACATGAGCTAAAGGATGGAACTACCAAATGTGCGAACAACCTAGGTGTCCTGTACTGAAACACCACTGGCCGCGCCAGGATCCACGATTAGGCACCATGTGTTTTCCCGAAAAGAAGTGATGTTCATCAGCATTGTCCCACTGTACATAATTTTATTCAACTTAATCGTGAATACTATCTTGAAGTGTCCCCTTGGAGAATCTCACGATGTGCGTATCAAAATGCTGACATTGATTGTGCGGAAATCACCTTGCTGTTTGCCAATCAGGAGGCAAGTAAAGTCAACTATAGACAGGCCCTATTCGGTGTGCTTGATAAGTTTTTGACTATTAACGAAGTAGTAGACCAATTCAGAAATATTGCCACCTGTGCTACCACAGATCGGCATGAAGTCACTACAAGTATTTGGAAAATTAGAACTTCCCTCTTAAGCCTACGACATCTGTAGCGGCAGAAGAGCGTCCTCTTGGTCTGGAAGGCCGTAGTGCAAGATCATAGTGGAGGCAGTTCTACTCCATGGGAGTGCGATTTGGTCCTTTCAGACTGAGGCGCCCTTCAAGTAGTTGAACACCGCTACCCGTAAAGTATTACTGGTGTCTGGCGGCACCAGCTAGCCACAACTACGATGTGTGTAAGCAAGTGATAGGCGGTGATAATCAGGCTAGTTTCTTAGAACAACAGACAGCACTGAATAAATTAGGTTGGCTTGAACATGTACTACGTATGCCACTTACCGATGAAGGCCATGTTTTGCTTGCCAGATGTAGGGTAGCGCAAAGCTGGAGGTGGACAAAGTTGATTTCGCAGCGGGAAATGAAGTCGCTGACTAACACTCTGGGTGTCGTTGGCCCATCTCGCCTTCCAGGCTGGAGTCCACAGGACCCACTTGGTGTCCGGCTCGAGACATTACAGGATATGGCTCGCAGTCGGCATTACAGTGGCGTGTTTGCTGCCATATCCTAATCATACAGCTTGTTTAAAGTGTGTTTGGTGTTGCTATCTGTGAGCTAGTAGCTGATAATGGCGCAGAGCAACGAAAGGAAGCTGTTTCGTCGATGCCGCCTTATTTTTACACGATATCCATCTGTTTCTGGAGCCATGTTGAAGAAAAGGTATACGTGCCTTGAACCAATCTGTTTGCTTAAGGGATTTAGTTTCGGTACTATGTTCTCATTTCCTCCATTTTAGTGTTCTCATTCCCGAGCTATTCTGCTTGTATGGCAGTGAATCACCAGTTCAAATCAGCAATGTGCTGATACTGCTGAGGATAATGATTTAGTTCGTATCGTTCACCACTGTAAAACAAACCAAATCCAAGCGACAGAAATCTTCCCAATCCTGCTGTTGTGTAAGTAAATCGCAACCCTCCGTGCTTCAAAGGGGAGTGTGCAATGCTGATGTCAGTCTAGACCAACCGTTTGGTGGGTACCCAATTCCAGGTAATCCGGATAGCTTACTGTGATGGTGCTATGGTTAAAAGGTTGATACCAAGTCTTTCAAAAGTTCCAGCGGCCAGCATATTCCAGCTTTATTTGCTGATCCAACAATCTAGCCTGAATTCGCCATACCTCAATGTTGCCGCGGGTAATGCACAGTAAGCAAAGTTTGCGAGAGTCCCGAGAACGACTGATATATTTAGACCAAAAGTACCAGGTCTCAATGACACAAAGGAGAACTACGACTATGGCTTTCAAAACCAAAGGAAGTTCTAGTTCGGTGACGGAAAATTGGTAGATTCATGGGTAAAGCATTAACTATTGTAATAAGTGAACCAACATCGAAGATCACCTGCCCATAGATTGCAATGTAGCTGGTTCAGCGCCAGTACGAATCGAAGGGATATAAGCAAGCAGTTGCCACGGCAAAGCGGTTAAAATAGTGAAGATGCAAAGCGCAAACCATGACCTTTATCCATAGTCGAATGTGCTGCCACGCAGTTACAGACAGAAAGACGATGTAGCCCACGATACCTCATGGAAAGCTGGATAAACGGGCGTCGGTGCGAGACTGTCGGTGTACGGGTCGATAGCGTTGTTCATCTGTTTTTAGGGCAGTGAAACCTGGACGCTGTACCGGAATGACGTCCGTTAATTGGATCGCTCTCAGCAACAATGCCTTCGATGGATTCTACGTATTGTTCGGTGTGACAGAGTTGCAGACACGAAACTACTGCGCCAAAGTGGCATGTATGCATTGGGCTGCATACTTTCTCAGAAGTGCCTGAGGTGGATCGGACATGTCCGGCGTATCTATTCGTTGCGGATACCCAAGTAGCTGCTGTATGGACAACTTGGTGCATGGAAGCGGAACGTGGGGAAACCGGAGCAACGTTACCATGAAATGATCAAGGTGGGTTTATCGCTAAGAAATGGTGACTTCATGTGTTGGAAATCAAAGGCAGAGGAAAGCATATAAATAGGGTGGTTGCCCGTATACAGTAGAAAGTGGGGAAGAGAAACGCCGGGTACAGGGGCCGATGGGCGGCAACCCATTGAAATCAAATGTATAATATTGTAGCACATGCGGTCATGAGTGCACCAGCCAAACCGGTTCGGTAGGCCACTAGCGCTGCCATGTGGGTCCAACAACGAAGAGCAGAGGTGTCAATTGAAAAGATAATCATCAGCGCAGCGCTTGGTAAACACGCTGGTTTCGATTCCATTTACTAACCAAGGACAGTAATATGGCTGATGTGGTAAGTGGGTAACATCATCGATGTATTCAGTCTGCACGTGCGCCTAGACGTTGAGTTTCTTGCACCTCACTTGTTGCTTCTTCCGTAACACGTAAAAATAAGACTAAATCCCTTTTTTCTTTGCTCGGTTCTGCTAATCGTTCGCATATTCCCTGCTTCATTTTGGTACTTTATCATGTTAATAGGTTTATATCCCTAACCTATCATTACAGTAGCCAAAAATCAACATTGTACTTCATCGGACTTGATGCATAGTTATTTGATTCACTCTGTTCTCTTAATCTGCTGTACAGTAACTGTCAATTTTGCGCATTTATTTTCAGCCATAAGCGGTGAGTGCTGCTTGATATCCCAAGTGGGGCAGTCCTTGACGTGAATGGTGAATATATATATATATATATATATATATATATATATATATATATGTATATGGTTGGCGGCATCCGGTTTCGGATTTGCCTGTCACTGTGGCAAGCCACAGGACGCCTGCGCCTACAGAGGGACCATGGATGGCTTGCGCTGCACCACCCACAGCTCCAACCACATACCCCATATCCAGTGTAAACCCGAAGGAATAAGACCGGGAGGCATGCGGATGGGAACCACGTTTCATCAACGGAGCCGGCCCACACTCCTTCACAGGCAAACACAAGCACGCTGTATTTGGGGAATCAACCGCACACAAGGCGGTGGCTGGACCGTAGTCCGCTCCACACTGAGTGCATGGAACCGCTCTTTGAGCCTAGCACGGCCACAAGAACCGTGCACCCCGTCCCCTCCAGCAACGACCAACTGTCTCCTGGAGCCAGTATGAACGATGTAGTGGGTAATAGACAGATAGGCACCCTGTCAACATGCACATCAAGCGCAACCATACCAGGGATATCAAACAACAGCCATTCACTTTAAACGACAAGCTGAAATAAAATAAATCCAATAATCCATACAGATACGGTGGCATAACTCCTCGCTAAATTACCATATAAAGTAAGTTGGTTAGCAACAAATCCGTGATAAGCAAGAAATGTCCACAAATGCTACAAACACAACAAAATTACCGAAGATAAGCGCAATTAGTGAAAGCAACGTGGCCAGTTAATAGAACATTATTCAGGGAGGCAGAAAAAGCCAAATAAAGCGAAATGAAATTTATCCAGCTTAAAAATACCTAGTTTAAGTTGGTTGAGTCCGACTGCGGTGAAAAAGCATCAAGAATGCAGCATCAGCCTCCACATGAGGCATATATATATATATATATATATATATATATATATATATATATATATATATATATATGCCCCATGCTGAGGCTGACAGTTACTGTACAGCAGATTAGGAGAACAGAGTGAGTCAAATAACTATGCATCAAGTCCGGTGAAGTACAATGTTGATTTTTGGCTACTGTAATGATAGGTAAGGGATATAAACCTATATATATATATATATATATATATATATATATATATATATATATATATATAATGAATCAACGTCCTAAGAGCAGACATAGAGTCCACAAAAAAGTTCTAGGAGAGGTTTGTCCTGTTCTCCGAGCCGGACATTTCTGTTTCAGACGTTTCGTTACCAAACTAGGCAACATCTTCAGTGCGGCTATTCAGTCTTGATTCCCCGAGTCTCGCAAACCAATGCCAGATCCGAATGACTATTGATTGTTACCTGCTTCGAATGTCAGCCTTCGATCGGTTCACGTGAGTCGGTCGAGTGATCATGTCTTCTCCTTGTCGACCTGGTGCCTATTGCTGGCTTAACCTGCAGCGCTTCGTAGACACCCTCCAGCTCCAGGTGTTTGTTGATTTAGTTCCGACCACAATGGCAGGCCTCGAGGAACTCACGCGCTCTGCGGTTTCTTGCTCTTCCAAGTATTTCAATCTTCTCCAGATCGAACTGATGGTCCTCGGCATCCATGTGTAATGACATTAAGGATTTCTCATCGTGGCGGCGGATGGCCAGACTATGTTCGTGCAGTCTTGTGCCAAGTTTTCTTCCAGTCTGGCCTACATAGTACTTGTCGCAGTTCTTGCAGGAAATTTTGTAGACTACACCTGATGTTTCCTTCGTAGACATTTTGTCGTTCGGCTGGTTTCCGTTGCTTCGTGTGCAATATTTATCCCGTGAGGCATTAGAAGCCTCGCTGCCATTTCCGAAATCGCATGGATGTAAGGTAGGATATAATCGTTCTTGTTTCTGTTGCATATGTGGACGGCGCTTGTGACTGGCTCATCGACATCAGGCAGCATAGAATAAAGCTTTTACGATACGAATTTCGCCGAAACATGCTAAATAAGTGGTCCTCCTCCGTACTGAAGATGTTGCCTAGTTTGGTAACGAAACGACTGAAACAGAAATGTCCGGCTCGGAGAATAGGACAATACTCTCACCCTCACCGCGAGCTACAGGTATTCTCAAGCAAGTGCTTTTTTCTCTTTATTTGTCATTTTAAATGCTTGATATTAAACATATGCATTAATGCAATTCTGCACACAGTACATCCATTGATTCCATTTTTGGACCATGTCTTGGAGCGCCTCAAGCCACTGGCACTGTTCATTCTTGGGTGATCATCTAGGGAAACGTACGAGTCCAGCAGCGCGAAAGCATGATGTCGACAATTATATGTGCTGTCTCCAAGTGGAAGGCTGACCGCCACGCGGTTGCATCCAGCCCGGTCATGAACGAAAGAATAGAGCGCAAGGCGGCAAACGCTCAGGCGGCACGCGTAGGATGTGACCAAGCCATCTCAAGTGAGGCAGCAGATCAGCTTGTTGAAGAGGATAATCGAAGTGATCGAGATGCGACGTCTAACGTCTTCACTATGTTGCCACCGCACACGAGCGATCCTCCTCTAACAACCGTTGTCGTAAGAGGAAAGCTGGACATGTCCTCCACGCGAATTGCCCAGCACTCGTTCCCATGCAACAACACTGAACTAACATGGGTACCGTGAACGCGGCCCTGTATAGACACACAGATGTCCTAAAAAGGCCACAATTGCCTCAAATTGACAATTGCTGATCCAACTTCAGCGATGCGAAGAGAACGTTCCTTGTTGATAGTGCCGCCAGAAAAAATGTAGCTCCAAAGATAGACAAAATTATCTACCAGTTCAGGCTATGTAGCTTCAAAGGTGAGCACGTGAGCGGATGTGAGTCAATCGTGGAGCTGCACTTTATACTTCGAGGGGGCAAAACTCATCCTATACTTAGATGCTTCAACCACCAAAAGATCCGGAGTGAGGTGCATACTTTGGATCGTCACCAAGGAAGGCCATATCAGCGTAGTCTAGGTCGGTCAGTCTATCGCTTACACGGTAAAAACTATAGGTCAAAATTCTGGAAACCTTCTAGAGTTCTCGACAAGACATCTTCGATTGCGAATGTGAAGGAATGGGGACATAGTGCAGTCCTGATTTACGCGGCTAATGATAGAGAACGGCAAGGAAAGCTTGCCGTAGACTCTCACTCTGCCAGATATATGAAGGTAAAGTGCACGTAGGATGGCAGTATACTTCTCCAGGACCGCATTGTTTAGCAAACAATGCCATAAAGCATGTCAACCAAATGAGTCAAATGCAGCACGGATTTCTAGGAATGCAACGATGGTGGATCTGTTGTGAATGTGACGATGTTATAAGAGCTGGTGGAGCGTGAAGATTTGATCCACGTATGCACGACAGAGACAGAAACCAGCTTGTTCTTCACAGTGGGACCATTCACGCATTGGGGATAGTCTACGAAACAGAATGGATGTAAAATCTTAGAGGCAACCGAAATAAGACTAATCCCTCGACAATTGATACATTACGCGCGAGCACCTAATGTAAAAATTCGGGACAATAACCGATTTGCCCCAAAGGCACTTTTATTTATGCCACATTTTTGTGAACGAGGTCCAATAGTTAATGACTGTCACACGGCCGTACCTGAACAGTTCTGGAGGAAGTCCGTCTGAGCCGGCAGCCTTGAATCGCTCCAAGTGTATAATCCCGAGGCAGACTGGCTTCGTTGGTTGGATGCAGGGGGACGATCTATGAGGGGGCAACAAGGAGTACTGCGCGCAAATATGAACGAAGAAGGCCAGATGAATTGCTCGGCCCAGCGGTCCAAACGCTTTTGCTGGTCGGGGATTGGGATCTATCCGCTTCGTAAATAACCTCAATAATACCAGGCTTCCTGAGGCCAGTGGACAGAACGTGTTGGAAAATCCTACGAGTACTGTCAGAGGGCAGTAGTTCCCATTCCCGAAGTAAGCTCAGACCACCATACCTCGCAGTCGTTGCGTAGGCTTTCCTTGAGCAGACGGCTGGCAGAGCGGCGATGCTCGTAGCAATCTGATGCTAGCGGGATACCTTTGCGGCGATCCGGTGAGCGAGCAGAGATCCAAGCCTTTAAGGGAGGTCTATCTAGGCCGCAACTTGACTTTCCGGAAGTGGTCATCGCTTTCTGTATACAAGTCCGGTGTTGCTCAATATCCTGCAGTAGACTGCAACTGAGTGCGGCTGTCAGTGAAGACTGATGGCTCGTCTGAACCGAGAAATCAGTTAATCCGTTCACATCGATTTCGCGGTGCTTCGTTTTTGTGGACTCGCCAAAAACGTGTCGATTTTCGCACTGACCAGCGCATCATCACAGTCAACGACACTGAGGCGTCTGATCTATACCACGAAAAGCCCAAGATATCAGCATCAACCGAACTCACAAACTGCTGCTGTCACCATCGTACGAAACTCAGAGTCTCGGCACCAAGTCCAATAATGTATACTAGTCTGTGCTTACCGCAAAGCTAGTTACCTAGCCAGAATCGATACGGCCCTGAGCTCCCGAATGAAGTGAGACTATGTGGCTCAGACTATGCGTTCCCGCACACTACCATCTATCGGCAAACACCTATTGATTTCAGACGCTTGGATTGTGGTCCGCACAACATTCAAAGTTATGCTGTAGGATACTAGTTTCCGTCTCCTGTGTTTCGCCGAGACTGTTGCAATAAGCCGGATGAAACCGGTATCTCGTCTCCAAAAGCAATTAGCGGTCATTCCGAAGTTACTTTAGATGTAGGGGCGATAATCTTGTGTTTCTTTATGTTTCCTTACATGTTTATTCACATCCTGTGACAATTGCATATAACTTCCGGCTATCGTTATCGGCAATGAAGTGACGATAAGAAATGCATCTACTGGATTTTTACTTCGCATTGTGCTTTCCAAATTGTTGTGAAGAACTAGTGGGTTTAAACTCAGAGTTTATTGACACGCAGGAAATCATCGTTAGTTCGCCAAAGCCACGAGTCCTAAGTCGTGCTGGATATGGAAGAACGACAAAACAAGCTCTAAGTTTCCGGGAAAGCCAACGTGAATGCTCATGCGGTGAAGAACACCATTTGTTAAACGCGTACAACGAGCTCACTTAGTCCTGGCCTGCGCAAAAGTCCCTTCACTTGAACACTCATGATGTCCAAAAAGCATGTACAAGGGGACATAAAACAAGGAAAGGTCAGAGAATTGGCAAAAATGCAAACACAGAGTTCGTGAGTTTACCGAATCCAACATTTAAACACATAGTGCTGACAGCCGAATGACAAGTTCAGACTAGAGAGAACAATCGTATAACTCTCCTTACCTCCATCCAGCAATCGGCAATGTCGTGAACAACGAGGACCAACGATCCGATGCGGTGATGATTGATCAGATAGGAGAATGTCAGTAGGGCGATAGTGGTCATGTGATGGACCAGTAACACTTTGAAGTCCTGTGGGGAATAAACAGTAATCCATTGAGTTTTGAAATGGAACATGGCTTCTTTCAATGACATGTTGCAATGATCCAACTAGTGTGGTGATTTCAACTAGGCATTGTAAGTAATCCCAACTACAAGAAAGCAAACAATTACGTCGTGGACAATAACGGAGACTGAAGTCGACACCGCAGCGTTGATACCACTCCTAGACAATGTCGCTATTAATGCGGTATCAAGTGTTCCACAATAAAAGGACTCCGACATGCAGGAGGAGGACAATTAATTTGAGAGCGGTAGCGCTGCTGAGTTTCATGATGTTCAAATCCCAAAACCCATTCCATCCACCTGTTCATCGCAGGTAAAAAACTACCTAAAAGACGTGACATCTCTGACTCCATGTGTTCAAATGTGCTCTCCTCTGCACCATGATGAAAACCACTTCTTGACCCAAAGGTGAAATGTACGAAGTCCCCATCCAAATTTTGATACGAGCAGGTACTTATGGGAACTCAGACCTAGATAGCTCCGCAATACCTGCTTAACCAGGCTATGCAATCATCTCGACGGGTATATCAGCTAGAACCCACAACACGACGCGCAACTAGTAAGTTCCTGCTGAAGAATACCGAGTATCACCAAATGAGCAATCACGCGCTAAAATAACTAACAGATTGGTCTATACAGATAACAGATTTCGGCAAAGTTCTACCTATTATCTATTGGGTTTTGGGCTCTCGCAACGACTTGAGATATCTGCCTCACTCTTACCATCACCCGGCCCCTTTTATGGGATATAGTGGGTTGCGACTCCACGCACCAGTTCAACAAAGAAAGCCCCATAGCTAGAATTGTGTCATGGACTCCCACAAATTATTGATATCCACTATCTGGTTGCCCATTGCCAACCCAGCTACGGTAGATGACAATCCCAGCAATGACTACGTGGCTGCCCACAAACGACGCACTACCTCTCACACTACTGCATCAGTCTTGTTTTCGCCACCTGCAGCATCTACGGCCGTGTACAAAACCACTACTTTGAAAGGGACGTCAAAGTCTACAAATACTAACAGGAGGAGTCAGCGAATGTTTACAAGCATGACTCCGCTGAACTTTATACCTATACGGCAGCCATAACACACCGCTTAAACTGCTGTGTGCTTATTAGTGCGCTTCTCATCAACGCACGATCAATTAAGCATAAGATACACTTATTAGGCCCGGTTATCTTTCTACTTGATCTTCAGGAGGTGGTCGTTACCGAAAGGTGACATTCATCTAGTGTGCCTGACATTTGTTCACATCCCAGGTTACAGAAGTTTCTTTAATAAGTGCGTTACTAAGCGAGGTCGTGGATCCATTAGCCATGTAAGTGAGGATTCCCACGTTTACACCTTGAAAATCTTGCCTATTGGTAACCCTGAAGATTCAATCTGGATACAGAGCATTGGGGAATAACTTGAACTTTAATTGGCTGCACCTATAACGAACTTCACGAGGAAGAGTTCCTCGAAGCATGGTAGTCTATGCAGCATTCGATAAACATGCACATAGAGCTTGATCCAGTGTACCAAACGTTAAGACGGATGGAAATAAAACACCTTTAAAAAAACTGTTGTGGTCAGCTAAACGAGCCATCAACAACACGTCAGCAACAGCCGGGGTAAAACCATCCCACGCATCGCCCGTGTCTATCAGAATTGGGCGGACCGGTGAAGGTCACGGTGCACAGAACGAAAAGGTCAGTTCAAAAGTCACTTGCTGATCGATTACAAAGCGACGAACAAGTCAGTGGATTACATTTGACCCAGCAACGCACTGACGAAGTCACCACATTTGGTGATGAAACGTTTGCATCCCAATTCCGAAGCTCGGGGAACCAGTGAACCCAGGAACGATCAACCCGAGCTACCAGTGCATCAAGTCATTTTGAACACTAAAGGAATGCGGATGTGAACCGAGCTCACAACCAATCCGCTATTATTTCAAAAGCACTGTTTATCAAACTCAAAATAGGGTCAAAATATAACAAGACTAAGGAGTTTCATCTTATTATGCGCATTAATGAAGCTAATCTACAGAGGAGAAACAGGCTTCGGCTAAGTTAGCACGTACAAGCGTAAAACCGTGGAAGGCACATAATTGTCAGCTTAAATGCAGTGGCACTATTAATGCGACACCCATTAAATCATTAGTGCTACCGGATAAAACAGTGGTTACTAACCAAGAAGAACTATTCGAGATCCTGAATATGCATTTTAGAAACTCCTTCACTATGTTTTTATGATACCCACGAACCTAGACTCACCATCACCATCCACATCATCATAAACAGCAGTACATCAACCATTTGAATTTATGCTTCGCCGCCATACAACCATAATGACCAACGGAACGAAGAACGAAGAATAAGAGGGAGAGAAGGAGGACTTACCGGAAAACCTTAATGAACCAAGAAAAGATTCAGGATCAAGGCGCGTACACCTTGACAACAATATACCGTCACGAATTGGCTATAGTGCAAAGATAAGGCGGCAACGGCGAAACAGCTTCCTTACGGCTTTCACTGCAACGCGTCATATTCAGCCATTACTAACGGGTAACTCAGCACCCACACACAGGCAGTCCGAATACGAGACGGCAGCAGCCGCGCCACTGATGTCGACTGTGAGCCATGTCCTGTAATGTCTTCAGCCAAGCACAAGGACAGTCACATGGACTCCAGCGTGGCAGGCGAGACGGACTGACGGCACACAGTTGGGTCGTCAGTGACTTCATTTCTCACGGCAAAGTTAACTTTTGCCACCTCGAGCTTTCCGCCATCCTACATCCGGCAGAGAAAGCAAGGACATCCTCGATAAACAGTAACCGAGCATACATAGTACGTGCCCAAGCCAACACAACTTCTTCAGTGATATCTGTTGTTTTAAGGAACTCGCCTGATTATCACTGCCTAGCATTCGTCCATCGCGATGCGACTGGACCTTAACATGGTGCGATGGCACGTGTGCCTCATTGATTCATTGAGCTATGCTGAATGGTGCTTTTTGCACCTTCAGAGCCACTCATGCCAGATTGGTCAATGGTTAGAGGTCAGGCAAACTCAGTCTCCTGGCTCTCCAGGTTGAGGGTTGGAGTGAGGGTGTCTCCTTACTCCATAAATGGGCTCTATGTAGATTAGTGCCAAAACCCCGCTGCCTTGCGATAAGGTTTTTGAATCAAAGGCTTTGGTTGAGAACCCTAATAGTTCTCCCTTCTAGCCCTGGGCAACCTGACAGTATCCTGCCCACGCAATACACCATGACCTTTCTTTCCAACAATCTCTGGATGTTCTGGTCGTCGCAGAGGATAATAAACGGCGTCCTATCTGCTGCATCGAGCAGAGTTGACAAGAGTTTGGATGCTACTGCTCAAGCCTTCCCACCTTCTTATTCGCCGTCCTGCGCTTTTTCATCCTTAGCGTCCCGTTCCAACTTCACTTTCATCTCCAGTTTTCAATCCTCCAATTCTTGGCACCCTCACACTTTGATTTAATTGTAGTTTGTCTTCTAGTTTCAACTCACGCACAATCGAAGGGAGTCGCTCCAACCCAGTCGACAAGACCATGTTCAACCAAGCGGACAACGTCAGTTCATCCGTTTCCATTTGGAGTCCTCGAGTCTCAGTAAGACTGGCATGTCTCAACGTGCGCACTTTGCTATAGATTGGTCAAAAGGTAGCACTTGCCTGAACACTGGAGATCCTCTCGATTGATATTTGCTATTTATCGGAAATCCGCCTACAAGATTCGAGCTCCGTGCTTACTCAGCGATCCCCCACGTGACACTGGCGGCATACTCTAACTGCACCTGTCTGGTGATGACGCAGCTTCAAATGCGGGCCAAGCTGGCATCGGTATTGTTTTGGGTCATCGGGCTGCTGCTCTGATAGACTGGATCCCTGTCAACAGCCAGATGTGCGCCGTTAAGTTGGCTAGCTCGGTCCAGACTTCGAAGTCGCAAGGGGACAAACATTGCCTGTTTGTCATTGCGGCTTACGCCCCTACAAACCGCAGTCCTGATTCAGTGAAAGATGATTTCGATCAGCATTTTAACGATCTTCTTCGTACCAGAAGAAGCACGGATACTGTAGTGCTTGCTGGTGATCTAAACGCGCAAGTTAGAAAACCGTCCTCTGATAAGCTTCATCCGAGCTGTGTATGCTCCCGTAATGATAATGGTGAACGGTAGCTACACCTGTGCGAAGGTGCTCGTCACTTTCTCGCGAGCACTAACTTTCGACATTGCACCCGCAGAAGGGTGACTTGGCGCCTACCAGCCTCAAGCCAACCATGGACGCAAATCGATCACATCGCGATTAGTTACCGCTGAAGAGGCTGTGTCCAAAACTGTCGCTCGATTTGGAGTCCGAGCGTGGACTCTGACCACGCACTTGCTTGAGACGACTTCCAGATGCATTTGGGTGGACTTCTGCAACGTGTATGTCAAAGGATTGACACCAGCCAGCTGGCGAAACCAAGTGTTCTGAATCTGTATCAAAGTGCGCTGACCTCCGGGCTGAGTAAGCACACACTGAACACCGTCGAAGATCACTGGTCGCATATTCGTCAAACGTTACTATCAGCAGGCATGTCTTTATGTCGCAAATCAAATTACCAAACTGGACATTGGGTTTCTACACAGTCTCTGGAACTTATGGATGCTCGCCGACATACTCCGAGTGGAAGCGAATACAACGAGACTCGCAAAAATCTCAGGACAAAATTGCGTGCTAGCCTGAAGAAAGACCGCAAAGTCTGGTGGCCTCATCCTGCCTCGGAGATGGAAACAGCTGCTACCGTTGATAATTATCGTAAGTTATTCCGCCTGATACGGGAAACAAGCAGCTGGAGACCTGTTGTTAGCGAGAGCATACGTGACGAGAGTGCACAACCGATCCACAACTTGTCAAAACGCTTGGAGCGTTGGGCCGAACATTTTGCAAGACAATTTAACCAGTCTGAGTTATCGCTTTCTTTTTCGGGCATTGAGCGATTTTCTCCATTGGCCGTCATCTTAGATCCGCCTGACGCGCAGAAGTCGAACGCGAGAGCAGACTGTTGAAATTACATAAGCCCGCAGGGGCAGATAGAATTCCCCCAGCTCTCTACAAATTCGGGGAACCTGCCATAGAGATGATTTACGAGTTGCTAGTGAAACTTTGGAAACAGGAGGCTGTCCCAACACAATGGTGCCACTCCGTCACTGTCCCAATTTTCAAGGGAGGCTCCTGTTCGGAATGCGGCAACCACAGAAGTATCAGTCTGATGTCAAGTACCTCTAAATTGCTTGCTTCAGTCGCTCTGCACAAACTGACTGGCGCTCGTGAAGGTCAGATCCGCGAAGAGCAAGCCGTGAATTGTTGGAGTACCGCCATGTTTATTGGCGACCCTATGTCGTCGTGTTTCTCGACAAAAAAGATGCCTTCGATTCGGTGGATCGAAGTGCTCTTTGGAACTGTCTGTTGAGGAAAGGTGTGCCCGACAAATATGGAAACCTTAGCAAAGCGCTGTACGTATATAGTTCGGGCAGAGTGGGGGTTTATGGAAAACTGTCGCCGCTCTTCAGTATCTCCAGCGGTATGAGACAAGGTTGCCCGCTGTCACCTTACCTATTTAACTTCGCAGTTGACGAAATCATAGAAACAGCGTTCACTGGACACGACCTAGAAGGTGTGGAGCTACTTCTTGGGGAGCGACTTCTTGACTTGGAGTATGCGGACAACACTGCCCTCATATAAGAGAGCGTCCAAAGGTGCCAGGCTGCAATGGATCGATTAGCACTGCCTGTCTATTGTTTGGGGCTAATGTTTGCTCCATCGAAATGCAAAGTTACTCCCCAAGATAGACAACGACCCACCCCTGCGGTGACCATTGGTGGGGATCAGCTAGAGGTCGTTCACGAATTCAAGTACCTTGGCAGCTATATTAGCGCTCGTTCGATCAAAGCTGAGATTACGAACCGTATAGCAAAAGCTCGATGTACTTTTGCCAATCTCCGCTGCCTGTGGCGTAGACGCGACATTATTCTCGCCCTGAAGGGCCGAGTTTATAATGCAGCCGTCTGTTCAACCCACTTATACGGTTGTGAAATCCGGCCCATCAGGTCAACAGACATAAAGTGGCTAGTCACGTTCGAACACCGATGCCTTCTCATGATAATAATAATAATAAAATAATAATGTGCCAGCTGTACGCCGTAACGGCGCTTCGTTGCCGCGCGACCACCACTAGTCGCGCGCGTGCTGAACATACCGCGAGGACGCCCACCCCTACGCAGATCCGAACCGGGGACCTTGTGGTTGCAAACCAGGTGCGCAGACCACCCGGCCACCGGCCGACGATGCATTCTCAACTTAGCTAATGTCTGGTGGAAGCACCGCGTGAGCAATGAGCCTGTTCGGCGTCGCGTATTTGGTGCAGGAAAACCGAGTGAACCGCTCAGCACCATTATATCACGCACCATTCTCCGATGGCTGGGCCACATGTTGCGCATGCCAGCACACCGGCTCCCGCGACGTGCATTGTTTGCGCGCCGGGGGTGTGGTTCGAAGAGAAGGAGGGGAGGCCAAGCGATGACTTGATCGAGAGAAATGGAAACCCTCACTTTGAAGTTGGCGTCGGTTGTTGCATCCCGACTACCTGGCTGGGGTCCTAAGGATGATGAACACGTTTGGTTGGATACACTTGCTGATATGGCTAGGAGCCAGTCTCGGTGGGGTTTGTGTTGTGAGGTCCTTTGTCCATCCCCCACCTGCTTAGCCTTCCCTCCATTCACGACCTCATTCGTTAGGCGTAATAACTCTAATTTTGCTTCACGATAGCCGGCTGTTAGCTCTCCGGAACGATGTCCATCCGTTACTGAAGACTCAGCTGGTGTGCCTCAGTTGTTTGTTTGCTTCTTGTCTTTTGTATT
The DNA here is from genome assembly GCA_944474145.2 of Dicrocoelium dendriticum. Lineage (NCBI taxonomy): Eukaryota > Metazoa > Platyhelminthes > Trematoda > Plagiorchiida > Dicrocoeliidae > Dicrocoelium > Dicrocoelium dendriticum. Next base: position 158,076,075 of record OX104064.1, on the reverse strand, counting down.
GTGGCACAATAGCTGAGGTGTTTTCCCCCTGCAGCTAACGGGTATAATGATGGTGAGCATTCACCTACGCACATCATCGTTGTGGACACGCTGATGCCATTCGATAGCAGCAACGCTTCACAGACAACGATGATCCAAGACTCAAAGGCGCCGCGGGTAAACAGGTCGAGGGGACTTTTTCACTCCAACAGAGTGAAATGGCCCTAACTGTGGCCTTGTGTACACGGCCTTTCAGACGGAGGGAAACTCCCTTCTGTCTGCAAAGATGTCGCAGATTCAAGAAGGCAGTCGTAGCTTATGCAATGCGCGTAATGACGGCAGTTGCTATGCCCTCATCGTTGCTGATGCAGCTGTCAAGATAACTGAACTGATCAACTACCTCGAGATCTTCGCTAACAAACGTCAAGGGGTCACCAAGTGGCTAGTGGTAAGGCAACAACACTTTGAACTCCGAAGATGCGAAGCGCATACCAAATAATGGGACCACTGTAGAGAGGTTATTTAGGGTTCATTGCGTCGTACAAACAGCATTAAACAGCAATAAAGTATCGTCCGCATAATCAAGATCAATTTGCCTTTCACTAGACAGCACCTCGACGTCAGCAAAGTGAGACTTCCCAAGGGAACACTCCATGGATTACACGACGAAATCGAACATAAATGGGGAAATTGGGCAACCCCGACGAACGCCACATGTTGTCTGGAAGATATCGGATAAGTCACCGTAGACGCTGACACAGCCTGCTGGGTTCGAGTATAGGGTACTAAAATGTCTACATACTTCTTGGGGAAACCTTTGCGTGCAATTATTTCGAGTAGAAGCAATGGATCAACAGATACGAATGAACTCGTGAAGTTCAGGAAAACAGCGATTGTCGGTCTGCGGAACGTGTGGCGCTGCCCTAGCACCTGCCGCAAAGTGAATATATGGTCTATACAGTCCCGTCTTGAGCGGAAACCTGCCCGCTGTTCACTAATCCGGGATTCCCGTTTCGCAGTGAGGCGATAAGCGAAAATTGAGGCTAATAAGTTTGTTACAACTGGCGCATAGTCAGTGCGACTGTCCTTCTTGTATATTGCCACTGTGATCGATGCACTCCAGTTAGTCGGGACGGTTACTTCCTTCCACATATGTTCGAACAAGGAGATCGGTGCTTTGAACCTCTTCTGCATCCCTAATTATTCAGCTAGGAGGGGATCCGGTCCACCAGCACGAAAACGAGTGAGGGCTGTGATCGCGTTTCGGACATCCCGCACCGATGGAGTCTGTAAACTAACCTGCAGCAGTTGAGTAAAAAGATATCCGGAAGCAAGATGTCAACCGAAATGATTTTGAAAGTGCTCCGCCCAACGAGTCACATGGCGCTTCGTACTGTGAATCAGGGCGCTTACGCTGTCTCTGATTGTCTTAATGACCCCTGGTTTCCTGGGACCAGTGATACGGATCTTCTGGAAGAGCTTGCGGTAATTGCCTACTGCTCCTGCTTCCTCCATTGCTTAAGCGCGACTGGTACACCAGGCTTTCTTGTGTCAGCGCACAGTCTCCACTTTAGTTCGCGACTGATAGTCTGCCTTGTTACAGTGTGCTCAGAGCCAGCAGGGAGGTTTATTCTGGATTCCTACAGATTCACCGACCTCTCGGATATCCAGTGATTAGTGCGTAACGACACAAGCAGATGCCGCCGTATAGCGCATGGTCGCCGAGATCCTGTTCAACTGAATCCCAGTATCATTAGGATATGTGAGCGAAAGTCGGTAGGGAGAGCATCCTGGTAGGCTTGTCCTACCGAAGGCTGAAATAATTTCTCAGGTTCCAATAGGGAGGATGCTTGGTGTGCTTTCCGGTAAAGTTCATGGAAAAGCGACAGTGCAGCAAAACATGATCAGGGTTGATACAAGTACTCCAGAACAAGCGGTAATCCAGGATGGAACCACGCCATTTGTAAGTTATGGCATCATGATCTATTTGGGTCCATCGCTGGCCAGCAACAGGAGGATGCCAAGTGGCACTTCGGCGCCCACTGTGTTTAAAAGCGGTGCTAAAAGAAATAGCTGGTGCTCCGCATACAGTTGCAGAAAACGCTCGCCACTGTCTTTCCGGTTTGAGGTAAGTCCATACCTATCACCTAGCTAAGGTTTTAAAGAATCAAGGCGATCTACTTGAGCATTCATATCCCCTGAAACAAAAACGATATCTGAACTCGCCACACGCTGTGCAGCTTATTCAGTTCGTGGTAGAACGTGTCCTTGGCAACGTCAGAACTGCAGTCAGTGGGAGCACAAACGAAGACTAGTAGTACTTATTTTACTCGTTAGCTAGAGGTGGAAAACACTTTAATTATTGCGCCGCAATAAAGAAGAAAAAAATATGTAACAAAAGCACGCCGGCTGAGTCACCGATAACGGATGGATATTGTTCCGGAGAGCCAACAGTCGGCTATTGCGCCACATAAAGAAGTATTATATGATGCATATGAATTGTGATCGAGGTCGGAAAGGGAGGCTAAACGGGAGGGGGAGGAACAAAGAAACCCACAACACAAACGCCAGTGAGGTCAGCTACTAGCCATATCAACAAGTGTATTCAACCAAACGTGTTCATCGGCTTTCGGACCACAACCCGGGAGCCGAGAGGCTCAAATCAAGGCCAATTTCGAACTAAGAGCTTTCATTCCTCCTAACTAAGTTGTCGCTTGGCCATCCTTCCTCTTCTTCCAAGCACACCCTCTGCGAGCTAACAACGCACGTCGCGTGCGTTGGCGTGCGTGTTGGCGTGCGCAACACGTGGCCAAGCCATCGGTGCTTGCTGCGTGATCTAATGATGCCGAGCGGCTCACATCTTCCTGTACCATAAAAAGGCGTCGAACACGGTCATTGCTCACACGGTGTTCCCACCAGACATGAGCCAAACTGCAAAGGCACCGGTGATCAAACATAACTAGACTCCTCACATCTGCCGATCTAATGGGCCAAGTTTCACAGCCGTACAGCAGGGTCGAAGGTATGGCTACGCTTTACAATCTAGCCTTCACGGAGAGAGTGATATCGCGAAGGCGCCATAGGTGGCGAAGGTTAACAAAAGCGTCTCGAGCTTAAGCCACAAGGTTGATGATCTCGTCTTCAATTCCAACGGCGCTGATACAAGTTTCGAGGTAGTTGAATCTCTGAACGACTTGTATCTGATCCCCACCAACGGTCAGCGTAGGAATCAGTGCCTGCCAATCTTGGAGGAAATGTTTACCCATAGAAGGAGCAGATCATCGCCCGAAACAGATGACAGCCAGTGCTAATCCGTTTAGTGCTGTTTGGCACGTTTGTGAGCTGTCACAAATAGAGACAATGTTGTCAACATACTCCAAGTCAAGAAGTCGTTCACCAGGGAGCAGTTCCACCCCTTCTGTCGTGACCTGTGAACGCAAACTCCATGACTTCATCAATAGTGAAGCTGCAGAGGAAAGGTGATAGCGGACATCCTTGTCCCACGCCGCTAGAGATATTGAAGGGCGGCGACAGCTTGTCGTAGGCCCTCACTAGGCCAGAGCTACGCGCGCAAAGCGCACGGACAATATTTGCATATTTCTCGGGCACACCTTCGCTCAGCAGGCAGTCCGAAAGGGCACATCGATACACCGAATAAAAGGCACCTTTGATGTCGAGGAACGCCACAGCGGTAGACCGCCAATATATGTGATGGTGCACCAACAGCTGAGGTAATGTGAAGATGTGGTCGATGCATACCCGACCACGACGAAATCTGGCCGACTCCTCATGAATCTCGTCTTCACGAGTGCTAGTCAATCTATGAAGGATGACAGAGGCAAGCAATTTGGAGACGATAGAGAACAAACTGATTTCTTTATGAATGACGCATTCCGAACGGGAGCCTC
>OX104064.1:157924868-158071690 GCA_944474145.2 Dicrocoelium dendriticum | reverse complement strand
CACACAGACTGTGAGTCATACTTTTCCTTAACAGACGTTCTCGAAGATCACGTCGATTCACCGAATCGAAGGCACCTTCGATGTCCAGGAATACGACAACCATGGGTTGCCAGTATATATGACGGTGCTTCAACAATTGACGTAAAGCGGAAACGTGATCCACGCAGCCACGACTACGACAAATACCGGTTTACTTCTCACTAACCTGGCTTTCACAAGCACCAGTCAGTTTGTGGCTGATGACGAAGGCAAGTAGCTTGTAGGTGATGGGGATCATTATCATCATATTACCGGAGCAACACGGCTTCAATTAACATCGGGCATCCACTGCCAGTCTACTGATTGCGCGAGGTAGTTGAATCGAAACAACGGATGATGGGACAGGAACTAATGTCATCTATCTAGAATTTTCGAAAGTCTCCAACCGCTTAGATCGATGCAAAGGGCTTGTTCTATCCACCGTACAAGCTACGTCTGAAAACCTTAGGAGTGTACAGCGGAACTTATCTCCGTCTGCCGGGTGTCATTCTGACGTATCCGATTTTCTATGACCGTAACCACCTTTGCTGCCATCTGCATCTTAACTACAACACAAAGTTAAGGTGTCACCAAGTGAACTGGCCACCCAATACAGCCGGCTGCAATGTCGCCTGATTTTTTCTCCTGCTTTGTCGGCGTTTATCGCTCTTCCGACTCTTCATTTCTGCACCCACGTTACCCTTTTATAAAATCTACTCCATCTGCAATACGAGCTTTGAATTCCGCTCGTCGATTGACGACAAGACGCAGACAAATATTGTGCGCACCCACCCCCCTGAACTCGGAGTGGGCAGATTTACATGTCGGTTTAGGTGGATATTATAGTGAGTCCAAAAATGCGCGGTTTGCTTTGCTGTCACATTTTTCACATAAATCATCCCACGGAACTTGTCAAGCGTTAACTTTTTACCCGTATCATTCCATTGTACTCGAACATCTTCGTACCGTTTAATTGGTTGTTTAATGTACCTGCGGAACTTGCAAAGAAGACGGAATTAGCAACCCATTTGAACTTAATCGAGCTGCTCTGTGTATTTGGTGTTACACGTAGCGCCAAGCGATTGATCGCGGCATGCGTACAGCACTTCGGGAAAGGTAGATGTGAACACCGAAGTCTATTCTAATGTACTACCCGAGCCGTGCACTCAATTGTGCAGCGTGATGCAGGTGGATTCTGCATTTACAAAACATTAATCGCATGCAAATTATTGAGTGAACATCTCAAATTAATTTACAAAATCTTTCTTCTATGCATAGAGCTTGCGCACCGTGAGTCATCTTGCTTAGTTGTCGATGAGCTAACCATCAAAACTTCGACCTTGATCGCATAGTACCTGTACTCGCCGTGATCGCTTTGCGCTTGCATATTTATTTACTGACGTTAGGTGTGCCAAAAAAATCTGATTGCATGACGGTTAGACTCGCCTGGAGATGCCTGCAGTCTGTTGCAGCCGTCAACCAAGTATACATTCGGCGATTGCCATTTTTACTCTTTCTAGCTTTCTATCACATTTGCTCCATTACTCACAACACATTTTACAACCCACTACGTGTTTACAGCTCGTGAATCAAGACGAACGGGGCATAGAATATACCGGGCTAAACGGAGATCATCGATTCGGGTTGCACAGCAATTCAGATTGGTGGCGGGGGCTTGACATCACTGTCTCGACTATCCCAGCCTCATGGGATGGAAATAACAAGTGGTCATTACATGTAGACGAACGTGCTAGCATTGATCGACCTCTCAAAAGGATATACGCACGGTTTCTGAATCTAACCGATGTAGTTTTCGCGTGCGTGCATCCCCAAAATACCATACACATGTAACTGTTAACTATTGTTCGTCTGCGATGGTGCGGTGAAGTTCTGCTCCTGCACTTGCGTTCAGACGTTGGGTGGGGGCATGACCGTAGAAAACAAAAAATGATTGACGTCCTTCTCAGCACGATGTCCGTCAAGATAAGTGTGACAACTGGCCTCATATTCTTGGCCGAAGCAAGAGCTGGAAAGGAAAGCAAAGGATTTGGAGTGTGTGATTTCAGAAGGGTTTACAAATAACCGGTTGGTATAGTTTGTGCGTAACGTTTCGATTTTTGATACAAAAGCTTCGTCAGGCCAAGTGAACCCGTGGATAATTTTTGTAGCAATTATGGTAAACCGGTTCACTCGACCTGGTGAAACATTTGTATCAAAAGCGAAACCTTGTCTGTCCACTATATCATCCGGCTGTTCTCAAACCTTTCTGAAATAACGAGTTCTCGATCAGCTTCGGGCCCGCTTAAAGAGGTCACCCGCAATGTACTCGTCAATCGTATGACTATGCAGGTGTTCATATGGTCACCTTAGCTTGGCAATCACTTGGCAACCATTTCAACCCGAAGCGAGGTCACATCATCAATGCACAGTAATAGGGGCATGAGTACCTCTTTGCTGTTCAGGTGAGGACAGCGTTTTCAATGCCTTTTACCAACAAACGATTATTAACATTAGGCAGCTTGTGAACTCGGTAAACACCGGCCATACTTCATTCTGTATGTTGTTGTAAGTAACCAAGTATATGCTTATTATATATATATATATATATATATATATATATATATATATCCATGCGAATCAGTTCACATTTACGTGCCAAAAGTTTAATCGGATTAATTGTGTCCTCTGTGATCTGTCAGTTACTTCATCCGGAACGCAGCTATTCTCCTAGATTTACTGTGCCTGTGTGCTAGCGCGGTGTTTACTCTATACAACGCCTCTGCTCACCAGCTGTGACTGGCAGGTAGATTTGATGCATCAAATACCATATTTCTGTGTTTGACGAAAAAGCAAATGGTCGATAACTGACGACTTATTTTCAAGATGCCCTGAGCGCGAATGCAATTATTTTTCTTGAAGACCAAAATTCTCATAAGCTAAATTTATCCTCAACTCGGTGGGTGCCATTCTGATTTTGACACAACCTCCTAAGGCTACCACATATTTGAGCGTTTGATGTTAGCGCTTTCGGAACAACCGACTACAATCCCATGTACCGTGATCTAAAGAACCTTGGTACGATCTTTGGCTGCCGATTTTTTCCAAATTGTACAACAATCGATCGACGAGAATGAGAATAAACCATTTCAACGACTTACGTTTGTGCTTGAAAGAAGCCTGTTAATCACTAAAGTCTGTCGTGACCGGTCGATTCACTCATGCTCGTTTTAGTTCTCCCGGGAAAACAGCACTCCGTTATTAAGCTTTAGATTTCCTAAAATGTGATTCACGGTTGTTTTCAGTATCTTTTGTCTAGTTTTTGTTTACAACGAAACCACTTGTGCGGTGACGTCAGTACTTGATTCGCCCTCTCCACCGAGCTGTCGCTAGCCGATCACCCCTATTTGCACCTGACCCACGGACTGTGACCTAAGGCTTATCTGGTAAAATGAGATACCTTTTTGTCAGCTTAATCCACTGTTAACAGTATCTACTACGGATAGCTTGACATCACTCCGACAAGCTGATTCATGGTGACAAAACTCTTCATAGCTCAAAATCTCCCAACTGCGGCGATTTCACATGCGTCTGTTGGCTAATCTTGTCTGTACTGTCCAACAAACCAGCCGGTATTGCAAGGCAAACGATGTTGGATTCGTGGTATTTCGAAAAATTGGATGCCACGAATTCTTCCAACTGTTAGTTCTGAGTTGTAATCTGCCATAGCTGTCCGGCATGCATCTTGTTACGGTACATTTGCTTCATTTGGCCCTCACGATCAGCGCCTTCATCTGAGCGTAATAAAACTGTAATGATCTGGTAATTTTCTAAGAAGCTTCGGTGGATTCCATACTGGTACTAACGATGATGCACAATTCGACCTCCGTAACCTTATTGAGAAGGGGATACTACTTTATCATTCAACCAATTCTATTGGACGTACTTTTTCCAAAATCGGTCTTCAACCGCAATCGCTTGGTTTGTAAAACTATGCTTGATCACCACCCTTGTGTCGGACTGAAATAGGAGAAAAAGGGAATAGTGTTGTTAGCTCGCAGTATACATACAACAGTACTTGCTTCAATTGAAAGCGTTCTCAGTGATCAGCTTCACCTAGCTGCAGTTATCACCCAGTTTCAAATGTCAGTTAGTGAATGGCAATCCCCACAAGAAGAAGTTACCCCCTACCACTTATCGATGCGATCAAGAGATGGTCGGCGACATCCAGTTTCGGATTTGCCTGTCACTTTGGCCTCCATAGGACAGCCACAGGACGCCTGCGATTACAGAGGGACCATGGGTGGCTTGCGCTGCACCACCCACAGCTCCATCCACACACGCCATATCCAATGTAAACCCGAAGGAATAAGACCGGGAAGCATGTGGATGGGAGGCACGATCCATCAACGGAGCCGGCGCACACACCTTCAACATGCACAACAGCAGCATTCCTGTATATCCACGCAGGGGACCATGAGTACCAAACGTACACAAGGCGGTTGCTGGGCCGTAGTTCGCCCCACACAGGATGGAACCATGCTTTGAGCCTGGCATAGCGACGAGGACCGTACACCCGCCACCCAAGCAACAATTCAGTCTCCTGGAATCAGTAATCGAGGTGGAGTGTGCTAGGCAGGTAGGCACTTTTTCCGCATTCACGTCAAGCACAGCCACACCGGGGATATCAAACAACCAACATCGAATTTGGAGAAAAACAAACAGGCAATAATAGAATTGAAGGAACCGAATAAAGTGGATTGACTTTTCTCCAGCTTATAAAGACCCAGGTTAAGTGCAATTTGGTTTAGCATTACTGCGGTGAGGAAGCATCCTGAATGTAATGTCCACCTCAGTATGTTATGGCCAACATGTAACTTTGTACATTTTTGATTTCCGTTAACATGATCATGCCTGTAAAGGCGTGCCTTGGGTTGTCGGTATTTGTATTTATTATTATTATTTATTATTATAGATTGTATCGCGACAGTGCAGGACACCGTCATATCGTTTGGTGTACTAGATGTTTACATAAGTTAGCGTAAACGTGTTGATCCTCATCGTATTAATGGTTTGACACTTCTCGGTCAAACCTTCAGAGCGATCCAACAGTTCTAGGCACCAAAGAATCGGAGAGACTGGTTTTCTCAGCGCGTTGGAAATTGCTGCTTTGTTCGATGAAGTTCCTTTTGAAAGGTAGATCCAACGGGATTCCTACCAATTGCTTAACAATAATAGACGCAGTGTAGGACCAGAATGAGATCCAGCATGGAAAGCGTAGTATATCTCCGAATTGGTGCATCAACTCAAAACATAATCTATTTTGACGCGTCTCAGTACAAAGTATTGGGCGCTCACCAGCACAACACCTACTGATGTCTACTAGGTTCTAGAAATCTACGGCGGACAATATTTGCGTCCGTATGTGTTGTAAAGCTGTCAGTTACTGCTCACTGTCTGGTACTTCAATTTAACCAGAGGAAAGAAAAGCTGAAGTCAAGGTCCAACTGACCGGCTTATATTAACGACCGAAAGAGGAATAAATTTGATGTCAAACACATCCTTGTACTGACATCTCTGCCCTTCACTTATCTGTGCCTTCTGCTCGATTTATTTATTTGTTTGTCGTCTGGATGATTGACTATCTCACGCACCATATTTGGCCGTTACATCTGTCACCTTGTCGTGGTGCCACATAATTGGTTACCTGCTTGCATGGCCAGATGTAGGCCAGCCCAGGCTGATGATGTCGGACTGATTTCGCTAGCTTCTCACGCCATGATCTCCCATGCTGCCAGTGACCAACAGATTTCATCAGCTCTCTACATAGCCAGTCGCAGGCACGTTCAGTACTTTGAGGCCGTGTCCGCGATCGTTCAATGTACCCTTTGAATCAGTGGCTCAAAGTGTGGTCTGCGGACCCCTTGGGAGGCCGCGAGATACTTTCAGGGGGTCTACGGGATTTCCCGAAATGCTATACTGTAAAATCACTGTAATTTGACCACTCAAGAGACTGGACCAAAGTGATCAACATAGGACAGTGGTCAACATATGAATGTCTTATACAAAATCTTAGCGTGCCTTACTTTCTCGTCGTGCGTAGTGTAGTACGACATTTATTTTCATGTACACTCGAATATATCGAATGTGCTCTTACTTAATAAGATAAATATTGCCATATCTCCCCAAGTACTCATGCTTATGCTGCTGTTGTTTTACTAACACCAGTGTTCTACCGTCTTTGTTTGTTTGCTGCTTTTCAAAAAGGTCATCGGCAGTACGCCGGTACGCTGTATCGACGCTTCGCTACAGCGCAACCACCACCAGTCATGCGCGTGCTAAGGACAATGCGAAGGTAACCCGGTCCCTAGGCAGGCTCGAACCCGCGCCCTCAGACTACAAGACAGGCTTGTGATCCATAAGGATACAGGCTTTTCAGAGAATGTTGCCGATTTACCTTTCCTTTCAATGCCAAATGTTGCCTTTCCTTTGATCCATTATGTTGCGATACACATAATTGCCGATTTTAAATTTCTAAAAACACAGAGTGGATCCAAGAGCTGGCGTGCTATTTACGGAACATTAATTGCATACAAGTGCCTTGTGCTGAGGTTGATGTTGCATTCATGATGCCTCCTCAACGCAGTTGGCCTAAACCAACTTACACTTAAACTAAGTTTTTCTAGCCTGGATAAAAGCCATTCCACTTTATTTGTTTTGTTCCATTCTGTTACCCTGCAGCATATTCTGTGTCAATTTTGCGTGTTTACATTCCCCTAAATTCTCTGTGGTTGTTTAATATCCCCGGTGTGGGTGTGCTGGACGTGAATGTTAACAAAGCACCTACCTCTCTAACACCCTCACCTCGATTACTCACTCCAGGAGATTGTGAAGCTTGAAACAAGTAGTTTCCTTTATAAATCTAAACAGAAATATCAGAAGACCTAAGCTGTGAGATGACCCGGTCATTTCGTGCCTATCTCCTAAGTCACGTACAAGGTAAGTGACCATTTGAAAACAAGCAAGATTGGATGCGGTCCATTTGTGGTTATCTGATGGCCAACTATTACTGAAGCTGTGCGGACAGCTACCTTGGGCGCACTGACCGAAGTCTAGGCGTCAGGATCGACGAGCACATTCCTAAATGGTTGCGCAAGCGAATGGGATCTCAGACGGTGGAACCGGGTGAATACAGAGGCCAGGTAGCTTCTGCAATCACGGGGCATCTACTGAGCACTGGACACCAGGTCAGCCCAAGGGACTCATTCACTGTCTTCATGCGTAACCGAAGGCCGCATATACTCAAACTACTTGAAGCCATCGTAATCGATCGCTAACGACCGCCTCTGTGCGTACAGAAGCAGTTGACAGTAACATTGAGCCTGGCGTGGCAGTGCCGCAGTAATAGTTGGCCATCACCAATTGACCGCATCCAACCTTGTTTTCAAATTGTCCATTGCCTTGTACGTGACTTAGGAGATAGGCACGAAATGACCGGGTCATTTCACAGCTTACGTCTTCCGATATTTCTGTTTAGACTGAATCGTTACTGAGGTGGGGACGGGGTGCAGCGTCCTCGCGGCCGTACTAGGCTCATTGCATGGTTCCATCCTGTGTGGGGCGAACTACGGCCCACCAACCGCCTTGTGTATGTTTGGTACTCAGGGTTCCCTGTGTGGATTTACAGGAAGGCTGCTGTTGGGAATGTTGAAGGTGTGTGCACCGGCTCCGTTGATGGATCGTGCCTCCCATCCACATGCTTCCCGGTCTTATTCCTTCGGGTTTACACTGGATATGGCGTGTGTGGATGTAGCTGTGGGTGGTGCAGCGCAAGCCACCCATGGTCCCTCTGTAGTTGCAGGCAAATCCGGACCCGGATGCCGCCAACCAATTGCATACAATATCGGGCCTAATTGTTTGAGCTCTCTGCTAGACAACGGTAGCGCGGGACAGGCTTTCAACCAACAGTGGACGTAAACGTCAATGTCACCACAATCCAGGAGTCTAATGGATGGGTGTTGAGAAGGCTAGGAGTCACCAAAAGTCTTGATTGCGACCTGTGCAATGAATGAGCACATGTTCCAATGGGAGGCGTGGTGCGTGCGTGTGTGTGGAGAGGTTTTACACAAATCGCTCAAGGTTCATTTGTGGCCACTGGTCTGTGGGGACACATTTTCGGTTAAGCACCGATGCGTGCGAACACTGAGGAGCAGGGCAAAAATGCACACACACGTACGCAGAGACATGGAACATGCAGTATCGTCAAAAGTCTGCGGAGACGAGTGGAGTGATTGTGGGTCAGGAGAATTTCGCACATTGCAAAACCCCGCTACATGCATATCATTATTTGAACAAATACTCGTTTGGCGACCATTACCCTGAAAATATCACGTGATCAACTTACAGACTCTAAATTATTGATGGCTGTTATGACTCAATTAGTCAACATACCACTTACAGAGTTGGCCAACATACAGTGGTCTGGTTCCATAAGGTTTACATGGTGAACGTTCAAGCAATGAAAAAACGATCAATTTAGAAAGGTGATCCGGGTATAGAAGTCGCCAACTTCGGAGGTCCTACTGTGATACAGTTCAAAAATTTTTAAACGTGATCATTTATTTTATAGTTCGATGACAAATCCGCAGTGAAAATTCTGAGGACTAAATCGATAGGTCTTCATTAGCTTTGTGAATGGCCCATATGAAACAAACTTCCAAGAAGGAACCTGGGTTTGGCAGAGATCTAAAATGTCAGTACAGGAAGCTGTCAAATGTCAGCAAGGTAGTATGATAATCTTACTGTGATGCGATGGGTAGAGGCTGGATGGATCATTCTCCATCCCCTCAAGCTCACATAACCTAGACTTTGTCCTCGGGGGGGGGGGGGTGAGAGAAGAAAAATAGCTCACGATAAAGGGCTCCGTTTATAGTCATTTCGAAATTCGCTATCGTCCGAACTCGGCCAATCGGAGACACTTATTGGCGCGATCCCACCCTATGAAACCCAAACGGAAAGCGTGAGTATTTCGCTGTGACCAGTGTGCTTATTTGACTTTGCGAATTGAAAAGCAACTATTTGTATGACCTTGTAAAAAAGTGGCTGCTCTTTGCACTTTATTTTATACTTCATTCAAAGTTCGACTTATCAAAGTAGCCGAATTTGAGTTTGTGCTGGCTTCTTATTTTGAATTATTTTTCTTTGAGCACTTTAAGTGTAACATATACCTAGACCGTTGGTTAAAGACGGGAACCTTGATAAATGTTTCGGAAATATGCATCGTCGAATTCTGAGATAGTAATAGTTGGGCCATCGAATGTGTCTTTTGAGAATGCAGAAACTGAGGCGTTCGTTGTGCCTATACTACCTGTTGCGGTACAGCATAACTCTGTGCCAACCGGAGTTTCTGTGCCAGTAGGTAAGGGAGGTAAATACTATGATGTTTATCATTCTTTTGGATTTATGGAGTCCGACAAATGCCCATAGTGTCTTGTGTAAAATATGCTTCCCAACTGCTCCTTGATGTCCGTAAAAAGACGGTGACATTTTGAAAATTGCATGCGAAATATTAAGACAGCAAAAAGGAGTGCTTTCAGCACAAGCGTGATGAACTGTTCAACACACAAACGTACATGCTTAACGCGTCTCAGACTAAATGAAAAGGCTACTGAAGCATCTTGCATAGTTGGTTATCGTACTGCGCTTACGAGAGATCCCCATACAATGGACGAGAAATTTATCAAGACATGTGCAGTCGAAATGACTAGGTGTATGCTAGATGAAAAGTCAGCAAAACAACCGTTTGTACTACCACTGTCAAATGTTGCGGGATCTCGAAGCATAAGAACACTAGCAACTGCTGTTAAGTAGGTAACCTCACGCACCTGGTATACTCATTTTGCACTTCGACTGGATGAGTCAATATATGTAGCAGGACTTGCCGTACTGTTTTGCTTTTAAGATACCAGCACCAACTATCCCTAGAAGTGGACATGCTTTTGTGTAAACCTCTACGAAAAACACTTGTGACATATTCTGCACCGTGAATAATTTTATGCACGAAGATAACCTTCCATGGGACAACTGCATTGGCATTTGCACTGATGGTGCCAAGCCATTGACGAGAAAGGTTGCTGGTGTTGGGACAAGAATCAAAACCGTTGCAAAAACTGCTCCAATAGCTAATATATTCTTCATTGACAAGCACTTACCATAATGAAAATGCCACCCAGTCTCAACACTTTCCTCGATGAGGCAGTGAAAATAAATAATTTCTTTAAATTTCAGCCTCTGAACAACCGACTGTTGGAGATTCTGTGTGACAATATGTGAAGTGTTCACACATCTCTACTGACCCGCACTGAAGGAACTTGGTTCTTCCGTTGCAAAATATTACTGCGCTTGTTAAAAATTACACGCGGAAGTCATTGCTTCCCCATAGATCACTATTTTCCTGATACCAAGTAGTTGGCAAGACCTGCCTATTTGTCAGATATCAGCAAAGAAAAATGACGTAAATCTAACACTGCAAGGAAAATCCACAACCATATGCAACGCAAATTTTGAAATTTGCTTCTTCAAACGAAAGTTATCAATGTTTTGATTTCTATTCGCAATGATGATTTCGATAGCTTTCCTGCATTAAAAGACAATTTAAATGAAATGCACTTGGGCACAGAAGTTCCAGAGACTCTTTTTGATGAAAATGTGCAGCATTTAGAAGAGATGGTCAATGCCTTTTCTCAGTATTACCCTACCGATGATGAGAAAGAATTGAAAGAATTTTCATGGGTCAAGAGCCTATTTACTTGCACGAAAATGCCTCCTCCTTTCACATCACTTCAGTATGCAAAATTCTCCGACATCATATCAAAGTATTCCCTTCAGAAAGTGTTTCACAAACTGTCCTCTGATTTCTGCTGAGTACCCTGACATAGCAAATAGAGCTGCCGCCGTGTTTCTTCCATTTGCCACAACTTGTATGTGTGAAAGTGGGTTTTCCCATTGCACCTAAACGAAGAGTATCGCAATAGACTTGAAGCTGAACCAGACATGAAGTTTTAGCTACCCTCAGTAACATTAAACAACACAGAAGTCAATGTTGCATCTCAGAAACAATTTCATCCCAAACATTAAGGATTGATATACATTATTTTTCCGCCTACATTCGACATCAATTATTTTGGAATAACCTTAATGAACACCCGTGGTTATTCAGTGTACACAAATGGCCGTCTCCATGACACTCCGCTTTATTCCCATCTTATTAAACACTAGTCCTATGATTAACATTATCTCACAGGGTCAGCCGTGCCAGCTTCCACTACAATGGGGTCCACGGTTTAAAAAACTTGGGAACTGCTGCTTTGAACAGTAGGGTGATTCTATGGTATGGCTACGATCACAAAGGATCTCAGTCACACTTGCGTGTACTCTGTTGAAACCCATTATCGACACGGCCCTAAGAAGTTAGTTGGAATTCCAAAATTAACATTTTTTGTCCGTTCCGCTCCTACGTTATCCGAATTCAAAAGGTGACTTGATGACATTACTTCGGCTATATTGTAGCGAGAACGACATGACAGGGGGGTAGACGTTTATTGCACACCGAAAATTGGCACACCAGGGTCTCACGCGCGTCATCGAATATCGACTAGATTTCAGTCCCACAACGCAACACAGGTACGGATGTTAGAGACGAGCCAGTCCTTTCGCCTCGGGAGCTCTGACTTGGAAGACCCGCCTTCCTGTTTTCGCCTCGATCTCCACTTCTCTGTAACCGATTTGGATCGGCCAGGAGTCGTTCGAGAGCTCTCGACTTGCTTGTTCTGGGCTGTGTCAATCGGCTCGGCCTAGGTCCTGTGGGCTGCGCTCACGGTGTATATGTCTGATTTATTGCGCTGTCTACATATTCCCGCTCCGTAGTTCCGGGCCCAGGCTTGTCGCTAGCCGTCCTTCTCGATCCGCTTTCAGCTAGCTTCGAAGAGCTCCCCCGAGGCATTCTTGGATGCGGCCCCTCTACACCCGCCCCTCCTCGAGGACCTTTCCTCCTCTCGTACCATGGTCGCAGGAGAGCAGCATTCACCCAACGTTTCATTCCTCCGCAGTCGATTAAGAAGTTGCCCGCTTTCTGTTGATAATGGTGTAGGGGCTTTTCCAGCTTCTCTGAACTTGCTTGCGCCCGGCCCGTCATGATCCGGCCGATCGTTGTTTCGTGACTTGACCCCTTCTCCAATCCTGAATGGCCTCTACTTGTGAGCCTCATGCCTGGCGTCGTAATTTCGCTTATTCCGCGCTTGTCGAGCTTTGGTTTCGCTTTTAGCTTTCCCTCGCAGTCGCTCTTGATGCCCAGCTGGATGTTTCCGCTCAACCTGGTTCGGTAGGCAAGTATCGAGCGCAATTCGTGGTTCTCTGCCGAACAGTAATTCGAATGGCGAGACCTTGGTGGTTGATTGCATGCTGGTCCAATACGCGATCAGAACCTGAGGCAAAGCATCTCCCCATGCCAACTTCGTGCAGTTTATCCACGTCTTCAATGTCCGGTTGAACCGCTCGGTCATGCCGTTGGTTTGTGGGTGGTACGGTGAAGTTCGCCGTCTCTGGATGCCCCACTTGTCCAACACTGCCTTAAACGCTTTTGACTCGGAGCAGGGTCCTTGGTCCGTGATGATACACTGTGGGATCCCATACCTTGTAGGCACATTGAATTCGAATACTTGCGACACTGTCTCGCCTGTTTGGTCCTTGATTGGTATGGCCTCCACCCATCGACTGAAGGGGTCAATCATCACTAGAATGTATCTGTTTCCTGTTCGACTCACTGGTAAGGGCCCAAAGACGTCCAGTTCCCAACACTGAAGTTGCTCCCCAACCTCCATCGATCGCATCGGCGGTCTCGGGGACTCCATCTCCCGACTCGTTTGGCAGTTTGGGCACCGCCGAATGTATGCCGCGACGTCCTTCCTCATGGTTGGCCAAAACACTCGCCTCCGCAGCAATTCAAAGACCCGCACGAATCCCATATGGGCGCCATCCTGAGTTATACGCATCACACGTTCTCGCTGATTTGGTGGAATAAAAGGCACTTTCCGTCCGTCTATCGCCACCACCACGTTATCGTTTTTAACCTTCAACCTGTCCCAGATCTTGAGGAGTTCCTCCACCTCTTCCGATGTGGCCCCCGGTTTGGTGCCAGCCTGTAAGTGAGAGCACAACACGTCCACGAATTCATCTGTCCTTTGATCTCCCAGCAGGTTCCTCTCCCCCATCGCGATCGCACGCACCGGTATGGCATTGTCTGGTATGATGTCGTCCAAACTCGGTCGTGACAACATATCTGGCAATACATTTTGCGTTCCATCCACGTGCTCAATGGTGAAGTTGAATTTCTGCAATCGGTAAGCCCAGCCGTTGTACTCGCTTTTTGTTGATTTCGCCAAGGCATTTGATACGGTGAATCGGGAGACATTGTGGATGGTGTTGGGTAAGTTTAGTTGCCCGCATAAGTTTGTAAGTTTAATTGAATGTCTGCACAGTGGTATGCGAGCGAGGGTGCAGCTGAGTGGAGAGACTTCTGATGACTTTACAGTTGTCTCTGGTGTGAAGCAAGGCTGTGTGTTAGCTCCTGCCCTGTTTAATATCTATCTTCATGCAATGTTGTCTTGTGCTTTTGATGCGGCTTGTGCTTACGGTGTTCGTGTGGAGCACCGTATTGATGGTGGGTTGCTGAACATCCGTCGTTTCGGTGCGAGAACTCTAGTCTGTGAGACAACTATCCGTATGTTGCTGTTTGCTGACGACTGTGCGTTGTTTGCACACAGCGCGGATGAGTTGCAGCACATGACTAGTGCTCTGGCTTCTACAGCGGCCAAATTCGGGTTCACCATCAACACAAGCAAAACTGTCGGTCCGTTTCAACCTTCATCGGAGGTGCAATCTGCAGTGGTGCTGCGAATCAGCATTGGTGCTGAAGGATTGGAAACCACCTCCCGCTTCTGCTAACTTGGGAGTGTGATGTCGACTGATCAGCAGATACACAATGAGCTGCGTATCCGCGTGTCGAAGGCAGCGGCGGCATTCGGGCTGCTTGAGTACCGAGTGTGGAACAACCATCAGCTTACCATTGGCACGAAGCCGATGGTTTACAAATCCATGGTGCTGTCCGTTCTTTTATACGGCAGTGAAACGTGGACGATGTATCGGCGGGATGTGCCATATCTCGAGCGGTTCCATCAGCAGTTTTTGAGACGGATTTTGCGCATCGGTTGGGGCAATAAAGTTGCGGATAGGGAAGCGTTGCTTCGAAGCGGAATGTATGCAGTGGGCTGCATACTTTTGCTGAGACACCTGAGGTGGCTCGGTCATCTGAGCCGTGTGAATTCGACACTGATACCGAAACAATTATTATATGGGTATGGGAAGTGAGTATTGGGAAGCGACATGTGGGGAAACCAAAGTTGCGTTACCAGGACATGATGAAATTGTGCCTTTCACGTTCTAATCTTGATTGCGGGTCATGGGAGACGAGGGCGGTTTATCGGCGTGCATGACGCGATCTGATCACGAAGACATTTGCCGAAGTGCGGGAGAAAGACCTCATGCATGCAGACAACAATCGGCAAGTGCGGAAGCGGCAAGCGCCGATGGGCTGTACTTCATCGACATGGAGCGCATGGTGCTGTAGCACATGCGGTCGCGCGTGCCTGAGTCAGGCAGGCCTAGTGAGCCATGAGCGAGGCCACTCGGGACCACTACCGAAGCGACGACGGGTCCTGCGGAGAATGTAGACAGAACCGCCACGGCGTTTGTAGTTATGCTGTATTCTATTTACTATTCGTGTGTTTTCATGTTGAGTCTCTTTATTTCAGGTGATCGGTTTTCAATTTTGTCCTAATGATTTTCTTTCTCATATTATTGTCTACCTGTACTATCTTCTATAAATTTGCACAAGTTGCTGAAGCTAATTGTAGTTAATTTCGATAACATTTTCGCGTTTGTGGCATTTGCTCAATATATGTTTTCTGATCTCTTGTGTTTATGCAGCTTCGTTCGTAATCATTTTATGCGCTCATTTAGTGAAGGGTTTTCTCTCCGTATCTCTGTGCATTATCCGATTTATTTTATTCCATCTTATCGTTTCGTGATTGGCTGTTGCTTGATATCCCCGGTGTGGCTGCGCTTGATGTGCATGTTGACAAGGTGCTTACCTGTCTATTACCCACTACCTCGTCCATACTGGCTCCAGGAGACGGTTGGTCGTTGCTGGAGGGGACGGGGTGCAAGGTCCTTGTGGCCGTGTTAGGGTCAAAGAGTGGTTCCATGCACTCAGTGTGGAGCGGACTACGGTCCAGCGGCAGCCTTGTGTTCCATTGATTCCCCAAATGCAGCGTGCTTGTGTTTGCCTGTGAAGGAGTGTGGGCCGACTCCGTTGATGAAACGTGGCTTCTATCCACATGCCTCCCGGTCTTATTCCTTCCGGTTTACACTGGATATGGGGTCTGTGGTTGTTGCAGACAAGCTATCCATGGTCCCTCTGTAGGCGCAGGCGTTCTGTGGCTGGCCACAGTGACAGGTAAATCCGAAACCGGATGCCGCCAACCATTACACTGACGGGCTTTCGGGTACATCTTGCATGAAGAGGAGATCAAGGATGTGGTCCTTTCGAGTTTGGGACCGTACGTGCTGAATCCAGCCATGGGAATTGATGAAGGTAGCAAACCCATGGGACTTGGTAGATTAGGTAGGTGTCCCAAGGAATATTCGACATGATGAAATCGCCACCTATGAGTTTATAGTCTGTAGGATGCTCAGATGCGTATTGAAGTACATCTAGTGTGTTGTCTACAGTTGTTGAATCAGAGTTTGGTGTGTTATAGATGCAGCTGATAAGAATGTCTTTGATTTATACGAACAGAGGAAGACCGAGTCTTTCTGACGGATCAGATAGGTGTCTGTAAGTTGGCAAAAATATAGGTCATTTCTGGTGTATATAAGGCATCCAACGCCATGATTAGCAGATCGAAATCTGCCGTAGCTATTGTTCCCTGCGATCTGGTAGGCAGCAGACGACGTATTTTCATTTAACCATGTCTCAATGATCAAACTAATGTGCAAGGGAAAGTGAGTTGATCGTTCGAAGGGTTTGCAATTTATTCACGAGTGAACGGGCATTTAGTAGCATAACGTCGATGCTGTGCTTATTGTGTGTTATGTTCGCAATCTCCCTAAATATGGAGGACAGGAAGGAGGGTGGGTTGACTACGGGGTCGTTCCAAGGTGGCGGCAGCTTGGAGGCTTAGGACCAAACGTAATAATTGATGGGATATACTCATCTGGTTTACTAGAAGCGGATATGATGGCAGCTGAGGGATCACCGTTGACAGAAAATAATGGGTGTTAGGGGGTAGTGGAGGGGGATTTGTTAAATGTGAACCCAACTTTCGCTCGGAGAGACTACTGCGTGTAACAAGCGGGAGTGCGCTACTCTGAGGATTGCTTAATGTACTAGTCCATGGTGATTCTGCTGCGTTTGTAGGTCTAAACGACGCACCCAAACGGGAGGTGGTAGGTACCTTTAAACGATCAAAAGTGCTGGACACTATCCTACTGAAAACACATTGAATAACTTAGAAATTTTTCGAATGGTAATAAGTTCTCCGACCAGTGTTTCTAAGGGGAGTTGCACTGTCGAACTCAGTCTAACTGGTGCCGAATAAGTATGGATCCTTTTCTGCAATCTTACGACTCTGACCGTGAGGATTTCTACTAGTTGTTTCATAGAAAGCTTTTGGTATCTTGGAGTTCTGGAGAATTGGAACATTGAATGCAAGGACACGGTGAACGCCTGATGTTTTGTTAGACCATGTGGAGTAAATATAGATATTATTAGGTGATCTTGTTTGAGTAAGTCATGGAGAGATGGCTTTGGGCGATATGCAAGTGGCTGTGGGTCTCTCAGTAATACGATGTTCCGAAGCAGCTACTAAAATCTGCTTTTGGGTGTCTAGATTTATGGAACCATTATTTATGTAAATGGAATTATGGGGTATCTCATAGTGGCCGCCAAGTAATAACCTGGCTGTTAGCCGCGTGTTAATTTGAAAAGATACTTCGTTATGAGAATTCCTCTGGTAGGAGAGTAGTCTTGATCGACCTCATGAATGTTGGTGCTCAGCGACTGCGTCACATCATCTTTTTCAGTTTGGCGTTGCGCGTGTTTTGGAGGACTGTTGCGCTTTGTTTTAGTAATCGGAAGCTGCACGGCATTTGATGCACCTCTTATCCTTATTGCAGAGTCAATGGGTTCTACCGTACTAGTAGATGGGGTATTATTTACTTTTATATTTAGGCATTTAATTTGATTGGTAGTACAATTTTACTTGTCTTTTGAAATATTTGTAGGTGGCCTTGTAATATGGTTCGGCGTTTCAGCGCAGAGGGTAGCCGTTTCGATTTATGCTTCAGTCGTACTACTTTCTGAGCTATTGAAGAGAGGAGCTACTCCATCTACGTTGACTTCGCTATGATAGTATGTTTTATTTGGAGGCTGGCTGCATTATCCATGCTGGTATACAACTCAGGCAGACTGTCAGTAGTGGTGGTAGCTATGCCCCAACCAGAATTCTGTAGGTCGTCTGAAGATGGGAAAAGCTGATTTCGCCAAAGTTCTCTTTGCAGGGGGTTTATCAGTCGTTATCCTTATTGTTTTGAAGGCAGTGCTTTCTCCTATCTGCGCACCTTATTTTATCAACGCGTTTGTTACCAATGAATCACTGGATTAGAAAAGCAAGGAGCAGTTTTTTCGATGAGCTTTCCTCCGGAGCCTTATACAGTTGCACCAGTTGCCTTCCGCATTACCTGCCTGAGGCAGGCTTTTTTGTTGTGATTCCACAGCCAGTTTATCGGGTAAGTTGAATGCTATTGCATTTTTCGAACACCGTACTCTTTTTGACATTCTGTTGCAAAGGTTCCAATAAAAACCCTGGCAGGTTTAATGTGATCCCTATTTGGGTTTACCTTCGCTTACAGCAGGACAGTCAGAGGTTCAAGTGTTTGGAGGGTTGTGTGCAAATAGACAAAAGAAGCTCGTTTTAATTTGAGCCCTTCCAGCTCATCTTGGATAGACTTGAATTTGGCAAGTGTGTCGGTCAACGGGTAAATCAGTTTATCCGATTTGTTTCTCAGTCCAGTTGACTTTGTTGATTTTAGCAAAACTATTTCCTTAGCAACTGCTGAATTTTTTTTGGAAAACCGTGGTAGAGCGTGTACGCATGCCTGCCATTATAAGCGACAGTTATGTTTTTCGATTAGTTGGTGATTCTAGTTAGGGAAGAATGTTATAGAATTTCTCTATGGAACGTAAACTGGACTACAGTAAATATTTCAAATACAAAGCTCTGGGGTAAAAAAACCGACCGTTCTCGAATGTTTACTCTCTGTATAACGAGTGATCGAAACTAGTTTGGCGCGTGGTTGAATTTAAATCGTTGCTTTGACGTCACCTTTTTCCGTCTGCCTTTCAGAACGACATTAGTGCGCAATTATTGAAGAAGGACAAAAACCTGAAGAGAACAGTTGCCTGTAACTTTTCCTTTACCTTTTCCGTTACATTGCTTATTCCTTATAGAGTCTACATGTTGCGTAATAGAAGTTACGTCTCAATCCTTGGTGTTCTCCCTTGTCTGCATTCTATATCTGGAGCGTTCAGATTGCGCAGCGTTATTCGCTTGGGACACCGTCACTTATCACGTGTGATTTCTCTCAGTTGGAGATTGATAAGTGTGTTAGGTCTCACGGCTACTTTTGTCGATAGTAGCCACAAGTACCAATTCAACGAACGTGTCCAGGCGTGCAGTTATGGTCAGGTGCACGGGTTAAGCAACTGATCCTCTGGACTCGTTAGGCTAGCTGACACAAGCTAAGCGAACAAAGCGTGAATCGAGGATGCGGCGGTTACCGATCAATAGCGGCTGCGACAAACCGCGTGGCGAACCTGGATTGACAGCAGTAAGCTGGTGACTCCTGGGCAACAGATCCAAATCGGGTGGCAGAGAAGCGGGGGATCGAGGCGGCGGGGGGGAAAACAGGAAGGCGGATACTTCCAAGATACGCAGATGCCCCTCGCCGAGGCGATAAGGACTGGCTCGTCTCAACATCCGTTACCTGTGTATGCGTTGTGGGGACGGAAATCTAGTCGATATTCGATGGCGCGCGCGAGACCCTCGATGTGCCCATTTTCGGGTGTGCAATAAAACGTCTACCCCCCTGTCTTGTCGTTTCGCTCACACTGGTGCCGTGACCAATCGCGACTGGGAGTTGACCCAGTTGGAGCAATTTGCGGCCGGTGACGTGGAGGCGTGGCTCGATGAGTTCGACGGAATTGCGGCTTGCACGGGGTGTGAGGGGGGATGCAAATTTGCTAATTGCTTTGGGCACACGGTTGAGTGGACGAGCCAAGGCGGGTGTATTTGCTCACTCGAAAGGCCAAACCCGGTTGTTCGTTCGCTGAGATGAGGGCTGCCTTGTGTGCAGATATTTGGGAAGGATCTGGAGAGAGAACGAGCACTGCAACGATTTCACGCAGCCAGATGGGACGGACAGGAGATTTTGATGGTGTTTTTTCCCAGCAGCTGGACAGACATCTAACGATTGGGCTCCCGAGTTAGAGGGTAAAGCAAGAGAGCGCCTACTGAAACAGCAGTTTAGCGAAGTCTGCCCGGTCCACTCCATGATCAGGTGAAATTGGCGTCGCTGGTGGGAGACAGCAAAGCGTTGGATCTGTGACGGTCGCCCAGAATTTGTCGGAACGAGTAACAGTGAGAAGCATCCAGCATGCTGAGTTGGAACAGAAAGTAAATCGCCTATGCCGAAATGGTGGAGCAGCTGTTTGTCGATAGAGTCTTCAAGCACCACTTCACAACGGCAATGTACGGGTAATCCGGGAACGGGTCGCCGCTGATTCCGATGCAACCAGAATGGTCATGTGGCGAGATTCTGCACCAACTGTCAATGTGCCCCATTGTATTCTCTCTATCCATGCCGGAGTCGGTGGCGAGTACCAGTCCTCCAGTGAAAACTATAGAATTGTTGTGTCTGTCCGAGCCGAAGTAGTAGTACTACAGGAGCTGGCTAGTGTCAATTATCGAAGAGGTCTCAATGGGCGTTCCAGTAAAGCCCATCTTCAATCACGATGCAGACGGTCGGGCGGGCATCTTTGAAAGTGACGGGCATGCAGCTGGTAACAGAATCAGGATAGGAGAAACTGCTCATCGCCATGACATGTTCATACGTTGAGGAGCAGACGACCGAAACCAATCCTCGAGGAACCGACACATCCTGAAACGAGCTCGTTTGTCACAATATGACCTGAGAAAACGATGTGGTGAGATCGTGGCTAACGAGACGATCGAGAATAAACAAGGGGAGAACCGGACCAGGGTTGGATTGCCCTGCAAAGCCGTTGCCTGATTGTCAGTAACCGATGCAATACGCAAACGTACTGAGCAGGTATGCCCACTTATTCACAGACGCGGAAGATGTATTACGGATTATTGCCATATTGGTTTGAAACACACGAATACCGTTGATCCAGAGGGACAAATCAAGCCAATCTTACCAGGTACTAGAATCGCACAGAACACCCTGGTGTGAGATACAGAATGCAGGTGACGCGAGAAGATGGAATCGAAAGGAACACATCAGGCGAACGCACAGCCCGTATTCGAATCACTCCGTGCTATTGACGAAAGAAAGGCCGACGAACTCTATCGATTTTGGTGCATCGATTTCAGAGAACTAAACAGGTGACAGGTGGAAGGATGCACTTCCCGATGCCTCAGATGGAAGAAATTTTCTCAAGCCTCACAGTGCGAAGCAGATATCTCTGGATGATCTCCTCTCGGTGATAAATTGGCAACTGCCGATCGCAGAAAGAAGATCGCCACAAGACGGCATGTCAGTGTTCAATGGCCATAGCAGTATGAGTGTTTTTGAGAATGCCGATTGGATTGTGCAACGCACCGCTACATTCAGGCGGTTTGTATGCTGATGGTCCATCGCGAACCTGCAAGGCGTGGTTTTGTGTAACGGTGATGACATCATCGTCATCATCTGAGACGGAACAGAACATGTGACCAGACTTGGAGGCAGTACTGCAGAGGCTAGGACGAAGCTGGTCTGAATACGTCAGTCGTAAAAAGTCGCAGATGTGCCCAAAAGTCAATTGTATGCTTGGGTCACATCGTGGGCAATGGTCAATGTCCAATCCACTTTCCGGAGAAACGCGAAGCGATCAAGTGCTTCGCAAAACCAAAATCCTAGCGACAGCTCCGTTCGTTCTTGGGAGTGGTGGCATATGATTCAAAGTTTGTGCCCGCAGTACTGCAGAGAAGGTCAGCCCGTTGTTAAAGCTGCTTCGCAAGGACGTGCCGTTCGTGTGGACAGCTGAAGCGGATCAGGCCTTTGACCATCTAAAGGCATGCATAGCAGAAGCCCCGACATGTCTACGGCTACCCCAATCCTGGTGAGAGGTTCACTGTGGCTGTCGACGCAAGCAACGTGGCCATCGGTGCGGTTTTGTCTCAACCGGATGGGTGGTGGAGTACGCGAGCAGAGTGCTGACGGGGGCGGAACAGAAGTATTCAACAACGGAGAAAGAATGCTTGGCCATCGTGTGGGCGTTAGAGAAGTGGAGAAATTACTTACTGGCGAATGAATATCCGGGTCGTCACTGACCACAAACCGCTCTCGTGATTGATGACGGCGAAAGACCCGCGGGGACGGCTTTGCGCGATGGGCCTACCGATTGCAGGAATTCAACTTCACCATTGAGCATGTGGATGGAACGCAAAATGTATTGCCAGATATGTTGTCAACGCCCGTGTTTGGACGACATCATGCCAGACAATGCCATACCGGTGCGTGCGATCGCGATGGGGGAGAGGAACCTGCTGGGAGATCAAAGGACAGATGAATTCGTGAATGTGTTGTGCTCTCACTTACGGGCTGGCACCAAACCGGAGGCTACAACGGAGGAGGTGGAGGAACTCCTCAAGATCTGGGAAAGGTTGAAGGTCGAAAACGATAACGTGGTGGTGGCGATAGACCGGACGGAAAGTGCCTTTTGTTCCACCAAATCAGCGAGAACGTGTGATGCGCATAACTCATGATGGCGCCCATATGGGATTCGAGCGGTCTTTTGAATTGCTGCGGAGGCGAGTGTTTTGGCCAACCATGAGGAAGGACGTCGCGGCATACATTCGGGAGTGCCCAAACTGCCAAACGAGTCGGGAGATGTAGTCCCCGAGACCGCCGATGCGATCGATGGAGGTTGGTGAACCACTTCAGTGTTGGGGACTGGACTTCTTTGGGCCCTTACCAGTGCAGTCGAACAGGAAACAGATACATTCTAGTGATGATTGACCACTTCCACTCGATGGGTGGAAGCCATACCAATCAAGGACCAAACAGGCGAGACAGTGTCGCAAGTATGTCGAATTCAATGTGCCTGCAAGGTATGGGATCCCACAGTGTATCATCACGGACCAAGGGCCCTGCTTCGAGTCAAGAGCGTTTAAGGCAGTGTTGGACAAGTGGGGCAACCAGAGACGGCGAACTTCACCGTACCACCCACAAACCAACGGGATGACCGAGCGGTTCAACCGGACATTGAAGACGTGGATAAACTGCACGAAGTTGGCATGGGAAGATGCATTGCCTCAGGTTCTGATCGCGTATCGGACCAGCATGCAATCAACCACCAAGGTCTCGCCATTCGAATTACTGTTCGGCAGAGAACCACGGATTGCGCTCGATACTTGCCTACCGAACCAGGGTGAGGGGAAACATCCAGCTGAGCATACAAGAGCGACTGCGATGGAAAGCTAGAAGCGAAACCAAAGCTCGACAAGCGCTGGAATAAGCGAAAATTACGACGTCCAGGCATGAGGCATCACAAGTGGATGGCCATTCAGGATTGGAGAACGGGTCAAGTTTACGGAACACAACGATTCGGCCGGATCATGACGGGCCGGGCCGCAAGCAAGGTTCAGAGAACGCTGGAAAGGCCCCTACACCATTATCGACCAGAAAGCGGGCAACTTCTTAATACGACTTGCGGAGGAATGAAACGTTGGGTGACTGCTGCTCTCCTGCGACCATGGTACGAGAGGTAAACGCCGTGCGATTTTCGAAAGATACATTCAACATGTACCCATCTTCGTCCTGTTCCGCGTATTGGAAGTACCAAGCTTCCGCCGCAATTTTCCCCAGCCAGTACATCAACAGTGTCTAGATAATAGTGGAGGTTGTTTAAAGGGTTAAAGCTCATAGCTAGTGTGCTCATAGACAAAAAGTTGGTATTGCACTACTTGTTTTCCTCTTTTAGTTCAATCCCAGAAGAATATTTTGTCGTGCCTCGCGACTGCTTTCTTCCACAAATGGTTGGGAGAGCACGCGAGAAGTAACGGGATTTAGAGTGTTTTCGTGATGCGCAAATATTCAAGCTCGGTAGCAACACACCAAGGTCACATTCCTGAGAGCTTGGCTTCGGATCATGCGCCCCAAGTTCGTAGACGTAGGCGTGTCGATGCCGGATTTGTACAACGCGTCACTTATTCACAATGAATGGCACTGAATTCCTCACCGACCAATGTCAAGCCTCATCGATGTTGCGCTGGAGGATCCCGTGGTCGTCCATCCCTTTGCGCGCCCGCCAAATCTTAACCTTGTTCGCAAAAAGTAAAAATTCTGAGGCGATGACTCTCGCTAGATCGGTAATTAAAACTAAGAACAAGCGACGCCCTAGTACCAAACCCTGCGGTACGCCAAACTTTACTCGAATCGAGTCGGACAGAGAGTTTCAGACTCTAACCATAATTGCCGTTCGCGAAGAAAATTACCAACCCATCATAATACTGGATCTCCGAGGCCATAGGGTTGCAGTTCGTGCGGGATGATTCGATGATCCAAGCGATCGAAGGCTTTCGAAAATTCCATGTAAATAACATCAGTTCCTGTCATCCCGTCGGCTATTTCTGTCCAGTTTCAGGTGCTATCAGCAGGTTCGTGGTACTTGATGGGTGTTGACGAAAGCCGTGCTTCTCCAGCACAATGAGGCCGCGTCTTTCCAATTAGCTCATTAGCACGTCCGTGACGATCACTTCCATGACTGGCGAGAACAGGAAGAAACGTTACCAGGTGGTAATTGGTAGGATGATATGGACTTCTTTCTTTGTGAATGGGGCCATAACACTTCGTTTCTAAGTTGACGAAACTATGTTTTCATCCAGACAAACCTGAAAGAATCCTGCAAATAGTTGGGCTAGGTGCTTAGCTGCTACCTGCCGTGTCTTTTAGAGTGAATGTTTTCCACTCCAGGAGAGTTGTGTGTACTCAAGCATAGTGGCTTTTTCAGCACCGTTTCTGCTGTGAATTTGATGCTGGATAACACTGATGGTATGGTGACAGAAGCAAGTATAGTGTTCGAGGCTTGACCGATTGGAAAATAAGAAGTACTGGGCCCTTAAGGCGTTTGCCGTCTCTTTTGCTGTGCGTGTAAACCCACCAATCGTAGTGAGTGATGGGATTCCGCGCCGTACCATTTGAAGTTCGTTCACGTTACTGTAAAGAAGATTGTGGTTCGAACACAATCGTTCCGCCAGCTCCTGTTGGTGTGCTAACTTGTCTTCCCGAACCAATTGTACTGCGCAATTGCGCTGAGCTACTTACGCGGTCCAACTTTTGTGCTGGGATTTTTTTAAGGTCGCCATGTCCCATCCCTCTAGGCCGTGAATTTTCGTATTTGGCTTCCTAGGAATGACTTCGGTTTGATGGGACGGGGAAAATAAATATGTTGTCACTGTACTTTGGTGACTAGTGACTTGCAGGTTTTCAGAAAATTTTCCCAGGCTATCTCTAAGGTGCACTCAGTCATGAATGTCCAACTAGCACTTTCAACGAATGCGGACAAGACGTGATAATGAGTAATAGATTGCAACTTTTCGGCTTCTGTATAGGGATCTTTGGAGCGACCAATGTAATGGAACGATAAAGTCATGTAAGCGCTTCGATTCA
This sequence comes from Dicrocoelium dendriticum, assembly GCA_944474145.2. Lineage (NCBI taxonomy): Eukaryota > Metazoa > Platyhelminthes > Trematoda > Plagiorchiida > Dicrocoeliidae > Dicrocoelium > Dicrocoelium dendriticum. Next base: position 158,046,604 of record OX104064.1, on the reverse strand, counting down.
AAAGAATGAATACGTTGAGCCCATCAACCATGAGTTCCTCGCTGGTGAGCACTAGACTTAACCTTAAGAGCAAATTCGCTGTTCTAGGCCCGGTGGGATCGGCGACGTGGTTGTATTAGACTATCCTATAGATTAGCTCTTTTAGATAGGCCTTGAACTTCTCCGCCTCGGTTACACCATAAGATGAGCGTCTGCAATTATGAATGCTTGTGTCTGCCAACCTGCATTGTTATCGCTAACACAATACAGCTTGGTATGTGAATTGGACTCCAAACGTATAGTTGGATTCTTACTGTGGATCATTCACTTGCTGGCTGCTCAACACTATTGACCAATAGCCAAGGACAGCATAGTATGGAGTGAACGATCACAAGTTCACAAGTCGAAAGTGAATAGTTGTGGACTTCTCCCTTGGCTGATACAAACTGTGCAGTAAACTTTGGATAACAGAGTCAACGGCGTCAGACGAGCAAAAAGCCTAGACGATAGGTACACGCCTCTGTAGACAAGGGTGGGCAAACCGATACTGAAGTATTCCCATTGTACAGAAATACCAAAAATAAATGTTAATCGAATAGAAGTCAGAATTGTCCAGCGTATTATTACTCGTTGCGGATTTGCTTAACGGCCGATCCCATCGGGAGATGACTAGAGGGAAATCGACATAGGAGACAGTCAAAACTTGTGGTTACCAACCGGCCTTCCAAAAGTTAACGTGGGCATTGTTCGTGTCCTATTGGGTCGTTCTAAATTCTCTTACCTTGTTAACACATAGGAGCAAATAGTACTTACTTTAAACACACAAAAATATTTAATTAGCATAGTTCATTGTTATAGGCGCTGTATCGCTAAGGTCCAGGCAAAATATCGATGTCTCTGTCGTAAAACGAAGTAGTCTAGCTGTTAAAATATTGGCTGCTGTACGTTTGGGTATGACCGCGGTCATGGAATTTGTTGTCTTTGATGTAACTATGCTGATGCATAACACAGATAACGCACTGCGGGATCTTGAAACGCGTCACTGCCATATGAGGACGTGCATTGTCATGCGGGAGGAGGGTAAGAACTGCTTTTGGATGCTTTTTCCAGTGTTCGTCAACCACGTTTTACGGTTGTTGGCACTAGACATAGGTAGCATTTCACAATAGATGATTCCGCGGCGATCCCGCCATAAATGTAGTATCCTTGGTTACAGTGCGGTTCGCTTTTTTGGGCTTCTATTGGATTTCCTCGGCTGCTATCTACTGCCGCTTTCTGATATAGATGGAATAGGGTACCCACTTATATTCTCTAGTGCCGACATCATTCAGCCATCGATGATTGTGTCCTCGGGTGAGCAGTGAATGTGACATGTCACAAAGGTTCGAGGACTTCACATCCGTCAGTCTTTTGTGGTACATGTTGTCCTCGTTTTTATTATTCCGGATTTGCACAGATGGCGAAGAACGGTGGTTTCTGTAAACTCAAGTTTTGACGAAACTTCCTGCACACTATGTATCGGATCTTACTTTAGGGGATACTGGATGCTTCTGATAATGTCGCTGGCCTGCGTCCTTGAGTTCTGATGTTTTAAAATTCGTAGTTCCCTACTTTGAATCGAGGTAACCAATATAAAACCATAATGTAAACTGGAGCACCGTACTCCGTAGGTCACCCAGGTCCCGACAAGTTACGTCCATTATGTGCCCTTCCTAGTAATGGTAAGATAAGCATCCGCGAACAGTGTTCTGATCAATTGCCCATAATTCAGCCATTGCTAACAGGGACAGTGAAAGATTATTGCTCCAGGGTGTCCACTTATATGCCCATTTTAAAGAACTTTTGAGACAGTTTCAGAAATACGGCATATAAAAATGGGGCTTCAACTGAGTTTGGGATAACTTAATTGGTATTAAGAAGCTTCGATGTCTTATTTTAAAGCAAATAAATTGAATTTATTATTGTGCTACGATCCGTTCCGCTGTCTGGTCGTTCCTAACTGGCCTGTATCGTAGACTACGTCCCATTGGTTCGTGCTCGCTCTCCAGACGGGCTGATTCAATCCTACATTGTCTAGAGTTACATTGTGTCACGGTGCTGCCATCCCAGATAGACTACACAATCGTCTATCATGGGTGGCGTCCTTCTACTTGGTCGATACTCCCTCATACTGCCAGTGGCCCCAGCGAACCGTGTTGTTAACCTAGACTCAACTGTATGCTATCTGCTGGCCGCTTGTCGGACCAACCCGCTTCTCAGCCGTCTGGGGACACACTGCATCTCCTTTGCATCAGGCCGGACTCGTCGTGCGCACTTATCTCTCCTCCGTGACTTTCTAGTTGCTCCCGGTCGATCGGTACCGCGACGATCCCATTCGCTCCAGGGCTGAACCACCTGCACATTTTTCAGGAGTCGACAACTCCGCCACTGAAGCTATGGCACGTTCCAACCTTACATGTAAGTCACTGCCAACCACCAGCCTTGCCTATAAGAAAACGTCCCGAGTTCAAGAGGAAATATTTAACGTACTCTGCAGTCAACTTTATTGTGTGTGCAACACGTTCCTCTCCCAAGCAAGATCGTGTGCGGCATCTCTCCAGGCACATCTGGACAACTCGGGTCTGTCCCACTCAGTCGTGCGTATTACATCGGAACAATGGAACAACTGTAGGACACTGGTAGAAACCTCAGTTTTGACAAGTCGCGTAGGATGGGCTGCGTAAACCACAAGTACAAAACTTGTCAACGTGCTAAAGCGCAGCTCTGCGGACTCACCTTACATACACGTGAATCCTCCCACCCCGATTCCGTGCGGCCTGATGAGTACAGTGATTGTTTGCTTCGTGTTGTCACGCGATGAGGGAAATTCAGCTCTTTTATTGTAGATGGCGTGATACATCATCGCAGGAGCAGAAATGATACCTATTGAAAGAATGTCCTACGGCCGACGAATTCGGAGGAGCAAAATTTCCAGGGGCATTCCATCCGGCTATATTGAGTGGCTAGTTTCAGGAAGTGGTGGGAGGCTGACTAGGGTTTTACAAATCTGGTACCTCAGGACGAGGTCAAACTGTTGAGAGCAGTAATTTTCAATGCACATTCCCAGAGCTTTCAGCTGCAGTTGGAGGATGGAACAAGTCCTTAAGGTTATTCATTGCCGCCGCTCTGGGTCTCCAGTGCGGCAAGATCACGTTCTGGCCATGGTTGACTGACTGAATCGCGTACCCCACATTGGGTTTCACATACGTATTATGCATTTGTGGAAGATGGAAGAGTCGAATCGCCCGTACGCCGGCCCTAAGAGAACAACATGTTTCTTCCCGGTTTTGGACACCACGGATTACTCCGAAGATTCGAGCTCAATTTGTACCACCAGTCCAAGGCGTTGCTCCCGTGGGACGCCCTTCAAGTTGTGGAGTTACCGGAAGAAATCGCGCATGAAGAAAGCGCACACAAAAGAAAGCGCACAGGGAAAAATCCCACACCGAAAATTCTCCACACAAAAATTGATCACTTAGAGTCCGGGCATCTCAGTGTTTTGGAAATTTCCTCACAACTAACCATAAAAATTATTTGTGGCACTAAGGAGATACCAGTTTTGACCTTTGCCTCCAACAGTTACACCGCGTTACCATAACACCTAAACTGTCAGCTACTTCGCTCGGTCGCACGGTCGTTCGGTCGCACTGCGATGAGTGGAAAAACCATTGTTATTTATTTACAATACTAAACAGATTAAGCTTTGTCACTTACTGTAGGCTGAAATACTTGTGAAGATTGGCGAACTCGCAAAAACTTACAATGCTCTAACTGACGGGATAAAAGCTACAAGTACAGTGTTTGCACACATTGGCATGCAGTATGCGAACAGTTAAATCCCTCTACACTTATTGTTTAATTTACGTTTATCACCACATTGCAAATTATTTAGACATGAATGCGTTATTAGCAGTGATTTACCCGATATCTTAGTGTGAAAGTGTGCATTTTTCTAACCTGCGTTTCAGGGCGTCAAACCCAACCAGGAGCAAAGCGTACATAAGAATGAGCCGCTATAAAACGACGCCGAGGAAATGTGCTAGCTAGAGAACTGAAAGTAGCAGCGCGCATCGCAGTTGCGCAAGAGAGCCGACCGTGGGTGTTTTTGGTTTCATTCAAACGACTTCAACCTACAGTCAACATTGCACAACAGTAGCACAAGGATAACTCCTTCTCGCCCGGTGTTAACATTAACTGGCTGTTCTTCTTGAAAGTTCCTTGATTAAAGTCTGTTAGGACATCCATTTTCATGCATATTCTTATGTGCAAATGCGAAGAAGGTAAAACAAATGGGAGCAAGGAGGAGGTGCATATAATTAATCAGGATAGAAGGAGAATTAACAGCAAGATGCAAGAAACCGAAGACAGGAACGCCACTGGCTGCGCTACTGCGCCATATCTGAAAGGGTCTCAAACCACTGGTGTGGACCATCCCGATGTCTCCATTCACGTAGATGGCACTAGCCTGACCAAGTCTCTCAGTCAACTTCTTCATGTCGCTATGCCACATCATGGACTGGTCACCTCACAAATTTTGCCCGACTTGGTGCAACTATGGCATATAATGCACACCGAGGAAGCCGTTCAACATGCATACAGTGCACATTACTTAGCAGTTACTATTGAGCAAAGACCCCAGAGCGACAGAAAAAGGCTTCTTGCTAAAAAAAATCAGCTGGTGTACCTCGGCAGTGCCCACCCGGTGGTCAAATACGGTCAATCATTTAATGTTTTCACCGCGAACTGCCCAGCTCTCTGATTCCAAAAGTAACACCTGCCGTACACACTACCCTTCACCAACGGGCTGATATCCCGCCACTTCCGTAGTTGGCTGAGCCTCTGGAAAGACTTACTGGCCTTGCCGATACTCGAACTAACCTTCTCAGTGATGTGACCACCATAAGTGACACAGCTACCAAGATAAGTGAGCCGATTCACCAGTTCTAGTGGCGTTTCAGTGATAGCCAGAACCGGGAGTGTGTCGATCCAGTTCTACAACATTACTTTGCACTTTGAAGGAGCCATGCACATGTCGAAGCGTGAAGCGCTACTCCTCAGTCAGTTAACTAGTGCTTGCATAGGCACTGCGTCAAGACCCAATGAGCCGTGTAGTCCGCACCTTCAACGTTTGTCAGTCGTTCATCTGGAGGTATTCCTGCTCAAGAAGATTATGAAAGAATGGAGGGATTTGTGATCATTTCAGCCACAAAGTTGGAGAAAAAGTCAACCCAGGCGAGCGCCATTTTTCGTGGGGAACTCAGGCGCTGCTCGGGGAGCTAGTGCTAGTTGCCAACCACTGTGTGCCTGGTTCTACCCTCAGATTAGGCCATCTCTATCTGATGAATCCAAGTATGGAGGAAATCGGCCAGCCGTGGAGTGCAGTGATGAGAGAGAGCAACACCGAAACCCTCTATGAACCCCGGAGACAGTTTCTACAAAATCTTAGCCGGCCTCGGGAGTCACGGTAGCGAGACAACTGGATGAAAAGGTGTTTAGCAGGCACACCCTTCACGCATAAACAGTGCCACAAGTTAGCACAATCAAAGGGGTCGAAAGTGGCTTTTAAGCCAATGAAAACCATCTTATTCGGTCTTCTGTAAGTGTTGACAACTATTCAACTGGACTCGCTTGGCGTAGCAGTTAAAGAATTGGTGGAAGCTTTGACACCATTCTTCCAGTACTGCCTTGGTGACAGCATTGTTCCTACAGCATGCAAACACCTGATATTAACCCGAATTTATAACAGACGCAGTCGTTATAACGCACTTAACCACCGTCTAGTGACTGTTTCTAGTTCAATTGACTGTTCTATTTCTTTCGAAAGTGAGGCAAGCCATCATTGCTGACGCCACAATGTCTGGCCTTGACGAATTTCGCTACGTGACACAAGAGCAACATGGTTTCCGCGGAAACCGATTGTGCACTAAAAACCTAATATTAGCACGTGACAGTTGGACCGAAACAGTGGATGTCGGTGTTGGAGCTCATCGTAGCTACCTAGACTACTCTAAGGCATACGACTGGTTAAACCATTGTAATCTCCCAGTAAAGCTTCCGGGACACGGCATAAATGGTCCAACATGGTTTAACAGTAACTTCCAGTTGCACAAGCGACTTAAATTGAAGGTCAGCGGATCCGTTTGAAATCGTATCCCAGTGACAGTGTGCCACAAAGTTTGTAAATGGAACAACGTTGGTTCATGATTTTTATTAACAATCTAGTGAGCTCTGTCACTTCACACTCTCTGCGTGACCCCGGTGACAGCAAAGTTTGGCGGTCGACTAAGGTGTCAAACGAACACATACAGCCGCAAAACGACTGACAAGATTTATAAATGGTCAGTCCAGAATCGTTTTCAAGTTAACACAGTTAAATGTGCCCAGAGCTCCTACTGTAAGCTGGGAGCCCAGGATCTCTAGCGCTGTTCTCGTGAAAAATAGCACGGAGTGATGGGTCAGGAAAACCACAGCTTTCGCAGCAGTCTGAAATAGCATAAAAGAGGACATTCAAAATTTTGGACTTTTGGAAGATATTTTGGTCATTTCGGTCCATCTATGTTCTCCTAACTGCATCCTGCATACATTAGTCCTCACGCGGTATATGCGATTCAAGCATAGCAGTATAAGACTAGTAAATGCTAGTCCAAGTGGGGCGCGTAATCGAATGCGGATAGCAGAAGATAAATGATGTCAGGCAGAGTGGGCTATATTCGAGGGGTCAAAGGTAGACGTGGACGGATGAAGAGAGACAGGAGCAGACGATTGTGAGAAAATATGGACGGAGGATGAACAGCGGCAAAACAACAACGAACGTGCAGTTAGTAATAAAATTGTGCGTAAAAGAAAAGAGCTTCCACTAGGAAGCTAAACAAAATAAACCTACGATAACCAGAACGATGGGTGATTCGAAGTACGTAAGGCCAAATTATGCCCTGAAAATGGGTATGGATGTTCACATGGAAGGGGTCCGTCGGAAATCGGGGTCTGCTGTGCCATTTATATTTTATAATTTGACTGATTTCCAACGAGCTTTGCGACATTTGCTTCCGTTAGACTAGTTAAAAGGTAAGCAATGCTGTCCTTCGCCGATGTTTGAAAATGGACTTTGAGATATGGCGCGTATCGTTCGGAGTCATCCGAAGGCATTTTTACTTTAAAAAATACTCAGTTGGATTGTTAAACTGGTCATCGACACTGTAACGTTCATGGGGTGCAGAATCGGAATCGTTTATTTGGGTGACAGTTGCAGTCCTAATGCCCCTTTTTCCAGTTCTAGGGTTTGTATTTTCAATGATGCTGCTTTTAGACCTCCGCAGTGGATATTTTAACATGCTGAAAATGCCCCCCGTGTGGTAAATAAGGCCTATATTGACGTCAGTTGACTTGACTTATGGAAAGCACTTACCCCTGTCCGTACGAGTGACTAAAACTTCTCCGCCTGTTTGATCGTGGGAGCACTCTGAATGTCCAAACATTTGCCTCTGATCGTCCTGATTGGACAGCTTTTGACGTCACTTGGTCACACAGAATTTGTTTTCCAACCCATCCTTACCATGCACCTTGAATGCATTTTTCCAGTTGCAAATACCGTCAGCATTAGGCCGAAATCGGTTTCTAAATTGTAATTGCGCTATGCTATAGCACTTGCGATGAACTGATAGTTTTTGAGTGACGGAAGTTTATCCAAAAAGTGACCAACTGAGACAGTCAGGGGTACAAAAATTGGTCACTTAGGGCGCCAAAACGGTCACTCGCGCTGACCGAAATTATGGTTTTCTTAAAATGTAATGCCTTTTAAGCAAAATCGGTGATAAAGAAGTACAATTTCATGTAACAGCGTACCTAGACAGATCATGCAATTTATACCATTTTCAATTTAAACTGGACATTTTTCAAACCAAAGTAGACATTTTACAAACCAAAGTGGACATTTTGCAAACCAAAGTAGACATTTTGCAAACCACACTGGACATTTTGCAAACCACATTGGACATTTTGCAAAACAAATTGGACACGTTGCAATCCAAGTAGCAACTGGCCAATTTGTTGGTAAGAAACGAGCAGTAAGATTGCTGAATGATGTTCAGAATATAAATTGTGATGACGCTAATACACCGGCATTGTGTAAGCAGCGGGCTACACTGTAAAACATTTGCTTGATCCTGAACAGCGACCGAAGTTCTGAACTACGCTCCCCTCTCCCCATTGACATTCGCCTAGTTGGTGTGCAGTGCCCATACGCATCAACCTGTGTAGGTGTGTGACAGTTGGAAAATCGGACTTCCGAATCGTAATTGTGTATCAATCATTTTGTGAGTGGATTGCGATGCGCAATCTCAATGTGCACCGTTATTCTTATTAGAGAGAACCTTGTCCGATTCGGTCAATGGGACCATGTCGGATGAAGCAGGTAGGCGGTGTCCCAGCTTCGCCCGTCTCTCTATTAGCTTTCGCACCTGCCACGTTATTGTATCAGCGCAGGCTGTAATGACCCCCAGCAAAACCAGTCTAGAGCTATAGCCTATTGTTGCAACATATCAACTACTGATGAGTGGGCCGATTACACGATGTTCAGGCCACATTGTGGTCACGATAATGTAACCGAACTGCGTACCTAGCGGGTGATTGTGTAAGCCCTTCTCTTGACATGAGTGCCGTTCGCCTCGGTCAAAATCGGTGACCTATTTTCCCCTACACCCCCCTCATAGGAATTCGTGTGTTTTGTCTGGGTGTGTGGACCGACCTATGCAGCGGTACCACTATTGGAGCCGAGCATACGATAATTGTTCCACTCAATACAACTTAGCTTTATTAGCTCCGTGCCGCACGAAACGACCAAAATGAGTGACGAACAACAGGACAGCTGGTGTCCGACGCGACGGCACTGCAGGCGAACTTGTGCTGGTCGACGGCAAAACTACTCGGGAAGCTGCTGAAGTCGCCGGTGTTAACGCGAGTACGGCAAGGAACATCATTAATGCCTACAAGCGAGAAGACTCAAATACACAGCGCACCTGCGGTGGAAACAATAGGGAGAAGCTGACTCCCAATATACTGCAGCGCGTCGAAGAAGCGGTTGAACGGCACTCTGAGGACACGTTGGTGCAGCTGCAGATGCGCCTGAGAGAGGATGGGATAAACCTATCAGTAACCTCTGTCTCCAACACCCTCAGAAGACTAAAGATAAATCTCAAAAAGTGTCATTACGAGCTCGACGGAGTCAACAGTGCCACGACAATCGCTAGCCGACAAGCGTACGCTCTCGAATTCTCGATGACCGTCTTGCTCTTACACGCTAAGCCAACTGTTAATATTGAAAACGCACATTTTGGAATTGAAATGGTGTATTAACAAAAAATAAGGCAGTAACCATAGCAAGATCAGTTGACGAAGGGTTGTCCGGCTGTCGCTTTCGTCAGGTTCATCATTGTATTGAGAACGCAGTTCATGCAGTCCTGCTGCGTTACCATCCCAACGCTGTCCTGAATGACCGTGCTCAGCGTCTGCTCAGGTGTGGGGTTAATAAGCAGGCGTCTCGCCGACGCTTTCACCTTTGAAAAGACGTGTTCTACCGGGTTTAGCATGTACGAGTAGGGCGGCAAGAACTGCAGGTGATAAGACGAACCAAGGATCCTCCTTAGCTCATCAGGCATATGGATCCTGGTATCAGGGAATCAGATAAAAACATAAACAAGGGAAAATATATAATGATGATGGAAAGCTGGGCTGAAGGGAATCGCCTACCCGTGCGCTCGAGCAGGCAATCGATCGAGCGGACGAATGCGTTTTCAAACACCCGGCGAATTGGACTTTTGCCTCAGAGTTGAGAGGACAGTGTTTTCGGCGGCATTTATCTGGCTACGTTGGCAGAGTTTTTGTTAACACGTTTTTCGTGGTCGAGGCTGTTGGAATTTTGATTTTTCTTCGGCTGGGCTAGAATTGCTGCGGAGAAATTTCTGGGTGGTTAATTCGGAATAGCGAAAAAGGGAAGATCTAACAATGGCGACGGACAAGCACGGAAATGTTACAAATTTTTCTGCCGAACATTTTCAGAAGCTGCTTCTTCAGCAACAATCCCAGATGGAAGCACAAATGAAACTGATTGAAAGTTTAACGCAGTGCTTAAACGTACAATCAAACGGAGCAGCTACACGGGACACGCAGGCTGTTTCACTTGATCTTCTTACGAATTCAATCACTGAATTTCATTATGATCCTGATTCCGAATCCACTTTCGAGGCGTGGTTCAAACGTTGGGAGGATATGTTCCAGACGGATTTCAGCCGTCAAGATGATTCATGGAAAGTGCGCAGTCGCTGCGTTCATTCTGTGGCCTAATCAGTCATTACAGCGCTTTTTGCCCGAACTACGTCGCCTGCGTGCCCCACTGAATAAGTTGTTGAGCAAGGGCCAAACCTGGAATTGGACGCCAGAATGCCAGACTGTGTTTGAGCGGGTCAAGTCATTGTTGGCTTCAGACTTACTCCTAACTCATTTTGATCCTTCCCGGGAAATTGTCCTTGCCACAGACGCATCGAGTCTAGGGATCGGTGCCGTAGTTTCCCATACGTTCCCAGATGGATCTCAGAAGGCGATCGCACATGCCGCCAGGACGCTAACGAAAGCTGAAAAAAACTACAGTCAGATCGAGAAGGAGGCATTGGCCATAGTTTTTGCTGTGAAGAAATTTCACAAGATGCTGTATGGTCGCCGCTTCAAACACTTGACGGATCACAAGCCGCTGCTGGCCATTTTCGGCTCGAAGAAGGGAATTCCTGCCTATACAGCCAATCGACTCCAACGATGGGCACTTACATTGCTGGGCTATGATTTTGAAATCCGTTATCAGTCAACGAATTCGCTGGGCCAAGCAGATGCGTTGTCACGCCTCATTGATTCCCAGCAACAAGAACACGAGGACACCATCATTGCCTCAGTTGAGATCGAACCTGATGTCAAATTCCTGGTGAACGAGGCACTACATGGTATGCCCGTTACGGCAGATGCTGTGCGGGCCGAAACGCTTCGAGACCCAATCCTGAAGAAGGTGACACACTTCCACAGAACCAGCTGGCCACGTTCGTGTTCATCTGCCGAAATGCAGCAGTGCTATCAGCGAAGACATTCGCTTTCCATTGTGGACGATTGCATCATGTTCTCAGACAGAGTAGTCATCCCGCAGGCGTTGCAACAAAGAGTGCTGCGACAATTCCATGCAGGACATCCAGGGCTCAACCGAATGAAAGCGCTTGCCAGAAGTTATGTGTATTGGCCGTTTATGGACAGGCAGCTGGAGCAGCTAGCTAAAAGTTGTGGCAACTGCGCTACCGCCTCAAGGGCACCGCCAAAGACTGAACTCCGCTCATGGCCTAAACCAACTAAACCTTGGAGTCGTGTTCATGTTGACTTTGCAGGCGCAATCAATGGCCAGAACTTTCTCATAGTGGTCGACGCTTATATCAAGTGGCCCGAAGTGTTCCTCATGAGAAGCACGAAAACCAGCGCAACCGTCTCTAGGTTGCGACAAATTTTCAGCAGGTTCGGCTGCCCTGAAACATTAGTGACGGACAATGGAGCACAGTTTACTTCGGCCACATTCACGGAATTCTGCCAACGTTGCGCCATCAAACACGTGCGGTCTCCATCATTCCACCCACAATCGAATGGCCAAGCGGAGAGTTTTGTGGATACATTCAAACGCGCTCTCCTCAAATCAAGGAGGGAGGGAGACATAGAGGAGGTGATCGACCGCTTCCTATTTTTGTACCGATCTACACAAAATTTACAAACACCGGGTGGAATATCACCAGCAGAGGCAATGATGAAGAGAAAACTTCGTATGCCATATGATGCAGTTCGGCCATCCTCAGAGTCCATAGCTGGTGAAAGGAACCGAAAGATGGAACGTGATTTTAATCGGCGGTTTGGTGCCAAGCTACGTTCGTTTAGACCGGGTCAGTCAGCACTTGTGCGTGATTATCGGGGTGGACACGCAAAATGGACGCCAGGCACGATCCAGCGCAAGCGCGGAAGCGTCATTTACGACGTGCTGGTTGGAACGCAGGTATGGGTACGCCATGCAAACCAACTGCGAACAACAATGTGTCAGCCACGAGCAATAGAATCCGCCAAGCTTCCATTTGACCTGCTGACAGACAGCTTCAACTTGCCTACAGAGCCAGTAGAAGAACCCTGTCATCGGACGAATAGTACCAGACCGCAGAGTACGGAATTCGAATCCAGAACACTACAGCCAAGGCGATGCACCGGTAAGCGAAGAATCACTTCCAGGAGGCTCCAGGTTAATCCCCAGGTAGCATCCTACACAACGGCAGCAGCTTCAGGAGGGGAGGTATCTGGGAATCAGATAAAAACATAAACAAGGGAAAATATATAATGATGATGGAAAGCTGGGCTGAAGGGAATCGCCTACCCGTGCGCTCGAGCAGGCAATCGATCGTTTTCAAACACCCGGCGAATTGGACTTTTGCCTCAGAGTTGAGAGGACAGTGTTTTCGGCGGCATTTATCTGGCTACGTTGGCAGAGTTTTTGTTAACACGTTTTTCGTGGTCAAGGCTGTTGGATTTTTGATTTTTCTTCGGTTGGGCTAGAATTGCTGCGGAGAAATTTCTGGGTGGTTAATTCGGAATAGCGAAAAAGGGAAGATCTTACACCTTGCACTGTCCATGATCAGCCACGCGCCGTTCATCTCCACTATGCAGCTTATACGCGCCACCAGTTCCTCGACGAACGCTGAGAACTTCGCACCATTGCAGGTGCCATCGTTAATGATCTTTGAATGAATGACGCCTTGGTTATTCATTGCCACAATCAGGGTTACCATGCGACCTGTGACTGTGGGTAACACGACGTTCGCGCGCGTCCCTCTTCTTCAGCGAGCCTGAGTTCGCCTCAGATGAAGGTTGAAACCACTCCCATCTATGAAGATGCATTTCTCCTTGTTAGAAGGTGCATGTGCCGAGAACTCGAGAGCGTACGCTTGTCGGCTAGCGATTGTCGTGGCACTGTTGACTCCGTCGAGCTCGTAATGACACTTTTTGAGATTTATCTTTAGTCTTCTGAGGGTGTTGGAGACAGAGGTTACTGATAGGTTTATCCCATCCTCTCTCAGGCGCATCTGCAGCTGCACCAACGTGTCCTCAGAGTGCCGTTCAACCGCTTCTTCGACGCGCTGCAGTATATTGGGAGTCAGCTTCTCCCTATTGTTTCCACCGCAGGTGCGCTGTGTATTTGAGTCTTCTCGCTTGTAGGCATTAATGATGTTCCTTGCCGTACTCGCGTTAACACCGGCGACTTCAGCAGCTTCCCGAGTAGTTTTGCCGTCGACCAGCACAAGTTCGCCTGCAGTGCCGTCGCGTCGGACACCAGCTGTCCTGTTGTTCGTCACTCATTTTGGTCGTTTCGTGCGGCACGGAGCTAATAAAGCTAAGTTGTATTGAGTGGAACAATTATCGTATGCTCGGCTCCAATAGTGGTACCGCTGCATAGGTCGGTCCACACACCCAGACAAAACACACGAATTCCTATGAGGGGGGTGTAGGGGAAAATAGGTCACCGATTTTGACCGAGGCGAACGGCACTCATGTCAAGAGAAGGGCTTACACAATCACCCGCTATGTACGCAGTTCGGTTACATTATCGTGACCACAATGTGGCCTGAACATCGTGTAATCGGCCCACGCATCAGTAGTTGATATGTTGCAACAATAGGCTATAGCTCAAGACTGGTTTTGCTGGGGGTCATTACAGCCTGCGCTGATACAATAACGTGGCAGGTGCGAAAGCTAATAGAGAGACGGGCGAAGCTGGGACACCGCCTACCTGCTTCATCCGACATGGTCCCATTGACCGAATCGGACAAGGTTCTCTCTAATGAGAATAACGGTGCACATTGAGATTGCGCATCGCAATCCACTCACAAAATGATTGATACACAATTACGATTCGGAAGTCCGATTTTCCAACTGTCACACACCTACACAGGTTGATGCGTATGGGCACTGCACACCAACTAGGCGAATGTCAATGGGGAGAGGGGAGCGTAGTTCAGAACTTCGGTCGCTGCTCAGGATCAAGCAAATGTTTTACAGTGTAGCCCGCTGCTTACACAATGCCGGTGTATTAGCGTCATCACAATTTATATTCTGAACATCATTCAGCAATCTTACTGCTCGTTTCTTACCAACAAATTGGCCAGTTGCTACTTGGATTGCAACGTGTCCAATTTGTTTTGCAAAATGTCCAATGTGGTTTGCAAAATGTCTACTTTGGTTTGCAAAATGTCCAGTTTGGTTTGAAAAATGTCCAGTTTAAAGTGAAAATTGTATATTTTCATATTAACTTTGCGTCTCTGCGAGTGACCAAAAACACCCCCAAATGGGACGTTTGCCCGTTTATATGTGCGAACAGGGTTCCCTAGACGCTTCATTGAGAAGTCTTGTCAGGTCAGACCACTGGACAAAACGATTTAGACAGCACTTAAGAATAAGGTATACCTCGGGCTCTAATTTAAATATGACACCACGACATCCAGGAAAGCCAAGCGTTTGCTTTCTGACACTCAGAGAAGCAGCTGCATCACGCATGCTGTGGGGGTCAATAGAACGCGGAAACTGTCGTTACCTTCAGTACGATAGGAAGAACCCACCAACGTCAAATCATAGTGTTTACCAATTTGAGTGTAAGTGCGGAGTCAGTTATCTAGGCAGAAGCGACTCATTTATAATTCTAGTGTGAAGGAGTACCTGACTAAATAGGTTCAGCGTGAGGTCAAACAACTCCCCCCATTATTTCATGTTTACTCAGGAATATTTTGTTTATCTGCCGTCGGATTGACCCCGGCTCCGAGTTTCGGAGTTTACTACGCCATCATAATTCACGCTCCCTGCGGTTCATCTAGACTAGCAGGCTAGCGAGCCAAATGCCGACCGCGTCAACATAATAACTGGCCTGCGACCTCATCAGGAAATACTACATTCACGCTTGGACTGTTTCCGTACATGTGCTCTTTTTACTATCCTTATATCAGACTGAATATGGCCCGAGATAATTTTACCTCACGAAATGTGGCCCGTTTTGCAAAATCTTTAGACACCCTTGGTCTAGACCGAGGCGATAAGACAACGAAGAACTGTCCTGTGTATGTGTGTGTGTGTGTGAATACAAACAGTTGTTGAATTTCTTTGCCCTGAGCCTAGGACGATCACCGGACTTCCCATCACTGCATCTGATCGGTTCGAGAGCGTTCCTTGAACGGTATATAAATATTTTCTTGTTATTGATTGGTACTGGTGAGAAAAGACGAAATGCGCGCATCTACCAGTGTTCGTTTCCTTTGGGCGTAGTCCAAACAATTGTATCTACCTAAGTTTATTTTGCACGAAAAGTACCACGAAATTACTGACCAATGTCAACCGCCCATCGCACAGTAAAATAACTGTGCATATGCTCCGTGTATGCCACGCATGTTATGTGGAAACAGACGGTGCGCGCTTTTGGCACTCGAACGCAGTTTTTTCACTTGCTCTGAAGCGATCATCACTCTGCTCCTCTCTTCTATTCTAATACTAATGTTCGAGTACTGCTCACCCAGCTATTATCCAGGCACCGGTGGTGAATTGCAAAAAGGGGAACGTGTTCAGTGCGCTGATACAAGGCTCATGGTTAGTTTAGAGGATATGCAGGAGACTGTCTGTAAGCCCTATTTTATGGTCGGTTGCGGATGGACCTCATAATGGCTCACCGGATATTACCTGTGGGTGACTTTCCTATGCGCAGGCCAATACGGAGTGTGTACGCACCAAGGAGCACTCGCGGGGACCAATGCAAGTTTGTGCTACCGGATCTGAAGCAAATAACGCACCCTCTATGCTTCGAGCGGTTAAATATTAGGACAGTTTGCCCGCAGCAAAAGTCGAGGCTAAATCAGTGTCGGGATGCAAAAATTCCTAGACCCACTGTGGATTAGGGATTTCCAGTGCGTAGCGTACCCGAAAATGACGTCATACAGCCTAACTGCCTTGACAGTGCATGTTATTGTATAATGTTATTCTGCATGTGTGTGCGAGATTGTATCCATGGAGCGACACAGATATATGTCTTCCAGTTCTCCATCTTAGACATTCAATATTCATAACAACGGTCGTAAACAAATTTAATAAATCCCGACCGAATCATGACACGCACACAATCATTAAACTGTTCGAAAGATTAATCAGGAAAACTTTGCTGGAATTTCCTAATTCTCTGGATCTCTTTAGCATAAATCACCGAGTTTTCTCGACATGATCCTGCAGGACATGCCAGTTACATTACCCTAAGTAAACCTCAGAATCCAGATACACCGGTTTTGCAATTATAAATAAATTGTTGGACAGTAAAGCATTTAACCTTGGTGTTGTAAAAGTTAGAATCATTTGGAGTCCGGAACATCCTACCTAAGTAGCCATTTTCAAATTGTCACTTTTGAAATAGTTGTAAGATACCACACCGAGTATCACGGTGGTGTATTGAAAATGGCGAATGGGGCGAACAGGAACCCAACCATCGGAAAGCTGATAGATGGCCACCAATACTACCTGATTGTTATTACACGGGCAGGATTGGTAGTACAAAATGATTTTGATGGACACGGACAAAGCTTGAGCCTTGAATGAGGAAGCAATTTCAAGGAGAAATGTGTAACGTTTTGAGTGAATAACTCATATGCGATCTATACCTATCCTATTGCGGAGTTCGGATAGCTCCGTGAAACTTGCGAAGATTTTGCTGGGCTCAGACATGCAATCACAATGCATCTACTGTGCAAGCTGCATTGAACCTACTGAACCCACCCAATAACATTAATGTATCTATGGTGTCAAGCCGTAGCGAACCATCATTGATCCACTGTTGGTGCGGTGTTTCCCGCACAAACCTACACCAACGGATTTTACCTCAGAACACGACCACTAGGTGACAACCCATGTGCCTTACCGACATCCAACATTTTCTATAGTTTATGCATTACACTGCTACTATATCGAGTTATAAATACGATGTAGTTGGTATGCATCAACTTGGCTGAACCAGTGAAAGAACTCTTGTCAACGTTTTCCAGTACCGAGTTTTCTACCTTTCTTAGCTTGAATGGTATTAGACACATAACTACTGCACCTAATCATCCATCATCCAACGGCTTCGCAGAGAGGACGGCACAGACGGAAAAATCTGCTAACAAAACAAACAAATGCTCTACTGCGTGTACATTTGGATTGTTCCCTGCTCGCGTACCGGAACATGACAGACGAGACAACCGGTCAAAACCCGAGAAACTTAATGTTCGGTCCACTCTGGCGTACACGGTTTGGTTTATCGGATGGGACCATTGAGTCATAAGTTACTGAAATGAAACAACGGGCGAAGGAACATCTTGATAATTGCAGCAGGGACAGAATTGTGACCGAGTCAGACCCAATTTACATCCGTTTACCTACAGACTCTGGGTGGCAGCCGGCCGTTGTAAAAACAACCAACGGACAGATGTAGAAGCAGAAACTTAGGATGACCGAATCATGTGGCGTCATTTGGTCAATGTGCGACCAAGAATTTCGAACAGAGAAACAAGTGCTGAATCAGACCTGCCATTCCAAACACCGACCGATTTGCAGATGCCTGACGCAGAATCAACAGCTGAACTATTGTTACGTCGTTCTAAACGTCAACGGCGACCAGTCGAGCCGTACAGGGTAGGTTAGCCCCAACCCAAAGCAGGGAGGGATGATACTGTCATTGGCCGTGGAAATCCACCCATTGCTATTCAACGGGAACGGCTACTGCGTAGGAGCCCGTGTACCTGTGTGCGTACATGTGTACGTGCCAACCAATCAGTGCCCGCAATTGCTTCGCTTCGCTTCGAACTGGAACTGGTTCTCGCGTTCATGTGACTCCCGTTGCAGACAGTTTTTAGGTTATTCCGTGTGCTCAGAGTCACAGCTACACGCCTATTACTAAAATTTTCCTATTACCATGCTATTGTCCATCGAAATTAGGATGATGTGATGGTTTGCGTGCTTCAGCGATTCACTGAGCTAAGCTGAGTAATACTTTTTTGCACCTCCAGAACCAGTCATACCAGGGAAAACAATCAAACTCAGCCTCGTGGTCGTCCAGGTTGAGACTTGGAATGAGGGTGACTCCTTATTCCTTAAAACAGGCCCCTTGTAGTCCAATGCCAAAGCCGCTGCCTTGAGATCAGATTTTTGAACCAAAGCCTTTGGTTAAAACACTAATCGTTCGCCTGTTTAGGCATGAGCAACCTGAGAGTATCCAGCCCACGCAATACTATGAATACGTTGGCAAACAATTTCCTGATGCTCTGGAGATTGCGGAGCATACACAATCCTGTTCTAGCAGCTGTATCGAGCTGGGTGCATAGGGGTTTGGACGCTATTGCTCAAGGCTTCCCATCTTCTTATGCTCCTCTTAAGCCTTTTCAACCTGATCGTCTGGTTCCAGCTTCACTTTTAGCCCCCGCGTTCAATCCGTAATTCCTTGCCTACCATCACCTTGCCTTGATAGGCTTTTACCTTCTAGTTTCAACTCACATGCAAACGCGGAGCGTCATTCCTGCCCTGTCGACAAGTCCATGTCCAAGTAAGCGGTCAAGCCCAGTTCATTGACTTTCATTTGAAGCCCTCGATCATCCTTCAGATTGGCATGCTTCAACATACTTACACTGTTAAAGATCGGTCAACAGGCAGCACTTGCCCGAACATTAGAGACCGTCTCGATCGATAGCATAACGGAGACCCGCCTGCAATGCACGAGCTCTGTGCTCACTTTGCGATCCCCTTCAGGCGACACTAGCAACACTTTCTCATGGCGCGTATCCGGTGATGAAGCAGCTTCTAGCAGCGGTCAAGCCGGTGTTGTCAATGCCCTGAGTCCTTGGGCTGCAACTACTCTGGTTGATTAGATCCCAATCAGTAGCCAGATGTGTGCGGTTCGATTGGCTGACTCGTTCAAATCATCGAAGTTGCGCGGGACTAACGGGTGTCTATTCGTTAACGCTGTCTATGCACCCACAAACTATAGCAATGATTCGGTAAAAGAGGACTTCTACCATCAACTGAACGAGCTCCTTCGCCACAGAAGAAGCTCGGACATTGTAGTGATGGCTGGGGATGTGAACGCTGAAGTTGGCAAATTATCGACTGATGAACTGCATCTGGGCGGCCAACATGGCGTGCGCTCCCGTAATGATTACGGTGAGCAATTATTTCATTCGTGTGAAGATGCTCGCTTATTTCCTGCCAGCAATAATTTCCGACACAGCACCAACCGGAGCGAGACATGGCGCATACCAGCCTCGAACAAGCTATAGACGCAACTCGGCTACCTTGTGATAAGCTACCGATGGAGAAGCTGCGTCAAGAAATGTCGCTCGATTTGGAGCACAGGTGTGGACACCGACCATGCACTTGTAGTGCTGACCTGCGGATACGTTTTGACGGACGCCCACGAGGACGCTCTTAACGTATTGACTCCAGCCAACTAACGAAGCTTGCGGTTCTGAATTCCTATCAATGTACGCTGACATGCGAGTTACGTAAGCTCTCACTGGCCTCATGTTCACCAGACCTAACCAGCACCAGCCAAATCATCATGTGGTAAGTCTAATTACCAACATGGACTTTGGGTCTCTTCGCAGTCTCTGGAATTTATCGATGCTCGCCGGCACATTCCGGCTGGAAGCGAACATAATGAGACCCGCAGAAAACTCCGGGCAAAACTTCGTGCTAGCCTGAAGAGTGGTTGCGAATGCTGGTGGTCTTTTCGTGCGTCATATATGCAAATGGCCGCTGCCCTTGGTAACTATCGAAAGTTATTCCGTCTGATACGGGAAACGGACAGCAGGATACCTGGTGTTAGTGAAACAATTTGTGACGAGAGTGAACAGCCTATCCATAATTTGTCAAAACGTTCAGAACGTTAGAGTGAGCATTTTGAAAGCAATATAATCGGTCTGGATTGTTAGATTTCTCGCCGACCACTGATTGCTTTGTTCCGTGGGCTGTCCCTTTGGATCCATCCTCTCGCTCAGAAGTCGAACGTGAGATCGGACTGTTGAAGTAAAATAAAACCGCGAAACCAGATGATCTTCTTCCATCCCTCTTCGTATTCAGGGGACTTGTGCTTGTGGATGATTTATACGCGTTAATAGTGAAACTGTGGGAGCAGGAAACTGTCCCACCTGACTGGAGCCGCTCCGTCATAGTCACAAATTTCAGAGGAGGCTTAAGATCAGAATGCGGCAACCATAAAGGAATCAGTCTGATTTCTAGCGCCTCCAAATTGCATGCCAGCAAAAATTCCATTTGAACGTTGTTCAAGCCTTATATCTGCGGATTCGTTGTGCAATTTTCCAAGAGCAACATACTTTTGCAGTCATTTGGCCTAGCTCTTTGTCCTATTCGTGGACCCACTCGATTGAAAGTTCTTTTGTCATCTACGTATTTTTGTTAGCTCTGTAAAATGCGAAAAGTTGTTCACGTTCACGTCAGTACAACATCGTGGTTTCTTACTTTTTTCATTTAGAACCAATTTATTTTTATTCGTGCCTGACATATTCGCGTAGCACAGTTGCGTGATCCTATCTATGGCTCTTTTTGATCCGCTGAGCTTGTCGGCAGCAAATCACAAAGCGCCCTCTGGATTTTCTCGGTAAAGAAGACCTGTTTCGTCTACACTGTATTTGTTGGCATCACCAAATGCAGTTAAAAGTTCCGGCAGTCGATTTTGCAGCCAGTTTTGACAGACTGCTCCGTCCGAAGAATCCTTGACTCGATCGGACTGGCTAGCTGTGGGATACTTGGAATAAAAGATAGTCGGAGCGAAGGAATAAGATTGACAGAGTGACAAGAGCACAGTCCACGTAGCTGGGCAATCAAGCTGTAGGACAACTCCGGCAATGAGCAAATAGACGGTGAAAATGTATCACATTTATGAGAAAAGAATTTGTATTTTGAAAAGCTGGGCACTAAAGCGGAGTGGGCTATAAACCAGGTGGGAAATAAAGCGGGTTCGACCGCATTTGATTTTACGTTGGAAGGACTTCTGTTCCGATTCGTGCGCTACCTGTGTGTTAAACCACTTTGTGAACGTTTCCCAGACGACATCTGGGGAGCTTTCGGTTAAGAAATTCCAAGATATATCCTTAACAAGTGTAGATGACACGTTGTAGTGCGTATCAATATGAACTTTGTCATTCTCCTTTTCACGATATTCCGCATCGCGTATATACTCAAAGAGTACAGTACATGGTCACTGCGACACAGTGGCGTGCTTGTAACTATCCCGTCGACCATTAGTTCTTTGTTAGTGAGCACAAGATCCAGTATTAACGGCTTGTTAGCAGTTCGAACTACGGTGGGAGAGGTTACGTGGTTGTACAGAGGGTGGCTAGGAATTAGCTCTTGCAACCAGGTTTTAAACTGCACACCATCGGTCGATGGCGTTTCCATGTCGTGCACATTAAAGTCTCCAGCGTTTAGAATGTGACTGTATGACTTGTTCACAGCAAGCTGAAAAATGTGCTTAAGTTTGGAGTCCATTTCCGACGTACAGTTTGGTGGGCGGTAAATTACGGCTAGTAGACATGTGTACTTATTCCGCACCCATAGGCGGCACAAAAGCGAATCAGGAGCGCGGATTTCTGGGTGATCGATAACTTCACATCGAAACTTTGCATTATGGCAAAGAATCACACCACCACCCTTTCCAGTTCCGTCGTTCCGAAACAGCGATGTACCGGGTAAATTGATTTCAGAATCGGCTATCTCAAGGTTTAACTAGGTCGCTGTAATCACAACAAGGTCATGCGGTCGTGAGGCATCGAGTTCTCCAAGTTTGGCTAGCTTATTAAAAACGCCTTGGGTTGATATTCACATTAACATATTTGAAGCGAGTTAAAAGTGCCAGCAATCGATAAGCATGGGTGTACTTGTCAGCAACATGCACAAACACACCGCCTTGATAGACTTCAACACCCTCCAGGCCTAACACAATAGAGCTCATCAAATCTTGGAATATGGCTGCCGACACATTAAGACTGAAGGGAAGAAATCTATGCCTGTAAAACCCAAATGGGGTACTGATGGTGTTCAGTTCAGTACAATCATCCGTCAGTGGTATCTGTAAATACGCATCTTTTAAGTTTAACTTCGAGAAAATCTTGGATCCATGAGGACGCGAAAACATAGAATCAGGTTCTTCCGTAGCACAACTACGCTGCAGTAACTTCGCATTAAGGGTAATGCGGCAATTGTCGCAAACTCTCAGTATTTGTCCATCCGGCTTTAACGGTGTGGTAATAGGCATGGCACACTGCGAACTCTGTCCTGGGACGATTATTTCTGCTTCACAGAGAGACACAAAGACCTTGCGAACAGGTTCTCTTAGTCCAAATGGAAGTACACAACGTTTATAGAAAACGGGATCACCGGTCACGTTCAAATTAAGAAGCGGAATTTTTATTCCACCAGTCATTGAAAAATCTTGTAGTAAATCACGAAATTCATGCTCAGTATCAGTGTGTGACTGCAAAGTGACACTTATTTTAAGCGCCTGCATAACTTACAGACCGAGGATAGGTGGGCCTTTACGAATGACAACACATTTACACTCGACAGGGTAAGAATGCTTATCTAACACCTGTGAATTACATCTTATCACCAGAAGCGTATGGCCGGTAATACCTTTCATAGTAACGGATGTAGAATCAAGCTAAATATCAGGGTACAGATGATTGAGACCTTTTAGAAATGAGAGACTCCACGCTACCAGTATCAACAATGAGGTGGTGCGACGCGCCATTTCTGAGGCGTAACATAATGAATAAATGACCACTTGCATTTACTGCCGGTGTTAACAAATGGAAATGCTTTGGCGTGTTCTCAGAAACACCATCAGTTTGCTTCACTTGGTTATAACGTTTGAATTGACGGAAAGCATTGTGGATATGCCCGACTCTTCCACACTGATGGCCTTTAGAATTCCGATGTGGGCAAGTATGTCTTGAATGCAGCCATAAGCATTGTCTAATTTTTTTGGTGACTTGACCACACTGTCTGAATTCTTCGGTGATTGAGGATTAGTAAACCCCTGAGGTTTAAATGAGTTATATTAACCATATTCAGCATGAACACGGCGTTTGGTTGGACCAAATAAAATTTGCCGTTCAACAACAGTTGCCTGGGCTTTGTAATGTCAGAAACATCCTAATAATTCAAACAAATGACTTTCGCTTGTTTATAACTCGGTACTGGTAGCGATAGGAGCGAACGATTTAAATGGGGATTATTTATGCCAATATTCAAACGATCACTCAGGTGTTTATCAAGCTTATTCCCAAATGTACATGTTGAAGTTTGCAACTGAAGTTAGAGTATGAAATCGTGAACAGATTACTTAGGTTATCACATCAGTTAATGGAAGTTTACGCTTTCGGCAACCACGAAATTTTCCAAGACAAATGATACAAACGGTGGTCCATTAAATCCGCATATGACAGTTTTGTTGGTTTTTCAACAGTGAATAGACCTCTCGTCTAACAGTAGTCAAAAAGTGAGCATCTTTCAGGTCTTCGCGAATGTCCCCTTTAGTGAGCCACTATACATAGAATCATTCCATGTAGTTTTATAAATCCCTAGGAGATGCATTTACTTTCAAGCGTACGATAGTTATATCCCTTTTGGAATAAACAGTGACCACAACGCCAATTTTAGTAAGTTCCGAATGCAAATAGAACTAGACTCCAGCAAAACTAGTCTTGACTTCTAATAAGAACACAAAAGTTAAATTCAACTTTCGCGGGTGTCTCCTGTCAATTTGTAAAAAAGAATAACAATAATCAATTATTGGGTATTGTATATGCATGTATCACAATATGCTTTAGATAAGTGCTGGGGAAGGATTCCTCACACAAAAATAAAGGCATCTATAGGTTTGTGTTCGTCAATCGCTACTTTGGTATTGAACCTGTCGATGAATATAAACATATGCTAACGCGGGATTCTGTCACAATTTTCTGTAACATGAAACTTGAAGGTATAATTGTTCCATCCCTTACAACTCCCTTTTAAACGCAGTGAAAAGAAAGAGTGCCTTAAGCGTCAAAAGATTAGTGAAAAGTGTAGACAAGTGTTTTGAAGCATGGCTTACCCTCGTGAGGTCAGCTGCCAATCGTTTGTTGAGAAGACATCGGCTCTCGAGATGGAGTTGGGATACATCGCCCCACCAGACACTCAAGTTCGTGATGACGCTGGTCGTCACTCTCATCCTGATGTGTCTTTCCGGATGTTATGACGGCTGGACTCCCCAACGGGCGTTTTCGCTGAGGTTCAGCATCTCCCTGCTGTCTTCAGTCGAATTTCTGCTGATAGAATGTTACTGAATCTAGCTCAATTCTCTGGAACTGTCTATACCATTGGCGCAGGCTGTAAGACCAACTTCAATAATCTAGGACCACATGCCGTGAAATTAGGGGACACGGGAATCTGTGTCAACGCAATAGCAACAACATTCTCTGGAGAGAGTGCATCACAAGTGTATCTATGGTTTCCGGTCACATGACTGAGCTACTTCGGAAGAGGAAGCCTGGGACTCGGAGATACTGCGAAAGATGACGGTTTTCTTCTCGTGTTTTCGACTTCCATCTTGGTTGCTCATATCATTTAAATGTTTCCTCCACGATATGCCCGGCAGTATGTGCACTTCGTTTGATGCACTGTGGAGTCGATTGACAGACAGTTACATGGCCTCTGTCTCATCCGCGGAATCTAGTGTTATTCGAGGTAAACAAGGTTCAGCATGGTGTAATGAGTTTGTGTGATGCACAATGCCTTAGAATGTAGTGGGGTGAGCAAGGACACATGTGGTATTACATATGGTCTCATTGATTACGATGGTACATCAGTTTACCTCTTAATGTATTCGAGTTGGGCTCAGGTAGATTAGTGCACTCAAGACTTAGCGTACTATGGTTGCGCTTGGTTGTTATCGACTTAGGAGTATTAGTTCTTGTTGCTTTCTGTAGTTCTATGGGTAGCACTGGTGATAGCATTTCATGCTACGATATCTCAGTTTTTCCAAGCGCATTAAACGGATTCATGAGTGTGTTCTCTGGCGTTTTCCTGTAACCAACCGGTGTGTATGATGTCCAGTTGATTTTTACTGTGGACTGGCTGTCATTTGATGCTCAACAATGGCTACTGAATTACTCCTCGCTATACCGTTAGAGGAGGTAAAAGCAGACAAGCTGTTAACGACTTGTTCCCTTAGGGGATGGAAGTCGGTTGGTTCAGTTAGAGACTGATAAGCTCAAGTGTGTTTTGGACGCCTTGCTCACTTGTTGGAACGAATTGGTAATTGATGGGAATCCGCTATTATAAAAGAGTAGTTTCGTTTACATTCAGATATATCCCAGTCATGCACCAGTTACTTAAATGTTTCCGTCAGCCTTTCACACATTTTCATTGGAGTGATTAAACTACAAACATCCATGATAGATTTGCACACCTGGCTGAACATTCTACCGTATTGCAGATCCACTGCCAAGTTTCGAATGGACTTATCCCAATACAATTAGAGTCAAATGATTCAGAGCAGTTATAACAGGTTAGTCCTCACTTGTTAACTATGGCACATAACTCAAATTTACCATTGGGATAGACTATGCTCATTGATGCCTTGCACTTTTGTGGTCACGCGCAGATAACTTTACTGTCCAATTTGCTAAGGCTTACGAAGCGGTTGGGATGAATCTTGCGCCGGGCAGGTGCACAGTGACCTGATTGCAATGGATTCCGAGGTGCACTAGCGCGCTTTTCTGGCTGGAGGGCCGATGGATGTCCGCTCTAAATGGGCAGGTACTTTTATGTTGTTGAATGCTAGCCATATACACAAGCAGGATCAAGAAGAAATTCCCTTACAGTCATCTTGAGGAACAACGCAATGGAATACGCTTTAGATCGTTGAATAGCTTTGAGATTTATGCGTCGATCGATGTCACGCAACTAAGGATTGGGCTCAATAGCGATAAACACGTATGCGTAGATTTAAACACAAGAGCAGCGTGTTGCTGAAATCGTGAATCATGGAAGATAATTCCACGTATGATGGCTCAGTGAATAGCGTTAGTGAATCCAATATGAATGAATGTACAGTTACTACGCTGTGAGAACGCAGAGAGGAGAAAATCCGTGGCAATTACGGCGCAATAACTATGCGTCTGTTGGACGGCACGTTGTCGGGCATATAGATTAACTGCGGCGTGGTGTGAGTCCACAAGACGTCACAGGAGCATACCTGTACACTAGTGTTTAAATGCGACAGCCCATCCGATGCAAGTAAATTTATTCGAAGTGGACCAGCCATCTCATGCATTACGGAATTCAAATCTCCCCTTATGAGGGCCGATCACACACACCTAAGGGACACATTTTGCGCGTCCAGGAACAACAAACATAGCCCTGTCATGGATAGTCAGTCGTTCACCTAAACCCCACACGAGCCAAGTCAAATCGAATCAAACTAGGCTTCATGCATCCGAGTAGATGCATTTGCAGTAACTTACACCATCCCTGTGAAAGAACAAATACATGGGCAAAATGGATAAAATAAGGTGTCTAATACAAACTGTTTGCGTACCGCTCCATCAAATTAATGCGCATCATGCTGAAGGCTTTCGCTTAGTCCTCAAATAATCGTAACAAGTTGGGTGGGATATAATAGAAGCGAGAAGCCGTATGAGAAATTAAGATGCTAAATGTATAGCGTGTAGAAGAAACATATGGCGCTTTCGACAGGGCTCAATGCAATGGGTGGAAAAGGATTGTTTAGGATTTTGAAGAAAAAGTGCAAGCGCCTACATGTTTGTTGCTAATAAAAGAAATAAGTGCTTCTCTAGACAGCCCACTCTATCTAGAACTAAGATTTACCGAACTTAAGAATAATATGTAATCTATTTTAGTAGCCTATGTAATTTTACTGGAGACAGTAAAGCCAGTGTGTCAGAACGTAAACGGTCACAAATTTAATGATCAAATCACGAGGTACGGAGAGCATTCTGTCAGATGGCATAAACAGATAGCCTTCTAATCCTGTCAACTGTTTCAACGACATGGGTAGAACAAGACAGGTTTTTGGATAAAAACTGCAAGATATTTGATAGTCGATATCTTGCGCATGAGTTGATCACTCAATGCCAGTGAGGAAGTAGCATACGAAACAGCTTGCAGCTTATCATCCCGAAGGAAAGAGAATGTTACACCACGGCGTTTAGAAAGGTTTCTAATGAGAGACCAGGTCGATGACCACAGATCGAACTCATCCAGATCACTCTGAAGAGTAGATATCGCAACGATATCATCTGTATATTTGCATCCAATAAAATTGGACGGTATAGGTAGGTTATCGATTTATGAAGAAAGCAGGAGGGGAGAGAGAATCGTTAGTTGTAAAACACTACGAGCGGAGCAAAGTGAAAAGGAGTTTGTTCCCTTAAGCTGGGAGAAGTGGGCACAATTTGTATAGTAGTCCATGCTCACGCTTTAAACATTTGTATTTACCCCACTCGTGAACAGCTCGTTTAATAGGGTTGATCTGTGGACGCTTTGAAAAGTATCTGAATGATCGAGAAACAGCAAGCGCACTGCTCTGTATTTTTCATACAGTGCCGATGAACCCAATGTCCTCGGTATGATACAGCATACAATGTGGAGCGGTTTGGTTTACGGGTAAACTCGTATAAATCGTCAGCCTGAGTGTGCGCACAGAACCGAGTTACAGGTAGTTTCTCCAATACTTTCACTCATTACTTACATTCATTGACGACCTTGCCAGTGTACTACAGTCGAACTTCTTACTGTTTGCAGATGATGTCAAAATTTGGCATGACATCCGGACAGAGGACGATCACACAACACTGCAGAGCGATCTGGACAGGGCGTACACTTGGTCATCCGAAAACATGCTCCACTTCAATGTCGCCAAGTGCAAAGTCGTGAGCTTACGCCACCAGCTCATCCATGAATACTTACTCGGGGACCAGCCGTTGCAACATGCTTCCCAGGAATGCGACCTCGGAGTGATCGTGCAGGACGACCTTGGCTGCTTCAGACAAGCTGAAAAGGCATCGAAAAGGGCCAGTCAACATCTCGGACTCTTACGGAGGGCTTTCGGAAATTTCGAGCCATCTGTATTTTCGCAAATGCTGAGCGCTTACGTGAGACCCCACGTGGAGTATGCGATCCAGGCCTGGCGTCCCTGGCGCAAGCGCGACATCAGTGCACTTGAAGCTCCACAGCGTACAGCAACGAAGCTCGTCAGAGGCCTGTTTCACGTCCCCTACCAACGCAGACTGCAGTCTCTGGGATTGTACAGTGGTGAATATGTTCGTCACCGAGGAGACCTCATCATGGTCTACTTAATACTGATGAATCCAAATCACCCATGTCGCAGTCTCTTGCAGCTGAGCCAAAATACCAACCTGAGAGGTCATCAGCTCAAACTGGCTACACACTACAGCCAGCTTGATTGTTGACGAAACTCTTTCTCACTCCGTGTGTCCCGTGCTTGGAATGCGCTCCCCACTCACGTCGTCCTTGCCCCCACATTGGCATTATTTAAAAAACGCCTAGATGACACACTTTCCAACTTGCATTATTTGGCATAGCACGTCCTATTCGGAGGACGAAATAACGAGACCCAAACCATGAGGTTACTGACCCTCTCCGCAAAGTGGCGGTGATGTTACATACGGAAGTGTCCCAATGAGCGACATGGATGTATACAAACTGCAGTAACGTACCACATCTCTCAACGGAGGCAACACACGAGTGAGCGTTATCCGTTCCTTTGATTTCTTTTTCCCACATTTGCTGTAATATAACAGCTCTACTCTGGGTGCGGACATCCAGCCCATACTTCAAACTATCATTATGAAGTGGTGCGTTGAAATCTGTAGAGGCTTAAAAAACGATTTACTTGTTCGATTATCCTTCCATTTTATCTATTGCTCCAACCACCCTTCGGGACCTGTCAAGCATATGCTTTTTTACCCGTTATAAATCATTGTTCATTGTTCATCACTGACATATATGTAACCAGACGAGAATTTGGAGATCCGTGTTGGGAACAGGCGTTATCCTTACAGGCCTCCAAATGTCAGGCATTTGTCACACATAAGACAGCGGTTGAATAGAGCGGTTAAGCGTACCGCAAGATAATTCGCGCACACAGTTAGAGCGAATGGGTTTAAAGCATCTGGCCCAGCAGGCTTGGTAATCACTAAACTTTGAGTTCCCTGTGCACGTCCAAGTGATCAAGAGTAATTGCAGGACCAGTATTAGGGAAGGAAGACATTGAAAAGAAACGTTTATGGGAAGAACAAAATTCGGCATTGCGCTTGTCCACATCCACATTATCAAGACGCTTCAGGGAACTTATACCATATAGCTTCTTTAAAAGCCTGCAAATTGCACGATCATCGCCTTTATCTAACATAGATTCAACATAAAAAAGAAATCAGTCGCATTCCCTACAAGTTTATTGCCAACCTTAGCCGTTTAATTTGGGTTAACATGTTGAAGCTATTTGCCCGTACCTTTTGTCGCCTAAGTTGCTTCAGTATTGGTGAAGGGAACCTGTCCATGTGTAGGTAAATACTTTAAACGGTTCAGCATAGATCCACGCAGAAGCTGATATATATTTGGTACCAACAAACCAACGATAGGTTTTCATTCGTGGAAACTGAAAAGTTAGTGGAAGCCAGCATCGCATGGTTTTGCGAAATTTTCTTTTGAGCATTCTCGCCGTCTGATGGTTTTGAAGGACAATTTGTCAGAGATGCAAGTTCGGTCTTGCTGTAATGAATTCGGCATTTGTTAAGGACACGGTGGCTTGAGTAACCGAAAGTATGTCACCATAAATTACAAAGCAGCGGATTTTCCTTTGTGGAAACAGTCCAACCGTGCGTCAAGTCTGGTGTCGAAAGATACCGCATTTTTTGACAAAGTGTCTGTATGAACGTCGTAGCGCGTCTGTTAAAGTCATCAGCAACGACACAGACAGAACACCCAGTGGTTAGCAATAACGCTGGTGAGAGATGATCTGCGAAATGTTTGAGCTCAGTCGTCGGTGTGTCGGTCCATGTAGATGTTTCCGATGATGATGGAAGTAAATCCACTCAGAAATTTCGGTTTGCACTCTATTAAATGATGGCTAATTTTTGATTTTGTGTAGTCGAATTGCGCCATGATTGGTTCACATAAGTGACAACGCTTCTTTCGCGATGCTGATACTTCCAGGACGGTCGAACCTCATGACGCGGTATCCATCAAGTTGAATAATCTCATCGTCCATACCAGGATGTAACAAACTTTCTTGTGGCATTATGATACTTGAATTTTCATATTTATTACGCTGCATAGTGGCACTGAGTTCGGCGGAAGTTGCGCTTTGTTAATTGTGTAGCGTCTGATTCCGAATTACCAGCCAACACGGTTCTTGCTCAACTTGCCAATACGCTGTTTCCAGATTCGTTGGTTGCTATTTCTGAAGTTGTGATCGCATGCGACGTAAGGCGCGCTTTTTGTAGCGTCTCTGAAGAATTGTAATAGGTCGGCAGATTAGGATACCGTCGCTTACCTTAGAATGATCCAGAGTAATAAAAATGCGAAAACGGTAAGACATAATTAATGGATTCGTAGTAGACAGCGCAAAAATATTACCACAAGGAGAAAACTGCAGACGCCGATTTGAAGGCCATGCCAGAAGTGCATCTCCATTTAAAAACCAAAGCGCTTGCGCTTAAGCTTAATAATCAGATTGATATTGCTGCGCATGATGACGCCGGTGACAAGCACTGTTTAATGTGTAACAATGTATGCCATGTCAGTAAATAATGCGAAATTTAAACCAGTTGACGTTAAAGTAAACCACATGCTTCCAAAAAAGTTACTGCTTACCTTCACAAGAACGATACTGAAACTCTGTTTCAGCTAATTTTCGCCAAGCTTTCGTCCGAGCTCTCCCGTAACCAAACGGCCTCCACTTGTCATTTAATGAATAACTGTTTTATTTCTCCACGGTGTGGGAGACCGTTTCCCCATGGGAACATATCAATTGTTGTGTTTCACAAATGATGTCATCCTACATAAGATTGGATGGAATCCCCTCCATCATGTGGAGTTGGCATACATGCAGGTTCTATCCCACTTGAACTATGTGGTTACCACATCACAATATCACACCATCGCTGGATTGACTGATGGGAGTACTTGAATATGTTTAATAAGTTCGGAATAGAAATAATATTACGCTCCGACCAAACTAGTCTCGACTCCTAAGTTGCTTCAATTCAGTGAGCTTGCATTTATTCGACTCTGCAAAGTAGACTCTAAGCTTGAGGAATATTCCCATCTTTTCATCGTCAGATCCATGTCCTTTTGTGACAGATTTTGTTGGTGCAACTGAAAAATGCAACACTCTAGCTTTAAGAAATTTGTGGATTCTTTACTCTCGTTCGAAAGACCATGCTTGGGATGTTCAAGCCAACCAAAAATCGTGTTTCTCCTGTCTCATTTGGAATAGTTTCCCCCACATTTCCAATTACGCTGCTGCTCCCTCAGCATGCAGTTGGAATTAATCAATAACCGAAAATCGTTTGCTACCCATCGTTGGGGGTGAAAATTATAAGGCAAAAGCAGTGTTGGTAATAAAACATGTGAGATAAGTGACTCACCAAGAGATTCTTTTTAGTACAGGTGCGAGTACTCTTGCGTTGAATTTGGAGGATTGTGGCACCGTCCTTTGTTTGTCCTGCTATACTATCGTCTTCTGATTGTCATGAGCTATGCCATCTAGTGCAAATATGTTAGGGTATCGTCAACATGTTGTTTAAATAGGGGTATGGTGGAGGCATTAATTATGTGTGTCAGAAGACCGTTTCAGGACTGTGACACTGGGATGGAGAAAAGGTTTCGTCGGCAGTCCTTCCGGCTGTTCTGCCTGATCAATTTAAACTTTTGACCTCTTAGAGATATTTTAGCATAGTTTCAAAATATAGTGGCATGTGTAGTTGATGTTTCTGAGGATTTGATACACCATTAGATCTCCTTGTAGACGCCGATATCGCCCTCCGCACATTTTTTTAGTTTTCAGCTTGAGTGGGTAGGGAAGGCGGAACAAAGCTGTGATGTTTTTCCTCACCTTGCGTTTTGCATTATCGATCGCGGTGTTGTGGTGCTTCTGCCAGAGTTGCCACGTTTGGATAGCGTATTCTGCATACGGCTTCACGTACGCGCCAAGAATTTTCAGAAAGAGAGAGTTGTTGAACTTCTTGAACAATTTACTGAGGAGGATGTAGCGCTGATTTGTTTTCGTTAATGTCTTATCGGCCTGCCTCAAACAACCAAGGTTATCTTGCACGATCACATCGAGATCACACTAATGAGAAACGCTCTGTGGAATTTGTGACTTGATGGCGTTTGCTCAGAATTGCGAAATAAACGGCGCTGAACTGCAGCAGGTTTTCAGTGGACTATGTGCATGATTCATCCAATTCATTTTGCAGGACTGTGTGATTCTCCACTGTAGTGATAGCCCACCAGATCTCTAGATCAACGGCAAATAAAAATATTTCAAAATAGCATCCTCGCAAGACTATTTATGAAGACCGGGAACAGACGAGCCCTGAGTACCGAGCCCTTAGATCGCAGCACTGGACTTGGACCGGTTCGGATAGGGTGCTGCGAACCCTCATATTCAAGTGATGTTGAACGAGAAGGTTGTCTATGTTTATAATATGTTCGGTTACTATATGATAATGATGCTGCCATTAAAATGTCCAGATGGAAGGAATCACCATCTTGAACGACACGAATACAGCTTTTTATCTTAGTGCATTTATTGTTCCCTAACTCCTGGATTGTCTGTTGCTATCCATGCGTTTACGACTGCAATAAAAGCTTGAAAGACGGGTTCTTCACGCATTCGTTTCACAAGGTTATAACCAACATACGGGATTTTCGTTTCCGTTCTTCCGGCAAAACGAGCAGCGTTATTTCACACAAAATTGTATTGCATTCTACTCCTGTCAAAATCTGTTGAATAGTTACTCTAGCATGCCCAACGTTTCAGTGACAAAATAGACACATCCTCAGTTTCCTCGTACAGCCTCTCGAAAGTTAGCAAAGTTCTCACCAATTTCTGGTCTATGGTGTCGGTTTGGGTAGTTGTCATTTATCGCGGTTTCTCTACCTGGTAAAAACCCGTATACCATTCGAAGATACGTGCATGTAACAAAGATGTACTACCATTAGCGTTTGAAAACACATGTTACTTCACCGTTACTGACGTTTCGAGTTTCACAATAAAGTGGAGATCAACGCACTTTGCTGTTCGACACTTCCCGGTGGCGCGAAATCACATACAAGCATTCACTTGCTATCCCGCTACAACTTCTCAAGGGAAAAGGAAGCAATTCATAGTTGCACAGAGTGAATGAGCAATCCGAGAAAAAGCACTTGCGAATAATGTGAGATGTCTCGTTATTTTCGGGGAAAACCTAGGAGTACCAAAGTAGGAGACTAGGGCAAAAGTGCATCGCCATTGTTCTATGACAAGTACTGCACGTTGTAGAGCCAAGATTTTGAATTTCATTAATGGTGGAGTTTTTTTTATGGTAATCTCCAAAGTTGATTCGAGTAACGCGATTAGGTGTCGTGATCTACAGGACTGGTTGAATTGCGCTCCAAAGTGTGAAGCTCAGAGTGAACAAGCGGTCTATACTTCTCAGTCATTGCCTCAAGGGAAGTTCTTTTGGATCCAAGTACTGACCGAGCGGAAGCAGCACGTCGGTGTTCCGAATGGCCCACCATCCATCGGCAGCCCGGACGAATTCTCACCGTAAATTTGTTCCGTGGTTCAGACAAATCACACGAAAACTTAATGGGCTCATCACATGCGCACACTTTCAAAGATTAGCGTAAAAAAGATGTCCATTGTTTTCAGTAGACCGGATTGGACGTAATCCAAAATCGCACTCGGTTCGTTGATAGCACGGGTCACCAAACTTTTTTCACGGCAGGACAGATAATTACAAAGAACTGACTGGCGCAGGCCGGATTATTGGAAAATGGCTAACAATGGAAGGATAACAAACAAATAATTAGCTTAGGCCCGATAATTACTGTGCACACTAATTAGATGAATGCAAGCACTGGGAAAAAGACAACGAAGACGCGATACTCGGCATACACCTTTCTTTTCTCGGTAGGTTTAGTAAAGGCTGAAATAAGTGGGATCCAATGTTCAATGGTGTATGATGGGATAAAAAGCATAACTTTACAAGACCCACAGGATCGATATGCAAAAGGAAATTAAAATCAAAATGTTCCAACGTGGAACGTAAAGTATCAGTGGTTAAATCATTGCACTTTAAAAAGGGTTGTGTATCGTTTATCACTTAGATGAAAATCTAATAGTCTTTCGAATATCGTCATGTCTGGTGCGTTCACAACATAGTGTGGTAATACATTCCAGTGAGAACAGATTCTAAGTGAGAAAAAATACTTTCTACAATGCAAACGAGAGTGTTGCGTCATTAGTTTCAGGTGGTTGCCTCGGTTTTGTTTGTATGGGGCTAGAGTTAACAGTGATGTACATGGATGCTCGCTTTCGGTTAGTATCCGGTACGTGAGAGTAAGATCTCCGCGAAGCCCTCGGTATTCTAATGAGAACACACCGAGTACACGAAGAGGCATTTCGTAACTTATACCGGATAGTCCACGTGTTGCCTTTGTGGCTCTTCTTTGGGGTTGTTCCAATAGGCGGATGTCTCGCTTTAACCATGGACACCAGGCCTGAATTGCATATTCAGCGTGAGGGCGAATATAGAAGTTAATCAGCAATGGTACTAGAGGTCGCTCAAAAGTGCCGAGAGCTCGCCTCAAAAGTCCCAAGTTCAAGTTCGCCACACTTGCTGCTTTCGAATATTGGAGCGAATTTCCAAGACTCTCTTGCACGATTATACCTAGGTCGCGTTCACTAGTCACGTGTTGCATGACGTGTTGCCCCAAAAGGTTTGTGTTGACGAAGCTGTTGTGCGCCGTCAGCAGGTGGCGCTTTGCAGGGTTCACTGGGAGCTGGTTCTTTTCAACCCATTCGGTAATCCGGGTCAGATCTACCTGGAGGTAGACAGGGTCGGATGTTGAGCGAATTGCTCTCCATATTTTAGCATCGTCTGCAAATATTTGCATTGGAGATAGAATGTCTGCTAGAAGGTCATTAATGTAGACTATAAATGGTAGCGGGCCGATGACGGATCCTTGTGGTACACCACTGGAGACGTAAAGGCTTTCAGAATAGGTGTCGGCTACTCTTACCTTGATTGCTCTGTCGTGTAAGTAGTCTTCCAACCACGTGAGCAGGGAACCGTTGATACCGTAGGCAGCAAGCTTTCGGAGGAGAAAGAAGTGATCGACCCTGTCGAATCGTTTAGAAAAATCCAGGTATATCACATCTATGGGTACTCCTTCATCCGCCGCCCTGGTCCATTATTCCCGAGTAATCAGCAAATTGGTGAGACAAGATCGTCTGCGTCGGAAACCATGTTGGGCATTAGAAATTATCTGTTGACTTTCAAAGCATCGCGCCAGTCCATCTGCGATTATCGATTCCATCACTTTTGATAAAACAGGAAGGGGAGTAATAGGTCGGTAGTTAGCAGGATCCGAGCGCTTACCTACTTTGTATATTGGAGTGATAATTCCATTTTTCCACTCAGATGGGAGTGCATGGGAGTTAAGCAGACCCTGGAAAAAGGTTGCAAGTTGTGCTGCTATGGTGGGAGCAAGGGTTTTTAGCACTTTTGGGCACATCATAACGATTCTAGGGGCACCGTACTCCCAGAGAGACTGTAGTTTGTTTGCAACAGCTGCTGGAGTAAAGGTGACGCTGGATAAGCCAACGACATTTGTTGGGAGTTGATAGGGCGAAGGTTCCATGACATTTGTAGCTACCGAGCCAAACTGCAAGAGTAGAGCATTCGCGGCATCCACAGTAGTAGTTGTTAGGCCACTGGCCGTCCTGAGTGGTGGTATTCCGGGCTTAACCTTTCTTTTGCCATTCACAAATCTGTAGAGCAGTTGGGTGTTACTCGTAAATTTCAGCACCATCTTCTCCTGCCATTCGTACTTATCGACTCTAATGAGTGACGTGCAGTAGTTTCTGATGACTTTGTAATCCTGCCATGTGATATCACATGGGCTTAGCAAATGTTGCCTCCAGATTTCATCTCTTCTGTTGATCCTTTACGTGTTCTGCTCCGGATCCACGTATTGGTACGGCACGATGTTCGTAATGGTACAACCTTCGATGCTGATAGTATGACCCAGTTAATATTGTATTTCAATTTATTCCACTCGTCATTCACTGAGCTGTGTGTCTGTAGGTCCCAGTCAACGGTTGCTGTTAAGCTGCACAGCTTATAATAGTCCGTAATAGTACGTTGAGTCTCTCTTTCTTTAGCAACAATACTGGCATAACGTACATAACCAAATGTTAGGACTGGATGATCGCTACGGCCCAGTGGAGGATCGTATGCTACTGACTCAACCATCAACTCTTCATTAGTCAGGATTAAGTCCAGGAGTTCCTGCTTGTTCGAACCGCGGTGTCTGGTCGGTCAATGCACATGGTTATATAAAACTGTCATATTCATGAATTCGAGGAGTTTCGATTTAAATGATGGCCCATTTGGGGACAATGATGCTATTGAAAGAACATTAAAGTCACCCATTATAAGATAGTGAGAGTACTTTTGTGAAACAGCATAGCGGAGGGCGTTTAATAGTGTGATATCGCTGTCTGCTGATGAGTTCGGGGGTCTATAGATAACTGCTAAGAGGCAAGCATCACTCTTCTTCTGTGAACCAACATCTCGACCTGCTAGGTGCAGTCGACAAAATAGTGCGTCGGGAATAACAAGGGAATTTTCGGTAAGAGCCTCACATTTCAAATAATTTCGATAGCAGAGAGCAACACCGCCACCGAGAGATGGACGATCATTTCGAATGATTGACATCTCACTGAGTTCAATCTCTGTATCAAGTATGTCGTTTGAGAGCCAAGTTTCAGTAACTGCTATGAGGTCCCAAGTTGTTGTTTCATGTCGATGGCGCAGCTCCGAGAGCTTAGAGTACAACCCCTGAGTGTTGGTGTAGCAGAATTGTATTTGTTGACGCATCAGGAGCTCGGTTCGCTGTGAGTGACCGGCACAAATAGTGCCGGTCTGCTGAAGTTTTTTAGACGGTTGTTTGCACAGTTGGCTGGTTTGAGATAGGTACAATTGAGGCTGGCTCATCTGTATCTGAAGTCTGTACTAATTGAAGGAATGGTCTTAACCGTACTTCTGGTGGCCCAAGTTTCCTGTTGTCATGCCTTGCTTGGATTGCCACTGGTACCATTTCGGGTGCAGCCAAGGTAACTTTCAAAATTTGTGACCTGCTACCTTGGTAGTTTGTGGAAGCAATTAGACGGGTGACGTCAAAAGCCATGACATTCTATGTGTCGTATGGTTCTGCGATGTACCGCCATTTATCGATATCGTGCTTCTGTCGTTCACTGCTATCGTCATGTTTCAATTCTGGCACACCATGAACCAGTACCACTTTCTTCATCTCATTTTGACGTGACGAACTAGGTTTGGATTTCCGCTTCTGTCTTTCTACCCATGGCCTGTCAGGAAAAATGCAGGCATTAACAGAAGAGTTCACTAGCATGTGGCTTGCTAAGAGAACATCTTCCAGGTCGCGCGTGTTGTCAAACGTTACTCGCAGTAACTGAGGTTCCCCTAAGTGTGGAGATGATGGATTTCGTGAAAGGCGTGTAAGACTAGTTGAGAGAACTTTCAGTCCGAGTGCGCAGGTTATTTCGGCCCACCGGTTTTGCTCCTCGACTTG
The DNA here is from genome assembly GCA_944474145.2 of Dicrocoelium dendriticum. Classification (NCBI taxonomy): domain Eukaryota; kingdom Metazoa; phylum Platyhelminthes; class Trematoda; order Plagiorchiida; family Dicrocoeliidae; genus Dicrocoelium; species Dicrocoelium dendriticum. The sequence goes on along the minus strand of OX104064.1, from coordinate 158,008,561 downwards.
TCTACCTTTTAGCTATTCGCTAGTGGGTTCTGGGACGTTTGAACATATTATTGTCATCGTCTGTTGGTTGCGTAGTAATTGTTTGTTCTGCAGTTCCTTGTGAGCGTAGGTTTGTCGAGTGGGGGTGTCTGGCTTGTCTTCCGTGGAGGATAGGCCAAGGCTACAGCAAGAATGTTTACGTGCAACGCCGTTAGTTGCAATAGTTGTAGGGGTCAATTGTTGTTGCCCAGCTACTGACGGAGGTGAGCATGGAATTTGTGCGTAACTCTGCATGCTTTGGCGCATTACGTGAGACTTGGAGTATCGTTCAAGCGGCCTGTTTTCACTGCTGTTTTTCACTAACGGTGTTTGCCTTTCGCTCGACTGGGTAAAACTGTTGCTAGAGAGCTTTTGCCTTTTAACAGGTTGGGGATTCGGGCTACGTAATGCACTAATCTGCAACTCCAGTTCTGAGATTCTCCAAAAAAATAGATGTTGAAGAACAGACATAAGAAAAATTCAGTTGAAACGTCGGGAAAAGTGGGAGCAGGAGCCACTGGGTAACTTGCATTTAATAATACCAAAATGCATGAACCTCAACAATTTGCGCTTTGAGCGCAATTCCGTACAATCAGCCTGCAGTTGATTTCAATTATGGTTCCAAAACGACACTAATGGCGTTTTGTATGACGCGTGCTTCAAGTAATCCAACCAATGTCAGTTATGTGGCACAAAGTTATGGGGTGAAAAGAAACACGTTGGGATGCGCGGCTGAATTGGTTTCATGCGTGATCACTAAAAGCCATGTTCCAACGATGTGGCGTCACTTATTGGACGATAATACCTTCTCACATGTAACAACCCTGGAATGATCCACGCTAGTATTCAAACAGCGTAGGATCACTAGTAATAAGACTTGTGGGATGAAATATAAATTCTATCACAGCGTCTCGTGGTTCCTACGATTTATTAACCTAATTCGCCTACAGCCGGCAGGTCGGATAAAGTGACGTCGCGAGCCGGGTCCGGCCCGCGGGCCGTAGTTTGCTGATCCTTAGCCTATAGCATTCACCACTGGTATATAACACTACGGTTCAGACTGACATTGTTGCTGTCAGGGGCGAGAGTGGAACTGCTAAGAAAACCACTGTTCACATGGACCGACAAACTCGCATTGATTAGCGTCATCTATGGGAGATGATAGTGCGGTAAAAATGGGACATGGGTAGTTCGTTGATTGGCAGTGCTGGGAAAACGGGATTTTTCCAGCAATGTTACTCATACGGATCAGAACCAACCTAACTGGCTGATATCGACTGTGAGATTCAAAGGCTCTCTCTGATCGACGAAGAAATTTATTACGCTCTCTCAGGCAGCACGCAAAATGTATTATGTCTAGCATCAAACACAACGTCTAGCACAATTCAAAGCAGCCAGTTAGTTTGGTGTTAAGTTGGTACTTAGTGCCGTCGCAACGAGACTGGACCTTCACATGGGTGACGGTTTGCGTATCTCTTTGACCTATTGAGCTATAGTGGGTTGTGCCCTAAGAAGCCTTGAGAACTACCTCTACCAGGTTGGTCAATCGTTAGGCAGACAAACCCAGTCCCCTGGTACTCCAGGATAAGGGCACGAAGTGGGATGGAGTCCACTGCAATAAAAACCGAATCATTGTCACTGCTTTGCTGAGTTGCGAAAAGGGCTTTTGAGCCAAAGACCTTGGTTGAGGGCCCTAATCGTCCTCCTATCTAGGCCTGGACGCCCTCGCAGTATCTCGCCCCACAGAAAATCATGAATATTTCCTTAAACTTAAGCTGTATCCTGCATAAGCCATCGCGCAGATAATCAAGGGTCGCTTTATCTGCTGCATAAAGTAGAGAGGATAAGCGAAAAATGCTACTGCTGGAGCATCCCCTCTTTCATTTCCACCAGTCTCTCTTAATCTCCTCTCAACCCCCATTTTTAACCGCATTCCCATTATTCCCACTTAAATTGACAGAAGCAGTAATACCACTGGAGTCGAATCATCTTTAGCTATTTTTCCGAAGCCCCAACTGAACGCCTATCGACAGTAGCCCCCTTATAAGGTTACGCTACTCCGTACGTTCCTGCGCCGGTCAACATTCGCACACTAAGAGAAATAGGTCAACAGGCTGCACTCGCACGCACGTTGTACACACTGGGCATTGACGTGTGTTATGTATGCGAAACAAGGATCAATGAGCCTCACGGGGTAGTTTACTTAACTGTTCCCCCCCTTGTCCCCTCACTATTGGTTGCACGCATCCGGAGACGCTGATGCGGCATCCAGTGGTCAAGCTGGTGTGGGCATCATTCTCAGCTTCAAAGCTGAGTCATCGTTGGTTGATTGGATTTCCGTGGGCAGCCGTTTATGTGCAGTCCGTTTGACGACATCAAATAAGTTTAAATCACGAAGCAGCGGTAGAAGCTATTTGGTTGTGATTATCGTTTATGCCTCACCGACTGTAGTTCTGATGCTGCCAAGGAAACATTCTAACATGAAATGAACAATCTACTACGCAGTGGTACTAGTTCGGATCTCGATGTTATTGCAGGCGATATGAATGCGCAAGTAGGTCGCCTGGGCTCTACATAACCTCAACTAGGTGCTAATTATGGGTTTGACTGCGAACGTATGGACAACGGCGAGCGACTGTTTCAACTGTTTGCGCAGCACCGACTGTTTCTTAGTATCACAGCTTTTAGACACAGTGGGCGCCGAATTACTATTTGGCGTCCTCTTGTAGCTGGCCAGCGATGGACTCAAATAGATCACATTGCCGTAAGTTACAGGTGACGTGGTTACATCCGGGATTACCGCTCATCTTGGAGTATTGCGTCGACTCTGAATGTGCGTTGATACGCTGTCGTTTCTCCATGAACTTTACCCGGAGGCGCACCAAGCGTCCCCCTCGATTGGCAACTGAGAAGTTATGTTAGCCCTTGGTCAGGGAAACCTGGCAAGATGCCCTACGTATCAAGTTTTACCTCTCTTGTTCTGATGATGTTGAATTTCAGTGGAATAGAATCTCGGCCGCCATGCACCATGCAGGAGCATCCGCTTGTGGTATTATCAATGGTCACCGCACCAGTAATTAGATATCCGAGAGGTCGGTGGACCTGATTGAATCCAGAAGAAAACTCCCGGCTGGCTGTGAGCACAACGTGACCAGAGGGACTATTAGGCGTGAATTAAAGTGGAGCTTGCGCGCTTAAAAGGGAGTTTGGTAGACCAGTCCGGCTCAAGGATTGGAAGATGCGGAGGCAGAAGGGAATCATCGCAAACCGTTCCAGCTGATCCGTATTGTCCCACGAAACCAGGAGTCAGTGAGATGGAGGAAATGATTCATAATAAGGAACGCCGTATACCTCGCTGGGCAGAGCACTTTCAAGATGAGTTCATTTGACACCCTCCTTCTGCACGTCTAGCTACTCAAGTGATGCAGGGTGAGCCATGGACGGTTAGTTTAGAGGCCGAAACGTGATCACAGGCTTCAATAGTTATCGTGCTGCTGGCCCGGCTTCCCACCTACCTGTACTATTAAAGGACGGTGAGGTCCTCGGCAAAGCACTGACTTTGTTCGAACAGGTCTGAACGGAAGAAACCACCCCGATTAACTGGAGGGAATCGATATATCGGCAATATACAAGAACGGCAGTCGCACTGCCTGCAAACCAGATGGGTATTAGCCTACTGTCAGTTGTGAAAAATTTGCTAGCTTCGATTTTCGCTCGTTGCCTCACTGCAGAACAGAAATCCCGGATTAGGGAAGAGCAGATAGGTTTCCGCCCAGGACGGGTCTTACTGACCATATCTTCACATTGTGGCAGGTGCTAGAGCGGCGTCACACATACCGCAGACCGACAATAGCTGTTCCTCAATTTCATTAGTGTATTCGATTCAGTTGATCGATTTATTCTGTTCGAAATAATGCGCAGAAAGGTGTGTCCATGAAACATGTGAACATTTTATGTGTCCCGTACTCGAACACCACGAGCCGCGTCACGGTCTACGGTGACTTTTCGGCAACAAGTCACGTTCCTCAGGGTTGTCTAATTCCCACCCCCCCATTTCGTTCAATTGCATCCCGGACTCTATCATGGAGTTTCCTTGCGGAATCTCCCGTTGCAGGCGTTGAGGTGCTGCCTGGTGAAAGGTTAGTTGATCTTCATTAGGCGGACAATATGGTCTTGCTGTGTAACGATGTTGGGGCGGAGCAATCAACCCTGAATAATCTCCTTAGAGTGGTCCCATCATTTGGCACGCGCATCGCACCTTCTAAGTGCAGTGAAGTTACAGGACCACCAGACAGTTAATGAGCTTGGCAGCTGCATCAACTACGATGGGCACATAAGCACTGACGTCAATTCATGTATCGCAAAAGCCAGAAGTGCAAGTTTAAATCTGCGACATCTTTGGTGACAGAGAGGAGTTTCACTCCGTCTGAAAGACTTTGTTTACAAGGCTACAGTGAAGGCCGTCCTATTCTATGGGTGAAAGACTTAGCTCATTCGATCTGAGGCGCCTTCAAGTCTTCGATCATCGTTGTCAGCGAATCATTGCTGGTCATACCAGCGTGTTCGCAGCGATGATGTGCGTTGATGATTGCTAGGCAGTAATATTCAAGCTATTTCCTTAGAAAAACAGATAGCACTAAATAAGTTGCGTTGGCTTGGACACGTACTAGGTAAGCCCGGTCACCGCTTAAAGAGAATGGCTATGTTTTATCTGCCAGATGTAGGGTGGCGCAAAGTTCGAGGTAGATAAAATTGAGTTGGCAGCGGGAAATGATGCTACGGACGACCAAACTCGTTACTGTCGGTCCGTCTCGCCTTCCAGCCTGCAGTCCACCCGATTCGCCTTGTGCTTGGCCCGAGACTTTACGGGACATGGTTCGCAATCGACACCAGTGGCGCATCTGCTGCCGGACTGCCTGTCTAAAGTGAGTTTGGTGCTGAATTATCTACAGGGTAATGGCTGATTAGGACGTGGTGCAGTGAAAGCCGCAGGGAAGCTGTCCCGCTGATGCCGCCTTATCTTTGTATGATAGCCAGCTGTTCGTGACGGTATGTTGTTGACTAGTTATAGGTGCCGTGACCATGAATGTTTCCAGTAAGTCACCTTTCTCTCCCTGTTATTATTCGTCCACTCCTAGGTCTTCGTCGTGGTTAAATGGCAGCGAAGCGGCAATACAAATGACTGATGTACTACTGTTGATGAAGATGATGCTCTTTCAGACTGTGGCCTCTGTCTATGTTACCTATTCAGGCAGCTCCGGCTTTCTTGGTTCCATTGGAGTTGATATACCTGTGTAGCAGCGCATTGTTTCCTCCTTACACGGGAGTCAATTTGCCTGCTTGCTTGTGGGTATTCACCCACACGGCTCGATACAAGCTTGCGCGGTTACTAACACAACAGGCTATTGGCGGCGGAGGTGGGATTGTTGCGCCAACTTACGCGCCATTTCGACCGAGTACGGTAATCAGAAATAATTGTTAGAAGCCCTGTGACAGAAGTGCTCAAGTCAGTTCACTTCGTCAGTTGGAGCACTATGAATCGACAGTCTTGTCAGTACGATGTCGCTGTTTGATGCATTTTCAAGTACTAGTTCTACCGTTATGACTTACTATTCCGTAAAGGTTTCATAAATCAGGAAGTTTTAACGCGTTCGAGTTTTGCTACAGCAACTTGATGTAACTGAACATGAGGGATATTGGAAGATCATTTGGTTCAAAGTTCCCACATTATGCGGCTTTAGTGAAACGATGAGTCTCTGATTTTGTGTGACCACATTAGATTGTTCAATGTGTGCTACAAATGCATGAACTTGACCCGTATTGACGGTAACCGCATCGTTACTTATGCTGGCGTTGTTAATTCAGAATGTGTGCGTTTCGATTTATCGTGCCTCGCGATAGACAGATGGAAGTGTTTTTATTTTCATTCGTAGTTTGAACTCTCATAAACACAATGTAATTCATATACTGCTAAGCATGAATTACAGTAGAATGAAAAGCTCACTCTGAAGCAGCACACCACTGAACATTTGAGCCTCATGAGTGTGAAGCGTGATACCACGATGATTCAGCAGGCTGGGCCAACTCTCGCCTCGGTTAACACAGTTGACTCCAAACAACGTAGGCCCGAAGGTCAACAAATTCTGAATCACACCGGTAGCCACCGCCTCCTTACAGGCATTGTGGCGCTTGGCGTTTCACAGAGTTACCCTTTCGGAAACAACAAGTGTTCCAGCTTATCTAAAATTAGTCACAGGAATGGGGGCTGCTGAGGTAAACAGACACGTATACCTCACACTGCGAAGAGGCGATCGGAGCTGAACGCAATCGGGAAATCATTTGGCCAGTGTGAATCACAAGGATAGCCTACCTCCAGGCTGGCTCGCCGAACTACCTCCTCGTGGTGCCAGCTGGGCGGTTCGAGAATTTCCGAGTAGTTCCGCGACAATGTTCCAGGAAGTAATAGGTTATCGCCTGGCAAGCATTCTCCCTGTAAAAAGCCACAAATGTCCAGTTAACAACCCTGCGACGTACCGGATGTGACTCGCCACTAAATAAAGTCACTGCCCTTTGTCTCCTTTGGAGACATTGTGCACCGGCAAGCAATCCGAACATCGGATCTTGTCTCTGACTTCGAGAGTGTTGGACCCCTGGCATGCCTTATCGTCATCCGAAAGGCGTTTGAACTAAGTGTCCAGTCACCGGCTCCCAACGGATGCGAATTTCTCATCTCGCCTTGCTGCCTTTTGGGTCAGGCCCTTTGGCCAAAGGCTCTGGGCAGTGGTCCCCTAAGACAACCTACCTATCTCGGTCTAGACAATCGGGTAGCATCTCGCCTACTGACGAACCATGGACTTACAAATACAATCATTCATATGCTCTCTTACTGCTACGATGCTATTCACTCTTGCTATCATGCCAAGTTCAAAAGCACACACCACCATTTTACCTACCCTTACCTAGTACCATTCACACCCATTTTACCTGATTCTTCTAAGGCGATCAACCCACCTCCACCGATGGACCTGTTCCAATGACATCTGCCAATTCAACCACACAGTCCTCGACAGAGCTGCTAGCCCCGAAGTCTCCCATCTTCGTTTCTGCAACCCAGAATGCAGTTCAAACTTGCAACCTTCAACGTACGCACATTACTGCAGATCGGTCAGCAAGCTGGACTTGCACGCACGCTAGAGACCCTTGGAATTGATGTCTGCTGCTTGAGTGAAATGCGACTCCAGGACTACAACTCGGTCTACCAGCTGGCATCACCGCTCCACCCACGCATCTACTTCCATCTACGCCTCTGGTAACGCCCAGTCTGTAGCATCTGGGCAAGCTAGGGTTGGAATCGCCCTCAGTGCTAGAACCGAGGCTGCTCTGATTGATTGGATTCCGATCAGTAGTCGCCTTCGTAAGATGAAGCTCTATGGATCTTGTGAATTTAGCAGCAGTCTAGTCGAAAAGCGTGCTCTCTTCGTGATCTCTGCCTACGTACCCACTGACTGTAGCTCAGAGACAGTCAAGAACCAGTTCTACCAGAACCTTCATGAGCTGCTCCTAAGGACTCCTAAAACAGACATCATTGTTTTGGCAAGAGACTTCAACGCATGTGTCGGTCGGCTGCTGCCAAGTGAGCGCTACCTCGGAGGACCGCATGGATATGATGATGTTCCCTCAGACAACGGAGAGAGACTGCTCAGTCCGTGTGCTGATCATCAGATTTCCCTATTCAGCACGAGCTTTCGTCATACTGGACGCCAGTACGCTAGTTGGCGCCCCCCATCATCAACCCAGCGCTGGTCACAGATTGACCAGATAGTCGTAAGTCGCAGGTGACGCGGCGGCGTACGCGACTGTCGATCATTTTCGTCAACAAGAGTCGATACCGATCATGCACTGGTATATGCGACCGTTTCGGTGGTTCACCTAGGTCCAAACACACCCGATTGAAGACATACAAGTGGGAGGGCCCAATGGTGAAGAAGGAGTATCAACAAAGGCTTCGTGAAAATCTCGCTCTCTCTCACACTCTGGATGTTGATCAACACTGGTCAAGTCTGTAACAGGCCTTGCTATCGGCCGGTTTGTACAGCTGTGGCCTCGCTCGCTCCACTCCCAAAAGCTACATCTCGAGAAGATGCTCCGAATTGCTAGATCGCCGATGAGTGGTGCATGCTGGCGCAGAGTACAACGAACACCGCCGTTCTGTTACGCAATAGCTGAAAGCAAGCCTTCGCTCTGATCGTGAATCTTGGTGGTCAAAATAAGCTGATGAGATGGAAGCCGCCGCATCAGCTGGCAACTTCCGCCGTCTATTTTACATCATAAGAGCCACCGGTTGCAATTCCCACGCTATCAGCCAGACGATTTGCGAATCAGACGGCACGAAGGTCAACAAACTTCACCGGCAATTGGGTCGCTGGGCAGAAAATTTCGCTCTTCAATTCAACCACCTAACCCAACACACTGTGGCACCTCTAGTCCCAACGGATGATGCTTGACCTGTCTCCACAAGCCCCCCAACAGAAGCAGAGATCCGATATGCAATCCAATCTTTGAAACGCCACAAGGCTCCTGGTCCAGATAGCCTACCGCCAGCTCTATTCAAAGATGGCGGGAGTGCACTTGTCAGCGAAATCCTATCGCTGTTCACGAAAGCTTGGGCTGAGGAGAAGGTTCCGAACTCATGGGGAGAATCGGTCGTTGTCCCGATTCACAAGAAAGGCGCCCGCGACGTTTGCTGTAACTACCGCGGAATCTCGTTGATCTCTGTCGCATCCAAAATCTTCGTGTCAGTCCTGCTTCGCAGGCTTTCAACGACTAGAGAGGAGCTTTCCCGCGAAAAATAAGCCGGATTTCGTCCAGGCCGCGGCTGCATCGACCAAATCACTCCACTTCGCCAACTACTTGAATTTCGTCACATCCACCTGCGTCCAACAATCGCAGTGTTCTTGGACATCCGAGCGGCATTTGATTCAGTAGACAGATGTGCATTGTGGAACCGTTTACTGAAGAAAGGTGGGCCCGACAAGTTTGTAACCATCATGAAAGAACTTACAGTCACACATCGGGCTTACGGCGCGCTCTCTGCCTCATTTGCTGTGACCAGCGGTGTTCGTCAAGGTTGCCCTATTTCACCTTTTCTATACTATTTTGCTATCGAAGATGTCGTTCAGGGAACAGTAGAAAGCGTCCAGAACTGCGGCGTTGAGCTCCTCCCTGAAGACAGAGTCACGGACTTAGACTACGCCGATGATATCACCTGGGGGACGACTCACAAACCGTCCAGAGCACTATGGAACGCTTGGCGATGGAGGTGTCTAAGTTTGGCTTATGATTCACTCCGGGAAAATGCAAAACGCTGTTCCAGTACTGGCAGGTTTCTGAACCTGCGCTCACCATTGCTGGACACGTTCTGGAGCAAGTCCCTTGCTTTACTTATCTAGGGAATTGCATCACGGCTGGTGGCGGTGTTGGAGATGAAGTCTCACAACGGACTGCAAAGGCCCGCCTTTCATTCATCAAATTGAGACAACTATGGCGTCGTCGTGATGTCAGTATCAAGCTCAAGGGCAGAATGTACAATGCTTCCGTCTGTGCAGTACACTTGAACGGCTGTGAGACTCGGCCTATTAACTCGGAAGACATGAAACGGTTGTTAGCCTTCAACAATCGCTGTTAACGAAGGAATGCTCGGGTGTGGTGGCAACACCACGTAAGCAACGCAAAGGTCCGAGACCCAGTGCCAGTCTTCAGAACGTTATGTTCCGACATCGCATACGTTGGCTCGGGCACGTCCTGCGCATGCCAGCACATCGTCTTACATGTCGAGCCCTATTTGCACTCCTAGGGAGAGATTTGAAAAGTGCCGCGGTGGACAGCAAATGACATGGACAAGAAGCATGAAAAAGGCAACCTAAGGTTTGGCAGCAGTCAGACCAGTCGATCTTACAGGTTGGGGATCACACGATGCTGAATCTCAGTGGTTGGAAACATTGGATGTCATGGCCCACAACGGACATTAATGGCATCAATGTTGTTCAGCCATTGTACCCCCCTTTAATGCACACAAAAACTCACGAAACAAAAACCGAAAAGATCAAAATGACGTACGTAAGACCCAAAAAATCGTTTTCCATTTGTTATCGCATTACGTGATTTTGTTTTCTATTTTTATTCTGCCATGGTCTGTTGGCACAAGGTCTGTTAACAGATTGTGAATATATATATATATATATATATATATATATATATATATATGCCTGCAGCAACCCAAAAATTCCCATTTGATGACATAAAACAAGGTAACAGCCAAGTGAATAATTATTTTCGGCAACACTCGTCAGACCCAGGCCTTTACGTAGTAGGGATTTCATGCTAAATGTGCCGAGCTAGGTTGAATACTGATCCGGTTGTTTCGTTCAACGGCCGAATCGATAAAGCACGATACCACTGAAGGCGGTAGATTAAATACAGCCAACACCAACCAAAGAGCAACTGGAGTACAATTCAAATCAAATCATGTAAAGATAGAGCTGGGCCATGGTAGAAGTGGGAGGCGTAGAAATTAAATTTGTACACACAGCTCCGGCTTGAGGTGGCCGATGTAAACAGTAATAGATAGTAATAGATATATGTTATGAAAAATGCGCGAAAACCACTAAGGAAGGGGGCAAATGACTCGAAAATCGTTTTTAGTGTTTACACGACTGTACTTGAGGAGGTGGTCAATGGCATATTGCAGAGAAGAAACCCGAAGCTTGACATGTCCCGCCGGATGGTCGGTTAGGGGTGAGCAAAAGGAAGGCAAAAATGGCAAAAGAAAGTAGTAAGCAACCACAAATTGCCAATTTGCCGGCTACAGGGTTCCCTGTCTGAGCGGTCCACGCTGGGTCATATGTATTATCCAAGGTCGCCTGTATTTTCCAGGAGATAATGGAGGCGGGTTTATTAGTTTCTGTTGTTCTGCTGTGTTGTGTGATGTAGAGTAGTACGCCTAGTGCGCCGTCGACACGTGGTTTGAACCAGGCTAACGTGGGGGCTGAAATTAGTGCTTCTGAGAGAGTATCCCATATGTCGTAATCACTCATAGAGGATAAGTCCCTTGGAGCTATCAGAAGATCTTGGTTCACCTCTGCCTCGTAGTATGACCAATGTAACATGCACTACAAGAGGACTAGTATTGATAAACAAGAACTGATAGAGCAAGCAGATGCAGTCTTTTCTTCAAGGGCTATGCGAGTAAGGGCATGCTATAATAGAATACGTGAAAGCGAGCAGCCAAGTTGGTCTTCTTACTAGTGTTACAGGGGTTTAGTCAGGGCATCAGTCACTTCGGAGTGATAAATGTATAAAAAAATTTCTAAAGGGTGAAATCAAGTTCGGAGGTTTTCCCTTACGTTCTTTCAGATGTTTGAGGATGAATTTATCCAGATACCCATTTGCTCCAGGGCGTCGCTGATGCTTTGCAGTACTTTGGTAACGGCGTCCGGTGTGCAAATACTGCGCACCTTAAAGGTAAGAATGCGGACTAGATTCCATTTGTACTGTAAGGGAATCGCACTGTGAAACTTGAAGCACTCTCCTGTCCAAGTGCGCTTTCTGTACAGCGTTTTGTTGCATGATCCGTTGGTGTTCCTGATAATAGGCACTTCCGGAAACGGTAGTCGCTCACCGGACTCGTAAACATAAGTGAAGTGCTGATATTGATGCGCATCGTAAAATCTTAAAAGCTTCACAGCGTGCACTTTCCATGTACAACGTACACAAGTGTCATCCACAAAAGGTAGACACATTTAAATCTCGTTGAGGTGCGATCTCAGTGAGTTATGCTCCAATTTCGCCATGAGAGACAACTGCTAGCAGGAGTCAAAACTGGGACCCCACCGCAACTCGACTATTTTGACGATATACCCCTTTTGAACATAAATTATCTAAGGTACCTAAGTAATCAACAAAGCAACACACCCTTCGGAAGAGTTACACGTAGTTTATCGTACTAGTTCGCAATCAGATTCCACTGGTGTCAAAAACAAAATACCCGTAAAAAACAATTGGGCCTCAAATGATAACGTCCACTTGTTGGGAAGCTTCACTTTCATTATCTTCTCAATGAAATCAAAAAGCATTTATCAGGCAGTGCAGTGTTTTCCGTAGCGGTTTCAACTGCCCAACTATCCACTGAGTTAGCAAATGTCTAAGATCGAAAGCAATGAGGCGCCTTTGATTTTCGAGTTTTTGAGCACCCGCTGTGTGTCCCGCATTGCGACACGCAGTCTCAATTGTGACCTCAGTTAACTTCGAAGTCAGACTCTGCCAATGTGATTACTGAAGCAGTCAATGAAACCCTCCACAATGGGGCGCTATTTTGTGAACTGTGATGAGACCGTACAAGCGCGGTAGGTGATCACATAGAGTTTTCAGCTTTTCGAAACCACAATTTGTAATAAGATTCGTTTGCATCATGCGTCTGAGCAAACCTGTGATTTGTTTTGCTAACGATCCTGTGTCATAATTCCCTGCCTTTCTCTGTTTGAACATTTGTTTACTAGTAAGAATATGTCGCATGTTACAGACGCAATCAATCATTTCAACCATGAAGCAGTTCGGTAACGTTCAAAGCTGTTGCATTTCAGAGGTTGTCACATTAATAAGCATAACGTTCGCCTTGAGCTGGAATTTTCCTTCAAAGCATTCTTGATGCTCTGCACGTCGCAAAGGATAATAAACGGTGCCCTATCTAACGCATCGAGAAGGGTGGATAGGGGTTTGGTTGCTACTGCTCTAGTCTTCCCGTCTTCTTATTCCCCCCTCCAACGTAGTTTCACCCTTAGTGTCAAATTCCAACTTCTCTATTATCCCCCTTTTTCAACCCCCTGATTCTTGGTTCTCCCTCACCATGTTTTGATAGGCGTTTACCTTCTAGTTTCGACTCACGTGCAAATGCGGGGCGTCACTCCTGCCCTATCGATAAGCCTATGTCTAACCAAACGATCAAGCACGGTTCATCGGCTTCTATTTGGAGCCCCCGATCCTCCCTCAGATTGCCATGCCTCAACATAATCACATCGGTAAAGATCGATCAAAAGGCAGCACTTGCCCGAACATTAGAGACCCTCTCGATTGATATATGCTGCCTATCGGAAACCAGCCTACAGCACTCGAGCTCTGCGATCCCCTTCGGGTGACACTAGCAGTGCTTTTTCATTACGCCTATCCGGAGACGACGCATCTTCGAGTACCGGCCAAGCCGGTGTTGGTATTGCCCTGAGTCCCCGGGCTGAAGATTCTCCGGTCGATTGGATCCTCCTCAGTAGCCAGATGTGTGCGATCCGACTAGCTGGGTCCATCAAAGCTTAGAAGTCGCACGGGGCTAATAGGTGCCTGTTTGTCATCGTTGCCAACGTCTGCACAAACTGTAGCGAGGATTCCGTGAGAGACAACTTCTATCGTCAACTGAACAAGCGCCTTCGCCACAGAAGAAGCACGGACACTGTATTGTTGGCTGGGGATCTGAACGCACAAATTGGAAAATTGTCCACTGATGAGCTACATCTGGGCGGCCAACATGGTGTAGGTTAAAGTAGTGATAACGGTGAGCGGTTAATTCATTTAAGATGCTCGCTCATTTCTTGTGAGCACTAACTTTCGACATAGCACGTGTCGGACGGTGACATGGCGCTTTTCAGCCTCAGACCAGTCATGGACGCAGATCGACCATACTGCGATCAGTTACCACAGGAGAAGCTACGTCCAAAACTGTCGCTCGATTTGGCGCACATGTGTGGACACTGATTGTACTTTTGTATGTGCTGATCTGCGAGTACGTTTTATTGGGTGCCCTCGACGACCCTGTGAGCGCGTTGACACCAGCAAACTGGCGAAGCCAGATGCTCTGAATGCGTATCGAAGTACTCTGACATTGTGATTGAGTACCCGCACACTGAATACAATCGTAGCTCACTGGTCGCATGTTCATCAGACCTAACGAGCAGCAGCCAAATCTTCATGTGGTAAATCCAAAAGCCAACATGGACATTGCGTCTTTACATAGTCTTTGGAACTTATAGATGCTCGCCGTCGCATTCCGGCTGGAAGCGAACACAATGAGACTCGCAAAAATCTCAGGACAAAACTCCGTGCTAGCCTGAAAAGAGAGCGCGAATCCTGGTGGTCTCATCGTGCGTCAGAGATGGGAGTGGCCGCTGCCCTTGGTAACCACCGGATACGCGAAACGGGCAGCAGACCTGGTGTTAGTGAAACTCTACGTGACGAGAGTGGACATCCTATTCACAACTTGTTAAAACGCTTAGAGGGTTGGACTGAACATTTTGGATAGAAATTTAAACAGCCGGAACTGTTAGGTTTCTCACCGGCTAGTGATAGCCCTGCCTCTAGGCTGTCCCATTGGATCTGCCCACACGCTTTAAAGTCGAAGGTAAGATCAGACTGCTGAAGTTGAATAAATCCGCGGAACCAGATGATCCACATCCAGCCCTCTTCAAATTCGAGGGCACTGCTCCCGTTGATGATTTACATGGGTTTCTAGTAAAACAGTGGGAGCAAGAAACTGTCCTAATCGGCTACACCCGCTCCATTATTGTCCCGATCTTCAAAGGAGGCTCGCGATCGGAATGCGGCAACTATAGAAGAATCAGTCTGATCTCCATCACCTCAAAATTGCAAGCCTCTGTTATCCTGCACAGATTGACTAGCACTTGTGAAAGCCAGGTTCGTGAGGAGCAAGCCGGGTTTCATCGAGGTCGGGGCAACATCGATCACATATTCTCCTTGCGTCAGTGGTTGGAGCACCGTCACATATATTGGCGGTCCACCGTTGTCGTGTTCCTCAACATCAAAGGTGTCTTCAAATCGATTGACCGATGTGCCCTTTGAGGCTGTCTGCTAACAAAAGGTGTGCCCGAGAAATATGCAAATATTATCCGAGCGCTTTATGCACGTAGCTCGGGCAGAGCGGGGACTTACGGCAAGATACCGCAGCCCTTCAATATCTCCAGCGGTGTAAGACAAGGATGTCCGCTGTCACCATTCCTCTTCAAGTTCGTTACCGACGAATTCATGGAGACTGCGTTGACACGTTTTAGAAGACGTGGAGCTGTTCCCATGGGAACGACTTCTTGACTTGGAGTGTGCTGACGATATTGCCCTTATCTGTGACACCTCACAAACGTGCAAAAAGTACTAGACAGATTAGCATTGGCTATCGCCCGTTTCGGGCTATGCTTTGCATCCTCGAAGTGTAAAGTCCTTCCCTAAGATTGACAGGGACTTGCTCCTGCGCTGACCATTGGTGAGGATCAGGTAGAAGTAGTTCCAACGTTTAACTGCGTCCGCAGTTGCATCAGCGCCGTTGGAATTGAAGACGAGATCACAAACTGTATAGCAAAAGAACGAGGCATTTTTGGTAACCTTAGTCACCTATGGCGCCGGTGTGACATCACCCTGTTCCTGAAGGGTAGAGTGTACAATGCAGCCGTGCGTTTGACCCTACTGTACGGTTGTGAAACCTGTCCCATTAAATACGCAGATATAATGAGATTAGTTAAGTTCGACAACCGGTGCCTTCACAGTTTGGCGCAAATCCGGTGGGAACACCGTGCGAGCAATGAGCGGGTTCAACGCCTTGTTTATGACCCAGGAAGCAGAAGCGAACCGCTAGGCACCGTTATATCACGCACCATGCTCCGATCGCTGGGCCACGAGTTGCGCGTCCTAACCCACTGACTCCTGCGACGTGCGTTGTCTGCGCGCGGGGGGTGCGGATGGAAGAAGAAGAAAGGTGGCCAAGTGATAACTTGGTCAGGAGGAGTGAAGGCCTTTAGTTCGAAGTTGGCCTCGGTTGGAGAACGAAGGACGATGAACGCGTCCGGCTAGGAGCCGACCTCAATGGCGACTGTATTGTGAGTTTCTTTGTCCTTCTCCCCCCAAGCACGATTTATTTCGCTAGGTATAAGTTAAAATATTTTGCGGCTGTTACCTTTCCGGAACGATGTCCATCCGTCACTGGTGACTCAGCCGGTGTGCCACTGTCCCATATCTTTCTTTTCTTTTGTATTGCGGCACAATAGCTGAGGTGTGTCCCATCTACAATGAAGGTGTATAATGATTATGATATTACGACACATCACCCAGCAGCGAGTTGCTGAAGTGGTTATCTTTAAAAAAACTCCCCCTTTAACCTTAGTCTTGCTGAGTCTAGGGAATTTTTCGTACAGATATCGGAAAATCGGTGAAGTCCGGTTCATAGTTCTTGATGAAACATAGTTTTATGTGTAGTGATAGTAGCAGAATTGTGTGAGTTTAGGCCAGACATAGGTGATAGGTATTCTTCCGTCCATGTGTTAGAATTTACCATTGAGTCTATTCCTTCTGCAAGCAGTGCAAGCTCCTTGTTCGCATAACCCACTCGCACAAGAAACAATAGTATTTTTTGTATCCCAGCTGAAGTCCCATGAAAAGTGTAACTATGTTCAAATCACATCAGAGATACCAACTGCACTTGTAATACCCAATGTAATTCAATTGCTTTATCACACCAATCACTTAAGTGGACAGCATGCAGTACTGCAGCAGATCAAAGATAATACCGATGGTGAAACAGCACCGCCTTAAACGAAAGTTTGGAAGAAATTACAGATAGTCTCCATTCTTGTGGGCCATAAGTTATTTCTAAGGCATTCATGAGGTCTACAATATCGGAACAGAATAGCAGGTTACCTTTCTGGAGAAAGGCTTCAAATACTGGCGGCGATTTAAGTGGGTAGAAATGCTGACAGTGCTGAAATGCTCGCAGTGTCAACTACAGACCGCCGCTAAACCATCCCAGGGCTTGGGATGTTGCACGTCAGTTCGGAAAACGCATGGTACGAATAATGATCACGGACGCTCATAATGGTATCAAGAAATATGAAAGATGTCTGGATGTAGAGCGAGCCAATTGTTTGCAAATCGTGGGACAACAACTGACAGAACAATTACAGTTGGCAATCGAACGCAGAGCAAACAACGCCGGAATGAAGAAGCAGGCCGCGCTTCATGGAAAGATGTCAAAATTGACCACCTGCCAATACGGAGTTGACAACGATCGCTGGATCAGGAACCTTTCTAAACGACCGCTCAGTGAGACAGAGCAGCAGATACTCACCAAAGGGTTAAACTACAATATCAAAGACGCGGCAACCATGGAGATTTTAGCGGAATTCGAAAACGCTCTACGGTCAAATGGACTTAGAGAAGAGATACAGGAGCAAATCCGACACACAATCGTCCCTGCCATGACACATGTCAAGCAATACAATGTCCTATCTCGACAAGAGCACGAAGCAATGAAAGCCCTGAGATCCGACGAGTCAATTGTTATCCTTCCTGCAGACAAAGGACGTATGACAGTCATAATGGATAAGGTAGACTATATTGAGAAAGCAAAACGACTTTTGAACGATACAAGCACATACAGTCGCATTAATTACGATCCGACATCGCAGCTAACAAACCAAATAAACAAAACATTGAGCGAACTGCAACAGTTGAAAGAAATTAAAGAAATTGAAAGGAATAAAATGAGAGCCCGTGACTCGAACATCGCCCAATTCTACGGGCTCCCAAAAGTACACAAAGAGGGTGCTCCGTTGCGGCCAATTGTTTCACTTCCAGGTACACCCACCTACAATCTGGCGAAAGAATTGTGGAGGCGCCTCAAACATCTACTCAACGGTTCGCAGCACTCCGTAAACAACTCCGAGCAATTTCTAGAGAAGCTCAAGAACCTGCATATAGATCATGACGAAACGATGGTCTCTTTCGACGTCACCGCTTTATTTACATCTGTCAATTTGCAACTGGCAAAAGAAGCCATCATAGAACGCCTGAACAACAGAGATGAGAAAATTGGGAGTATGACGACTGCAAGCATTTGCAAGCTTCTCCAACTATGCCTCACAACTTACTTTTCGTTCAACGGAGAGATCTACGAGCAAGTGAAGGGGGCACCGATGGGATCACCAATATCAGGTCTGATCGCTGAGATCGTCATGCAAAAGTTGGAAGAAGATCTACTACCAGCTATTAACCCGAAGTTGTGGGTACGCTATGATGACGATACATTTGTAATACTGAAACGCAGTGAAGTAACAATCGCACACCAACTGCTCAACAATGCAATGGATGGGATTCAGTTTACAATGGAGTTAGAGGCAGAAAACATGCTCCCATTCTTGGATGTGTTGGTGACCAGAACAAACGATGGTGAATTTCAAACATCCGTTCACAGGAAAGGGACACATACGGATCAAATTTTGAACCTCTATAGCAATCACCCAAAGTGCCACAAAATAAGTTGCGTGCGGACACTATTTCGCAGGATTGAAACACACTGCAGCACAGTGGAAGCCAAACGGGAAGAAGAGAAACACCTATTCGATTCGTTCGAGCGTAATGGCTACCCACGCAGCTTCATCCGCAGATGTCTAAACCATAAACTTATGAACACCGAGCCGATACCAAATGCAAGCAAAAGGGTCGTTTTGCCGTATATGAAGAACATATCTGAAATGACTGCCAGATTGCTCAAACAATACAACATCGTGGTCGCTCATAAGCCAACCGCTACTTTGCGAAGAATACTACCAAACCCAAAGGATATTAGGAATGCACAAGAACGAACGAACGTCGTGTATAAAATAAATTGCAATAATTGTGAAATGAAATATGTGGGGCAGACAGGAAGGAAATTATCCACAAGAATACAAGAACATCAGAGGGCTTGTAAAAAACATTATGCATCGTCTCTTGTCTCAGCGCATGTAGATGAGGAGGGACATAGCTTCAGTTGGAACCAAACAGTGATTTTAGCTCAAACAACAACACAGAAAGGAAGAGAGTTCCTAGAAGCATGGTACTCCTCTAATAATTCGATCAACATGCGCATCGACATTGACCCCGTGTACCATCAACTCCGAAAGAAAGATCTCCGGCGAATCGCAAGACCTGGTTCAGCCGTGGAAGCAAATAGGCAGAGATCACGTGGCACAAATCGAAATCGCCACCTTCAAAAGTCACCTGCCCGTGGATGACGGACTGACAATTCACTAAGCAGCATTACACACTGCCTATTACTGCACTGAAGATGCCACCTCGCATGGTGGTGAAACGTATGCGATTTCTTAATCAAGCTCGGAAAAACGATCAACAGGTGAGCAATGCTGACATTGTTGGCGTATTGAACGTAGCTCGAAAGTGAATCAACTACTGACTGGTCCGGCGGAGCTGTACACCAGTGGGTGAATCCCCAGGTTAGGGATGGGGGAATGCTTTCCTTGCGAAGGTAACTGTAAACAAGTCTGGGCTTTTCACAGACGAGATGAATAAGCAGCCGCAGACAATCAGCAGCAGTGTCCTATAGTGTGGAGGGATCTGGGCTGGTCATCTGGTTTCTCATTAAATACTACAAGAGCTCGTAAGACGCTGCGTCAAAGCCGACGTGACTGGCTATAGGGTAACTGACCCCTCACTTCTGGTCATAGAAGTAAATACTTAACGGAAGGTGGATAAACAAAGTCGATGGCCACCGGCTTCTATGAGAGTATGAGCCATCCAGTTGTAAACGACCTTCGTGCTCGACGGCAGGTTCGGTGGTTCAAGGAATCCAGGCCTCCTTGCTGCCTCACCCGGACGCTCTGGGTAGTTTATTTCTACTAGAAATCCATGTTATCCTCATCTACATAGCCGGTTCCCAACAGTTCGCAGCATACGTCAATCGCCCCGTCGTCTTGGTGTCAAGTATTAGGACCAAAGACTCCGAGTGGTGCAACCTAAGTCAAACCTCTTCCTCGGCCTGAACAACTGGGAAGCACCGTGCACACACAACCTATGGATCCATGCCTCAACAATTCTTCGCTCCTTCTCTCTACTCTCAATCTGGAACTGCTCCCTGGCCGAGGTGCTGGTGACCGAACGTTGCAAACCAAGTTTAACCGCACCACAGTTTAATCACTTTATTCCATCACTTTGATCTTTACTCTCCGTTTCTGAGTCTACAAAACCGCGCCGCCTTGGGCGAGCGTTTGTGCCACTGGGATCAGGAGCTTAGGTCCGAGGGTGCATTAAGTTGCGTTGGTAAGCCATTTCTAGCGCCCGTTTCCACTTCAAGTTGGCAAGCTTCAATGTTCGCACGCTGATGTAGATCGGATCACAGACAGTCTTTATTTGCACTCTAGAAACTACGACAATTATTGTATGCTGTCTCAGCGAGACCCATTTACAGGATTGTAGTACGACGCTACCACTGGTTTCACCGTCTGCGGGTTCCACTGGCATTTTTACATTGTGCCTACCTAGAAACTCAACCGCCGAAACCGCTGGTTTTAGTTGCATGGGGATTGCGTTGAGTCCTGTCAACAGTCGACACTGCGAGATCCGACCTGAAACTTCAGTGTGAGTGTCCAACCGCAGAGACAGCAGACGCTGTTTATTCATTGTCGCAGCGTACGCTCCAATAGACTGCAGCCCGGAGTCAGTTAAAGATGAGTACTATGGTCAACCGGCCGACATCCGTAAAAAGCGCCATACCGACATCGTGTTGCTCGCCGGGAACTTGAACGTGCAGTCGGTAGATTTGAAGTTGACGAATGGGAATTCGGTGGTCAACATGGCCATGGCACTCGCAAAACTGACAACAGTGATCGACTACTTCAGCTTTGCGCACATCACTGCCTCTTTCTGTAGAGCACTAGCTTTTGGGAATTCTGGCGCCAACGCGCCACCTGGAGAGCTCTATCACCTGGCAAGTCGCGGACACAAACTGAACACGTCGCCGTTATCGCTGGCAGGACTGCACACAGGATTGCAAATCAATATGGAGTACCTATCTCACTACGGATCACGCGCTGGTGTGTGCCTAGGTCGAGCTACTTTATGGTGGCTCCCAGCAGCGTTGCTGGAAACGGTTTGATGTGGTTAAACTTTCCGACCCGAACGTTCTCCGCGCATTTCAGGATGGTATGGCCTCAAAGCTGAATATTGCCTCATGTACAGACATTGAAACACACTGGATACACATCCGTGGCGCCATGTACAATTCTGCAGCCCTGGTCTGGTGGCTTCGCCAGTAGTTCTGTCAATCAATGGTTCACTGCGCGACCTTTCCAACTTATGGAAGTCAGTCGAGCAATTCCTGCTTGCGTTAAATACCATTTACTACGAAGGACTAACAACGCTGAGATCAAACTGCTTTTCCGAGATGGCGACGCCTGGTAGACGCAGCAGGTCATTGCGATGGAGCAAGCGACCCTCTCGGACAGTTTCCATAAGTTTTTCATCCTGAGCGGATCCACTGGCGACAACAGGCCGCCTGTATGCCAAGTTTTATGCGAAACAAATGACGAGGCAATCCACTACCAAAAACGTCGACTTGAGCGTTGGACCGATCATTTTGAGCACCGATGAGTTCCCAATCTGGAATGCAGAGCGCTCACTAGTATGTGGACGCTTCACCACCATCTGAGACTGAGGTTGCTTATGAGCTTCGTTTTTAAAGTAATAAAAAAGCCCCAAACTAAAATGAACTCCCGCCGGCTCTAGTCAAATATGGAGGCTTCGGGAGTTAACCTCTCGCCTACAAGAGATCTGGGTCACTGAAGTTATCCCTTCTAGTTGGAGCCTAGGGAATATAGTACCCGTGTTCAAAAAGGGTCCCCGAACTGACTTCGCCAATCACACAGGGCTTAGTCTCATCTGTGTTGCTTCCAAGGTGATCGCAGCTCTGCGTCTAAGGAGGATCAGCCTGGTACGCGAACACAGTATACGTGAAGAGCAAGCTGGGTTCCGCTCAGGTCGGAGTTGCATCGATCACATCTTTGCACTCCGCCAAATACTCGAGCTTCGTCAAACATTTGGCCGGACAACGATCATTGTCTTCTTAGACATACGAGCAGCGTTTGACTCTGTAGACCCACCTACACACTGGAGTTTTTTGTTATCGAGGAGAGTGCTCGAGAAGTATGTCACCATACTTCAAGACATCTACTCTCAAACTTCGGGCCGAGTGCGGGTATACGGTAGAAATTCGCCCCCTTTAGTACCACCAGTGACGTGAGACAAGGTTGCCCAGCATCCCCCTTCTTGTAACATTTCGCTATGGACGAAACCCTGGAAGAGTGCTCTGGTGAACTGCGAACTCATCGGCGTCGAGCTGCTTTTAGGGGACAGAATTCAAGAGTTGGAGTGCGCAGACGACATCGCTGTAATCTGCGATTCCTCACAGGCTACTCAAAACGTCCTGTGTATGTTGGAGATACCTGTCTCCCAGTTTGAAATGACATGCGCAACATCGAGGTGTAAGATCTTCCTGCAGGACTGGCTAAGCGCTGCGCCTATCCTTACCCATTCAGATCACTGGTTGAAAGTTGTAGACAAGTTCGTTTGCCTCGGAAGCTGCCTCAGCGCTAATGGTTTAACGGATGAGGTTTCCTTGTGCGTTTCCAAGGTTCGGGTTGGTTCTTCTAATCTCCGACATTTAGGCAGTCTGAGTTTCGGTCTGAAGGGCAGTGTCTACAAAGGACGTTAAAAAACTGTCTTTGATCACCGCTGCTTTCGGAGGATTGCTGGTGTACGATGGCAACATCACACTGGTAATGAGGATGCTCGACGGAGGATTTTCAGTTCAGACAGACTCCGTCGGCCACTGAGCAGCATAATCGATCTTCGCATACCTCAGTGGCTTGGGTATGTGTTTTGCATGCCTACTCATTGTTTATCGCACTGTGCCCTCTTCGCATTCGCATAATTCTGATGGAAGGGAAACAAGATGGCCAACGTATGACTTGGGCCAGGAGCATGAAGGAGATGACGTCAAAGTTAGCCGTGGTCGGAAACTCCCAAATCCCTGGATGAGATGTGAAGGATCAGAAACACGCATGGCTAGAAACACTTCCGGATATGACAGGAAACCGTGAGCAATGGCGAATTTCTTATGACGCTCTATTGCCACTGGTTTAGATCCTTTCCGTCCCTCCTCGTTAGATTTCGGCTTTCCTCCATACATTGCGCGACAATGATAATAGTACTATCCGACACGCATAGTATATATATATATATATATATATATATATATAATAGCAAACCAGCGTTGTTCTCGGAAACATCTCTGGTTCCATGACGCTACAGTAGCTGAAAACTGCATCCAAATAACTAGGCAATTTAAATGCTCCACGTGGCCACTTGGCTTTATGCTGTTTGCTGCTAACGTCAGTGCACTTCACCAGTAACCTTGCAGTACCACTGCAATAAAACAAAATAGTATGCAACCAACCCTGTATGAAGTGTGCTTGATGAATTCGTGTGATGTGATACAATACCGCATTAGTCTAGAATTATTTAGGATGTTGATAAAGTCGTATTAGATAACCCTACACTGTGAAACACTGAAAAGGAAACAACATCAAAACGAGCACCGAAAATATTTTCCACGATCATATACGTCTACAGAACACAAAATTACTACAGATGAGGATATTTATAAGCCGGCAGTAATTTCATTGTTGACCAGTGTTACTAATGACGAGATCCCATAAAATAAAACGCCCGTCAGGCGCAATAATGGATGCGTAGAATGCCACCTGAATCAAAAGCCACGGCGATAAACGCACAACGGAATAAAAACCAAAATCACCCATTTATTGGGATGTGAAGTGAAAAGCAGATAGTTAACTTGAGTATTTTGAAAGTGCGGTAAGACGATGAAAGTCGGTAGATACATGCGTTTCATATTATCTCCTCAATGCCATTAACATTAACCGGTCTGCAGCTATGTACTTAACAATGGGTCCTACGAAATAAACATGGGGTGTAAAACGAATGACATAAGTTGCATCATGAGAGCATTAAGCTGACAAATCCGGCTTATGGAGACAACCTCAGCGAAACGGAGGAAGCGTGATTAAGGTGACGCAACACAATTGTGAATCCTGACCCAAGTTCTGTCCGGTGACGCGTGACCAGTAGGTGTTTACTCACAGATGAAGCTGGCGGTCTGCATGGGGACGGAGTTTCAGGGGGCAAGAATGCCGGTCAATTTCAGGTCCAAACCCATCTTGGCACATACTGCCTCATTCGGGAAGTCAAAGACTTATCGATCCTGCCCATGTAACTGGTTCCGAAGTTACACACACGAATTGTTATATGCAGTGTGAGTTGACCTCAATTGATCGAGTTTCCTTCGTTAGAGGCACCGACAAGTAACGAGTTGGGTTAATGACCACAACTTGGATAGTACTGTAACTTCTCTACGTAGCAGAGATAAAGCGTTTATTGGTCGATAACACAATAGAACCATCCTTGAAATTTGACTCGATATCTGTCTTTTTCTTGACTGTCGCATGCAGCTACTCCTTCGGGTCTCGCTGTTGGCTATTTCTCTATACATATTCCAGGATAATTATTGGCTATGAGTATTGTGATTAACTCCAACTTGTTGACCAGACAGCGAGTCGAGCGAGTTCGCTAACGAACGCCCAAGAGAAGGAGCCAAATGTTCATGATGCTAGTAAGTATCTAGTGATTTTATCAGACGTGTAACCTGACGCGTTTCAGTTAGAAGCAGTGTCACATGGCTTCATTACAAAGTTCCTCCTAGAAGACTGAACGGGTTTTTTATAGAAGCTCAATTTGCGAACCTTTTTGTTCAATGTCAAGAGCCTCAACCATCTAGTCCTGACAGTGTTGTTTGGCTCAGTAACAAATTGACTGATATCGCCCAGGAAAATTGCGCACTTACAAGTCCACACCTTCAGGCGCAACGTGATCTATGTATTAACAAGGTAGTTGGGATGAAACTAGATAATGGCTCAGGTGTAGTGATCATAAACAAGGCCGAGTACACTCAGAAAATGGGTATCATACTCAACGACACTAGTAAATTTGAGAAACTTAAGAAGGTGGGGAACGTACCCGACTTTGAAGCCCGCATAGCTGGATATCTTGACATGCTTCTTCTTCATCGCGTGATTGATATTGACATTTACAATTGTTTATAGCCAAGCAGAAGCCCCACTCCAAAATCGTACGAGAGCGGAGTGCCACTTAGGCCAATTCTATCAATGATGGATGCACCGCAGCAAAAGCTAGCACGCTGGCTAGTGAAGACCCTTTCGCCACTGCGATAACTGTCCATTCCTTATAGTCTTAAGGATTCCTTTGAAGTTATCGATCAGTTGGATAGCATGAACCTGTCCGATAAGGTCATGTGCATTTTAGATGTGGAATTTATTCACCGACGTCCAGCTACCCCATACGGTTGATTACATATGTGAATTAGCCGAGCAATCTGGTTAATCGTTACCACTGTCAGTCGAATTTATAAAGGAATCCTTACTTTGGGTACCGAATATGTCGACTTTCACTTGCTGGACACACCGTATCATCAAATAGATGGGGTGGCAATGGGTAGCACATTAGACATCGTACTCGCCCATTTTTTCATTATGATGACAGGAGGCATATTTACAAGAATAGCGAAAGTGTCACATTACAAGCGTTATGCGGATATATTGGATATCCAGGAATATATTTGGATGACATCAGATTTTTGTTCGTCGGAGGAACAGATTGGGCAGTTCGTAGAGCAGGTTAACAGCGCATATACCAGTCTGCGAGTCACCTGTAAAGTGGTGCAGTAGAACTGTCTGTCGCTCTTCGGCATCCTTATCAGTCGCAGGGATGACGGATTCATGTAGAGGTCCGCCTATAGAAAACCAACAAGGTCCAGCCAATACCACTTCACCACCTAACATCAGTGAGGTACAAGCGGACATTTGTGAAAGTTTTAGTTACTCATGTGAGACGAATTCGATCGACTCGCTGTCTGGTCAACAAGTTGGAGTTAATCACAATACTCATAGCCAATAATTATCCTGGAATATGTATAGAGAAATAGCCAACAGCGAGACCCGAAGGAGTAGCTGCATGCGACAGTCAAGAAAAAGACAGATATCGAGTCAAATTTCAAGGATGGTTCTATTGTGTTATCGACCAATAAACGCTTTATCTCTGCTACGTAGAGAAGTTACAGTACTATCCAAGTCGTGGTCATTAACCCAACTCGTTACTTGTCGGTGCCTCTAACGAAGGAAACTCGACCAATTGAGGTCAACTCACACTGCATATAACAATTCGAACCAGTTACATGGGAAGAATCAATAAATCTTTGACTTCCCGAATGGGGCAGTATGTGCCAAGATGGGTTTGGACTTGAAACTGACCGGAATTCTTGCCCCCTGAAACTTCGTCCTCATGCAGACCGCCAGCTTCATCTGTGGGTAAACACCTACTGGTCACGCGTCACCGGACAGAACTTGGATCAGGACTCACAATTGTGTTGCGTCACCTTAATCACGCTTCCTCCGTTTCGCTGAGGTTGTCTCCATAATCCGGCTCTGTGTGTTCAGAAGTGATTATTTGTCAGATGGCAGTTGAACTGTTCGCTGAGCTGGGCTATTTGGTTGCAAACGTTTCGTCACCAATCGAGGTGACATCATCAGTGAGCACTGATGATGTCACCTCGATTGGTGACGAAACATCTGAAACCAAATTGCAAAGCTCAGCGAACAGTTCAACTGCCATCTGAACAACCTGAGCTACCAGTTTTCAATTCTATAGCCAATTATTTGTCAGCTTAAGACTCTCATGGTGGGACTTGCGTCGTTCGTTTTGTACCCCATAGTTAAGTACATAGTTGCAGACCGGTTAATGTTATTGAGGAGATAATATGAAATGCATGCATCTACCGACTTTCATCATCTTACTGCACTTTGCATATTAGAATATATTTGGTAGATAAGGCAGAAGTAGACCGTCGTGGAAGATGACGAGATAGTTCGTATCAAAGTGAGGCAGATGCTGAGTATTCTTTTCAGTAATTCCCATCCGACTCAGAGGATTACATGCTAGATGTGTCGGATTGGGGCTGAACATTCAGCAATGTTTAATTGTATTAGGAAGGAATTGATAGCCCACACGGTCTCAGAAGATAGTAGGTTAAGTAAAATGGTGAGTAACATTCACAACCAAAGAGTAACCGGAGTAAAAATAAAAAGAACCATGAAATGACAGTTGTAGGCGACGTTTGCATCATTATCCTGCGGTCCCATACAAAAAACTAGAAAGTTACTAGTCAGATGACACTTCCGACCAGTTACATTGACTATAGCATTAAAACTGCAACTGCCAGATAATCTTTGAACTATCTCATTGCTAAAACCTCCTGGCACTAGCGAAGCATCCTTCGCAACATTTTTCTGTTCTGTCATTATGTCTTTGACACAACAATTGGAATGCATGACCCCCAGTTCTTGGCGAGATCCTATAAAGACAAAGCATGATTCCTGAATCCAGTGTCAACCCAGCTCCTACAAACTCACAACCAAACTCCAAGATAGGAGGATATACGGTATCTGTTTGATTTCCACGAAGCGGAAGCAACAGCCTACGGAGCACAGCGATAAAAACATTAATGGACAGGTTGTGACCTTTAAGACATAAGGCCAAAGAGTCTAAACAGGACGAAATGCGTCAGTGACTGCAGAAATGGGCGAAAGTACACCGAAACCCTCCAGAAGAGATTGTGGACTAAATGCGGCGCGACTGTGTACCACGTGTATATCTCAGTGTTTTTAGTAGGACGGGGAAGGACGGATATAGTGGAGAAGCGCTGGAGGAAAGAAGCAAATTCAAACGTAACTCGACAGACGATATGATAATAAACACTGTTGAACTCGTCCGTATGAGTCCCTGTAGGCCACGTCAGGATAAGCTGCTTGTAGTAAGCTTTATTCAAATAAATACGCCGCAACACGCGTTTTCAAA
Organism: Dicrocoelium dendriticum; assembly: GCA_944474145.2. NCBI lineage: Eukaryota > Metazoa > Platyhelminthes > Trematoda > Plagiorchiida > Dicrocoeliidae > Dicrocoelium > Dicrocoelium dendriticum. Next base: position 157,980,664 of record OX104064.1, on the reverse strand, counting down.
CCAGATGACTTGTTTCCACATTTTTAAATATTGACTGTATGAGCACGGACATAACACCTTCCTCAGCGAACGTTACAGCTCATCCACAGAAGACGTCACTGTGAAACACAAGCGCCAAACAGAGAGTACGGGTAGTTGGCTTTGTAGCCAGTTTTGCTTGGTGAGACGATATGGATCGAAAACGAGAGACACGACAAAAGCAAACACAAGGGAACACTGAATTGACAATGTAAGTTTTATACAATGTTTCACAAAGTAGAGGACTTGCCCACAGCACCAACCCTGGACCATCATCAATTAGCCCACCGTGGTGAGAAAAGGGTGCAATTTGGCAAACTGGAACATGGCAGTACCATAGTAACAGGCTAAAGAGCGATTACAAATGAGTTATACCAAGCTGAGAGAAGATATAATCGACAGAATAAGGTGATGATTAGTTCAAAAAGATCTATCACATTCGCAAAATGTGACATGGAGCGGAAGGCAGTTGCAGAAAATCCTCAGAAGGATAGTTCTACAGAGAGTCATGCAGATCCCCAGCACTGACAGGCTGTTCTGATGGCAACGAGGAAGCAGGTTCTGTAGACGCTGCGGTGTCCGATACACCTCGCAAACTGGCCGAATCAAACGAGGGGAGAAAACTGGATGCCGCGACAAGTTGACAAAGACTAGGAATAGCACGAAGGTTGCGCACCAACAACATGCGACCATTCTCGTACTCGCGTCGAGAAACGAAGAGATTTAAGTCGCAATTGGGAGGTAGCGTGGAAAGTGAGGGCTCACGCGCCCGAATCGTCTCGATAGCGTCAGCCAACAGGTCAATAAGTGACTTATTTTGTTCTTCGGTATCTTGAGCACAGGGGTCCGGTTGAGCGCAAGACGCTAAGCCAACACGTGGATGGCTAAGATTGTCCGACCAAGACCCAGGGACAGCAAACACTGCAGCGGGAAATAGCCAAGGATTGGGAACATTCATGGCGTCTCGATTCAGCTGGTTAGGAGGGAATGGGGCGATATTCATCCACGGAGGCACTATCAGTTGTGGCTGTAAAGCCCTTGGGAAAGCCAAATTGCCGGGATCATTAGGAGCAACTGCAGGGGAAGTCAAGCCATGCTGGACTGGAGATCGTCCAATGAAACTTCGAGAAACGGGTGCCATGAGCATGGCCTTCAAAATCTAGAAAATACAAATGCCACAGAAAGGAATGAAATAATTCAAAAGTAATGAGTAACATCAGAGAAAGATTGGCTTAAAGGAAAAAATTCGATTCCCGATTCTGCGTGCATTAAAATAGTAGTTTAAATTGACAAAGACCTCATGCAATCATGACGGGATTAGTGTGTGAATATGTTTGGGGAAAGTTTGGTTGCCCAGTTACATTCGTAAGTCGTATTAAATGACTGCACAGTGGTGTACATGTGTGGACAAACTTTGGACGATTTTGACGTTGCCTCTGGTGTGAAGCAAGGCTGTGCCTTAGCCGCTGTTCTACTTAATTGTTACCTGTTATGATATCGCGTGCTTTCAAAGTTTGTAAATACGGCGTCCGTGTCGAGCACCGCTTCGATGGTGGGTTGTTGAACATCCATAGTTTCGGGACGAGAACTCGAATGTGTGCGATAACGATCGGGATGTTGTTGCTTGCACACAGTGAGAGTGAATTGCAGGTTGTGACGGCGGCCAAGTTAGGACTCACCATCAACACCAGCAGTGGAAGAAGTAGACTGCCCGCAAATCGAGATTGCTGGCGACGTTTTTGAGGACTCATCAAAATGTTATTAACTCGGGAGCACGCTGTTAACAGGCTTGCAGATAAGCAGCGAGCTGCGCACTCGTGTATCGAAAGCATGTACGGCTTTCGTCAAGCTGGAACGTTGGGTGTGAAAGAACCATCAGGTCGGTTTTAGAACCAAGCTGATGGTATACAAACCAATGGTGCTAGCGGTTCTTCCCTAGGGCAACGAAATATGGACCCTGTACAAGTAGGATATCTGCTTTCCAAAACGATTTCACCAGCAATGCCATCCGTTGGTGTGACAGAATTCCTGAGACGGAGGTACTCCGACGAAGTGGCATGCACGTAATGGATTGTATGCTGTTACTTCGACACTTAAGGTGACTCGGGCATGTCCGTCGCATGGATTACCCAAACATCTGCTATATGGACAATTTAGTACAGGTAAACCGAAGCTGCGCTACAGGGACATGACCAAGGTGAATCTACCACAAACTAGTGTTGCTGTCAGGCGTTGGAAAACAATGGCAGTGGATCGCCGCCAATGTCATGATTACATCAGGAATGCCGTTGCTCAAATGCATCCAGGAGGAGAAACGCTGGTTACGGAAGCGACAAGTGCCGATGGAATCCACTTTTTGATTCATCTATGTCATTCTATTCTCCGACTACTCGCTTTCTATCAGTAGCACTAACATCCACAAAGCGAATATTGGACTGCATCCAAGTGAACCACGTTGTAGGCAACCACAGTTGGTGCACCTGAGGTCGTGTCCTAGACGATCTACTCCATCCATCTTCAATTCAATTACATTTTCAGAGCACCAACATGATGCCCACTGTTCGTGACTCGATAAAATGTCCGAAATTGCATGGGTTTATTAGTTCTATGTGTGCGGAATCACCGAAGCAATCTGGATTGCGATATCGAGTGACATACGAACGGGTGTTTGGCACGAATGCGGTGGGGATCACTCCAAAAAGATTGCACATGGTCATTTAACGGCCAAGCTTGGGACTTCCCACCGTCGAATGGTACAAGAGAACTTCTAGTCATTGAAATGAGCCTCAAAATATATCTCGTCAGGTCTCTCGATTTTAAGCTGTACGCAACAAATTGTAGTTGTGTAGCCTCAAAACCAAATACAGTCAAACCTGTGTAAGGCGACCACCCAAGAGACCGACGGAAAGTGATCGCCATAGACAGGTTCATGCATAGGGACATTACCCATAGGAGAAAACACTGAGGATGTTTTTGGCTGGTCCCCACAGAAGGTTGGACTGGAGCACCGTCACACATATTGTTCGACCATCGGTGCCTTCGCAGTTTGGCTCACATCTGGTGGGAACACCGCGTGAGTAACGAGCGTGTTCCTCGCCTTGTTTACGGCCCAGGAAAAGGGAATGAACTGCTCAGCACCGTCATTTCACGCACCAGGCTCCGATGGCTGGGCCACGTGTTGCGCATGCCAGCCCATCAACTTCCACGACATGCGTTGTTTGCTCACCGGGGATGTGGATGGAAGAAAAGGAGGGGTGGCGAAGCGATGACTTGGTCAAGAGGAATGAAGGCCCTCACTTCGGAGCTGGCCTCGGTTGGAGCGTCACGGCTTCCTGGTTGGTGATCGAAAGACGGTAAACACGTTTGGCTGGATCCACTTGCTGACATGGTAAGGAGCCGACCTCCCTCCCCATCCCTTTTAGCCTCCCTCCACCTACGAGCTCATTTCTTAGCGTAAAATATAATAATTTTTTCTTTTCGCCTAGTAACCGGCTGGTAGCTTACCGGGACGATGCCTATCCGTTGCTGGTAGCTCAGCTGGCATGCAACTGTTGTATTTACTTTCCTTTTCATTTATGTATTGCGGCACAGTAGCTGAGATGTTTACCACCTCTAGCTGACGTGTATAATGAATATAATGATGGACTGTACCCAAATTTCTGGGTACTGATGACCAGTTAGATGAAGCGGTTTAGTGATGCTGAAAGCAAATCGTGGCGTTAAAATCCATCCGAAGAGCGAGGAAGAACTAGATCTCCGAAGCGCTTTTTCCAGTACTGTTTTTATTCCACTCTCCTGATTTTCGTTGTATATGCATTTCACAGATCCCACGACTGATGACATTTTTCACAATGTTGCTACCTATTCGCAAGGGAGCGTATATCCACAGCGATCTTTCTCGGTCGTTGGTCAAAGCCAGTGACAGGTTCTGGGCACTGGCAATTGCCAGCTGCCGTCCTCATCTTCGAAAGGACCAGAAAACGTCTTGTTTATTCCTCGACCTCTATGCTTCATCCTCATTGCCTACGAACTGTACTCGCGAGTCATCATTTAACTGATCCGCTCCTTCTAGAGAGTTGCCTGATAAAATCAATCAGGTTCCCATGTGAAGGATTGACTAAATATTTGTGTTTCGTCAGCTGATTAATACAATCGTGCATGTAAGCCGATCATGGGACATTTCTTGAATTGATGTCTGTTTTGTTCCATTTATGGAGATGTCTATATCTCCATTGCGTATCAGGGAATTATCCTTCTGTTTGGTTTCCTTGTATTGACTAAAAGTCCACCGAAACACGCCAAGCGAAAATAGTCTGGGCCGACCTATATCCATTTTGCCTTTGACATTGATCGAACAAATTCCGAATATCTGTCCCCAACTTCCAAGAGTTCAAATTCTGTTGGGAGAAAGAATACTCTACTAAGGGTGCACAGTCCATCTCTATTTACATTGGATTCACTGCGTAGTTCTAGCCTTGAAGTTGCAAAGTAATGTTACGGGACTAGGAAGAAGCTAACCGAATAACAATTACATGTAAGGAACTAGCTTATTTACCCATAAAATTGCATCGCTTATAATTAAAAAACCGGATTTTCCGCGAAACGCAGAAAAATCGTGAAAGTTGCTGTCACGAAAAATTTCGCGGAATCGTGGAAAAAATGGAAAATTCGTGAAGAAGGCTAGTTTGAATTCGTTTCCGCTGTAATCAATATATTTGTATTCGGAAGAAATGACAAAACCGCCAGCTGGCTATTGCAACATGCCTCTGGAGTATCAACACCACCATCTGCTATCCAAGTCCGCTTGTCTCTAGACCCGTGTCACCCACGCATCCATCCATTAAGCAACCATGTCCCAACCGTCTGACCACGCTGTGCAATCATTCTATCGTCCATTATACAAACACACTTTGTCTTCAAGTACGTTAAATCTGTTCGGTCACACCTTTTGCGTAGACCTTGCCGGCACACTCCAGCCCATTACGGTCACCCGCGGACTTGATACACTGTCACCCCTTAATCCTTGGACGGCGCCCACATCATTGCCTAGAACTCGGCGACGCAATATAAGGGACTGTGTTAATTTGCTGAAAGATTGAAGTGGTCGTCATCTGTCAGTACAGTGGCGAGAACTGTGATTGGTACCCTCTTTGAGTACTTCGTGAAGATACTGCTGTGTCAATACTGAGCAGTTACTGCTGAGTTTTATCATCACTGAATTTTTAGCTTCCTTTGAATAGCATTGTAGTTCAATCTCGGCTTCGTTTTCGTTTGACCCATTATTCGAGGACTAAGTAAATCTGAAGAATACTGAATACCATATTATAGAGCAAGTAGAAAGGAAATCTGTACAACTTTCGAAATATGATGAAAAACGTTATAAAAATTGTCAGCCATGAATATCGTTATCGTTCTCATTGCAGGACTCACAAATATGACATGTCATCGCAAGTGTGCAGTTGTCCTCTGAATCGACTAGTGGTAAAATATAAACCTAACAACGTTTTGAACTGCTGCACAGATGCTGCCTCCATCACATGTCCAGGCAAACTGTTCTAAATAATTACCACTCTCTTTTCTAAGCACAGTGAGTGGGGAACTCACTTCACATCCCGCGCGACAAGTTTGTATCTGTGTCCGCGTGTGCTGCATGCCCTTCGTAAGTGCAACATTGGCCTCAGCATAGGGATGTCATCGAGATGTAGAATACAATAGGTCAAAATGAGGTCGACTCGCACCCGACGGTAGGACAAGGTGTAGAGTCCTAGTTTCTCGTACCGGTCTTCATAACCCAAGCCACGTAAACTCGGGATGAGCCTGGTAGCAACGTGTTGGACCCGTACGATCTTTAGTGCCTCGCCTGCGTGTTGATCGAGTCTTTTGTTGAGAACCACGCTTCCAGGAAGTCCCTTGCTCTTCTTGTTTCACCTCGTGCCAGGACTTCTGTTTTGGCCCAATCAAAGTTATGTTTTTTTCCGTCCACGTGTGTTGAGACTAGCGATGATGCATCATCGTTGATGTGGATCAGGAACAGAGTGGGCCCCAGCAAAGTGCCTTGAGGCATGTCACTTGTAGAGGGATACCAGTCAGTTAGATGGTCGTCGACCTGTAGCATCCTACAATTTCGTCCAACAAGAAAGTCGCGGATCCACCGGTGCAGTGAGCCACCGACACCACACAACCTGAGTTTGTGAAGCAGAACCTCATGGCAGATCTTGTCGAACGCTTTATTGAAATTGACGAATATCGCGTCGACAGACTTCCCCTTGCTTATTGACTTCAACCACTCATGCCTGATCACAAACAACTTTGTAATGCATGAGCGACCTTGCATAAAATCGTGCTGTGCGGGCGTCAGGACCTCTTTTGATTGTAGCAACGGCAATAATCCATTTTTACGATTTTCTCAGCAATCTTTGCCAAAATAGGTATCAGACAAACTGGCCTGAGATTGTCTACTTTGCTAAGGTCCCCCCTTTCGGAATAGGCTTCACCACCGAACATTTCTAGTCAATCGGCAACGAACCTTCGGAGGACGACCTGTTGAAAAGGTTAGTCACGACAAGAGAGATGATGACCGAAAGTGAGTTGAAAATCAGTGGGTGAAGCCCATCAGATCTGGCAGGTTTGGTGCCGTCAAGGGTGGCGAGTAATTGACATACTTCTTTAACGTCGCAACCCAGACTGTTGAGTTCGGTAAAAGCGGTTCACGACGAACTCGGAACAGACAGAAGCGAAGTGCACCGTCAACGTGGACGCACGCTCAGTGCTGCAGGTTAGGGGCTGTCTGTCCAGGCCATCCCGCACTGGCACATCACCTGCCGGCTTCAGGCGTGGCTTTCTGGGGCGGTCTTCGCGGCTATTGCGAGCTGCTCTTCGAAATGTCGGCGCTTCTTCCTTTTTGCACTGGTGCAGAGGTTCCGCTGACTGTTATACCCTTCGTAGTCATTCGCAGAGAAGAGGAATCTGTCCCACAGTCTGGGCCGCGTCCAAGCCAGATTTCCATACTCCCTGTCAAACCAATGAAGCTTGATCAGTCCAACCTTCCGACATTTCAAGGGCACAAATTAGGAAAACAATGATGTCAATCTCTCGTTTATAAATGTCCAACAGTCTTCCACAGATGCAACTTGTGACAGAGACCAATGTAGTTGGCTCGCAGCTCGAGCTAGACTGTCGAAGTCCGTTTTCCAGTAGTTGTAAGCTGGTTCCAACGGACGTGAATACGGCAGAGGTAATTCCATATCAACTATGAGCACAAAGTGGTCGTTTGTAGCCAGGATCCGAACGTCACGCACTCGGTGTTCATAGCTCGTTAATATCAGGTCGAGACAGGACGGGGTTGAGCGTGTTGTTATGCGTGTTGGCTGGCATATGTGTTGCGATGCACTAGTTTCAAGTACCAAATCCACAAACTTTGCTTCAACCTCACAATGTCCAGGCATCAAATGCACATCAGGCCATCGTATTCGAGGACAGTTAAAAACGCCCATAACTAGAAAATGTGGACGACTCATGTGGGTTCGAAGATGGGGCAGTCAATTCAAACAAGGACTCAGGGGGCTGCAATAGACTATGCCCACAAGTAGTTCTCCGCGCCTGAGGCTGGATGGAGCACCACAGTAGCTCACACAAACCATCGTCACTTCGGTAGGTGCTCACAAGTCTCCCAAGCAGGGAAGATCGCATGCGGAGCAAGACACCACCGCGGGCATTCGTTAGTCTATCGCAGCGAAAGCACGAGTAACCGTTAAGTTCAAGTCCTTGTGTGTATAACTCTGAATGCAGCCATGTCTCTGCGAGCCCCACTACGTCTGGCCGCTCAGACGCAACGAAACAACAAAGCTCACCACGCTTGTTCTTAACACTGCAAACCTTGGTGAAGGCTACTCGCAGGCCGCAGCAGGAGCCGACGGGCGTGCTTGAAGTGTGAGCAATCTGTTTACCCTGACTCGCAGATCCTTGGAAATCACCCGAAAATTTACGATACGGAGGTTTGTTTCCCCTCACCAGTACGTCTTTTCGGCTCAATGATGGCAGACTTGAGCCTTTCCTGGTCTACTGGGTCCACGTCTGGACGAACATGGATCTTCAAACCTTTCAGCCTACTTAGGCGGGACATGACCAGTCTTGGACTGGCTTCGTCCACAAAAGTGATTCTCATAGGCCGATTTTGTTGATCACCTTGCTTTCCAAGACGAGTAATTTGCCTCACTTTTACCCAGTCCTCACCAGCGTCGAGGAGTCTGTCAATTGGACTCTGTAAACTCGACATCGTGATCGCAGCGCCCTTGGGGTGATGGATCACTGGACTCCGGTGGGTGGAAGATCACGAGGTTATAACGCCTCTGCTTGGACGAGGTTGACCTTGCAGGATGAAGTATATTACGAGCCTCACGTGGTTTGGCTAACTATTGACTTACAGAAGTTAAACGACCAACATCCCTTCGTAAGTTTTTCTTTGTTCTTTCCACTGGACTTCAGCACTCGGGCTTTCACGTGCTGGGACATCAGTGCTCGTTGGACACAACGAAGGTGAACCATTTATGTCAGGTGAAACTGGGCTTCTCACAACGGTTGGACTTCGTGCCGTTGAGTTTGCACGGGTAGAGGAGGAAGACTGAGATGAAACTTGAAGGCGTCGGGCCAAAACACACGGAGTTGTTCTCAACGGAATGATGAAGCCTACGCATCGACTTTACTCTTCCTGACTGTATCGTGTTTCGACGATTTTCACATAAAGTTTGAACGAAATCGTGTCGGATTTCACGGAGACAAGGAAAATGCTCAACTGCTAATCCAACACGTGAAATGTGGTATTTAATGGCACAAAAGACACGTGAGGGCATTTGCACGATATCCGACTATCTCGGAACAAGTATCACAGGTGATTGCTACGGCATTGTGAATAATCCGAAAACAAGATGGCGACCAATTGCTGGAGAAAATGGCGATAGCAAGATCGCCGAAACCAAGCGGTGAAAACACAAGTATTTATGGCCGACAAATTCCGAATCAGGAATGCAACTGAATGGTACCTAAATTTCCACAAAATACTTCCAATGAACGAAGAAATCCAACACAGAATGATCTTGTCAATACAACTTACAACAATCAGCAGGGTACATATTTTACAGATTTCATCCCAGAAAAGTAAACAACAGGTAAGAGGAAAACTGTCCTGCACAGGCGTTTTGGGTATTCCCACGTGGTTCACATACAATCCACGAAAGTTGCGTTGCGTACGGGAGTAAGGTCGTTCAACTTAAAGAAAATGGGCCGTTAGACTCATCAAGGCAAGGGGAGATGGTCGTAAACAGCTTGATTGCACTAGTTGGATTTCAGCCACCGAACCACTGAAGCTTTGGAAAACTGAGGCAAGCAGGCATTGTAAACTCGGCCCTTCAAAGCTAGACTCAGACCACCTCGACGCCACAGATGGCAGAGATTGCCAAAAGCAACCCGCGCTTTGGAGAGGCGCAAAGAGACCTCATCCGTTAAACCATTAGCGCTGAGAGAGCTTTGGAAGTAAACTTTTTCACCACTTCCAATGAATGACCTAGAAGGGCAAGGTCAGGAGCAGCGCCTAGCCAGTCCTACAGGAAAACCTTGCATTTCGATGGTGCGAAGGTCACTCCAAACTGGGAGAAAGACATCTCCAACCTACACAGAACATTTTGGTCGGCCTGTGAGGAATCGCAGATTACGGCATTGTCGTCTGCATCCTCCAAATCCCGAAGTCGGTTCCCCGGAAGCAGCTCGACGCCGCTGGGTTCGCAGTTCTCTAGAGCACTTTCCAAGATTTCGTCTATAGCGAAAGTGAACATGAAGGGGGATGCTGGGCAACCCTGTTTGATGTCACTGGTGATACTAAAGGGAGGCAGAAGTCCGCTGTACACTCGCACTCGGCCAGAAGTTTGAGAGTAGATGGCTTGAAGTAAGGTGACATACTTCTCGGGCACTCCCCTTATCAGTAGACAACTCCAGAGAGCAGCTCTGTTGACTGAGTCAAACGCGGCTCGTATGTCTAAGAAGACAACGATCGTTGGCTGGTCAAATGTTTGACGGCGTTCGAGTATTTGGCGGAGTGTAAAGATGTGATCGATGCAACTCCGACCTGAGCGGAACCCAGCTTGCTCATTACGTATGCTCTGTTCGCGTATCAGGCTGAGCCTCCTTAGAAGTTGAGCTGCGAGCACCTTGGAAGCAACACAGATGAAACTAATCCCTCTGTGGTTGGCGCAGTCAGTTCAGGTACCATTTTTGAAGACGGGTACGATATCCGCTACGCTCCAATCAGATGTAATAACTTCAGTGACCCAGATCTCTTGGAGGAGAGAAGTGAACTACTGAACAAGTGATGGGTCACCATCTATGAAAAGAGCCAGAGGGAATTTATCTAGACCAGGGGCTTTGTAGCGCTTTAAAAAGCGAAGCTTGTGAGCAACCTCAGCCTCGGATGGTGGTAGAGCTTCTACACATCAGGAAGCGCGCTAGGCTCCAGAATGGGAACTCATTGGTGATGCTACCCAATTAAACTGCTGCTCAAAGTGCTCGGCCCAACGCTCGAGTCGACACTTTTGACAGTGGATTGGCTAGCCATTGGTTTCGCACAAAACTTCGCTTACAGACGGCATTTTGCCACCTGTAGATCGGATCAGGAGGAAAAACTTACGGAAATTCCCCGAGGTGGCCGCTTGTTCCATCTCAATGACCCGCTGCGTCCACCAAGCCTCGCGATCTTCCCGGAGAAGATGTTTGAGCTCAGCGTTAGTAGTCTTGCGTAGTGAATGGTATTTAACGCTAGCAAGAATTGCTCGACGGGCTTCGAGAAGTTGAAGGGATCGTGCAGAGATCCAGTGGTTGACAGGACTACTGGTGAAGCCACAGGCGAGGGTTGCAGAGTTGTACATTGCGCCGCGGATGTGTCCAGTGTGTTTCAATGTCTGTGCATGAGGCAGTATTTAGCCGTGATGTCAAGGCATCCTGAAATGCGCGGAGAACATTCGGGGCAGAAAGGTTAGCTACCTCAAGCCGTTTCTGGCGACGCTGCTGGGACCCACTAAAAGGTATGGCGACCTTGGCACACACCAGCGTGTGATGCGAAGTGAGGTAGGTACTCCATATTGGTTTACAATCCTGTATGCAGCCCCGCCAGCGATAGCTAATGGCGATGTGGTCAATATGTGTAAACGGCTGGCAACGTGGTGGGGGTCTCCAGGTAGTGCGTTGGCGTCAAGATCCCCGAAAGTTAGTGCTCGACAGAACGAGGCCGTGATCGGTGCAAAGCTGAAGTAGTCGATCACCGTTGTCAGTTCCGCGTGTGCCATGGCCGTGTTGACCACGGAGTTCACGTTCGTCAACTTCAAATCTACCGACCTGCGCGTTCAAGTCCCCGGGGAGCACCACGATGTCAGTACGGCGCCTTTTACGGAGTAAATTGGCCACTTGACCATAGAAGTCATTTTTAACTGACTTCGGGCTGCAATCTGTGGGAGCGTACGCTTCGACAATGAATAGACGGCGTCTGCTGATTTCGCGCCTAGACAGTCACACTGAAGTTTCAAGTCGGATCGCGTATGGTAGACTGTTAACAGGTATCCAGTCTAGTAGCGCGGTCTCAGCACGTGTGCTCAACGCAATCCCCACGCCAGCATAAGTAGCGGCTACGGTGGTTGAGTCTCCGGATAGGCGCAAAGTAAATGTCAGTGGAATTCGCAGACGGTGAAACTAGTCGCAGCATCGTGCTAGAGTCCTGTAAACGGGTCTCGCTGAGACACCAGACATCAATGGCCGTAGTTTCTAGAATGCGAGCAAGGGCTGCCCGTGATCCAATCTCCATCAGCGTCCGAACATTGAAGGCTGCCAGCTTGAATTGGGAACGGGGCGTTAGAAATGGCTTTTCAACACGACTTGGCGCATCTTTGAATCAAAGCTCCTGATCCGTATGGCGAGAACGTTCGCCCAAGGTGGTACGATGTTGTGAACTTGAAAAAGGGAGGGGGAAAACCAAGAATGGGGCTGAACAAACGTGGAATAAAGTGAATAAACGGTGGTGCGGTAAAAGATGGTTTGGCAGGTTCAGCCGAAGCACCTGGGCCGATGAGAGCAGATAGAGCGAAGAATTGTTAAGACATGGATCCATAGGTTGTGTGAGCATAGTTCTTCCCGGTTTCCCAGGCCGAGGAAGAGGGTTGACTTAGGGGACCCCACCTGGAGCCTTGGGTCATAAAGACCCAACCCGCAAGGCAGCGGGCCGATTGACGTATACCACGACCGTTGGGAGCCGGCTCTCTAAGTGAACGGCTTTCGAGTAGTGGCAAACTACTCAGGGCATCCAAAGAGCCCCAGTGAAGCAGCAAGAACTACCGAGCTCGCCGCGAAGCACGAACGCCGTTGACAGCCGGGTGGCTCGCACGCCTTTATAGAAGTCGGTGGCCATCGAGATTGTTCATCCGCCCTCTGTGAAGTACTCAATTCCGTGACCAGAAGTGAGTGGTCAGTGACCCTATAGCCGATCACACTGGCTTTGACACAGTGTCTTGCGAGCTCATGTGGTATTTGATGAGGAACCAGGTGACCAGCCCAGAATCCCCTACGCTGTAGGACGCTGACGCTGATTGTCCGCGACTACTTATTCATCTCGTCTGTGAACAGCCCAGACTTATTCACAGTTACCTTCACAAGGAACGCGTTCCCCGATATGCAACCTGGGAACGAACCCGGTGGCGTACAGCTCCGCCGAAGCAACCAGTACTCAGTACCTGTGCCCCCAAACTCCACTCTATCTTTCATCAAAAACGCATCCAGTTCGCCTTCCGAACGCACCACTCTGAACCCATGTTTCGCGGGATTTCGGCCTACACCGAATGGAAGGAAATGGTGCAAGCAGCTTAGAGGTTGTGGGCTAGATGGAGAAATGCGGGCTAACATGCTTACCAGACTTCCTGTGCTGACTTCGTCGTTCGATTTGGGCTTGATAGCCACAAGTTGGTAAGTACCATTGGTGTTGTCTAAGGCGACCCATTCAAGGGACTGATAAAAAGTGGTCGTCTTGGACAGGTGGTCACCATCGACAGGTTTATGCTAAGGGACATTACTCATGGGATAAAACGCTGGGAATGTTTTTGGCTGGTTGCCATAGGCAGGTGAACGCATTGGACAGGTGGCCACTATAACAGGTTGGACTGTACTACTGAAACCTGGCAAGGTATCAAAAGCGATCAGTATGGAAAAAACAAGATTACGTTCAGAAAAGGCAAGCAATTCTTACGGATACTAGCCGCTTCGTTCGTGATGTAACAGGTTCCGATAGAGCCGAACAAGGTAGAAAGTCCATAGTTCGCGAACTGAAAAAACTACAGGAAAACAGATTGGTTGACGAGAAAAGTATGACAGCGCTGCCCTCAAGCGGAGCTCGATTTCCTCATGTGTAGGGTTCGCCGAAGACTCATAAGTAAGAAATTTCCAGCACACCTTGGTAAAAGTAGCAACGATGGCTAGACAAGTTGATGGAACCGTTCCGGTGTGAAGTAGCCGGGTACATCCTCAACGACACCCACCAAATATGGGGTTTAAATATAGATTGGAAACACATGGTCTCTTTTAACATACGCTCACTGTTTATGAAAGTCCCATTGGAAGAGAAGTTAGACATCATCAGTGCTCATGCTGACAAAAAGGGGTTTCCAGTGTATCACAAGTCTTTACTCCGCTTGTGCACAAATGCCATTCAGTTCCAATTCAAAGGAGCAATGCACCATCAGATCGATGGCATTGTCATTGTCTATCCTGACTGATACTTTCATGGGCCACTTGAAGCATATGAAACTACGTCCTTACCTAAAGAATGTGCAATTGTAAAGTTGATACTTTAACGACACCGTTGTGATTGATACCATTCAGCAGTCAAAGCCTCTACTTGGTGTTTCAAATAAACGCTACCGTGCGATCAACTTTATAGTAGAAAGTGAAATGGACAACACCTACTACTTAGTTGAAGTGAATCTAAGGAGGAATCTAGACAGCACACACACCCGACCTGTGCATCGCAATCCCAATTGCGGAATACAATAATTCAACTTCAACGGCTTCTGCCCTATGAGGTACAAACTGGCATCGGCGCACTATGCCGCCTTCGCTATAGATCGCAAAATCTATCCTGCAGATACAATAACAAACTGAACACACAAGTAAAAAACCGGCAGTGCAGATGAACCGATACGTACAGTCGAATACAGTGACTTGAACCGACCTTCTTTAAGTCTCCTGATAGGTAATCGCGCCAGAATGACTCCAGTTGTGAGAGTTGAGTGAACCGAAGGTAGCAAATAAACTCCCCAGGGAACCGTGAGTTGAGTACATTTGAAACCTGCATGAAACGATGAATCTGCTGCTCGAAAAACTCCTGCCTGTCCGTTTGTATCTGGCGCTAAGTTAACAGATGGGTAAAAGAGATATGACAGTAAACTACAACATTATCGGGTCGATTACATGTGAAAATAAAATTACATGATTAGTGTGAAATCCGTGAGGGATAGGCACAGTGTAGTGAGGTGTGAGGACATGTGAAATGATATATATATATATATATATATATATATATATATATATATATATATCAGCAGCTGCTCAAATAGGAGGTAAATCATTAAAGTGCATCAAGCATATCAGCTCGTTCACTTCACGATGTACTGATACAACTGGTAGAGGGATAACATCAATATGTCAGTGATACTCGCTCGGATGCTGCCAGAACTTAAAAAAGACTCACCAATGCCTCTGATGGGGGTCCACAATCGACAAGCACTCGTAATTTCAGGTTGCAGTAGTAACGAATAAGTGAATCTCGTGGAGAAGCAGTTAGGCCGATCCCACCTGATGACATGACAACTTGCTTCACGTGTACCCGCCCGTTGGCTGGCTGGTGGGTTGGAACTCTTGCGTCACCCAGATTGAGCTGGGCAATAAACGGAGCCGCATTTCCCCGGTCGCCAACTGGAGGTCGAGGTTGGGGATTTGCAAGCAGAGGAAACAAGATGGCGCCTCCGGGTGGTCGGTTGCTAATCCACATTTGTCCGGGAGCAACAGGAACAGCAGAGGAACGGAGTGTGTTATCTACACGGGGAGCGATGCTGGCCATCGGAATCGGCTGCTGTTCGAAAGACGACTGGCCCATGATAGGTGAAGGTGATGGATTCAAACTGGCCGGGACGGAAAGTGGGGGGACGGCGAGCGGATTAAGACCAGCAACCATTAAGAGGTGCGGAACTGCAGCCAGCAGGCGGGAGTGGGAAAAGATTGGTTTAAATGGATCATTGTCGGTGTCTGAGCCACGCAGTGAGCAGGATGGCGATCTATCCAAAGTCATGCGTAAAGCGGTGAGTATACTCAATAGGGACGTAGATATCATTGTGTGAATAACTGGTCCGTTTAATGCACTGGCCACGAGAGCGGATCGAGCTTTAGTACGGTACTGAACTGTAGACTTGTCTTGCTGGTCGCTGGTATGTGGTGCCGCCACTCCATTGGAGTGGCGAATACGCTTCGCCACTGTGGAATACTGCGCGTGATCTGAAATAGTCTTCCGCTTAGAACTAGACCTATCAAAATGTAAGCACAAATTCAGATAGAGTGGAGTATACTGACGAGATGGTGCATCAAGATAGCTGCGGTTAAACGCTACGAAGAAATTACCTAAGCGATAGGGCGCAAACAAATGGGTGGCGACAACAGCTTCTGTGGCACAGGTGGCCCCATATATCAGAGAATTTATAAATAAGGTAGAAATCAGAAAGTTTTCTCTACTCGCTCGATCACGTATTGCAGATGCCAGCCTATCGCTTTTGCCATCGAGCATTATCTGCGCTTCCCAGAAGCGCCGATGTTGACAACCAGTGATATGTGGAGGAGCATGGAGACAATCTCAAGATTAGTATCAACAGGACCGGTCCGCCTTCCAACAAAGGGGGCCACGCGACTCTACCTCTCAGTGGTACAAAATGTTGGATCTCACAGCCGCAGCAGATACCAGTAACACCAGTGTTGCTCTACCGCATCATCAATTTATAAATCTCTAATCAAACTCACGAAAACGCAAGACACAAGCAACCAATAAGTAATCAGCACGTAGCCCTATCAGGCACATTTAGTACATAATCGACATCACGTAATGTTTGAGTCTGATGATAATAAGCGAAAAAATGCTTTACTGTGAATCTGCCTCTCTTTGATTTATTCTATTAAATTGGAATTTGTGGACGGCTGAAGATTACTAGTAGTAGCAGCAGTATTAGTAGTATAGTAGCAGTCTATTAAATAGCCAAACATAACCACGGAAATGAATAAAAATACAGGTTTAACAACGCATCAGCATCATGGCACATTAACTGAAGGTGAGCAACACACTTGAGTTATAGTGCGGCAATAAAAGAAAAAAACGGTATTTTTGTCGTTTTCAATCGTTAAGCATTCAAATCTAAACAATTATGTGCACAGATCCTACACTGGTCTCGATTACGAGCCATGTCTTGAATTGTTTCCAGCCATCGGCACTCCTCGTCCTTTGGTCCCCAACCAGGTAGACGTGTGGATCCAACGAAGGGAAGACGCGAAGTCCACGATTTCATTTGCTGTCGCCAGGTGGACGGCTGACCACCGCGTAGTCTCTTCTAGTTGAGTCCTGCATTAGCAAACAGAGCGTGATAGGGCAAACGCTCAGCTGACATACACAAAACGTGACCGAACCATCTTAACAGGTGCAGCAAAACCAGCTTACCGTAGGGAATACTCACATTCCCGAAGACACAGCGTCTGACTTCACTATAGCAGATTTGTTGTTACCACCACACACGAGCAATCCTCCTTAAGCACTCGTTGTCGAAGGCCGAAAGCCAGTGCATGTCATCCACGCGAACTGGTCAAGACTCACTTCCATATAGTGACACCGTCCGAACGGTGGTATTGTAAACACGACCCTTGATCAAGGGGAAGACATCCCGACGATGCCATAAGTGCTGCAGGTTGACAAACGCCGACCGATCTTTGGCGATGTGAAGAGAAACTTCACTTCCAATTGTACTACTAGCAGACAGCTGCCCAGGTAGACAAAGCTATCCACTTGTTCAAGCTGTGTACCTTCAAGAATGAGCACCGGAACGGCTGAACGCCAATTTTAAAGCAGCACTTTACACTTTCACGGGGCAAAGCACATTCCGTACCTAGATGCCTGAATGGCCAAAGGGTCTAGAATGGTTTGCATGTTCTGTGAGTTGTCAGCAAGTAAGGCGATATTATCGGCATAATCTAAGTCGGTCGTTCGCTCGCTTACCCGGTAGTAGCTGTAGACCAAACTTTTGTAACCATTTCGAGCTCTCGACAGGACGTCTTCAATCGCAAAGTTGAGGAGGAACGAGGACATAGGGCAGCCCTGTCGTACACCGCTATTCACAGCGGACGATGAAAGCCTGCCATACACCCTCACTCTGCCAGAGATTTGAACACAGTGTGCGTAGGATGGCAGCGTAATATTCTGGGACACCGTTCCTTAGCAAACAACGCCATGGTGCAGGTCAATCAACCGAGTCGAATGCGGCAGAGATGTTCCGGAATGTAACAATGACAGGCCTTTGGTAAATGTGGCGGTGTTCCAGGATTTGACGGTGTGAATGCCTGGTCCACACACTCGCGGCCAGGTCGGAAGCCAGCTTGTTCTTCTCAGTACTGCGATTCGCGGATAAGACATAGTGTACGGAGTAGAATGAAAGCCAACAGCTTGGAGGCAACTAAAATGAGACTAATCCCACGGTAATCGGTACAAGCGGGATAATAACTGACTCGCCCAAGAAAGAACACATGCCCGTGATTCAGTCAAACACGAAAACATCAAAGTAGTGTGCGCAAAACCCAAAAAGACTTTAGTTTGCTATTCAATTGCAGTGCTTCGATGATACATCGTCTGTAACCAGATTATATATATATATATATATATATATATATATATATATATATCCTTGCCCTACCACTGTACAAGGGTAAAGGGAGCAAGCAATGTTGCACGAATTATCGTGACATCAACTTGATGAGTTGTGTGGGCAAGGTGATTGCCCGAATCCTGCTCAACCGCCTCGTCAGTCAGGTTGTGGAACCGAACGTGGCGGAAGTGCAGTGTGGAATCCGTTCGGGTTGCAGAACCATAGATATGGTGTTTGCGGCACGTCAGTTGCAGGAGAAGTGCAGAAAACGACACCAGCAGTTGTACTCGCTTTTTGTTGATTTCACCAAAGCATTTGATACGGTGAAACGCGAGGCATTGTGGATGGTGTTGGGTAAGTTTGGTTGCCCGCGTAAGTTTGTAACTTTAACTGAATGTCTGCACAGTGGTATGCAAGCGAGGGTGCTGCTGAGTGGAGAGACCTGGGATGACTTTGCAGTTGTCTCTGGTATGAAGCAAGACTGTGTCTTAGCTCCTGTCCTGTTTAATATATATCTTCATGCAAGGATGTCTTGTGCTTTTGATGCCGCTTGTACTTACGGTGTTCGAGTGGAACACCGTATTGATGGTGGGTTGTTGAACATCCGTCGTTGCGGTGCGAGAACCCTAGTCTGTGAGACAACTATCCGTATGTGGTTGTTTGCTGACGACTGTGCATTGTTTGCACACAGCGCGGATGAGTTGCAGCACAAGACTAGTGCTCTGGCTTCGACAGCGACCAAATTCGGGTTAACCATCAACACAAGCAAAACTGTCTGTCTCTTTCAGCCTTCACCGGAGGTGCAATCTACAATGGTGTCGCGAATCAGCATTGGTGCTGAAGTATTGGAAATCACCTCCCGCTTCTGCTACCTTTGGAGTGTGATGTTGACTGATCAGCAGCTACACAGTGAGCTGCGTATCCGCGTCTCAAAGGCAGCGGCGCATTCGGGAAGCTAGAGTACCGAGTGTGGAACAACCATCAGCTTACCATTAGCACGAAGCTAATGTTGTACAAATCCATGGTGCTGTCCGTTCTTCTGTACGGCAGTGAAACGTGGACGATGTACCGACGGGATGTGCGATATCTCGAGCGGTTCAAGCAACAGTGTTTGCGGCGGATTCTGCGCGTCGCTTGGTACGACAGAGTTGCGGACACGGAAGTGTCGCATTGAAATGGAATGTATGCAGTAGACTGCATAATTTAGCTGAGACACCTGAGGTGGTCAAGTGAGCCGTACGGATTCGAATCGGATACCGAAACAACTATTATCTAGTCAGCTGAGTATTGGGAAGCTGCATGTGGGGAAACCAAAGTTACGTTGTCAGAACATGATCAAAGTGAGCCTCTCATGTTCTAATCTTGATTGCAGGTCTTAGGAATCGAAGGCGGTTGATCGGCGTGCATGACGCGATCTGATCACGAAGGCAGTTGCCGAAGTGCGGGAGAAAGACCGCATGCATGCAGAGAAGCCGTAAGTGCGGAAGCGGCATTCGCCGATGGGTTGTACTCCATCGACATCGAGCGCATGGTGCTGTAGCACATGCGGTCGCGAGTGCCTGAGTCAGGTAGGTCTAGTGAGCCATGAGCGGGGCCACTCGGGACCACTACCGAAGCGAAGACGGGTCCTGCAGAGAACGTAGACAGAACCGGCGCAGCGTTCGTAGGTACGCTACATTCGATTTACTAACCGTACACTTGCATGCTAACTCCCCTTATTTCAGGTGGTGGGTTTTCAATTTTATCCCAATGCTTTTCTCTCGCATATAAATGTCTACCTGTACTCTCTTCCATAAACTTTCACATGTTGCTGAAGCTAATTGTAGTTAATTTCGATAAAATTTAGCGTTTGTGGCATTTCCATAAAACATGTTTTCTGGTCTCTTGAACTTAATGCGGATTCGTGCGTAATCACTTTTTATACGCTCATTTAGTGAAAAGTTGTCTCCGTATCTATATTCATTATTCGATTTATTTTATTATACCCTATCGTTTCAAGTTAATGGCTGTTGTTTGACATCTAGGGTGTGGCTGCGCTTGATGTGCATGTTGACAAGGTGCCTACCTGCCTATTACCCACTACCTCGTCCATACTGGCTCCAGGAGACAGTTGGTCGTTGCTGGTCGCGTTAGGCTCAAAGAGTGGTTCCATGCACTCAGTGTGGAGCGGACTATGGTTCAACCACCGCCTTGTGTGCGCTTGATTCCCAAATTCAGCGTGCCTGTGTTTGCCTGTGAAGGAGTGTGGACCGGCTCCGTTGATGAAACGTGGCTCCAATCCACATGCCTTCCGGTCTTATTCCTTAGGGTTTACACTGGATATGGGGTGTGTGGTTGGAGCTGTGGGTGGTGCAGCGCAAGGCATCCATGATCCCTCTGTAGGCGCAGGCGTCCTGTCGCTGGCCACAGTGACAGGCGAATCCGAAACCGGATGCAGTCAACCATTATATATATATATATATATATATATATACTTGAAAACCAAACGGAAAACATTGTCTTCGTGTCCGGCCTCCAAATAGCATAGGGCTGAGGAATGCGAACCCGATTACTTGGCAAGCCTGAACAAGATAACGACTAGCCGCCGAGGAATACGACAATCAAAACACAGTACAGTGCCAAGACAAAAGCAAAAGCGAAGGTAGCCCAACAACTCAAGTCCGCAGGAGTTTATACACTGAAGAAAGTGAAAAAAGGACACTTATCAAAAAAATATAGGGCGTGGAGCGTAGCGTGTTTCAAGCAAGCCATCCAAGTCCTGCCAACATCGCAGCGATCAGCATCATTTAAACTGCTGAAACTACCGGTACGTCAATTCCACATTCAACAGGAAAGGCAACTAGGGTTACAGCAGCAGCAAGTGTGTGTACGTGGATAAACATCATTATCACCAACAGCAGTACATAAACCATTTGAACTGATGCTTCGCTGCCACAGAACCATAAAGACCTACGGTAAGAAGAAAACCTTAATGCCATAAAAAGCATTCAGAGTTAAGGTCCCTAAACCTTGTGTTAACAAGTTACAGTCACAAACAGCTGGCTCTCGATCAAAAATAAGACGGCATCGGCGAGACAGCTTCCTTGCGGCTTTCATTACTACGCGTCATAATCAGCCATTACCCCGCAGATAACTCAGCACCAAACACACGTTACACAGGCAGTCCGTATAGGAGTAGGTAGCAGACGCGCCGCTGGTGACTACTGCGAGGCATGTCATGCAAAGTCTGCACGCAAGCACAAGGCGAATCAGGTGGATTCCAGCCTGGAAGGCGACACGGCCCGAGGGCACCGAGTTTCGTCGTCAGTAATTTCGTTGCTTGCTGCCAAGTGAATTTTTGTCCACCTCGAGTGTTGCGCCACCCTACATTTGGCAGACAAAACTAGGATAACCTCGGTAAGCGGTGAACGGGCATAGGTAGTACAAGTCCAAGCCAACGCAATTTATTCAGTGTATTCTGTTATTCTAAGAAACTAGTTTGGTCATCATCATCATCACCATCATCATACACATTAGCTAGAGGTGGGGAACACCTCAGCTACTGTGCCGCAATACACAGAAAAAAGGAGAAAAAATGCAACTGGTGCAAGCCGGCTGAGCTACCGGTAACGGATGGGCATCGTTCCGGTAAGCTACCAGCCGGCTACTGTGCATCAAAAAAATTGCTATGCAAAATTATATAAGGCTAAATGATGAGATCGTGGTTGGAAGGGGAGGCTAAGTGGGATGGGGTGGGACAAAGAAACTCACAGCACGAACGCCACTGAGGTCGGCTCCTTGCCATGTCAGCAAGTGTGTCCAACCAAACGTGTTCATCGTCTTTCGGACCCCAACCAGGGAGCCGAGACGCTCCAATCGAGGCCAGCTCAGAAGTGAAGGCCTTCATTCCTCTCGACCAAGTCATCGCTTGGCCACCCCTCCTCTTCTTCCATCCACACCCCCGGCAAGCAAACAACGCACGTCGCGGGAGTCGGTGGGCTGACATGCGTAACACGTGGCCGAGCCATCGGAGCCTGGTGCGTGAAATAACGGTGCTGAGCGGTTCAGTTCCTTTTCCTGTGCCGTAAACAAGGCGAGGAACACGCTCGTTACTCACGCGGTGTTCCCACCAGATGTGAGCTAAATTGCGAAGGCACCGTTGGTCGAACGTAACTGGTCTCTTCAGGTCCGCTGCCTTAAGCGGCCAGGTTTCACAATCGTACAGTAGGGTCGAACCTACCGCTACATTGTACACTCTACCCTTCAGGGCAAGCGTGATGTCGCGCCGGCGCCATAAGTGGCGAAGGTTAGCAAAAGCGCCCCGAGCTTTTGCTATACGGTTCGTGATCTCATCCTCAATCCAAAGGGCGCTGATACAACTTCTCAGGTAGTTGAATTTTTGAACGACTTCTAGCTGATCCCCACCAAGGGTCAGCGTAGGAGGCGGTCCAGACCAATCTTGGAGGAACGCTTTGCACTTCGAGGGTGCGAAGCAAAAGTCCAAAGTGACGGACAGCTAGTGCTAATCTGTCCAGTGCCGCTTGGCACGTCTGTGAGCTGTCACAGATTAGGGCAATATCATCAGCATACTCTAAGTCAAGAAGTCGTTCTCCTAGGAGCAGATTCACACCTTCTAAGTCGTGTCCTGTGAACGCGATTTCCATGACTTCGTCAACAGCGAAGTTGAAGAGGAAAAGTGACAGCGGGCATCCTTGTCTCACACCGCTGGAGATATTAAAGGGCGACGACAACTTGCCGTAAGCACTTACTCTGCCCGAGCTACGCGCATATAATGCTCGGATAATATTTACATATTTCTCAGGTACACCTTTCCTGAGTAGACAGTCCCAAAGTGCAAGTCTATCCACAGAATCGAATGCACCAGTTTGGTTATCACTGATTAGTAATCGCCTACGTAAATCATCGTTGCGAACACACTGATGCCATCCGACACCAGCAATACTGCGCAGTCAGCGAAGATCACAGACTTGAAGGCGCTTCAGCTCTTCAGACTGAATGGGGCCAAGTCTCACTCCCACAGAGTAGGATGGACCTCACTTTTGCCTGGTAAACACGCTCTTTCAGACGAAGAGAAACTCCATTTGTTGGCAAAGATGTTGCAGATCCAAGACGTCAGTTCCGGCTTTTGCAATAGGTGAACTGACTTCAGTTGCCAAGCGCCTATCGTTGCTGATACAGTTGTCAAGGTAAAATTGATCAACTACCTCGAGTTCCTCGCTATCTAGCATCAAGGGATCATCAGGTGGCTGGTGGTCCTGTAACCACACTTTTCACACAGAAGGTGCGAAGCGCATGCCCAATAATGGGAGTAGTTTAGAGAGACTATTCAAGTTTGATTGCGCCACTCCAACATCGTTATAAAACAAGACCATAAGGTTCGCATAATCAAAAACAGCTATCTTTTCACAAGACAGGACCTCAAAGCCTACATCACGAGATTTGGGAAGAGAACACTCCATTATGGAGTCCACGACGAAATTGAACAAAAATGGGAAAAGTGAGCATCCCTGACGAACGCCACGTACCCGGAAAGATGTCAGACAAGTCACCGTAGACCCTGACGTGGCCTGTGGTCTTTGAGTATAGAGCAAGTAAGGCATTCATTCACATATTTCATGGGAACACCTTTCCGTGAAAGTATAATAACGAAACGCATCGATCGATTGAGTCGGACGCACACTTAAAGTCCGAGAACACAGCTATTGTCTGTCTACGGTGTGCGTGGCGCTGTTATAACACTTACCACAGAGCAAATATATGGTTAATACAGCCTCATTCTAAGCGGAAATAGGCCTGCTCTTCCCCAATCTGAGATTCCCGTTCCGCAGTGAGGCGATTAACAAGGAATGAAGCCAGTCATTTGGTCACAACCGGCGTTAGGCTAATACCACTGTGGTGAGCACAGTCGGTGCGACTGCCCTTCTTGCAGAATGCCACTATAATTGATTCACTCCAGTTTACCAGGACAGTCTCCTTCCAAATTTGTTCGAACAGGGATATCAGTGCTTTGAAAAGTACCTAACGTCCATCCTTAAAAACTGCAGGTGGGAGGGAATCCGGGCCAGTAGCACGAGAAAGATTGAGGGCTGTGATCATGTTTCGGATTCATCAATCGTTGTAGTGAAAAAACCAGTGATGTACGTATCTGTGTGGATTTCGCAAAAGAGTTGAACGTTCCACTTGATAACGGCCAATATATATTGCCAATATCCACATATGTCTCCGCCATAATGACTACTGGTGGGTTCCTTGTCAATTGATTTTCATGATACTTATCTGTAGATAAATATTGCCAAAGTCTCGAAAGAGTTGGTGACAGTTAACATTCACCTATCGGTGGGGAAACGGAGACAGATATTTCCCTACAGCAGGAAGATGCCGTACACACGAGAACCCATGGAGCCGTCGACTACCTAGAGAACACTATCGCAATGGGTTGGACAGTGGAAGAACAATTTACACGGCTTCAGAAATTGTCTGCATCAGCATAAAAGCGCCGTTTTAGAATCCACCAAAACAAATGTTTTTCACGCTGAATGTCAAATACTTGTTTGATCCTTGACAAAGTGGCTGCCGACCTGATCCAGCGGGCGTATAAGTCAAAAACGTTTCCTCCAAGAGAATTGCAACCATCGCGATCATTTTGTGACCTGAACTGGCCCAAACGCACTGACTGGGTGTCGCGGAGAACAACTACTTAGAACTGGACGCAAGAGTGGGACAGTGCTTTCGAGAGAACTAAGTAATTGTTGGTAACAAACCTAACGTCGGCCAATTTAATTAATTCTAGAAACCGCACCCGCAACGCAACAAAGTTGCATTCTATTTTAATCTATGCCATCTTAATCAGACTGGATCTCGACGTGGTGAAGTGGTTTTCGTATCACAACGACCCACTGAGATATGTCGGATGCTACTTCCGGGTGTTCGAGCCAGTCGTGACAAGTTTTTTGATAGTTGGGTTGGAGCTGGATCCCTACTCTTTTAAAAGGGCTTTCTGCAGCCGTTATTAAAATTCCTAGTCCGTGTTGTGAGGTTATGAATCTAAGGCGTTGGTTGAGAACCCTAAGTGCTCGCATATCTATGCCCAGGCAACCCGACAGTGCTGTCCACGTAATATAATAACATTCTCTTCAACCAATTTCAGGAGGCTCAGGCAGTCGAGCAGGATAGTCAACGGCGCTTTATCCGCTACATCGAGCCAGGCGGATAGGGATGAGGATACTACTAGTCAGGTTTTTCTGCCTTCTTATTTCCTCTCTTACGTTTTTTCACCCGTATCGCGTTCCGAGTTTACTTAACTCCCTTGCATTGACTTCCCAATACTTGAACCCCCCTAACTTTGCATCGATAAGCGCTTGTCTTTAAGTTTTGACTCACCCACAATCGCGGATCGTCACCCTTCCCTGACGACATGCCACGTTCAACCAAGCGTGTAAAACGAGCGGCCCTGCGTTAAGTATAACGAAAACTGCAGCGACACGAAAATCTTTAGTTCAGAACCATGCTTTATTTTTACTACGTATTACTATTTTCTGTATCGCGCCTGGCTTCCGCGTTGGTCATGTGCCTGCATCCATGGATTCGCATTCCTCGATTCCGGGTTGTCCAACCAACCGCAACACGTTCGTGACGGCGCTGTTGTTTGGATCTACGTGCCGTCTCTCGGTATACGCGTACCAATGGCTTATGCCCTTCGGTAGGTAATTTGTGGTCTGTGTTATGGTACTGGCGCTCTCATGCTGACCCTCGCAACGCTGATTGGCTTTGTGTGACATGTCTTCGCCCACACAAACATCGGTCTTCTGCCCGTGGACGGTCCGTGCCTCTGATTGGTTGTTTAGTGTATTGGCCGCCATACGAAGTGCTGCATCACCCGTTTGCTTGTTAGTATCACAGACGGTTTGTGCTGGGAACTGGCACCTAAGCGTAGCGATTTCCATCTCAGTTTAAGTCTCTGATTGGCTGCATAGCACGTCGGCTTCCATCACAAGAAACCCTGCTTGTGCTGTTGATTGGCCGCTAAGTGCACTAAATTCTGTCACAAAACGCATAACATTAGTTCATGCGTTTCTCATTGGAGCCCTCAATCCTTACGATGACGGGCGCGCCTCAACGTGCGCGGTGTTATAGATCGGTCGAGAGGAAGAAATAAAATAATAATGTGTCAGCTGTACGACGTAACGGCGCTTCGCTGCCGTGCGACCACCACCAGTTGCACAGGGGCTGAGTATACCGCGAGGACACCCATCCCTCCGTGGATTCGAACGTGCACCGCAAGATAACGAGACAAACTCGTTATCTCTAGGCTACGGGCCGACACCAACAAAACTCGAGCTCTTTGCACATTCTACGATTGCCTTCATGTGACACTTGTGTTACTTTGACACTGCGTCTAACTGAAGATGATGAAACTCGGAATGCTGAGAAAGCCGGTGTAGGCGTTGCTCCGAGTTCCCGGGATGAATTTGTTTTGATAAACTGGGTCCAAGTGAGTAGCCGAAGTGGCTGGCTCATCCGAAACTACGAAGTCGAACAACGACCATTGCCGCCCGTCTGTCTCTGTTGCCTACGCCACCAAAAGCATTAGTGAAAGATGACTTTCATCGTCAAATGAATGAGTTCCATCAAAGAAAAAGTACGGATTTTGTAATGCTGGCTGGTGATCTGAACGCTCAGGCTGAAAAATTGTCCGCTGATGAGCTCCATCTGGACAGTAAACACGATGTACGTTCTGATAATAAAGGTTGAGAATTATTACATTTATGTGAAGATGCTCGCTTATTCTTCCGTGAGCACAAACTTCAGAAAAGGCATCCACAAAAAAGCGAGATGGCGCCTCCAAAGCTAGAACAAGCTATGGATGCAAATCGACCAGATCGTGATCAGTTATCACTAGAGTCTGCGACCAAAAATACCGATCAATCTGGAGCACAATCGTGAACTCCGGTCATGCCCTTGTATGTACTGATCTATGGTAATGAGAAAAGAAAAAAGGCATCAGCAGTACGCCGGTAAACCGTACCGACGCCTCGCTGCCAAGCAAACACAATCAGTTGCGTGTGGGCGAGGGTCGCACGGTCACCTACGCAGGCTGGAACAACAATCACCGGGTTGCAACGCAAACGTCTTGTCTTTTCGGCCATGGACCGGTTGATCTCCGATTGCGTTTTGGCGGACACCTACAATGACGCTGTGGATGCATAGACACCCGCCAATCGGCAAAGCCAGAGATTCTGAACTGGAAACCAACTATGCTGACATTCGGGTTGGAAAACCGCCCACTTAACATAACTGGAAACAATTTGAAACAATGGTCGCTCAGGTTGGTTGTTCACCTGTTGATCGGTTTGCCGAGCTTTATAAAATGATTGCATATGTTTCACCACCATACGAGGTAGCATCGTTAGTGCGGTGATATGCAGTGTGCAATCCGTCCGTGATCGAAGGGCAGGTGACTTTTGAAACCGGAAATTTCGATTTGCGCCTTGTGACTTCTGCCCATTCTTTTTCGCGGCTGAACTGTTCCCTTGTATTTGCCTGAGATTTTTTTCTGAGCTGTTGGTACACGGGAACCATGTCAATGCGCATATTGATCAAATTAGTAGAGGAGAATCATGCTTCTGGGAATTCTTTTGCTTTCTACTACTCAACAATGCAATAGATGGGATTTAGTTTACAATGGAGTTAGAGGCAGAAAACAAAGTCCCATTGTTGGGTGTTTTGGTGACCAGAACAAAGAACGATGAATTTCAAATATCCGTTAACATACACGGACCAGATACTGAACTTCAACAGCAACCACCCAAAGTTCCACAAAATAAGCTGCGTGCGGATGCTATTTCGCAGGATTGAAACACAATGCAGTATTGCGGAAGTGAAACAGGAAGAAGAGAAACACCGCAGTGGAATACAACACAAGTCTACAAACACCGAGCTGATGTCAAATGCAAGCAAGGTTGTTTTGCTGTATATGAAGAACATATCTGAAATGATTGCCGGATTGCTCAAACACAGCACCATGGTTATTCACAAGGCAAGCGCTACTAGAAGAAGAATACTGTCAAACCCAACGGACAATCGGAAAGCACAAGAACGAAGAAGCGTGGTGTACAAAATAAATGGAAATAATTGTGTAATGAACTATGTGGGGCAGGCAAAAAGGAAACGATCCACAAGGATACAAGAAGATCAGACGGCCTGGAAAAACATTATGCATCTTCTCTTGTCGCAGCGCAAGTGGATGAGGAGGGACATAGCTTCAAATAGAACAAAACGGAGATTACAGCTCAAGCGGCGACACAGAAAGGAAGAGAATTCCTAGAAGCAGAGTTCTCCTCCAATAGTTTGATCAATATACGCATCGACATCGATCCCGTGTACCAACAGCTCGGAAAAAAGCTCAGGCGAATAGAAAGAAACAGTTCAGCCGCGAAAAAGTATGGGCAGAAAGCACGAGGCGTAAACCAAAATTGCCACTTTCAAAAGTCATGTGACTGTCGATCACGATGCAATAAACAGGACTGCACACTACACATCATTGCAGTGACGATGCTACCTCGCATGGTGGCGAAACGTATGCAATCATTTTGGTAAGTTCCGCGAACCGATCAACACGTGAACAGCTGAAGGTCACTGGTCACACGTTCACAAGACGTTACTAGTAGCAGATGAGTCTATAGATGACAAAATAAAAAATATCAGCTATGGTAATGGGTCTTTATGCAGTCACTGGCATTCCTTGATACTCCCTGACACATTTCGGCAGAAACGAACACAACGATAATCGTAAAGATCTCAACGTAAAGTTAGGTGCTAGCTTGCAGGGGCCGCGAATCTTGGCCGTCTAGTGGTGTGTCAGAGATGAAGACGGTATCTGCTCTTCCTATCCATGTTATACCAGCACAAACGAGAAATCAACAGCAAGAGACCCAGTACGACAAAAGATATATGCGAGAAGAGGGGAAAGCCCACTTGCAAGCTGTCAAAAGCCTGGAAAATTGAAGTGAACGCTCTGAAAACTAACACATTCGGCCAGAATTACCAGACTCCAAGCCGATGAGTGATTATACTGCCCACTATATCGTTCCTTCGGATCCGCCCTCTCGCTCAAAAGTCGAACTGGTGATCCGACTGTCGATGCTGAATAAGGTAGCAGGACCGGATGAAATTCCTATATTATAATTTGCAGACTTTGTTAAAAGAAAGAAGTCAAAGAAAACCGTTCCCGCCATCTGATGCTGCCTTGTTATAGTGATTATTCCAAAGGCGGTTCAAGTTCAGAATAGCCTAACCACAAATGAATCATTTCGATTGCAACTACCCATAAGTTGTTTGCCACTGCGCTCAAAGTTCAGAACTACCTCTGAGAACGTTACAACATTAGATAGATGGAGAACATCGTCCTCTAGAATGCGAGTCGGCCCAAATGCTCACACACAATATAGCAACAAAGCCGACGTGTGAGGAATACGGTAGAAAGCAAAACCCTCCCAGGAAAACTCACTCCGATGAGAATACCAATTGGTTGTCAAACCCAAGGAAACGCAAGCAGAACGCTTAGGGCGAACAACTGTTTTCGATTTCTCCCTCATCAGGCCTAGTACAGAAATATACAGGTTTGCGGGACAGTATAAATAAAATTAAAACTGTTCTCGTGATAAGCGTCAGATGATCAGATGATGGGCAGCACGTGGGATTGATGAGCGGCAGCAAATTCCTCTCGTGTGGTTAATGGCCATGGAAGTTTCAACGCTTGAATGAACTTCTTTTGGATGCAGTGATTAGGCTTCGTCAGTCTTATGCTTACTGATTCAGCAGTAGCAAGAAGTCGTGAGTCAAGTGTGACGGTAGCTTATACAGGATTTCGAAGGCACTACTTTTGTCAGTGTTGTGCTCCGTGGCAGTCAGATGACTAGTAATTGCACTAGGATTGGATCTGTCTATGTGGTTAGTGAGCGAATTCGGTAGGTGTACCTTGATTCGATTTTCTAATTGTCTAGTCGTGCGCCCACTTTACCTAGCTCCACAGGAGCAGGTGAATCGGTATATTACATTTGATTGAAAGCGATCAGGCACTTTGTCTTTGAAGCCAGGAACAACCAACCGTCCGCTCGTATAGATCACATTGATTTCAGCAGTCTTACCGGTATTCCTGCATCAATCTTCTTGAACAGATCTCAGCCACTTTTTCACCTTTAAAGGAGATCTTAAGGAACAATTGTTTTTTCTCAGACGTTTTCACTGCGAGTTTCGGATGTTTAGGCCTCATATACGTGTCAATAAAGCGTTTTGGATAATCATTCTCAAGTGGTGTGCATTTGATTCGTTCCAGTTCATCTGGGATCGTGTCTTCGCTACAGATCTTGTACGCACGGTCGGTCAACGTATGGAGCAGTGGTCTTTTGCTGCTGGGGCACAAAGCTCGGGAAATGTATATACTGGCAAGTCCAATATGGCTTTCTGCACCGTCCATCAGCTCTCCTCTTTAGACTTACATCCAAAAAGTTCACACGGTTATTGCTTTCTTCTTCAGCTGTAAATGCGGCACTGGGATGTGCACTGTTGAAACGTTCGACGACGTTTTGTAAGTTGGTCGTCCGATCCACTAGGCAGAAAATGTCGTCTGCATAACGTCGATAGAACTTAAAGGTTGAAATGACCGGTTTCAGCTATTCATTTTCCAGCATCCCCATGTAGACATCTGGCAATAGTGGCCCGATAGACGATCCCATTGCTCCCATTTATCTGCCTGTATAATTCATGGCTAAACTGAAAGCGGAGGTTGTATTTGCATCTGAGCAAAGGCTGCTTGAGTTGACCAGTTGGGATCTCCATGCTTATCTTTTGTCGGTCAATGAAGGAGTAAAGGAAAGCTACAGTTTCTAATAGTGGTTGTCCAGTATGTTTATGTTTTAGACACTTCGACAAATTGGGACGTGTCGCTTAGATGGTGAGGGACTACCTTTTTCCTAACAGGATCCAGTATCGATTCTAGCCATTTTGCGATGTGATACGGCGAGTTTCTCATATCTAGTATTGGCCTCAAAGGTGTGTTCGGTTTGTGTATTTTTGGGATGCCATATAGTCTTGGAATAATGGACCCAATGGGTCTGAACTTTTCATACTTTGCTTTGGTCATATAGCCGTCAATCACCATTGACTTCAAGAATTTGGTCAGTTGCGTTTCTGTGTATGTTGTTGTGTTCATCTCCTGATCAAACTAGAAATCTGGAGGTGTCCGCGAGAATCAGTTTCATCTTTTGCACATATTCTTTGCGATTAATGATCAAGGTTCCTGACCCATTGTCTGGTCTGGTAATGATAATATCCTCATTCCGTTCAAGTTCCCTCATGGCTTCTATGTGTGCCTTTGTCAGCCATCTGGAGTGTATCATTGGAAATCTTTGATTAAAAAGGGACGTTGAACAGACCCGACTTAAACCTTTCGAGATTTGTATCTGAGGTAGCCACTAAGTCCCTGGTTTGACTGTAGAGATGTTCAAACTGGGTTTCTATTTCTAGACGTCGATCTTTTCCCCGGGGATGGCAGAACTTAAGGCCTAATGAAAGTGCTTGCACTTGTACTGTGTCCAATTGCAGACTTGATGGGCTGTGTACGCAACGTACAGGAGTTGATGAGAACTTAGCCGGGCATTTCATCGTGTCCAGTGTTTTCTGCAAGGAAGACCGTTTCTTGTCCATTCGTTTGACCGTCAAACCTCGTACATAACTGGGGAAGCGGGTTCTTTCATCATCGAAAAGAGCATCCAATGCTGACTGTCGTCGTCTAATATGACGTTCGGTCTCCGCTATCTAAGATAAAGACGATTCTATGATATTCAGCGCGTGATATTTTAAGGTGCATGTTGTAGGAAAAATATGGTGTCGACGTAATGCCTTCCAGAATGCTTATGTGGCCTAAAGACCCGAAGCCAACAGTGCAAACGGCTGAGAAAAAACGGTTGCTCCTTAAGATATTCTTTAAGGGTGACAAAGCGGATGAGATCCGTACCAGAAGATTAAGACAAGCGCGTTCGAATCCGCGTAAGGGTGGGCGTCCTCGTGGTATACTCAGACCGCGTGCGACGGGTGGTGGTCGCACGGCAGCGTCGCGCCGTTACAGCGTACAGCTGATAGATTATTTATCATTCTTATAAGGTATCGTCATACTTGACCCATCAGTTAGCAGCACGACTTCTTGCTACTGCTGAATCAGTAAGCATAAGACTGACGAAGCCTAATCACTGTATCTAAAAGAAACTCATTCCAGCATTGAAACTTCCATAGCCATCAATCACACGAGAGGAATTCGCTGGAGAGGAATAGTTGATCAGCACACAGACTGAGCAGTCTCTCTCCATTGTCTGAGCGAACATCATCATATCCATGCGTTCCCCCGAGGTGGCGCTCACATGGCAGCAGACGACCGACACGCGCGTTGAAGTCACCTGCCAAAACAATGATGTCTGTTTTAGGAGCCTTTAGGACAAGCTCATGAAGATTCTGGTAGAACTGGTCTTTGACGGTGTCCGAGCTACAGTCAGTGGGCGTGTAGGCAGAGATCACGAAGAGAGCACACTTTTCGACTCGACGGCTGCTAACTTTACAAGAGCCATGGAGCCTCACTGCACAAAGGCGTCTACTGATCAGAATCCAAACAATCAAAGCAGTCTCGGCCCTAGCATTGAGGGCGATTCCAACACCAGCTTGCCCAGATGCTGCAGATTCGGCGTCACCAGAGAGGCGTAGATGGAAGCGGGTGCGTGGGTGGAGCGGTGCCACCAGCTGGTAGACCGAATTGGAGTCCTGGAGTCGTGTTTCATTCAGGTAGCAGATATCAATTCCAAGGGTCTCTAGCGTGCGTGCAAGTCCAGCTTGCTGACCGATTTGCAGTAATGTGCGTATGCTGCAAGTTTGAACTGCGTTCCGGGTTGCAGGAGCGAAGATGGGAGAGTTTGGGACTGGCAGCTCTCTGTTGATCACCGTGTGGTGGAGTTGGCTGATGTCATGGGAACAGATTCATCGGTGGAGGTGGGGCTGATCGCCATAGAGGAATCAGGTAAAAAGGGGTGTGAATGGTAAAGGGAAGAATAGGTAAAATGGTGGCGTGTGCTTTTGCAGTTGGCATAGTAATATGAGTGAATATCATGGTAGCAACAAGTGAACGGGTGAATGGTTGCGATTGTAAGTCCATGGTTCGTCAGTGGGCGAGATACTACCCGGTTGCCCAGGCTGAAGTAGAGGGTTGTCTTAGGGGGGGGGGCCCACCCCGAGCCTTTGATCAAGGATCTAACCTACAAGGCAGCAGGGCGATATGAGGGTATCGTAACCCGTTGGGAGCCGGTGAAGAAACAAGTGGTTCACACGCATTTAGGACCGCAAAGGACCAGGGGCCCAACACAATCTTGAAGTACAATGCCACTCAGAAGGGAAGGGAAAGGGACAGTGACTTTATTTAGTGACGAGTCACGTCCGCCACGTCACAGTGTTGTTAAACGGACATATGTGGCTCTTTATAGGGAGAACGCTTGCCAGGCGAAAACCCACCACGTTTTGGAATACTGCCGCCGAACCATTCGCTGGAACGAGATAATCCCGAACCATCCAGCTGGCACCACGAGGAAGTTGTTCGGCAAGTCAGCACCTACCGAAGCGCTGATGGTCTATGTGAACAGTTATGGTGTTCGATTCACCTCAAACGCTGCGAGATGCTCGTGAGCGTGGTATATCGCAGTCCACTGAGCCGCTGCTTGGATTGGTTGCCACATGTCCGCAACCACATGAGTCATCCCCTGTCCCTACTCATAGGCGACTTCAACTTACCCCAAATACAGTGACCTGACGCTGAACTTCTCCCCGGCCAGTAAGAAGTCGAGAGGAAGTTTACGTAGTCGATATTTGAAACCGGGGCCACACAACACATCAACTAACCGACGCGCGTAACTGCGAGCGCGAGTCCATCGTGCATAGACCTGCTTTTGACTAACTGTGAGCAATGTGTGCATGACATTCAAGTCTTGGAGCCCCTGAGAGCGAGTGACCACTCGACGATCATAGCTAGCTTGGAAATGCCGCTGCCGTATTCTTCCCTGCTGGAGGCAGCTTTCAGCTACTGGAAGGCGAAGTTTAATCGCCTCACTCGAGTAGCGAGCCAGATGAACTAGTTGTTACTAGAAGATCCGTCTGTTGAAACCTGTTGGTGTATCATTAAAGTGGGAGTGAAATCGTTGTGCGCCCGATTTGTACCCTTCAAGTAGCGGAAAGTTTGGCCAGTCAAGCTACACTGGTTCGACAAGGAGGACAGCAAGTTGGACCGACGACGCAGACTAGAGAAGAAATTCGGGTTATCTGGCTCTAATGAGGATTACAAGGTGTACAAGGTACAGCGAAATCTTTATAACAACGTGAAAACAAAAAAGCACAGAAGCATCGAAGAACAGCTTGCAGCAACCGCCGCAAAAACCGCTCCCAAGAGGATCTTCGCCTACGTGAAGAGGCGGCTGAGGCCTGCAGGCGGTTGGAAGGCTCAGGTGAACAGCCCCTAACGTTCGTATGCCTTGGGTGCTCAAACGCAGCTACAGCATTTGGTCCGAAGAGATTGCCACTCGCCCCTTCGTCTCAATAATACGACCAATGATAGAGTATAGCTCTTCCACGCATTGTCCTATAACTCGGGACGAGGTAGAAAAGATTGAGCGAGTGCAGCATGTAGCCACTAGGCTGTCTCAATTTACGAGGTGTGCCATACGAACACCGGTGTAAGAAACTATGGATTTACACCCTAGCTTATGGTCGAATACGGGTTGGCCTCATCATGACGCATCAGATATTACATCACGGTGATTACCCCATGTTGAGGCCGCTGCTTCATCTGCGCACACCAGGCAGCACACGAGGACACTGGTACAAGCTTGTCGTACCGAATTTGAAGCGGGTCGCTCACCAATTCTGTTTCGAACACAGAGTGGTGAATGTATGGGACGACGTGTCGCAGCGGCAAAGTTGGTGTCGGAATTTAAGAAATTCCTGGACAAACACTTTGCCCATATAAAAGAGATAGAGCGCACTCCAACATAACGGGTATTTGTTCCTAAGTGACATTGGATGCAGCTACACAGATACACCTCTTCTTGCTGCTTCCAACCAGTAATCATGACCATAGGACGTCAGAGAGAAAACGGAAGTTACCTTCTGAATCTCTGTCATGGGAGATAATTATGTATAAGCTGTGGACCCAGTTCGACTGGTGTAGTGTACGAATGCTAAGTGTTACGTGTGATATTGTGAGAGAAACCCCATACTCACTGATTTGTGACTGCTTGCTTCAAACCGCCAGAAGTGACCTGCGGTTGACATCGTTCGAGAGGGCACACAAATGGATCGGAAACTTCCAGCCTCATGCAGATCCTATTGGGACTCTGTAGACCCACTCCTGAGTTGGAGTTATGCCTCTACAGTCATGCTGGGGTTGCTGAATCAAAGAATACAAGTGGACCTCACGAGCAAAACTTCATTTACCGCAGTGCCTGTAGGCCCCTCCTGGGATGGCCAACAGAGGGACAGCGCCTGCCTATAAGACAACAATTCGGCAATGTCTTCTTTTCTGCAGCTCTTGCCACTTACGGAGTTAAATCATAATCAAGAAGCAAGGATGCCAGTTAATCTAATAACGCAGTCCAGTCGAATTTTGGATCTAAAATACCCATCCAACCTCTTGCAAAGGTCAGCGCAATTCGTCGGATCGACCAAAAGTGTGCAAACTATGAACTTTAGCGATCATTTGTGTCCTAATACATCTGTGATCACTGCAGTGGAACTCTAGTGAAGAATGTCCCAAGCTTCATCCATCCGTTGGCGTCGAAACCATGGCTTGTGGAAGTTACGGTGTCACAGTCTCTCACAATAGATGCATACAGACCGCATTTTCCTCCTGGATTCCAGTTACGACAGCAAGTACGCAATTTTACTTTCCAGTTCAATCGGTGCTAACAAGTAGAGGCGGTTTTATGATTCCGGTTGAACTGAACTAGTTCTATGATAGCTCCGAATCCCAGCCAAAAGTCAGAAGTCAACGCTTGGAGGCAAAAGTCTGTTACAGAACCAGCTACCGAAACGGAAAGAAGTAGCGTGAAATCGACAGACATTAATAAATCAACTAAGGAAGCCTCACGTATCAGAACAGCTAGGCAGCTGTCCGGATTGGTAGATCAGTTCTGCTTGTCAATGGAAAGGTTATTCCGCACGTCGTATGGACGCGAACGTTCCTGAAACTGATTGATATTTCGATCGCACATCAATGGTTCAACTTGTTTTTCTATTTAATTAATGAGTTTTCCCGGGAGATTTTACTTCCCTGACAGACTGGAAACCTGTAGAGTTTCCATCGTTTCGGCATACGTTCACACCGAATGTCGTCATGAGACGATCAATGCAGTGCGATTTCTTAATTCAAACGGTCAGGAATACGGTTATTATGATCAGCGCGAGTGACACCGACACGAGAGGAGTATGAGGTAGGTACCGACAATAGCAGTAATACTTTGATGAATAGCTGCAGCAGTGCGGGCGTTCGCATCGAATAGTGCGGAATCCATCGAACGAAGAATGGACTGGACAAGGAGTACTGACAACAATAACAAGCATAGATGGTGCACGGGAAAGTCCAGGCATGTTGAGCGAAACGGATTCACGCATTAACACCAAACGCAACGTACCCGTATAGACCCTGCCAAGACAAATAGGCTAGTATGTAGCCGTCACCATAAAAGACGAAGGATTAAAAAACCGTCTAAAAATACATGTAACCTGTCAACGAGGAGACTTCCACATCAACATCATCATCATCATCATCATCAGCAGCAGCAGCAGCAGTAGCAGCAGCAGCAGTACCTCAGTCATTTGTACTGATGATTCACTGCCGTACAACCGTAACTACCTACGGCAAGAAGAATAACGAAATGACGCGAAGGGGGACTTATCGGAAAATCTTAATGCCATAAGCAAACATTCAGGGTCAAGGCGCCTGCACCTTGTGCTAACAATATACCGTCACAAACAGCTGTCTAGAGTGCAAAGATAAAGTGGCATCGGAGACAGCTTCCTTGCGGCTTTCATTGCCACGCGTCATAATCAGCCATTACTCCGCAGATAATTCCGCATCACACGATTCAGACAGGCAGTCCGACTGCGAGAAAACAGCAGACATGCCAATGGTGCTGACTGCGAGCCATGTCTTGCAAAGTCACGATGTAAGCACAAGGCGAGTCACGTGGACTCCAGTCTGGAAGACTAGACGGACCGACGGCACCTAGTTGGGTCGTCAATACCTTCATTTCCCACTGCCAATTCAACCTGTATCCACTTCTAGTCTTGCGCCACCCTAAACGTGGTAAAGAAAACAAGGTCATCTTCGGGAAGCGGTGATAAGGTACACGTAGTACATGTCCAAGCCTACGCAACTTATTCAGTGCTATCTGTTGTTCCAATGAACTATCTTGAGTATCACTGCTTGGTACTCGCTTACGGACATCACCGTTGCGGACATGCTGGTGCCACCCGACACCAGCAATGCTCCGCAAACAACGATGATCAAAGACTTGAAGGCGCCTCAGGTATTCAGACCGAAGAGGTCAAGTGTCAATCTCATAGAGTAGGACGGCCCTCACCGTGGAGATGAAAACACACCATTTCAGAAGTAGGGAAACGCCTTTCTATCGCCAAATATGTCGCAAGTTTAAGATAGCAGAACTAGCTTCTGCAATAGATAAGCTGACTTCAGTTGCTACGCGCTCATCGTAGCTGACGCAGCTGCCAAGGTAAGTGAGGGGATCAAGTACCTCGGGTTCCTCGGCACAGTGTCAAGCGATCATCAAGTGGCTAGTGGTCCCGCAGCAACACTACACTCTGAATGCTTGAAGCGCGTGCCAAATGATGGGACCACTGTAGAGAGGCTACTCAGAGTTGATTGCACCGCCCCGACAGCGTTAAACAGCAACATGATATTGTCAGAATCATCAAGATCAATAAGCGTTTCACCAGGAAGCACCTCAACCTTTGCATCTATGATTCCGTAAAGGAACACTCCATGATGAAGTCCACGACAAAAGGGAACAAAAATGGGAAAACTGGGCAATCCATACGAACGCCACGTGGCCGGAAAGATGTCAGACAAGTCACCGTAGACCCTGACGTGGCCTGTAGTGTTTAAGTGCAGAGCAGGTAAAATGCTTACATATTTCGTGGGAACATCTTTCCGCGCGAGTATTTCGTACAGAATGGATCGACCGACTGAATCGAACGCACACTTAAAGTCCAGAAACACAGCTATTGTCTGTCTACGGTGTGCGTGGCGTTGTTATAACACTTACCACAGAGCAAATATATGGTTAATACAGCCTCATTCTAAGCGGAAATAGGCCTGCTCTTCCCCAATCTGAGATTCCCGTTCCGCAGTGAGGCGATTAACAAGGAACGAGGCCAGTAATTTGGTCACAACCGGCGTTAGGCTAATACCACTGTGGTGAACACAGTCGGTGCGACTGTCCTTCTTGCAGAATGCCACTATAATTGATTCACTCCAGTTTACCAGGACAGCCTCCTTCCAGATTTGTTCGAACAGGGAGATCAGTGCTTTGCAAAGTACCTCACGTCCATCCTTAAAGACTGCAGGTGGGAGGGGATCCGGGCCAGTAGCACGAAAAAGATTGAGGGCTGTGATCACGTTTCGGAGCTCAGAATCCGATGGAGGCTCTAAAGTAAGTGTCCATGGCTCGTCCTGCATCACCTGAGCAGGAAGAGGTCCGGAAGAGGGTGGCCAACTGAACTGATCTTGAAAGTGTTCCGCCCAACGGAGCCTTACGGTGCTCCTTATTGTGAATAACTACTCCCGCGCTGTCTCTGATTGTCTCACTGACGCCTGGTTTCTTGGAACCAGTGGTGCGGATCAGCTAGAAGAGTTTGTGATAACTGCATACCTCTCCCGCCTTCTCCATTCCTTGGGCGCGACTGGTAAATCAGAGTTCCGTGTTGGCGAGCAGGCTCCGCTTTGGTTCGCGCCGATCACACGGTGCTCAAAGCCGGCACGGTGGTTTCTTCTGGATTCCAACAGGTCCACTGGCGTTTCGGATATAAAGTAACCAGTGTGGTGACGATTACTAGTACCACAATTAGAGGCTCCTTCATTGTGCATGGGGGCCGAGATCCTATTCCACTGAAGCTGTGTCATTAAGACAAGATAGCGAAAGTTCGGTATGCAGTGCATCTTGGTAGGCTTGTTTGGCCGAGGGTTGTGATAATTTCTCAGTTGCCAATCGGGAAAGACGTTTGGTGCGCATACCGGTGAAGTTCATAGAAAAGCAACAGTGTACCAAGACATGGTCAGAGTCGACGCAAGTAGTCCAGAACGAGCGGCAATCCAGAATGGAACCACGCCACCTGTAACTTATGGCAATGTGTTCTATTTGGGTCCACCGCTGGCCAGCTACAGGACGTCAAGTGGCATTTCGGCACCAACTGTGTCTAAAGGTGGTGCTGCAAAAAAAACAGGTGGTGCACGGCAAACAGTTGCAAGACGCTCGCGGTTGTCCGTACGTTCGGAGTCAAGCCCATAGTTACCACCAAGTTGAGCTTCTCAAGAGAACAGATGCACCAGTTCTGCATTCATATCGCCTGCAAGTACTATGATATCTGAACTGATAGCACTGCGTAGTAGCGCGTGCAGTTCGTGGTAAAAGGCGTCCTTGGTGGGAACATAAGCAGAAACTAACAGCGTCCTGTAAATAAATAATGGTATATTCCTTGGCGGTGCGGGGCACAATCCAACTTTGTGGCTTAATCAGCACTACTTCGTGGATCAACCTTAGCTGGTTGTCACAGATGATGACACTAAAAGAGCAGGCGAACCGAGCGACTAACATGAGTAGTTGCCCGGTAAATGTAAGAATCAGGGATTAATCGGCTGCCCTATTACTGCATTCAGCACTTTAAAGGGGGTGACGGACATGTTGAATCGTGCGGCACGTAAGATCGTCCAACAGCAAAAAGATATTGACGGTCAACTAAGTCCGTCAGTCGATCAATCGTGATCCTTTCGTGCACAAGAGGCGAAGAGCCGGCCCCAATGGCGTTTGTGTTGTGAGTTTCTTTGTCCATCTTCTTCCCTTTAGATTCCCCCTGCAACTACGATCTCATAGGAAATGCTTAACATAACATTTAACACTATATTAGCTGCTTTTTGGATTATTTGTAGTAATTGTTGGTATCTTACCTTTTTGAATTGCGGCACATTAGCGGTGTGTTTCTCACCATCAGCTAACCTGTACTGATGATGAGGATGATGATGAGTCCTAACTCACTTCATCCAGAAGAGAGCCTACCACAGTCAATCGATTTGGCATGTAGAGCTGTAGCAAAGATTTCAGAATCAGGTGTCCACTTGCGCATTGAGCTCAGCAGTTCGTTTGTAAAGGTTTCATAACCCAATGTGGTAGCATCATCGCTGTTTAACAAGTAGTGGTATTACTCATAAATTTCCTCTAAGTATGGTGTCAATCAACGATGTTTTCCTGGGTAAAACGGAACGATCCACTTCCTCCTCCAGGCACCAGCGGTCCTGGTCAAATTTTAGGCAAGAAGCATATATATATGATGAAGAATGAGTGTAACAATCAGTTACAAATCATAAAGTTGCTTAATGTGAAAACTTCGGACGCAGTTCAGTCTGTTCAGTCAAACACTTATGACTCGGATACCGAAGTGCGCTGACCCCAGTTGCCACGGCTTATGTCGCCAGAGTAATAATGAACAACAGCAACAAGAAAATGAAGTTGATGGCAAACAGAACAGAAAAATGGAATAATGACAGAAAAGCGTAAAACTAATCGGGATAGAATGCCGATTAACAGGTAGATGCAAAAAAACCGAGTGCAAGAAAGCCAGTGACTGTGCCAAGTCTGCTAGGGTCTTTGAACGCAAATGGATAACATATCACAACCAAACAACATCCGAGTGAATGACCAGTGGGCATAAGTCCAGTACGGTAAAACAAACTGACCGTGTCATACGATCCGGATCAACCCGTCGGCAATGCTGAATTTCATAGACACTATCAGGATGTATCTCATCGTCAGATAGGCTGGAAGTCAGTTGTAAAAACACAGACACTTTATCTAGTAGAACTACACACAAGATGAGGAAGAAACGAATGAACGTACTTTTCTGCAAGTCCTTTAGGGAACAGTTAGCGTAATTAGTATTACAGAGTATCGTTTCAAAGTAAGGGATGACATCCTGTCGATCGATGTATTTCAGCATCTTTTGCATGGTCCTGTGATTGCTCTCATCTATTTGTCCACATCGATACAAATAGCGAAAGCCCAGTTCAGGCATGTTAGTTGCCTGGGTCAACTTGCGATTCCAGTCTGATTGTCTAGGCATTAAATCCCGATATTTGTGCAGAGCACGTTTAATGTCCTTATCAGACAATTTGGCCAAAATCCATCGGTATAGCTCGCCAACAGAAACTTGGCATTTCCACGTACGAACGTATCTGGGATCATTCTTACTAGATACCTTCACCATTTTTCAGAAAGTCCTATGAAAACATGAACGAAACGAGTTACTGTCACGTAGATGACGCAATCAGCCAATAAGCGACACGAAATCCAATCCGAGAAATAACGACTAGCCATAGCAAAAAATGACGAATGTTAAAAAGAGCACCAACTGACGACCTATCACAAAGTGTGGTAAAAGAGTTCGAACGAATAAATAAGCTGGATGAGATAGACAAAAAGTGATGCCAGAGTTAGGCAGTAACCGAGGTTAGTAATTAAAGAAAAGGAGTTAGATAACAAGCGTATCCTATATAGGAGTCGTGGGATGCTGTGTGAAGCCGCGAGTTCGTGTTAAACTAGCTAAACTAAATTGGCGACACAAAGTCCCTATGTTGCTTTCTGTCCAAAAACGAAACAAGGAGATGACAAGTAATCAGCAGAACTACACAAATAGCCAACTAAGACATACGAATGGGCTTCAATGAATCACGGGCAACGTTGGTCTTCAGCAAAGCGAATATTTGCCATTTCATTAGTATGAAAGAACATCAGAAATCACTTCAGAGTAAAGACATTTTTTCGGTAAACTCTCATCAGACCCAAACGTTTACATGGCACTGATTTTAGGGAAAGCGTCAACTCGGGCTGGGATTGACTTCTCGACTGTTTGAACGATCAAACTCGATAACTTGAGACAGGGATACAGATGTTAAAGGAAGTGAACTAAAAAACATGCATACACAAAGCCCAGTAGTCCGAAGTGATTAAGTATGTAAGGTAACAACCAAATGACTAAGTGTCAGTCGGCCAAAGTAGTAGTATGAGCCATATGAATCGTTTTCGTACACATAATTCCGGATTCAGACGGTGGATGTAGATAGCCTCGGAAATGGATAAGAACTGTTTGCAGAATCCTTGAGAAAAGTGTTCAGCTAGTGAGCATGTGACTTTGAAGTCATTCTCGGAAGCTTTATGGCCACATTCAAGAAGGTGCGACATGATTGAGCTGTCTGAGGACCTTATTTCGCCTATGTAAAGCCATGCCGAGATGTAGTCACGAGTCCTCTGAGATAATCGTCTCGTAGTGCGACCCACGTATCGTGCACCACAGGAAAACGAGTACTGATAAACTATCACTGAATGCGTCAACAACGGCAGCCTATCTTTCAAGGGTTTTGTAAAAAACGGCTTGTTGTGATAAACAATTCTCAGGCGAGCTGCGAAATAAGTTTTCACAACAGCAGCTCTCAGCCGTCGCGATAACATATCAGCTGCAGAATCACCCTTAAATGGTATATGTATGAAAAGCTCTTTCATTGGAGCAATGCTACTAGATGGCTCCCGATTGCGTTCCTACAAATGCTTCATGACAAATTTATCAGGATAACCAGTTTCCCTGTGGGCGGCGCTGATTCTCTGTAGTTCTTGGTTGACGGTATCCGGTGTACAAATACTGCGCGCCCTGAAGGCCAGAGATCTGATTAAACTCTTCTTATGCTGTAGAGATACTGCGGTGTGGAAGTTAGTGTACTGCCCAGTCCATATGTGCTTTCTGTGTACCTTTCTGCTGCATGATCCGTCCGTTACGGATAAGTTCTACATCCAGGGAAGGTAACCGGCTTCCGAATTCGTGTTCACAGGTGAAGTGGAGATTCTCGTGAGTCATTGAAAGCTTTCAGCAACTGTTCCGCATGCTTTTCGGATTTGCAAAGGTGTTGTCAACGTACCATACGCACATTTCGGTTCCACCGATGTGCGTTGTAAGTGGGTCATGTTCCAATTTCGCCATGAAAATATCAGCCAGCAGCGGCCCCAAAGGAGATTTCATGGCCACTCCGTCAATCTGATGGTGCATTTCACCATTGAAGGTGAACTGAACATTAAACGTGCAAGGAAGTAGCACCTCGTTTAGTAACTTCTCCAGAAAAGTTGTGTATATGGGCAGTTGCCGAGCAAAGTCGCATGTGTAATCCACGGTTTCGAGCAATGGAATCTTTGTGGACAGCGACTGGGCATCGGATGATCTCATCGTTCTGTTATCAAGATTGATTTCGGATATCCTGTCAACGAATTCGAACGTATCTCTCACGCAGTAAGTGCAAAGCAAATTCTGTAACGGCCGCAGTTTCGCCACCATCCGTTGATCCAACAAATGCTGGGGAGAACTCACCATGTCCAAGATTGGGCGCATTGGGGCGCCTTCCTTGTGAACTTTAGGCAGGCCATATAATCTCGGTAGATGTCCACTTGAAGGCTTCAGCTTTTCGAATTCCTTCTCGGTGATGAGTTTGGCTTGTATCATTCGCCTAAGGCAGTCGGTCAGCTGTTTCTCTAACTTCCCTGTAATGTCTTTTCCTGCCATGAGTCTCTGGAACTTACTCTCGTCAATGAGGATGTGCTGCGTTTTACGTACATAATCCACCCTATCCATTAGCACTATGCCGGAACCCTTGTCTGGCTTGGAGATTATCAGGTCGTTGTGTAACCGCAGCTCTGTAAGTGACTGAATTTGTTCCCTATTGATATACTATTATTAGATGGTTTGGTCTTAACGTATTCGTGACGATTATAAAGTAAACTGGATTTCAGATTCTCAACATCACTTGATGAGGTTGGAAGCAAGTCTTTAGTCTGAGCAATTAGGCTTTCAAATTGCCTGATCTATTTTCTTACATGGAAGGCGAAACTTTGGACTTAATGAGAACACGTTCAGCTGTCTGGGTTAGTATCACTCTGGAAAGGTTAAAAACAGCGCCGCGCGTTAATAGGAAATGTTAACTGAGGGACGGCTATTAAGCGTACTACCGAGATTATAGCCAACTAAGACATATGAACGGGACGGAAGCCGAGACCCAGTAAGTTCTTGGATAGTAAATATGACCAGAAGAAGACGAAGGAGAAAAGTATATAGGCTTAGCAGTAAGAGCTAAAGTGGTTGGTGAGGAGTGGCTCAGGCGCACAACGAAGAAATGGAACATAAATGAGATAGTAACGCCAAGACAACTCACGGCCGATATCTCTTGACGCCTTGTGATATGCACAAAATAACCACAAAGCTGCCGATGTGGAAAAAAATATTAGGCCTTAACCCGTTACTCGGGTGACAGTTGCCGTAAAAGTTGTCATTATACAAACAGCTATGGGGACCTACTCTTGTATAAAATCATACTCGAGAGACAACACTGGGCGCACTACACTAGGCACGACAGAACAAATGATGAAAAGGATCCGGTGGACATCACATATGTCGCAAATCAAAATGAACTGG
Organism: Dicrocoelium dendriticum; assembly: GCA_944474145.2. Lineage (NCBI taxonomy): Eukaryota > Metazoa > Platyhelminthes > Trematoda > Plagiorchiida > Dicrocoeliidae > Dicrocoelium > Dicrocoelium dendriticum. The sequence continues at coordinate 157,935,851 of OX104064.1, read as the reverse complement.
TAATCACTCACAGCATTCCAAACTCAGGTAGACTTTTCTAGTTCTAACGGAAATCTAAGTCAGATGATAGTGTGATGTTCAAGTCGGCCAGCTCGGATACATGAGGTATTTTGTGTACGCTTAGCAGATAAAATATAAAAGGACCAGTAGGCCAATGGGTAATATAACACGGTTTCATTTAAGGGTACATAATACGTTAGACAATCCAAAAGTTTGTCAAGATCTCCTTTCAAAGTCTAGGAGTCGCCAGGGCTACACAACGTCTACCAGAAATTTGGATCATCCAAAAATACAAAGGATAGTAAAACCAGCTCCTAAGGTAACAGTTGGATACATAACAGGCAAAAAAGAGCGAACACTGCAAAACATCAACAAGAACAGACCATAGAGAGTACGGATTGGAACCAAGTCAACAAAACACAACGAGGTCCATTGGATGACTTCTTCTGATGCGATATCATGTTGCAGCCCAAGCAAAAGCAGCTGGCAATGGACGCTACGCAAAACATTATAGATAGTAAGCCGACTGGTTGTGACCGTTACAGCAAGAGGAAAGAATGCAAGAGCAACCAAAAAGTTAGCCAGTTTATACTAATGCCGGAGAAAGTTGTGTACAGCTGGGAAGTCTGGAAGTGACAAGCTGTTGTATATAAGTATATATGGGTTTGGAGGTATCCGCCTCTAGATTTGCCTGTCAATACGATTGTAAACAGTTACAGAACACCTGCGTCTACAGAGGAACCGTGAGTGGTTGAAGCTGCAGCATCTAGAGCTCCATCCACACACCCCATATCCAGTGCAAACCTAAAGTAATAAGAAGGGCAGCCAAGAATGATTCAGAGCCGGTCCAAAATCACAAACCACACAGTTGAAGAAAGGGGAACGTGTATAGCAGACGTACACGTGGCTGCGGATGGACTATAGTATGTTCCACATCGGATGAAACCACTTTATGAGCCTAGTACTGTAGCAAAAAATGCACCTCCTCACCACCAGTAACGAGTAAAAGTCCCATAGGACGAGTAATTATGTTGGCGGTTTCCGACAGGTAGGCATTTGTCAACAATCGTAACAAGCGCATCCGGACCTTGGATATCAACCACCAAACAGTCATAAATGCGACAAAACAAACTCCCAGCCATACGTACAGACCAACGACAACGATGATGCAAAACATGTGCCTTATTAGTGAGTTGGGTTAGTAAATGGAGCTGGAAGCAGCGGAATTACCATGCGCTGACAGACATTCAACTTGCCCATCGTCTCTTCGAATTTGGCTCCTCACGGCTACGTTGATGACTTACCAGACCAGTTTGGCTACCGCACACACGATCGCAAAGGCTACAGAACCAGGCGCGTAACATCAATGAGCTGGGCTCCAGAAGATGTTACAGCTCCAGTACACAGAACTTTTATTTCTGATGCAACAGCCTTATCTTGTGCGTCTGGGCAAAGATGCTCTTGATTGGCAGCGATGCACTGTCATCACATCACACATCTAAAAGTGGGATTATTTTGTGATAACAACCTTGATCACGTCCTTGGAACGTAGCTTCGGTTTAGCCATATTTCCCTGAAAGTGATTCGATATGCAACAAGCATTTCGGAAGTCTAGGGGCATCCGCAGGGCGCACATGATCAAGTCAACCTACGTGACGTAGCAGAAGTATGTAATCCACTCCATACATGCCATTTCGGCAGAACATCTCGGTTTCAGGAATTTCGTCACACCATCAGGTGCGCAGAATCAAACGCAGGCGTAGTTGGTGAGATCGCTTCAGATATCAAAAGTCCTTTATGTCTCGATGCGTGGAGAAAAACAGCCAGCACCATCGAGTCATATACCAGCAGCCTATACCTAATGGTTCAGTCAATTTCCGCTGAACAACTGTGATCCGGACACAGGTGTTATTGTATGGATAAGAGACGTAATCAGTTCGCAGTGAAGAAATTAAACGCTGTAGAAGTATTGCTCACATTTTAGGGGAACATCGGATGAGCAACGTTATTCTACCAGCTGATTTCCACAAGAAACCGTCTGGCGCCTCATTTGAGTGTTTGCCGAATCTTACCCGCCTACGTTGGCTAGGCCTTGTCCTCCGTGTGCCCGACGACCGCCTTCATCGGCGTGGATTGTACGTCGTGGCTGCAGCAAGTTGGGTGAAAGTTCGAGGGGGCCAATCTATGACGTGGGATAAAGGCGTGGAAAAAGTGACTGAGACTTCGTCAGACTGGTGCGTCCTGTCTTCGCGTAAGGTGATTTTGAGACGGTCCACACCAATTGCTGGGGACGCTACCAGACATGGCGCAGTCGCGCAGCCAGCGGCGTTCCTGCATTCGCCTTCTTGCATCTAGCTTTTAATTATCATTCCATCCTGATTATTTTAACGCACCCTTTCGTGTTTCCAATTTATACAAGCTATTTGTATTTAACCTCATTTTCGTACCTGTGTTATCTATTGTTATTTTCGCGAAGTGAGTATTGCACTGAACTGGAGAGTGTTACGTAGGTGCGGACACGCGCGCCCACAGGTGGGAGTAGGCTGGTCTGCACCAATTCGACCAGGGCCTGCCTTGCTTGAGGTGGGCGACAGCGAACCATTGCGCGCCAGACAGTGCCCTCGCTCCGCCCAAAATGCTATCTACCAGCGACAGTCTGCATTTTAGCCGCATTAGTTGTTTTATACGCCGACCGGCTTTCTCTGTAGACCTCGCAGCTCATGATGCCAGAGTGCAGGGTGGAGCAAGCAGTCAATGTAGTCACCAACTTTGAGCACAAGATGGATTTGGTTATGAAGGCGCTTGCGGTTCCTAGAGATGGTGCTCTGAGGGGTTACGATACACACAACACTAGCAACCTAACTGTAGCACCGATCATTGTGTCGTGTTCCGGTTGCAGCGGGTTACAATGATAACGCTGCCGAGGGTTGCGTATTTAGCTGTGCCTATACCGATGTTGAGTTGTGCGTCTATGAACACGCTAATGTGAAGCGAAACAAGGCTAAGAAATTGCAAAAGGGCATAGCAAAACTCGCAGCTATAACTGTTTTAAGGAATCGTTTCCAACTGTCGCAAAACTAGAGATAAAGCATGAAACGCTGTTGTCACTCGGCAGTTTGATTAATGGTTGTGAGATAACAGCTGTCTTATGCACTGCTTCTTCATATCAACCAGAGGTGTCAATCATCGTGTCTGGCACCGAGCGGTGGTTTCTGATAACGCACTGAATTCCCACCCACCTAACTTTGAGACACGAGCTCCTGTGCTCGTTAGTCAGGGAAAAAAGAGGACTAAAGCTGCCACTAAACCATCTGTCAGGCTAGCAGGTGCAAAAAATAGTGGGCGACAAGTGAAGAAAAAACTGCACTGAAGTTGCTTCGGCGTCTCCTGAGAAGAAGCAAACAGTGTCGTCACCAGCGGCAAAGCCAACTATGTTAGTATGGAAACTAAAACCCGCGGGGTAAACATGCCTCGTCGGGTTAACTCTTACACAGATATCAGCGTTATCTTCCGTAACACTGTGGAATCCACAGCCGTCCTTCCTACCGAACTGATGTTGAATGACCTCCAATGGTTTAAGATATGATGGGACTTGTCCCATCGGGTTTTCCCGGTGCTATCTTAAGATGATGAGACTGAGTACCGTCCCAGTTGGCGTGCCGAACATTCGACCTCACCTGCTGCGTGCACTCCCTTCTACCCCGGAAGAACGCACCTAACTATTGGAGTTTGCGTTCAAACTCAAGTAATATTAGTGTCCAGCAGGATCATCCGATTGCGGAGTATCTGAAATTAAAGGAAACAGGCGAACGACCGGAGAACAATGTCTTCGGTTAGTGGATTGTCGGATGGTCAACCAGTGGTCCATTTCCGTCCAGCCTGTGCGCAAACTAGGATCACACAATCCAGGACTTACCATACTGAATTACTGCAGGTAGCGCAAAGCAACATGCGTAGCCTAAGGAACAATATGTATGAGTTAGGTCTGCATGCAGACGGGTCTCATTTAAACATACTCGCATTCACTAAAATGTGGTTGTCTCAGGATAACACGGACTGTGAAGTACATGTAACTGGCTACGCACAGTTTATGTCTGATGGCTCCGTTAGTCGACAAGGCGGTGGTTTGTTCCTTACGTGAGCTTTGAACTTGATATTTCGGAGACCATCATGTGTCAGTCGGCGGACAAAACTGTCGAAGCTCTATCGGCTGTTATTAGCACTTCCACAACTTTAGTTACAGTTGTGGTGTCCATATATTTTACCATTGACATGCGACACATCGATGAAGCACCCAGTGTTGTAGCCGAAGGTTTGTATTGCATTGGTTCTCACGAGGTTTCGTGTCAACCAATCAACCTAGAAGACACGACTGTCCATCAAGAGAGATCCTGAGTTTGAGCATTTGAAATTAAATCCCTATATCAAACTTTCTCAACTGCTTGTTAGTAACTCGGACTCACAAATGTAATGTGATATATTTGCAAAAAAACCTACATTTTCAGTCCCGCAACAGTATCGGCGAGTTGCTTTTGACCACTTGCACGGAATTTCGCATCCGAACCACCATCAAACTGATCACAGGCCGCTATATTCGGCCGAACATACGATCTGAGACCTAGCGGTGAGCGGGACACTGTATTGCTTGTCAGAATAGCAAGATACACTGCCACGCGATTATTGTTCCTGGAACATTTCTGCCATCCGAAGTTCGATCCAAACATGCCCATATTGACATCGCTGGACCTCTGCCACCATCGGACGGTCTTAATTACATGTGAAAATCTGTTGATGGTATCACACGGTTAACACACGCCGCGCCTCTACGAGACGTCTCAACATGAACTTTCCTAGAAAGTTGGATATCCGTGTTTGGCGCCTCCGTCATTGTCTCCAAGGGTGGATGAACTTAGTTTAGTTTTGCCGTTTCACGACCTTAACCGAATGCTTATGTTCTCATCTGTGCGCGAGAGCATATCATCCGGACGCTAACGGTTTAATCGAGCGTTTACATCGCCAACTCCAAGCTGCACTTGCTGCGACGCAATCGAATATGCAGTGGTTGGAGCGTCTACCGGTCATTCTCCTCGGCATCCACAAAACTGTAAAGGAAGTTATCGGTTGTTGTCCGCCCGAATCAGCTGTTGGTATGAAGCCGATGCTTCCTGTAGAATTAGTACTGGGTTCAAAGATCATCGGCGTAATCAATCCTACGTCAAGTTCAAGTGGGACCGGAACAGTAGGAGAATCCCGTGATTGTTCCACCTTGTAAAGCGTCTGATCCCAGAGTAAAATCTGTGGGGCGGTAAGCAAGGGAGCCAAATAAACACACATTGTACACTCTAGGTCAACCAAACAAGGTCCACGTGCCCTGCACTAGCAGTCCCCGCTGTACCGGCCACGTGAAATAAAGTCATCACCATTATACACGTAAGCTAGAGGTGGGAAACACCTCAGCTACTGTGCCGCAATACACAAAGGAAAAGGAAAATAAATAAAACAGTTGCATGCCAGCTGAGCTACCAGCAACGGATAGGCATCGTTTCGGTAAGCTACCAGCCAGCTACTAGGCAAAAAGAAAAATTATTGTTTTACACTACGAAATGTGATCGTAGGTGGAGGGGGAGGCTAAAAGGGATGGGGAAGAACAAAGAAACTCACAGCATGAACGCCACTGAGATCGGCTCCTTGCCATGTCAGCAAGCGCATCCAACCAAACGTGTTCATCGTCTTTTGGACCCCAACCAGGGAGCCGGGACGCTCCAACCGAGGCCAGCTTCGAAGTGAGGGCCTTCATTCCTCTTGACCAAGTCATCGCTTGGCCACCCCTCCTCTTCCTACATCCACATCACCGGTGTGCAAACAACACACATCGTGGAAGTCGGTGGGCTGGCATGCGCAACACGTGGCCCAACCATTGGAGTCTGGTGCGTTAAATGACGGTGCTGAGCGGTTCATTCCCTTTTCCTGGGCCGTAAACAAGGCGTCGAACACGCTCGTTACTCACGCGGTGTTCCCACCAGATGTGAGCCAAACTGCGAAGCCACCGATGGTCGAACGTAACTAGCCTCTTCATGTCCGCCGATCTTAGGGTGCCAGGTTTCGCAACCGTATAGCAGGGTCGAACCTACCGCCACATTGTACACTCTACCCTTCAGGGCGAGAGTAATGTCGCGCCGTCGCCATAGGTGGCGAAGGTTAACAAAAACACTTCGAGCTTTCGCTATACGGTTCGTGATCTCGTCTTCGATCCCAAGGGCGCTTATACAACTTCCCAGATAGTGGAAGTTCCGAACGACTTCGAGCTGGTCCCCACCAAGGGTCAGCGTAGGAGGCAGTCCAGTCCAATCTTAGAGGAACGCTTTGCATTTCGATGGTGCAAAGCAAAGCGCGAAGCGGCTGACAGCCAGTGCTAATTTATCCAGCGCGGCTTGGCACGTCTGGGGGCTGTCACAGATGAGGGAAATGTCGTCTGCATACTAGACGCAACGCTAGATGCGGTTCCTGCGTGGGATCAGATCAAATTGTACATAACATCCATGCTTATGCATGGAGCAGAAATATCTTTAACAACTGCTTTTGATCGTGTTTATCTTTCCGAACAGTAAAGCAGGGATAAATACAAACGTTTCGTGGGCCTCGACATTTTTGAAGGCAATAGTTTGGGTCTCCGTAGCTTATGTACGAATTCTGCGTTTTTCACCTGCTACCGCTGCCAAACCTTGAGGTGCCTGATTCCATTAGTAAACGATCAATCTATTATGCAAATGGATTGTGTTATTTTCGATGGAAAATGCACCACTAGAGGAAATTTGATCCATTTTCTTTGGTCACATGACCGCATTTCGAGCATCCATTAGTAGCGGGCTTGTGGAAAGAAATAAGCAAGCCAAAATTAGATCGTAAAAGTGGAGGGTAGAAACAAGGGAAATAACAGTAGTGGCTAACAATTTAGCCTTTCTTAGAAAAGTGCGACTGAAAGGCCGGCCCACTTAACTAGAAAATACACTAATATTGGAAAATGGAGCCAAAATATAGCCCAGAAACAGCATACCAGAACTGCAAACCTGGCGCGAATTTCAAAGTGTAAATCTCCAAACAAGCGGAATCAACGCCGTTTTGGAGCCGAAATGTTAACTAAAACAGGACAACAATGGGCGGTCTAGGACAAACCCTAGGCGCTGGTTGCGACAAAGGTAAAATAATTAAGCTAGGTGCAGTGGTTATGGAGATATTTGCATTTTTAGCGGTCGGCTGCGGATAGCGCCATTTTCGAGCCTCCATTGAGTTCATTGAGTTCATTGAGTTGTAGAGAGCAGAAAGGAAATCCCTTGTCAGCCCCGTCGATTCCGTATCATACTGGGTTTGATGCGTGTCGTTGCGTTACGACGTTGATCGAGGGTTCGTCGTAATTGCAGTGACAGCCTCAAGCTTCCAGCATTCTCAGCGCATGTTTGTCTAGCAGCCGCTTGAAACTTTCCTCGGATGGAGCGTCTGCAATTGCTTCCCGTAAGCTGTTCCAGTCATTCACCACTCTAGTGGACAGGGAGATGTCCTTGCGAATTTTGTGTCTTCTTTGCTTAAACAGCTTCCATGTGTGCCCCCGGGTGGAACAGTCATTGTTGAGCCGGGAGAATTGTTGTAACTCACTTCCACGTTCCCCTCGGAGGATGCGTCTAGTGTAGATGAGGTCACCCCGGCGACGGCGGAGCTCGAGGGAGAACAGATTTAGCTTTTGGAGTCGAATGGGGTACGGGAGATCACGTAGCCCCAGAACAGCTTTTGGTGCACGTCTCTGAACCATTTCCAGCAGAGCGCTTTCAAAGTTTGAAAGCGGATGGCCAGCTGTTAGGCTATATTCTAAGACTGGACGGACGTACAAAGTGAACAACGGTCGAAAAATCTCGGGAGTCATTCGAGCGAATGATCTTCTTAAGGCACCTACCAGTCTCCTTCCAGTGGCCACCTTCTTTAAAGTGTCCTGCGTCGTTCTAAGGTCAGAAGTCATGATAAAACCCGAGATTTCTCTCGTGGGTGGTATCCCTAAGGAGAAACCCACCAATGTGGTATGCACGGTAGGGTTCGGTGCCACCCACTGGGAGAACAGCGCATTTATCTCGGTTTACTGGCAGTTCCCACCTGATGGACCATTCGTGTAGCTGGTCTAGAGCCCCTTGTAATCTGTCCGCATCCTCTATGCTGGATACTGTTAACCAAAGCTTGAGGTCATCTGCGTAGATCAAGCAGTCGGTTTGTAGCGCAGTCGGTAGGTGGTTAATGTATAGTTTGAAGAGCTCTGGTCCAAGCACTGATCCTTGGGGAATGCCACTAGTCATGGGCACTGGAGCAGAGAGGGTTTGGTTCACTTGTACGCGCATTGTCCTACCCGTTAAGAAATCGGCAATCCAGGAGAGAAGATTTCCCGTAATGCCAATTCCCTGGAGTTTATGGAGCAGTCGTACGTGTGGAACCTTATCAAAGACTTTACTAAAGTCAATGAATATTACATCAACCTGTTTTCGGGTATCTATGGCTTCTGCCCATGTTTCCCTGGCGATGAGTAAATTAGTGATGCATGAGCGTGCGCTCCGGAAGCCATGTTGAGCAGGTGAGGTGAGGTTTAGATGCTCACAGTGTAGCTGGTGAGCGCACTTGACTATCCGTTCCATGGTTTTGCATACGACTGATGTCAGACATATTGGCCGGTAGTTGGCTGGGTCTTGTTTGTTTTCCCCTTGTATTTGGGCAGAACGGTGCCTGCTTTCCAGCCTGTGGGTAGGCAGCCGACTTCGAGGGATTGCCGAAACACTTGGCAGAGAGGGACGGCGACGCACTTAGCTATCGTTCTAAGGAAGCTGGGATGCAATCCGTCCGGGCCTGGGGAGGAGTTCGGGTCCAGTACGAGAAGTAGTTTAGTGACTACTTCGGGGTTAAGTTCAACTTGGTCCATAGAGGAGTGGTGTGCAGGCAAACAGTTGTTGAGCAATGGTGACTTCACTGAGTAGACCGAGGAATATTGCGCAGCCAATAGTTTGCTTTTTCATCATCACAGTAGAGGACGGTACCTTCCTTAACAGAGGATAGAGCTGGGATTCCACTACCAGTTTTGGCATTTCACTTCAAGTAAGCAAAACGTTTCTTGGGACAGTTTTGGGATTCCGTGGCCTGTCTATGTTCATATTGTAGCCTTTTGTCTCGTTTTCTCAAGGTGCATAGGTTTCTGACAGTTTTGTACCCTAAGTAGCTGGATGTCTGTCCTGTGCTCTTGAAAGGATCCCATAGTTTTCGACTCTTATCATTAGGGATCTTACTTCTTCATCAATCCATGGGGTCCTTTGGATGGTGGTCTGCTCTTGCAGTTTGGAACAAACTGTTCAATGAGCCGCACCATCATAGGTCGTAGGCGTTCCCATGCGTCATCAAGCTCTAAGGATTGCGGGATACTCCAGTCCCTGTTACTTGCAGTCGTTCTTAATCTGGGCTGGTCAGTACGCCAGACATTTCGACGCAGTGTCCCCTGATCGTGGATTGTGAGGCGTCGTGTCCACGAAAAGGAGACTGTACAGTGATCACTCGTCCCAAGAGGTTGGAGGAGCGTTAGGTCTGAGACATCAGATGGTGCCGAGGTGAGAACCAGGTCGAGAATGTTTGGTGCCTGACCAGGGACCATTCGCGTTGGTGTCAAGACATGCTGTGGCAGGTTGCACTCGTGAACGGTATCAAGGAGATCAACTTCAGAGGAGTCAGGTGAGAGATCTCTGTGAAGTAGATCCCAGATTACGTTGTGGGCGTTGAATTCCCCCAAAAGGAGACAAGTTGTTCCTCTGCTGTTGGTTCGCACGGAACGTAGTAAGTGTGAGCCAGGTGCTGCAGGGGCTCTGTAGACCACCCCGACCATCAGCGACTGGTATCCGTCATGAATTCGGCACCAGAGCATTTCCGACATATCGTGCTTGTCACAATCGGGTTCGACAATGTGGGCCTTGAGATAGTGCTTTGTGTAGAGGATTACTCCTCCTCCAGACTTCCCACCAACGGGATCGCAGCGAAGTAGCTGATATCCTGAAGCATGAACCTCCGAGTCAGATATGTCAGATGAAAGCCAGGTTTCGGTGAACGCCATTAGGTCCGGTTGCCATTCAGAGATAAGGAGTGGAATCTCATCTAGCTTGTTGCCGAGACTGCGCACATTCGCGAGTATTACCCGTAGTCCGTTCTTTATGTTTGAGGTAGTGGAAGAAGGAGGATTGGCCTCCATGGAGCTCTCTGAGTTTTCTTGACTACGCGAAAATCCACTATGTGTAGATCTGTTTCTCCAATTGCGCGTCGAGTTCGCAGCTCGCAGACAGCTTGCCTCAGTCGGACTCGGTCCTCCGGGAAGAGGTCTTTCAGAACGTAGAAGGTTTCTCCCTTGAGGTGCGGGGTCCGTCTCAGGATGCGTTGGTATTCTTCTTCATCCTGACGGACGATTTTCAGAGGACGAAACTTGGCTGGGTCCTCTTGTTTTCTGCCAAGGCGAAAAGCAGAGATTAGGTTTATTCCTTGCTCATGCTCATCAAACAACATGGAGACCATTCGTTTAAGGAATGCTTGGTTGTCGAGCATCCTTTCAGCTGGAGTCTCTTTGTTGGGTTCTGGGACGTTTGTGATTATCAGGCAGCGGTTGCCAACAGGCCGCTTGTCTTGTTCCAGTGATGCTGGCTTTGGTGGACATTTCTTTTCTCTGACAAGTTCCTCAAGCTGCGCTACTCTATTTAAGACGAGCTTTAGTTCTACGTTTTTGGTGCTTGATGTTATCTTGGGTCGTGAGGAAATCTTCTTTGAGGCCTTGTTCTCAGCTGTGGTTGTCCATGTTTTTGCCGAGGTGCTAGCGCTCGTGACTGCGGCATAGGCTTGGGCTTATGCATAAGCCCATTCCCGTTCTCACTAGGCAATGGTGTTAAGTCCAGCGTGCCGGACGTCGCGCAGCTTTGTTTCCCTTTC
>OX104064.1:157909027-157924373 GCA_944474145.2 Dicrocoelium dendriticum | reverse complement strand
TGGAATACGATTGTAAACAGTTACAGAACACCTGCGAAACACGTAGCTCAGCCATCGGAGTCTGGTGCGTGATATAATGGTGCTGAGCGGTTCACTAGCTCTTCCCGCACCAAATACGCGACGCCGAACAGGCTCATTGCTCACGCGGTGCTCCCACCAGACATGAGCTAAGTTACGAAGGCAGCGTTGCTCGAACGTGACTAGCCTCTTTATGTCTGTCAACCTGATGGGCCAGGTTTCACAACCGTATAAGAGGGTTGAACGGACGGCTGCATTATAAACTCCGCCCTTCAGGATGAGAATGATGTCGTGTCTGGCCAGTATCGGAAATTGGTAAAAACACCTCGAGTTGTCGCTATATGGTTGGTAATCTCAGCTTCGATCCCAAGGGCGCTAATATAGCTGTCCAGGCACTTGAATTCCTGAACGACTTCTAGCTGATCACCACCAAAGGTCAGCGCAGGGGTGCATCCTTGCCAACCTTGGAAAAGAACTTTGCATTTCGTTGGAGCAAAACATAGCCCAAAACGATTGACAGCCAGTTCTAATCGGTACAGTGCAGCCTGGCACGTTTGGGCACAGTCACATATGTGGGCAATGTCGTCCGCATACTCCAAATCAAGAAGTCGCTCAAGAGGAAGTAGCTCTACACTTTCTAGGTCGTGTCCAGCGAATGCTGTTTCCATGATTCCATCAATAGCGAAGCTAAAGTGGAAAGGTGACAGCGGTCAACCTTATCTCACACCGCTGGAGATATTGAAGGGCGGTGACAGTTTGCCATAAACCAATCTGCCCGAACTACGCGCGTACAGCGCTTTCATAATGTTTACATATTTAGCGGGCACACCAGTTCTCAGCAGATAGTCGCATAGGTCACATCCATTCACCGAGTCGGAGGTACCTTTGATGTCAAGAAACACGACAACAGTGGGTCGCCAATAAATATGGCCATACTCCAGCAATTGAGGTAAAGTAAAGATGTGGTCGATACAGCCTCGATTTGGAGGAAACCCGGCATGCTCTATGCGAAGCTAACATTCACGAGTGCCCGCCAGTCTGTAGAGAACGACAGACGCAAGCAATTTAAAGGAAATTGGGATCAGACTGATCCCTCTATGATTGCTGCATTGGAACGGGAGCCTCTCTTGAAAATTACACTATAACGGAGTGGCTTCAGTCTGTCGGACAGTTTCCTGCTCCCAAAGTTCCGTTAGCAACGCGTGTAAATCATCCAGAAGAGTAGGTCCGCCGAATTTGTAGATACCCGGGTGAATTCTATCTGCCCCTGCAGTCTTATTCAATTTCAACAGTCTGATCTCACGTTTGAATTCTGCGCCTGAGGACGGATTCACGGGGATGACCCAGGGGATAGAGTGATCAATGGCCGGTGGAGAAGCCGACAACGCTAAGTGACTGAACTGCTTTTCAAAGTGTTCAACCCAACGCTCCAAGCGTTTTGATAAGCTGCAGATCAGCTGTCCACTCTCGTTGCGTATGGTCTCATTAACACCAGGTCTCTTGCTGCGCACTTCCCGATGGTTATCAAGGGCAGAGGCTGTTTCCATCTCCGATGCACGAATACCACCAGGCTTCGCAGTCTCTTCAAGCCAGCACGTAGTTTCGCCACGAGAGCTTTGCGAGTCTCGTTATGTTCCTTTCCAGCATGAATACGTCGGTGAGCATCGATAATTTCCAGAGACGATGTAGAGACCCAATGTCCAGGTTGGCAACTTGAGTTGACACATGAAGACATGCCTGCTCAAAGTAACGTCTAGCGAATATGCGACCAATGATCTTCAACGGTTTTCAGTGAGAGCTTACCCAGCCTGGATGTCAGAGCAATTTGATAAGCATTCAGAACATCTGGCTTCCCCAGTTGCTTCCCCGAAACGCACACACAAGAGCGTCATCGGAGTCCACGCTCGTACTCCAAATGGAGCGACAGTTTCGGAAGCATGCTCTCAAGCGGTAACTGATTGCGATGTGATCGACTTGCGTCCATGACTGGTCCGAGTGCTGTGTCGAAAATTGGCGTTCGCGAGAAAGAGATGGGCGTCTTCATACAGGTGTAGCAACTGCTCACCGTTATTATTACGATAGCCTACACCATGTTGGCCACCCAGATGAAGCTCATCAGCGGACAATTTGCTGACTTGGACGTTCAGAGCACCAGCAAACACCACGGTATCCGTACCATTTCTGGAACAGAGGACCATGTTCGGTTGTTAATAGAATTCATCTTTCACCGAAACTATTACAAGCTAACTGGTGTTTCGCACTTATAGCTAACTTGTATAATGATGGCCATACTGCCGTCAGTATCAGGTGGCGCACAGTAGACCATGGTCGTCGGTCAATTAGGAGGTGCCTAGATTCGGACCACTCTCTAGCGTGCCTACTCCTGCCGCTTGCGTTTCCTGCTTCAAAGAAGCGCTTGACTCTTAAACTCTACTTGAAATTGAACTAGCAGCTCGTAATTCAGCATCGCCACAAAGAACTGGATCACCATTCGTCATTGATGACTGAGGCTGATGAAGATGATGATGCAGATTGGAATCGTCTCGAAGAATGCTCTTGACGCATGCTGTACGCTAGCTTGAGACCATCAAAGTGTGAACGGATTATTGAGGCATCGACGAGTTTAATCGGAGCACATAAACAGGTTCCAGTGGGTAGTCAGCGTGTCCGTAACGCCATGGAATGACGACTGGCAGTCATAGAATTGACTGGGAACGTGGGTCGGCAGAAATGACGAGTGTTAATTGGAACAACTAAGTACACTTTCAGTTCATCCGGAAACCTAGTAAAAGAAGATCCTCAGTAACTGAGACAATAGGTGACAAAGATGGATAGCTGGTCCACGGTCAACAGTGTCGACAAGCCCACGAGGAACTCTCTAAAGGGTTGCTGAGACACTGCCGCTTGATGAATCAACTGTTACTATAGGCCCCTAGATCTACCATGTCCATCTGAGGGCCTGTGTTGAACACCACTGCATCGATTGGCAGATCAAGAGAGCATGCTATCAGAAACCAGTTAGATAGCTGTACATCACAGGGGAACAACATGGCAAAAGTGAGTGTTTTTCATATGTTGCAGATAGCACACCTGAGTGTTCTGTATTCTAGTTCTTAATTAGCGATAATAGCTTAAGATTGCGAGAAAACAGTTGTCCGAACGACCAGAGAGATTATACAATCGGTGGTCAGTGTTCGCTGAGCTCGGATGTATGGCTGCAAATGTTTTGTCACCAGTCGAGGTGACATGGTCAGTGCGCGCTTATGTAGCGGAGCGGCGGGTACTAAGCGGCAGTGAGTGTGAGTGATAGATCTTCTAGGCAGACGAAATGTCAATCTAAGTTTTAATCGTTCGACGGGCACATGCCCATCGAAATGGGTCTCTGACTCGTGCCTCGTAGCGTAAGCACGCGTGCCTCTTCCGTTGACGTTATTCGGTTGACGCATTTGTCCGGCGTTCTGTTCCGTTAGATTTGGTTGACTAATTCGGAGATCTTTCATCCGTATTGCTGCATATATAGCATCGAGTTCAATGTGTCGGTTTATTGAAGTGCCTGTAGAATATCACGCCTCCAAGAGTTCTCCAGCTTGTCGCGAATTTCCGCGGGCTAGGATTCTTACGTTCTCTAGGTCGCAGTGGTGGCTTTGGTCTTCTTGCATGGTAACCAGTGAACGCGAGTCGTGTCTCCGTATGGCCATTTTGTGTTCATTGATCCGTGTTGGATATTTCCTTTCAGATTTTCCGATGTAGCGTTTGTCACACTCTTTGTAGTTTGTTCTGTAAATGACATCATTCTGACTGTTATTCGACTTTGCTTTTCGGCTTTTAAAGCAATCATTTCGAAATACTAGTTGATTTGTGGGCTACCAAGATTCCATGTGGTCGTAGCAATTTGGACATTAGTTCAGACATGTTCTTGATGTAAGGAATCGCTACCCGTTTATCTATGTGCTCCCGTTGTAGTTGTTGAGGCACTCTTTAGGCTCTTTCTGACGAAATTTCTGGCGTACCCCTTGCTTTGCAATACTCGGCATAGACGGTTCTCTTCCTTCTTCTTCAATTCTGTCGTGCTGCGGTGTGTTTCGATCCTACTGAAAAGGCTTTGAATGCAACTAATGGAGGAAATTCGTGGTAAGCTAGAGAACTCTTAGAAGTATGGTATTCTACAGGCAATTCAGTAAACCGACACATTGAACTCGATGCTATATATGCAGCAATACGGATGAAAGATCTCCGAATTAGTCAACCAAATCTAACAGAAAAGAACGCCGGACAAATGCGTCAACCGAATGACGTCAACCGAAGAGGCACGCGTGCTTACGCTACGAGGCACGAGTCAGAGACCCATTTCAATGGGCATATGCCCTTCGAACGATCAAAACTCAGATTGACAGTTCGTCTGCCTAGAAGATCGATCACTCACACTTACTGCCGCTTAGTACCGCGCCGCTCCGCTACATAAGCGCGCACTGATCATGTCACCTCGACTGGTGACAAAACGTTTGCCGCCAAACTGTCGAGCTCAGCGAACGCTCTGAGCACCGATTGAAGAACCTGAGCTACCAACATTTGCTTCTATATCGCGGATTATTCCATTGTATTAAAAAAGTCTGGATTTTGGATAATTTAGAAGCATGTGAACAATCCGTCAACAACTCGGTTCACGTGAGAACAGTTGGAAGTTCTTTTGCTAAAACTGAAATACCGAATAACGCCGAAGAAGGTGAAGATGCCCCACACAAAGATTAATTTTGAATATCTATACGATTAACACAGCGACCTTTCGCCGAAATCAACGGATGATGCAGGATGGTTTCAGTCAAAATTGATGGATATCTCGAACTACTTCCTGAACGCGCATATTAGCCAGAGAGGTTGCTTGAAGCCGGAACTCCAGATAGCAATCAAGAAGCTGAAGATGAACCACGTAATTTTCCTGCTGCCGGATAAAGGAACGAGTGAGGTAATACTGGACAAAGCTGATTACATCGCAAAAATGGAGTCCATTCTCGGAGACGGACGCAAGTTTCGCATTGTCAAGACGCTGCACAACATCTTGGTGGAGAAGCAAATTGCAAGGCAACTACAAGTTCTATTCCTCCATGGTTATATCTCCGAGTCGTAATATAGGCAGCTAAAACCGACAAAGACGGAAAGACCAAGGATGAGGGGTGCAAAGCTGCACAAGGCGGGGATCCTATCACGCCCAATAATGTGCATGAATAACTTACCATACCACAAAGTAGCCCTGTGGTTGGCAAATCTTTTAGAACCAGTACGTAAGCTCCTAAACACGCATTGTTTGAAAGACTCCTTTGAAATGGCCAATATACTGAAACAAACAACGCCCGACGCAGAGCTCATGCATTCCATAGACGTGGACTCGCTTTTCAAGAATGCGCCCCTGCGTAAAACGGTCGACGACCTATGCCAATTCCTTTTGAGTCAGAACCTATGTAGGCCAGCCCCATGGAGTACCTGAGAGACATGATCCTGTTGTGTACTGAGAATGTGCGATTTGAGTTTGAAGGGAAGGCGCACAAACACATCGACGATGTCGATATAAGCAGTCCTCTAGGACCAGTTCTGGCGAATATATTCTTAGGCATGATCGAAAGGAAAACTGTTGCCTGCATACGTGAAGTGAAGCTTTACAAGCATTAGGTAGACGACATTTTCGGTTTCCCAAATGATGAACAATTCAACCGTATTTTGCCCTCCTGAACTCAATTCACACTAATCTTTCTGTATCACAGGATGGAACAAGAGGACATCCTGCTGTTTTTGGACGTGCTCATCAAAAGAAGGACCGATGGCACACTGCAGCGCACAGTATACATAAAAGCGACCTAAAGGGACAATACCTACATTTCCCCGACTTTCCCCCGGTTGAATACAAGCGCGGCCTCGCAAAACGCTATTCTACAGGGGCATGCGAATTTGCAGTTTGGAAATGCTTAGGGTTGAAGAAGAGCTTTTATACCGGACTCCGCTATCCAGTGGATATCAGGAGAAGTTCATTCAGATCCATAGCAGTCCCCAAAGGAGAAGTTGCCAGTATTAACAGCGGAGAAGGATGGTTATTTGTTCTTACTGTTCAAGGGGATCATGTGGCAAATGATGTTGATCACAAGCTCAGGTCCGCTCTAATGCGCATCTACACTACAGCCCAACTACGACTAATCGACACTACAAGAAGGATTCCTCTCCACAGCCGTCCGAGAAGCTCACCAATCAGTTCGGCCTCTAACATCATTTACCAGTTCACTTGCAGTTGCGGTGACACATCGGCAGGACTGGTCGCTAGCTGGCTGAAAGAGTGGCGGAACACTTCCCAATGGGGCTACGGCAATTGCATCTCATCAAGGTGGAGTGAACCAAATAATGAACAGGAACCGTGTCGTCTATCACTAAGCACTTAATGACGACTCGCCACCAGGTGAACCCATTCCATTCATTTAAGGCGCAATCGCGCAACTGACACCCGTTATTGGCCGTTAGCGAGGCGCTATTGATAAAGTTGAATTGTCCCGCGCTCTGTGCCCAGAAAGAGTTGAGGCAATCAATTAGATTGCCATGGACCTGATTACGTCAATCACATCAATTTTGTGTGTTTATCGATGTTACTACGTGCGTACCGTAGTTAATGCGTATGTTGTTCTGTTTGTGTTGCGTCGTGACTGACGAGAGCAATCGTAATGTTAATATATCGCATCCTATGTTTTCTTACTACGTTAATGAGGAGGACTGTGTTACAAATTACGCCAATCGTTGGAATAGCGCCATAATTATTGGTGACCCGCTGTAGTAGTGTTCTTGGACGTCAAAGGTGCCTTCGAATCGGTGGATCGATGTACCCTTAGAGAATGTTTGCTTTTGAAATGTGTGTCCAATGAACATGTAACTGTCACAGGAGCGTTGTATGTGCATAGTTCGAGCAATGAGGGTTTGTTGCAATCTGTCGCCACACATCAACATCTCAAGCAGTGTGAGATAAGATTGCCCACTATCACCTTTCCACTTTAACCTCCCACTGAATAAGTCATGGAAACGACGTTCGCTGAACATGATCCACAATATGTGAAGCAGCTTCCAAGCATAATCTCAATCATTAGGCATAATATAACCTTTTGAGAAACAATAGCTGGCTGTTAGCACTCCGGAACGATGTCCATCCGTTACTGGTGACAGCCACCATGCATCTGTTGCATAATTTTTCCTTTTCTTCGTATTGCGTCAATATAGCTGAGGTGTTTTCCACCTGCAGCTAACGTGCACAATGATGATGACGGAGCAGATTCCTGATGATTAAGTTATTGACTTGGTGTGCTGACGACGTCGTCTATTGTTTGTGACGGTTCCAAAACGTATCAAGCAGCACTGGACTGATAGGCACTTGCTTTCAGTCGTTTTGGGCTATGCTTTGCACCCACGAAATGCAAAGCCCACCAAGATTGGAAGGGACTCACCCCTGCGTTGACCATTGATGGCGTTCAGCTTGAAGTCGTCCAGAAATTCAAGTATCTCGGTGGCTACATCAGCGCCCGGGGAATAGATAGGGTCACGAACCGTATAGCGAAACGTCGAGGAAGTTTTGCCCATCTCCGCCACCTATGGCCTCGGCGCAACATCACTCTCGCTCTGAAGCGCAGAGTTTATAATACAGCCGTCCATTTAACCCTCCTGTACGGATGCAAAACCTGACCCATCAAGTCAACAGACATAAAAAGGATAGCCACATTCGAGCATCGCTACCTTCGCATCGTAGCTCATGTATGACGGGAGCACCGCGCGAGCAATGAGCGTGTTCAGCGTCGTATATTTGGTACAGGAAAAGCGAGTGAACCGCGCAGCACCGTTAAAGCACGCACCAGGCTCCGATGGCTGGGTCACGTGTTACACATGCCAGCACACCCACTCCCGCATCGTGCGTTATTTGCGTGACTGGAGTGTGGATGGAAGAAGAGGCGGGGAGGCCAAGTGAGGACTTAGTTCAGAAGTATGAAGATGCGCACTTCGAAGTTGGTGTCGATTGATGTCTCTCGACTGACTGGTTGGGGGCTGAAGGACGATGAACACTTTTGGTTGGATACACTTATTGGCATGGAGAAGAACCGACCGCAATGACGTTTGTGTTGTATTTCTTTGCCCCCTCCCATCCCACTTATCTTACCCACCAACCACGTTCTCACACATGATGCTCCGTATGACACTACGCAAAAAAGCACGCTTTTAGACCTTAATGTGATGCGATGGTTTTCGTACCTCCGTGAATTATTGAGCTACGCTAAGTGACCCTTTACAAGTACTTTCAGTCACTCATACCAGACAGGTCAATAGTTAGGGTCAGACAAACTCCGTCTCACATCTCAATCCTCTTTGGAGGTTAGAAGAGGTCAGTGGCCCTTTTTCCTTGAAACCTAGCAATGGGAGACAACAGTCTACGGGTTATAAACTAACAGGTTGATTGCTGTAGAGCAGGAGGGCCACGCATTGTCTCTGACGGTGGTTGGTTGGATAGGGTTGTTGACATGGCAAGGAACGGATCTCAATAGCGTGGTATGAGTATCTTTGTTCCTCTCCATTCCGCTTATCTATCCCATCCAACCACGATCTCTGTCTTGAATCATAATATGTTCCACATCATCATGATACACGTTAGCTAGAGGTGTGAAACACTTCAGCTACTGTGCCGCAATACATAAAAGAAATAAAGGGAAAGTGCAACAACAGCAAGCCAGCTGCGCTACCGGTAACGGATAAGCATCGTTCCGGTAAGCTACCAGCCGGCTACTATGTAGCAAAAATATTACTATGCAAATTTATATAAGGTTAAATGGCGAGATCGTGGTAGGAGGGGGAGGCTAAGAGGGATGGGGTAGGACAAAGAAACTCACAGCACAAACGCCACTGAGGTTGGCTCTTAGTCATATCAGCAAGTGTATCCAGCCAAAGGAGTTCATCATCTTTCGGACCCCAACCAGGGAGCCGAGATACTCCAACCGAGGCCAGCTCCGAAGTGAGGGCCTTCAGTCCTCTCGACCAAGTCAGTGCTTAGCCACGTCTCTTCTTCTTCCATCCACACCTCCGGTGCACAAACAACGCACGTCGCAGGAGCCGGTGGGCTGGTATGCATAACACGTGGCCGAGCCGTTATATGTTCCAAAGCAGTATGGTACCTGTATTTGGTATTCTATGGTTAGCATCTCTCTTTTCCACACATATTGTTTTGCATTGCGGCACAATAGTTGAAGTGTTTCGCACCTTCAGCTAATGTGTAATGAAGAGTGAGAATTCGTGCTACCTATTGGTCGATCCGACATAGAGTGCGGACTTTAAAAGAACCGATGTGAAAGGAGACTCTAAATTAGATGGATGAGCTACATGTATTGATGGCAGAGGCTGCGAGATCAACGGTAGTCACTTAGCAGACAGGATAAAGATAGTTGAGAGCGGAGAAGAACAGTAAGAAGAAGAGGGAGTCTTGTCAACGGGGTCGAGAGGGCAGATGATACGCCCCGGCAGCCCACTCCGAGAGAGGGGTTTTTTGTTTAAGATGCCCTACTTCTAGCCTGACCCTTCTAGTTCCAATCTGACTCACAAGGTATTGCAGTACACGGAGCTTCTCACGAGCGACCCAACCCGAGCTCTGACTAAATAGGCCGACCCACAATGCAGTGGAGAGCAAGTCCACATTA
The DNA here is from genome assembly GCA_944474145.2 of Dicrocoelium dendriticum. Lineage (NCBI taxonomy): Eukaryota > Metazoa > Platyhelminthes > Trematoda > Plagiorchiida > Dicrocoeliidae > Dicrocoelium > Dicrocoelium dendriticum. The sequence continues at coordinate 157,914,657 of OX104064.1, read as the reverse complement.
CCATCATCAACAACAACAGCCATTTGAACTGATGCTTCGCTGCCATACAACCATGATGCCCTATGGAACAAAGAATAATAAGAGAGTGAGAAGGGAACTTCACTTAAAACCCTAGTACCGTAAGAAAACATGCAGGATCAAGGCGCCTGCACCACATGTTAACAACATACCGTCACAAACAGCTGGCTATCGTGCAACGATTAGCCGGCATCAGCGAGACAACTTTCTTGTGGCTTTCATTGCCCCGCGTCATAAGCAGTCATTACCCCGCAGATAATACACCAAACACACTTTAAACAGGAAGCCCGACCAGGAAACGGCAGCAGACGCGCCAGTGATGTCGACTACGAGCCATGTCCTGTAAAGTCTCGAGGCAAGCACAAGGCGAGTTACGTAGACTCCAGCCCGGAATGCAAGACGGACCGAGGGCAACAAGTTCGATCGTCAATGGTTTCATTTCCCATTGTTAATTCAGCTTTTGTCCACCTCAAGCCTTGCGCCACCCTATACCCGGCCTTCCTAGGTAAGCGGTGAGCAGGCATCCGTAGTAAGTACCAAAGCCAACGCAACTTGTTCAGTGCGTTCTAAGGAACTAGATTGGTTATCACTACCTAGTACACGTCTACGCACATCATCGTTGCGGACACGTTAGTGCCACCTGACACCAGCAATGCTCCGCGGACAATGATGATCAAATACACGAAGACGTCTCAGATCATCAGACCGAAGTGGCCGTCGCAATCCCATAAAGCGGGACGGCCTTCACTGTGGCCGCGTAAACATGGTCTTTCAGACGGAGTGAAACTGTTTTCTGAAGCCAAAGATGTCGCATATTCAAGAAAGTAGTCCTGGCTTTTGCAATACGTGAACTGACTTCAGTTTCTAAGCACCTATCCTTGCTGATGCAGCTGTCAAGGTAAATGAATCGATTAACCACCTCGATTTCACCGTTATCAAGGGGCAAGGGGTCATCAAGTGGTTGGTGGTCCTGCAGCAATACTGTGCACTTTGAAGGCGCGAAGCGCATACCAAATAACGGGACCACACTAGACAGGCTATTCAGGGTTGATTATGTCGCCGCAACACCGTCAAAAGGCAAGACGATATCGTCCGCATAAAGATCAACTCATAATGATCATAATACACGTAAGCTGCAAGTGAAAAACACCACAGAATTTGTGTCGAAACACAAAAGAAAAAATCAACAGAGGCACGTCGGCTGAGTCCCCAGTAACGGATGGACATCATTCTGGAGAGCTAACAGCCGGCTATCGTGCCTAACGAATGAAATCGTGATTGGATGGAAATCTAAAGAAGAGGGGGGTGGACAAAGAAACTCACAACACAAACGCCACTGGAGCCGGCTCTTCGACGTAGCAGCAAGTTTGTCCAACCTAACGTGTTCATCGTCCTTAGGACCTAAGCCAGGCAGTCGGGATGCACCAACCGACGTCAACTTCGAAGTGAGGGAGTGCATACTTCTTGACCAGGCCATTGCTTCGTCTCCCCTCCGCCTCTTCCATCCAGACCCCGGGCGCGCAAACAAAACACGATGCGGGAGTCGGTGGGCTGGCATGCGTAACACGTGAGCTAGCCATCGGAGTCTGGTGCGTGATATAATGGTGCTGAGCGGTTCACTAGCTCTTCCCGCACCAAATACGCGACGCCGAACAGGCTCATTGCTCACGCGGTGCTCCCACCAGACATGAGCTAAGTTACGAAGGCAGCGTTGCTCGAACGTGACTAGCCTCTTTATGTCTGTCAACCTGATGGGCCAGGTTTCACAACCGTATAAGAGGGTTGAACGGACGGCTGCATTATAAACTCCGCCCTTCAGGATGAGAATGATGTCGTGTCTGGTCAGTATCGGAAATTGGTAAAAACACCTCGAGTTGTCGCTATACGGCTCGTACTTTCAGCTTCGATCCCACGGGCGCTAATATAGCTGTCCAGGCACTTGAATTCCTGAACGACTTCTAGCTGATCACCACCAAAGGTCAGCGCAGGGGTGCATCCTTGCCAACCTTGGAAAAGAACTTTGCATTTCGTTGGAGCAAAACATAGCCCAAAACGATTGACAGCCAGTTCTAATCGGTACAGTGCAGCCTGGTACGTTTGGGCGCAGTCACATATGTGGGCAATGTCGTCCGCATACTCCAAATCAAGAAGTCGCTCAAGAGGAAGTAGCTCTACACTTTCTAGGTCGTGTCCAGCGAACGCTGTTTCCATGATTCCATCAATAGTGAAGTTAAAGAGGAAAGGTGAGAGAGGGCAACCTTGTCTCACACCGCTGGAGATATTGAAGGGTGGTGACAGTTTGCCACAAACCTTCAATCTGTAGGATTCCCTTAATTTCCCCAGAGTGAGGCACTGAGGTGTGGACGATACCTAGGCTAACCTGCTGAGTGACAACACGGATTTCACTTCCATCAACTACATAACGCGTGTGGAGACTAGCACCTCCAATGCGGAGGACGGAACATTTCGCCTGGTTTATAGGCATCAACCATGAGGTTCACCAATCCCAGAGCTTATCCAAGGCACTCTGAAGTGCCTCAGAGCCACCAGGGCTATCCACAATATTCCAGAGCTTGAGGTCATCAGCAAACAATAGCGACGGTACTCCAAGCTCCTGCGGTCATCATCATCATCATACACGTTAGCTAGAGGTGGGGAAGACCTCAGCTACTGTGCCGCAATACATAGAAAAAAGGAGAGAAGAAAAGCTCCTGAGGTAGGTCATTGATATAAATTGCGAAAAGCAACGGCCCTAGAACCGAGCCCTGCGGAACGCCAATAAGAACAGTTTGTCTAAGCGGAAGGCTATACCCCACGCGTACATACTGTTCTCTCTCCTCTAAGAAAGAAGACACCCATTTAAGGGCGCCTCCAGATATTCCATACGATCTCAACTCCATTGAGTCGTCGATGTGGGACAGTATCAAAGTCTTTCGGGAAGTCAACGAAGAGCGTGACGATAGCGTGACTGTTGTCTACTGCCTCAGCCAAGCTTACACGGGCTAAGTAAATTTACCAGACAAGAAAATCCCTTACGGAATCCGTGCTGTGCCGCACTGAAAAGGTTAAACTTAATCAGGTAATTCTCCACCGAATCCCTGACCAATTTTTCAAGCAATTTAACTACTACGCTTGTCAAGCTGACAGGCCGGTAGTTCGCGGGCAGATCCCTGTCACCGCCCTTAAAAATCGGACAGATGATTGCCTTCTTCCATTCCGAAGGTAAGGCACAGCTGTCGAGCGATACCGTAAACATGCATGTCAGAGGGCCACTTAGCTCAGCGGCCAATTAATGCATCAGCTTCGGATGAATTGAATCCGTGCCAGAAGCTTTGGAAGCATTTAGCCCTTGCAATAGCTCGAAAACTTGTGCCTCCGTTATACTGATTTCAGTTAGGCAAGAATCCTCCGGGACTTTTGTGACCAGCCCAACCTGAGTTAGAGAGGCTACACGAGAGAAGACACCAGTATACTGTTCGCTAAATATACAAGCCTTATCATAGTCGGTATGTCAATGGGTCGCGTCCGATGGTAGTAAAGTTGGTACAGACGAGTTTGTACCGCTGCGTCTCTTTACGTAAGCAAAGAACTTTGGATTTGTTACGGCTGTGTCAGCCAAATCCTCCTCGTACTGAAGACGAAGAGTCCTAAGATGTTGCTTACATTTATTTCTAACCGCTCCATAACTTTCGTAGGTGTTGGTTGATGGAGCCGCTTGGTAAGTTCGCCAGCACTTAGAGCGCTTCCTGAGCAGGTATTTACCTGTACGATCTATCCATGGAGGCTGCGCCCGTGTCACCCGTCTCTTAATGAGTGGGATGTGGGGAGCAGAGATCTCGGTGAGGTATGCCTTAAATTTCTCCAGGGCTGTCTCAACGGTGTTAGCCACGGTGATCGCGCAACGCAAAACTGAAGCTTTGTCTCGCATTGCGTTAAAGTCTGCCCGCCAAATATTTGGACACGCCTCAGCGGTAGCTTGTGACACTTAGAGAACATCGAAAGGATATGCAGACATGGTCACTGGCTCCTAGAGGACAGTCGTAGGCAATATCACTGACGAAATCGTGTGACTTCGCAAAAATGAGATCCAAGGTAGACGGAATTTGGTTGCGCATATATCTAGTCGGGAGGTCCACGAACTGATGCAAAGGCAGTTGCAACGTTAGCTCAAGAAGACCTGAAAATAAAGTGCCCACCGTCGAACTGCAAGATAGATAAGCCCAGCAGACTTCAGGGGGGTTGAAGTCACCCAGTATTAGACACCTATTGGCAGCCTGAGTACGAATAAATTCAATAACCTCCCTGGAGATATTTCCAGGACTTCGATATATCACTACAACTGTAAACTGAGCAGATGAAGTGCACACAATAGTCGACAAGGCTTCAACAGTTTGATCCGGCGACTGGAAAATACAGGTCCACCACACATCAAGTTTAAAACGCACATAAAGAGCGACGCCCCCACTTTGGCGGCCAACGGAGCCATCATACCTAAGCAGTGCATAGCCAGGTAAACATACTTCACCGTCTGTGATATCCGTGGACAACCACGTTTCGGTGATAGCAAGTATGTCGGGACGAGATTTGTCTACAAGTAGACCCACCTCGTGTACCTTGTTCCTTAGACTACCCACATTACTAAGCACTACCCGAAGGAACTCGGCACGACCAGCCCTGGGTCGTTCGCTACCAGGAGAGGTTCTGGTAGGGCAGAATTTGACTTCCGGCTGACCACCTGAAAACCCACAAGACGAAGGCCTTGCTACCAGCCGCCCGCCTGCTCGTGAGGCTTTTGATGGCTTCCTTTAACCTCAGTCGATATGACGGTGGGAGGTCCGGCTGAACGCTGACATTACTACCCCTAAGTTTGAATGCAAAGCGAATTAACGTTTTGTGTTCCACCGAGGTTAAGAGGACTACACGAAGTAGTCGGGGTCGCTGATTTGGCGTATCGACAAGAACGTTCCCCAATCTGGTTAGCTTCCTGATAGTGACACCGGGGAAACCAGGTGGAAGCATCCTGTTGACGCAGAGATTGAACCACTGGAGGTCATCCAGTATGCGTTCCTTTGGAAGACCTGCCGCGGATTCAGTAACGTTACGAAAGAAAACGCTACTATCAGTAAAGGAATCACCTCGACGAGGCGTATTCCCTCCACGCGTCTTCGACGCGACCCGAGTTTCGACCGGTTTGGCAGATGACACGGCGCGTTTCTTCGCCAAGTGAGCTGGAGTAATTGAGGTTGAGGCTTTATGCTCTGCCTCCAACTCCCACACCGGTCTAGTCATTTCAGACTTTGCGGGTGTGGCCGAAGTCGACACGGCGCGTTGCTTCGCCAATGGAACGGGGGTGATTGGAGTTGGAGTTTTGTGTTCCACCTCCAATACCTTAATGCTTTCAGTAGCTTCAGGCTTTGAGGCAGCAAGTAGAAAGTGAGTGTGTCTGTCCGCACTGGTTACGGCGTAAGGTTCGGATCCTGTGGTAGCTAGAATCTGTAGCGATTGTAAATAATTTGCATATTTTTCATTTTCACGTTTACCTATTTCGCTGAAGGTGTTGTACAGCTTTGTTTTAACTAACTAGAGATACATACAATTGGTTTCGAGCTCGT
>OX104064.1:157827255-157908533 GCA_944474145.2 Dicrocoelium dendriticum | reverse complement strand
GTGAAGGCTGCTTGTAGAGGGTTCCGTATGATGTGGTTTATTCGCCGCTCCTTCGGTGTCCTAACGGCCAATATTTTTGTGAAGCTGTCCTCAGCTTTTGTGCGACCTCACTTAGAGTACTGTATCCAGGCTTGTCCACCTTGTCTTGTAAGGGACAAAATGGAACTGGAGAGGGTTTTGCGAGTGGGTACAAGGTTAGTGCAAGGATTACGGGGGCAAACGTATCCCGAACGTTTGCTTAGCTTGGGTATGTACTCAATGCACTACCGCAGAATTAGAGGAGACTTGATTCTCACTTACCGTATCTTGTCCTGGCTATTTAGTCCCGCCAAGCTGCCTAGTCTCCGAGATCACCCGTTGAAGCTGCACAAACAGCGTTCTGACCGGGTAAGGACGGAAACTCGCTTGTCGCGTCGAGTTATTGAACGTTGGAACGCGTTTCCGGCGCACGTGGTTAGGGAGTCTACGGTAGAGAGTTTCGAGTGTCAGTTAGATGCTCTTGGGTGGCAGTACCAAATCTTCCCCCTCTCCTAACCGACTTGTATCTTCAACTTTCCCTCCGTTCTTTTTCTATTTTCTTCTCACCTCGGTATTATCATTATTTAGCTGACATTCCTCCTCTTGTTTTCTTAGCTTACCCTTCACTCTTTTACTTCACATAAACCAGCCTGGCAGGGACTGTTGGGCAGGAAAATGTGGGCAGTAATTGGTTGGACAGGGTGTGATGCGGTCTTTGTTTTAGGCTTTCTAACATCTCAAGCAGACCTGTCAATTCCCGATCCGACGATACGCAAAAAAAGGAACATTCATGGGATTATCCTATCGTTCCGGTCCCAACTGAACTTGAGCTCAGAGCGCCGGACCGGAGGAATATTACACTTGAAAATGTCTGTAATAGCGCCTCATTTGACCTAAAAATTATTTCCACAAACTTATTTATGAATTTATAATCCGCCCACTCACTGATATGTGGACGTCGGAGCAATGAAAACTACAATTATGCGATAGTGAAAGCCCGGAGCAATCGCGTGAGTGTCGGCTTAACAGGAAACAGCTGATAGCAATCTTGGGGATGTACTGTAGGCATCTCTCTACGAATAACACAACGCTGGAAGCGCATATACATACGAGTCGTTACTACAGGTTTATGTATAACAGGAGATTAGAAGAATTGAGGAACAATAGTAGTTATCAGTTGCAGACCTCTACACGTTTCTCAGGACATCACGAATTAAGTTGTTTGTATCAAGTTATTCAAATGAACTTGCATACTTTAGCTGCAAGGTTTCAAGTTCAAGTGGGACTGGAACGACAGGATGAATTCCGTAAGTGTTCCTTCTTGAGCGGGACGTCGATCCAGGAGTTCATAAAGGTATAGTGTCTGACAAAGAGTTAGAACCGCTGCGAGTAGGACCTTAGTTCGATTGCTCACGGTCAGGTTACAAAAGGTGAAAATTAGCAAACCTGTCTGATGACACGAACGGAGGAATAGAACGCTGATCGCAAACAGAGATCCGACAACCGATGCGAAGCACACACAACACTCGAAGATGGCACAACGTCACCGAGGAGAGCGTTCCATCCGCCACTAGTAAATAATGCTCTTTCGGCATTGTGATTCAGGTACACACGGTTGAAGGTGGTAGGAAGTAAATGTGGGGCTATTTAACGCATGGTAATTTGTATTAATAAATAAGGATGCTCTTTTAATTGCCAAGCCCTAAATTGGTAATGAGCCTACTATGGTGTTAGAATGCGTTACGATAGTTATTCAGTTTCCCGCTTCTTGCGTAGCATCCATAGTTGATGACTCGCCGGTATTCCGACGTATGCTTAAGGGTCCTTATCTGGACTTCGCATCGTTGAAGAATGATCTGAAATTGTTTCAGATTGAAACGACGACATCGTTTGTTCTTCCGAACGTTAAAGCTGCGAAGGCGTACGAGAGGGAGACCGGACAGGTTTTACCGGAAGGATGTCCATATCAGTACATTTTGTTCGTTTGTGTGCATGGAAAGCGCAGCAATATTCATGGAAAACAGTAAGTGCATGGTATTAGCCTGATGAGAAGTTTATTATAGATACCGCTATTGCGATTGCCTTGCTCGTTTTTCTGTGACGTTTAAGGGCGAATGTTACGAGATTGCGATTGCGTTTCTGTGGCATTCGCACATTTTTCACGTTGAGAAGCCCTGGCTGTATGTGAGAAATCGGAGGCTAACAGAAGATCAGGATCGAATGGTGCTAAACTTAATGAAAACCTTTCGTCGGACGCAGGAGATGCGTGCGTTTTTGCGGCAGCAATATAACAAACGTTTAACTAGGCGAGATTTATATGGCATACAGTGGCTTCATCGGAACGCTTGTGTCACCGAGGTGGAAGAGGTTCAACAGCTGTTGCAAAAGAATGGTCAGGTAAAAATTATGCATGAGGGGAATGAGATTCGCTACCTCTTTTTCGTCCCCTCGCGCATGATGGATTTGGTGGCCCAATACGGGGAGGTGATTTTCGCTGACTCGACATATCAAATCAATTACGGCGGCTATATCCTATGGCACTGTATGTTCGTGGACGCATACTCAGCTACTTCCTTCGCCCGGACTACAAGCTCACAGGTTCAGTGGGTGGTTCCGTAATCTTCCGAAAAACATTTGGTGGAGTTCCTACATCAAGACGCGGGACCCAAACCTGGGAAATATGCGTACGACATGCTCATACAATAAGTACTGGGTGAGTTCAACTTTTGCAGACATTTTTAACCACTAATATGCCAATGTACCGGTACCTTAGTCCTAAACCCTGTTTTTGTACTCCAATCACAGTTAGCAGTGTTGATCTTCATGCGCCTTCCCTTCCTGCGGTAACCGTATTTGATGAACCATTTTTCAGTATTCTCGCTTCATGGGTGATGAGCGTTCCCAACGCTCCCCACTTACACGAGAATAGTTGCATATGGTTTGAACGTCCCGTCTGCCCACCTGTTATATAATCAAACATCACCTTACCTAGCTCTAGCATACCTCAGCACAACGTAGGCATGCACATCCGTCAGCATTATTTGCACATTTTCTTGCGCAAATTATTGACATCCAATTCATGACGTAGTGTTACCCCACTATGCAAGCCCCTTGTAGACGTTTATACCATTAACGTTAAACCCACTGCCTCTTTTGTTCACCTGAATACACACAGACACCTACGTATTAGTTACCTTTTACTGGAACCTTTAACAAATTCCACTTACCATACTTCACTGCATACCATTGATTAAGTCCATCACGCTTACGGACGCCATACTCTTCACACCATTAACAGTGATTTCAGAAAAATCTTTCCCGAATAACACCTCTTAACCTCCGAATTACACCATTACGTATTTCCATGTTCACATCCCATATTTTCATGAGACCTCATTTTCCTTTTTCCGATTCAAGACTATCGCATTTAACAAAGGTAAATGGAAAGCGTCCTATTATCCTGTGAACACGTACAAAGTCCAAAGTCTTACATATATATATTTAGATAAATATATACAAACGTATATATATATATATACTGTATGCAAATGTATATCACGTACGCCATTGCAATGAAGGATAACTTCTTTCCTACGCAACATACCAATCAGGATATACATACCATCTACCATTTAACAGGTATTAAGCTTACCGCTTGCGTCCGTATACATACTTACACAGAAACATTTTTCACCTTCACCTTCGTCAATTATCATCTTATCAACCGCAAATACCTCATTCAATAACCTAGAGATGGTAACATATATTGTCATTATAGTGCACTATATTCATATATACACATTTCCATTCATGTTCTCATACGTACACACATATATATATGTATTATATATACGATAAAATATATATATATACACAGATATATATATATATACGGATACTAAACATATACATATGCTTATGTATATATATATATATATATATATATATATATATATATATATATATATATATATATTACGCCTATACATGTCAGCGTCTATAGCTTCTTGATGTTCGTATACCATACACCTTATGTCATAAATCCGAAATGCCTAAGTTAGTCATCCCTTCCCTATAAGCCCATCTACTGCAGTATTTCTGCATGCCAAAGGTCAAATGACATATCCAGGAGATTTCCATTTGGTAGGTTTCAAAAGAGATTTATGATGTTTCCTTACAACCATATATACATACATATATATACACTCAAATACATGTATATATATATTATTTATATAGCTATATATATACATATCCTTGTATATATGTGGTTGGCGGCATCCGGTTTCGGATTTGCCTGTCACTGTGGCAAGCCACAGGACGCCTGCGCCTACAGAGGGACCATGGATGGCTTGCGCTGCACCACCCACAGCTCCAACCACATACCCCATGTCCAGTGTAAACCCGAAGGAATAAGACCGGGAGGCATGCGGATGGGAACCACGTTTCATCAACGGAGCCGGCCCACACTCCTTCACAGGCAAACACAAGCACGCTGTATTTGGGGAATCAAGCGCACACAAGGCGGTGGCTGGACCGTAGTCCGCTCCACACTGAGTGCATGGAACCGCTCTTTGAGCCTAGCACGGCCACAATAACCGTGCAACCCGTCCCCTCCAGCAACCAACAACTGTCTCCTGGAGCCAGTATGAACGATGTAGTGGGTAATAGACAGGTAGGCACCTTGTCAACATACACATCAAGCGAAACCATACCAGGGATATCAAACAACAGCCGTTCACTTTAAACGACAAGCTGAAATAAAATAAATCCAATAATGCATACAGATACGGTGGCATAACTCTTCGCTAAATTACCATATGAAGTAAGTTGGTTAGCAACAAATCCGTGATAAGTAAGAAATGTCCACAAGTTACTTAAAATGCTACAAAACGCAACAAAGTTACCGAAGATAAGCGCAATTAGTGTAAGCAACGTGGCCAGTTAATAGAACATTATTCAGGTAGGCAGAACAAACCAAATAAAGTGGAATGAAATTTAGACAGCTTAAAAAGACCTAGTTTAAGTGTAAGTTGGTTTAGCCCAACTGCGGTGAAGAAGCATCAAGAATGCAACATACATATATATACATATATATACATGTATATATATATTTATATAACTATATATATATACATATACTTATATATTTATATCATATATATTTATATTTATATATTTCGCTTCACACCGCGCTCACCATGCATACACACATACACTCCATTAATTGTTATTGGCAAGAATTGCAGCCATCATGCAGATTATACGGCTAGCAAAGCCATACGTAACCTCAAATAACAATAAATCCCCTATTAAATAGGCCATCTGCTACACACGGATTCCGTTTTGTCTAGGACAATTTACCATATATTATCACACTTCCATCTTTTTTCCGATAGATACAGTGCACTTCCTTAAATCAATTTTCATAATCCGTTTCCTTTTGAACAACTTATTTCATGTTATACTTCAACTTTTCACTTTTTTCAACTTCGCATTTATGCACGGCACGCATCACATTTGGCATTTTTGGAGGTACTGACCTCTTCACCAACACGTTTGGCAAGAAATTCACGCAATAAAACCCTTACTTTTTCAGAAGGCGGAAACAGGTTGTCCCCATGAACAACGGCCCGCATTCAAAATCGCGCCAGTGGCAGATGGAACGGTCCCGTCACCGAGGCCAGAAGACGAACAAAATTCGAAGAAGTGTAATTATCTTGTTGTGAGTTAAAACAAATAAACAAAAATTGACGGAAGATAGAATAGGAAGTTACAAGGAAAAATGTGTAGAATTTATAAACACTACAAGGCTCCCCTCCTAGAGCGTGAGTCGGGAGAACGAAAGTTGTGCGTTGTTGGTGGTCATTAGTTTGGAAGGCAAAACAACAGCGCGTCCGGAGCTTGTGTGCATTGGTGCATATGATCCACTCACTGGTTCAGTGGAGGCTTTAGAGGGGGCACACAGGGTTCACACATTGGCTGAGAAAGAGGGTTACTGGGAAACGTCTGTTCGGTTGCTTGTTGTGATGTTTTAGTTTCTACGTACGCTGGTTTTAAGCGATCAAGGCTCAAAGAATCTTTCGAACCGTTTCTATCCAATACAAAGTATTTCTCTTTGCGAGAAAGAACTTTGAACGTGCCCGCATACGGTGGTGTCAAGGGTTTACGCACCGCATCGACGCGCACAAATCGAAGGGGCAGGTAGTCAAATCGGAGTGGACTTGCTGATTCCGAGGGCTGAACCTGGGCGGTGTTGGCCGAGCTGAAGAAAAATGTTGTCGCAATCATGCCACATAGGAAGTCGGGTCTAGTTCGCCCGTGATTCTGGAATCTAACACCATCTCACCGGGAAGCCTGAGAGTTGTGCTGAAAACCAGTTCAGCAGGGCAACAGCCTAGGTCGTCTTTGACCGTGTTGCGAAGGCCCAGAAGGATAACTGGCAACCGTTCGGACCAGTGCGTGCTCGATTGTGATGCGGTAATTGTGGCTTTCAGTTGACGATGAAAACGTTCAACTAAACCGTTGGCGGCTGGATGGTAGGCGGTTGAGCGCAGATGACAACAACCGAGTAAATGATTGAGGTTTCGAGAGAGAGTGGAATTGAACTGAGGACCTCTGTCTGTTGTGATCGTGGCTGGGGTGCCAAACACAGATATCCAGGTTTCAACGAAGGTCCGCGAAACAGTTTCGGTGGAAATGTCTCGTAAAGGAACTGCAGGAGGCCATCGCGTGAAACGGTCGACACAGGTCAGTAAATACTGGAAACCGTTGGATGGAGGAAGTGGTCCAACGAGATCAAGGTGCACATGTTTAAACCTAGCGTCAGGTAACGCAAATGTGCCAGGTACGGTGATCGTGTGCCGATGTATCTTGCTAGTTTGACAAGTGACACAATGCTTCGCCCATTTTTGGATGTCGGAACGCATATTGTGCCATATGTAGCGGTCGGCGATTAACTTGACCGTGGCTCGAATGCCAGGGTGGGAATGGCCATGCAGATGATCGAAAACCAGTCTGCGGAACAAAAGGTCTTGGCTTTCCAGTCGATAGATCACAATAGACTTTGGAATCGGAATTGACAATGGGCAATTGCGAGAGTTTCAAGGAAGTGTTTGTCTTCAAGTATGCGAACTCAGACTCTTCTTCTTGGTGAGCTGCGATATCCTCGAGATTAATAGTTTGACGTGACATATGATGGAGATCAATACGAGACATTGCGTCAGCGACAGTGTTGTTAGTGTCATCAACGTGACGAATGACTGTCGTGAATTGTGATATGTAGTCTAAATGACGGGTCTCACGAGGTGAAAATCAATCGGTGGAACCGCGGAAGGCAAAAGCTAGCGGTTTGTGGTCCGTTAGGATAGTGAAGGTACGTCCTTAGAAGATGTCGGAAGTGCTTAATGGCAAGGTAAATAGCCAGAAGTTCACGACCGAATGTGCTGTATCGAGTTTGAGCAGGCTGAAGCTTTTTAGAGAAAAAAGATAAAGGTTGAGGTTGGCTGTTTTGTTAGCTGCTGTAAAACGGCGCCAACGGCAGTTTGTGATGCGTCTGTCCTGAGAACGAGGTGTGCATCAACATCGGTTTTCATGTGGCTAAGCGCTGTGGCGTTGGATAACGCCTGCTTGACCCTATCGAATGCCACAATAGCTTCCGTTTTCGGCTCAAACTTTCGGGACTTGCCTCTTAGTAAATCTGTCAGAGGGTGAAGTGTCCGGGAACAATCTGGAATGAAACGATTGTAATAGTTGACAATCCCGAGGGAACGACGCTAATTTTTGAAGGGTTGAGGCATTGGGTAATCCGCGATTGCCTGCGTTTTTTCGGGGAGTGGGCGAATACCATTGTGGTTGATTCGGTGACTGAGAAAATCGACACAGGATTGGCCGTTTGCCAGGGTACCACACATGCGCCTGATGCATAAGCTAAAGTCTTATGGGGTAGACGGTCCTCTATTAGACTGGCTGGGTTCCTACTTAATAAGACGTGCGCAGTCTGTTAAGGTTGAACAAACTATATCCACCCTGACCAACGTCCCCAGTGGCGTGGTGCAGGAGAGTGTCCTTGACCCTACCCTTTTTTTAATGATATCAATGACCTCTGCAAGATTTTGCAACACGGTCGCTCCTTTATCTTTGCTGACGATGTGAAAGTTGTCTACGACTTTCCCCGTGGCAATGAATTTTCCGCAATAAACAGTATCCGTGAGGATCTTAATGCACTTGAAAAGTGGTGCGAACACTGGCAAATGACATTCTCCGCTCAAAAATCTAACGTCATGACCCACAGATTCTCTATACCTGCCGGGTCCCTAACAATAAACGGCAGCACTATCAAACAGAATATCATAACAACAGAACTGGGCTTGCGCTACTCTATGAGCCTCAACTTTGCAGAGCAAGTGCATTATCAAGTCGCAAGGGTAAGAGGATTATCGTTCCACATACGCCGTTGCATAGAAACCGCCGATGCTAGGCTAGAACTTTATAAGAGTCACGTCAGGCCACATCTAGAATAGTGCTCTTTTATATGCAGCAATCTACGTAAGTCAGACCGTGTTCTGCTTGAGAAAGCTCAGCGACGCTTTACGAAGAGGTTGACTCCACCGCAGCATGCGCTGAATTACCGACAAAGGTTGAACACCTTAAAATTCAGCCGCTATGGCAAAGGTGCATTATCCTTAACATGTGCTTCTTACATAAGCTAATTCATAGAAAGTTGCACAGTAATATCACTTGTCTTAAACTAAGGAGCGCGTCTGAATCGAGACTCCGAAACAGGGGCCATTCCGTTACTCCGCTGAAGGCAAAGAAGAGAATGCGGTCTCGTTTCTTCTTGGTTGTGTACGTGAACATGTGGAACAGGTTGCCTTCCAGAATAAGAGAAATCCAACATTTGCAGGTTTCAGGAAGGAGATACAAAAATTCCTACGTTTTGGCAATCTACAAAGCATCTTCCATATCTGCGATTCGCAAGACCACTTCTTTGAAACTGGCCCTGATGTAGCTTGCGGACGCCCAAGATGTAGTGCAAGACATCTAAGCACCTTGAGCTCAAAACTCATCCACATTCATTGTGGTTACCATTCTAGCACCTAAGAGACTTGAACGGTATCTGACGCACCCATTTTCCAGGGTTTAAGAATGGCAAACTGAATACAATATGATCCTATTCTTCCACGACCTCTTCCTTCAATTCTTATTTCTTATCTACATCTTTATTCCTTCTCTTCAGACTTACATTTATCACTTTCCAACCTCTTGACCACTGGATCCGTGGAAAAAGTATTAGGCTTATGACCTCTATGGTACTCCTAGTAAAGGCATGCTACCAAACCTAAGCCTTGCATAGGATGATGAAAGCGTTTTCTGCTGCTGATGCACCCAAGCTTAGCATTAGAACTGTCCAAAATCGTTTAAATGCCGGCTTTAAATGCACCTTTATGTGTCTTCCTAGATGTCGGTTGCCAGCGGGCCCTAATTGAAGCTTGTTCATTAAGGCTGAGCACTAGTTACTATCCACAGCAGTTTCCAAACACTATCAGTAGGTAAACAGCAAAATAAAACATATATCTTTCTTATTGTTGACAAAGAGCGTACTTTGAAAGTTCTAGGCCCAAGAATCAGACATTTTGCTCACCACTTATTCTCTCTTGGCCTCATATACTTAGCTTTATCTGGTATACATATGCCTTTCGCTATTGGCAACACTAGTAGACAGTCATAATGAAAACCAGATCCTCTTCTTTAACTGCTTTTGCTCGTAATACACTCTCATTTCCAGATTTCATTTTACTGGCACGAAAGCTAACCAACGACAGAGAGGCCCCTGTCACACTGGCTGGCTGGAGCACCAGAAGCTTTCCACCACCACTTTTCTTATCTTGGCCGCCCGTGTATCATTTATCTTTTAGCTGGCTCTAAAGCCTACCATGCGTTATGCGTAATGGTGGGTGAACGACCAGCTCCCACTGGTTTTGTTACTATTCTACTCCTGATTTACCTTATCGCTCTTTCCTTCGGGTGCTAGAACAGCTCTTTCCAGGAAAATCACAAAAGAAATAGTCGGCGTGACATTAGAGTACCAGTTAACATTGCCATCTGGATGAACACCGCCGGCACTATCTTCGGAACTTAAGAATGGAGAGAAATAAATCGAAATTCATCAAAGAGCTGCACAATAGTGTGCATCTACACACGAGGCATAACAATAACTCAAGTGTGAGCAAGCTCAACCACCAGAAGTAGAGCCGTTAAAGCCCAACCAATGTCGACCAAAACGGATTTCACGCCCAAATGCAATTAGCTAAATTTTACTAAATTTCCCCATGCTTATTTCTTTATTATTGGTGACAGGCTCCTGTAGCTCACTGATGTTAGTGACAGAGCCTCATGAATATAGAAAATCGGCTCTAAGGGATAAATCTTGTGATGTTTAGCTAAGTAATGTGTGTATTTTGCAGGCCGAAATATGTCAGCGGATCTGAAAGATCCCCTGGGTTACTCAGATAGACCTGGCTCATGCGGCCTTGTTATAAGCTTTAGCAAAGCTTAGAGGCTTAAAAAATGCTAAACTCTATTTTACTGGTTGTTTATGTGGCTCAGTATCCCCTGAAAACGGTACGCTGTAGCCTTCTAACCGCGAGTTAATTACAGGCTCCCCTGAATTCCCATGTAGATATAATATTCCTTGCTGGATTTCTAGCCTTTTCGAGCAAAATCATCCTGTATTTGCATATATTTATCATGTATGCCTGCAAAGTTTACTTTTCGACCACCTGCGCAGCCCGTAGTTGTCGCAGGGTATTACGGGCTAATTAGAGCATTTCTGGATGTCCATGCCCATCTTGATCATACGCCGCTTCCCTACTTTTTATGTTTTCTTTTTTCTGCTATCTGCTTGCAAAGCAGAAGGCCATTTTTAGCGAAAAATAAAAATGGCCTTATTCGTAGACCATCATTTAATTGCGAATAACTCGCTAAATACTGCAGGTATTGTGTTGCTTTTACGTTCAACGTATTCAGGCGCTAAAGTTGGTCCAGATCAGTGTAATTTTGTGCTACATTCAGCGGTATTGTAACTGTAGAAAGGCTTTTTCTTTTATCTAAGAATAACAGGTTGAAATTTCGCGCCGGAGGGCAATATCAGCGTAAGAAAATTAGGGCTCTATTTTTTGTTAATTGGTATTTTGCTACTGAAGCGCGCAGGTTTATTTTCTCTCTTAACAAATTGTTTCTATTCTTGTTTGCATTTATCGAAATATTTTTTAACTTTTCGTATGCCTTATAATCCCTTCACTCATTTCTTCCATGTGCGCAACAACAATTGGGGCAAATGAGTGGCCAATTAATGTGCGATCTATTTAAAGTGAACTAGTGGCGAATTGGATTCTGTTCCAAGGAGAAAAGGCAAAACGCCGTGAAGTTTTTCACAATAAAAGAACAAGGAGCTCAATACCGCCCGAAGGAACCAGAAAACGTCAAGGTGGGCGCCAGAGACCCAGTAGCTGTATACCAAACAGTGCCAATGCATTTGGAATTTCTAACGATGAACATATATTTATATTTTGCCTACTTCCATACAAGAGCATCGGATTAATGTAAGCCATGATCTGCACCCTTTAGGGTGCAGCCACTAGCAGGTCTAGAAATATACCTATTCATTTAGTTATAAAATATATTTGTCAACATTAATCGTCACTCCATATTGAGCAAAAAGCTCGAAGATCAGACGAAGATGTGGCAGGTATTCCTCATCGTTTGAACTGGCGACACGAATGTCGTCGGTGTAGGCGAAGACGAAGTCTAGTCCTCTTATGACTTGATCAATGAATCGCTGAAAGGTTTGGGCAGCGTTTCGCAATCCAAAGGGCATACGGACGAATTGAGGGAGACCGAAGGGGGTAGTAATGGCGGTCTTTGGAATGTCCTTAGGAGCGACAGGAATGTGATGGTATGCACCAACTAGGTCGTTTGTAGAGAAAACAGACTTTCCGTGCAAGTTGCTAGATAAATCATGGCTATGGGAAATTGGGTATCTATCGGGAACAGTGACACTGTTGTGCGCACATCAGTCGCCACATGGTCTCCAATCGCTGGTCTTCTTGGGCACCAAATGAAGCGGAGATGCCCAGCAGCTTTTGGAAGGGCGTATGATCCCGAGGTTAAGCATATGTTCGAACACTCTCTTGGCCGCTTTTAGTTTGTCCGGTGGGAGGCGTCTTGGCTTGGCAGACACAGGAGGACCGGTTGTGGCGATATGGTGACAGATATCGTGCTTGGGCTCTAGAGTGCCGTCAGCTGCTTTAAGAAGGTAGGGAAATTGTTGCAGCAGTGATGAGTAGCGTGACTCTTTAGGCAGAAATACATGAAGCTAAATGGAATTGACCGTAGCGAGCTGTCCGGAAACAGTTAACGATGTAGTACCATCTCGTAGCTTGCCACATCGCAGGTCTACGACCAGGCCGAATTTTGTGAGAAAGTCAATACCAATGATGGGCTTCTATACATCGGCAATTAAAAAGATGAAGGTGAAATTGCATCGCAAACCAAGGTTAAGTGTCAGCAGCCTCTGGCCCTACGTCGCGATCTTGGTTTCGTTAGCTGCCTGTAAGGTAATTCCGGATGGTCTCAGAGTACGTTTATCTAAGGATCGAGGTATAACGCTCACCTCTGCGCCAGTAACGACCAAAAAATGGAGTTTGATGGTGGAATCGAAAACGTACAACAGGCGACTAATGGTTTGGCCAGCAGCAGCTGTCGCCATCACTGGCTGGCGTTGTCGTTTCCCTGCCGGGAATCCAAAAACGTCTTCGGGTATTTACAACCTGGACGACAATTACGAGCAGCATCGCCGAAACGGCGGTGGTAGTAGCAGTATGATCGCGATCGGCTGGTGCGGAAATGACTACGGCGGCCACTCCTTGAGTTGAATCTAGGGTTAGCAGGTCGTGAACGACCGATGTGAGACACAGCGAGTTCTAAGCGCGAGATTCGTTCACTAATATCCTCAAGTGCGGTACTTCCAGATGGACTAGTGGAGCTCGGTTCAGTCACATTATTCACAGCAGTTTTAAGAAAGTGTTCATGGACTTTGTCAGCCGCTTCGGCTAGTTTGTCCAACGGAAGTTCATCAGCAAGGACTGCTAAAATTGCCGTGGTGTTTGTTGGAAGGCACTTAGTCCAGATCCTTCGAAGGATGGAATCGTCCAGGGTCGAGGAACCCACAAGTGAACGCATATGCCGGTGGAGTTGAAACGGGCTGCGGTCTCCAAGCTCCATGCCTGAAAATAGCATGTGTAGTCGTACTTCATCGGCAGCCGTAGTGCGTTTTAGAACGGCTGAGTTGAGCTTGTCATAAGGCGAATCAGTCGGCATGGGATCAAGAATATCGATCACCTCCGAGGCTATCTGTGAAGGAAGATGAGCAGTGAAGTATGAAAACATCGATGATGGCGAAGTGATCTTACGAAATCGGAAGATGGCCTCCACCTGAATAAACCAGACACGAGGGTTTGAAACATCAAAGGTAGGTAAAGAAAAACCAATAGAGTTTTCACACGGTTCACGAGGGGCAGAGTAGTCAGACATAAGGAAAAAGGAGAAAAGTAAGCAAAAAAATTAAATAGACGGGGTCACCAAATATAGTGTCTGACAGAGAGTTAGAACCACTGCGAGTAGGACCTTAGCTCGGTTGCTCACGGTCAGGTTACAGAAGGTGAAAATTAGCAAACCTGTCTGATGACACAAACGGAGGAATAGAACGCTGATCGTAAATAGTGATCCGACAACCGATACGAAGCACACACAACACTCGAAGGCGGCACAACGTCACCGAGGCCAGAAGACGAACGAAATTCGAAGAAGTGTATTTATCTTGTTGTGAGTTAAAACAAATATACAAACATTGAAGGAAGATAGAATAGGAAGTTACAAGGAAAAACGTGAAGAATTTATAAACACTACAAAGGTGCTCCGACTTCTTGATAGGTCTAAATGAAAACGACCGAAAAGCACCCTGGGCTATCAACTTAATGCCCACGGTCCTTACATTAGCTGTCTCTGCTATGTCAGTTTCGTGAAGTAAGTAAGAGAGGAAGAAAAAGCGATGATAAGAGAGTAGGGGAAAACAGTTACTAGAAGAGAATAATACCATTGGCGAGGCAAAGTAAAAAAAATGGAACCGAAGTATGAAGATGGGAATCAGTCAGGAAAAAGGAAAGGTATCGTGTTGCCACCCAAGAGCGTCTAGTTGACACTCAAACCCTTTAACCTTAGTTTCCTTAACAACATTTTCGGGAAGCAGGTTACAGCGCTCAATGACTCGACGCGATAACCGTGTCTCATCTCCAATTCGACTTGACCGCGGTTTGCCTAGCTTCTAAAATGCCCACGGAGACCAGATAACCTAGCAGAACTAAATGGCATGGACAAATCAGGGCCAACCTTCCCAGTCAAAATACGGTAGGTTAGGGTTAGATCCCCTCTAATCCTTCGATAGTGCGTTGACTACATTCCCAAACTAAGTAGGCGTTCGGCGTACGTTTGTCCTCATGATCCCTTGACCAACCTAGTACCGGCACGCACCACCCTTTCCAGTGCCATTTTGTCCCGGACAAGGCATTGTGAACAGGCCTGGACGCAATACTCTAGGTGGGGTCGCACAACCGCTGAGAAGAGCTTCACAAACACGTTAGCAGTTAGGGTTCTAAAAGAACTTTACTTGACAATGTTAAAAAAGTAACATTCTTATGTAGAGAATAATCAAAACTGTTTTGGCGCGCGTTCAAAGTTGAATCGTCGCATTAACGGCACTCCCTCCCGTTTGCTTTTCAGAGCGCCTTTCCTGCTCATTTGCTGGAGGAGAACAAGAACACGACGACATGGGTTAACTGTAACTTCCTTTGTTCCAATGTACCTCATGTTTATTATCTTTTGTAGGGCCTACGTGTTGTGTAATAGAACTTCCTCCTCAATCCTTGGAGTCCTTCCGTGCTTGCGTGTTACAAAAGTGGCGACCATGCCAAGTCACAAGAACTAGGAATCCACTATCATTGATCTAATGAAGATCATGCCGAAAAGGAACGAAAAGGCTGATGACGAAAATCATTCTGATGTCCTTGACCCTACGACCAGACTTTTCACTTCACTGGATGTTTTGTCCCGTACTTTGGCGAAATTACCAACAGGCTCGAATTCATCAGTCAGCATGCATTTAATCCCTCCTCCAGAATGTTATTCTCCCGGGATGACGTACTCCAGATGGGAGAAGCAAGTCCAGCTTTACCTCCGTCATTTTCCAGTCAACCAACATTCAGGCGTGTTCGCCAGCCTGCAGTCAGGTGATGATTGTGATATCGTTGCTGATGGCAAAATTCTGGAAAAAAGACTCACGACCGAGACGTTCTCTGACTTGCGCCGCCTACTGGACCGTCATGCTTTACCTGCTCCCCTACGCAGATAATTCCACTCCCGATACTAGTGGCTCGGAGAGAGCATTGAGACGTATGTGTGCGAACTCCGAAAGATGCCCGACATCGCGTAATAGCGGGTCATCAAGCGAGCGTGACAAACGAATACTGGAGCAACTCCTAGAAGGAATCCAAGCACGCTCCATTAAGCTTGAATTACTTCTTCACCCTCCGGAGCAGTTGGGTGCGGCCATACGAAGTTGCGGACTACTGGAGCAAGCCGGCAGAGCGATGGCTACGCCGTCTTCCCGGTGCTTCGAGTTGCGGAGAACCGGACGTCCCCGACGTGCGTCAGCGAAACGGTTTACGGGGCATCCTGCCTATCATCAAAGATGTTCCGGCTCACGGCGACGAAAGCAACGGGGTCCTCGGTGGCCCCGCCGACAAATGCCGAATCGCGGGCTATCTCGCTGCAATGACGGAAGCCCAGGTGAGTTGCACCTTTTGCATTCACACTTTATACCAGCCATTGTTTTTGCATCGATCACAGCATCAGCATTAGCAATAGAAGTAGAGATCGCAGGTGTTCCGTTAATAGGGCTCGTCGATACAAGTGCATGTAAAAGCCTAATCAGATCTAACTTGACAAACCAGCTAGCGGAACGCGTATGCGCGCCTTGTCGCTGCCGAATAACTGCCGCCAATGGAGAATGCTTGTCCGTTCGAGGATCCCTAACCGCACAAGTTGACGTCGCGAAACAGCGCTTCTCCCAGGTGTTTATTGTGACGGACAAACTTCCGGTTGCTATTATTGTTGGGTTGGAGCTTTTGCGCCGGTTGAAGTGTCGACTGGATCTCTACAGGTGTCAACTAATCATTGATAACTGTAAAGTATTGTTACGTCCCTTTGAAAGTGGTGCTTTGGAAGCTTTTACAACCTATGAGGACACCTTAGACAGTGTGAAATAGAATAAATCCTTTATTCGTTCACTCGATTGGGTTCCGGATGAGCAGACACGGAAGCGGCTCAAAGACGTGCTGCGCAGCCACTCAGACGCATTCGCATGGCGAACTACCGACTAGGATCGAACGAATCTCGTGAACCACCGTAACGACACCGGGGATGCAATCCCAATTAAAATTCCCGCAAGACGCATACCATTACATTGGCAGACTGAATTGCAATGCTTATAGATGAGATGCTAGAAAAGAAGTTACTACGGCCCTCTACTTCACCATGGACAGCCCTGGTTGTCCTAGTGAAGAAGAAGGATGGTGGTTTTCGTCTATGTGTCGACTATGGACGATTAAATGAGACTACTTGGAAAGACACTTCCCCTATCCAGGATCGATGATCTATTTGGCGCGCTGAGAGGATCAGTTTATTTCAGTACGCTAGGTTTGGGTTTTGGCTATTGGCAAGTAGAAGTGGAGGAAAACGACAGAGCAAAATCGGCGTTAGTAGTAATATCAGGTTTTATGAGTTCCCGACCATGACTTTTGGCCTTTTAACGCCCCTGCGACTTTACAACGCCTGATGCAAAATGTGTTACACGAATTGATGCCCCACAAGTGTCTCGTTTACCTGGAGTATGTCACGGTACACGGAAAGACAAAAGGGCAGCACCTAAACAAAGGCGTAGGGGCTAACGCGCAGAGTAAATGTAACTAACTAGATAAACAAATAAATAGTATATCCTCTATGTCGTCGAGACACACCAAACCGGGCATGTTCAACATTTACATACAATTGTTTCGCAACAAACACGTCGCTATGCATGTACTCCGTAGTAAGCCGAAGGTTATACAGGCTTTGGGAATTGAAAAATTAATCATGAGGAAAAAGTCGTCAAAGCATGACGACACGATGGGTTCTAGCGTGCATAGTGTGAACAGTCTGGGCATTACATGTGTACTGAAAAGGATACGTGTAGGCAGGGAGTACCTTACTCCTGAACGAGTCAGAAAATGTTAATTATGATTCTAGTCGACTTGCCAGTAGGTAGTTGTGGGGCAGCGACTTTATTCAGTGGCGAGTCACATCCGCCACGTCGCAGTGTCATTAAACGGACATTTGTGGTTTTTATGGGGAAAACGCTTGCCAGGCGAAAACTCATCACATCCTGGAACACCTTCAGAAATCCGTTAGGACACCAATGTGAAACTGGCAGAGCAACTGGCCGACTGATTTCACCCTGGGTCATTTGCAGACAATTTACTTCCAATTTCCTCTGTTAGTTGATCAGGTATCTTTGGTCAGGGCCGCCATAATGGCTGGGGCCCATGGAAGGTGAGAGCTTCATGATAAGTCGTCTTTGTGAGTGTCCAGGTAAGCAAACTATCAGTTTCTTGCGTCCGGACTTTTCAGGTATATTTATAGTTTTCAGGAGTGTGAAGGCCTCGTGTCCAGCTATCATACTGTACGACGGTCGTTGTAGTGAGTGCGGTCGTATCCATTTATTGTACGGCGATGTTCTTTGTAGGTCCTTGTGGGTTATGTCCCGTCCCTGACAAAATCTTTCTTGGTCCAATCCCGGATCCCCATGAAGTACCGGGCCTCGGAGAAAAGGGAAGGTGAGAGACAAAGAAGGCCGCAAAGAACAAGCGTGAAAACAAACATTGTTAAAGTCCTATGGTATAACCTTTTAGTGGTGACAAATGATATACAGTGTACAATAATGCTTGTGCTGAAAGTGTCTTTTGGATGTTCTACCGAAGCAATGGCCGTCTAGGTTAGTTGCAACCATCTACGTGGAATACAGGGCGTTGCGCCATTGAGCAAAAAACGCAGTATCGGTATGCTATGATACAATTATGGCGTGGGAAGACAGAAAGCAGTATTCAGAGACCAGTGGCGTTTGTATGGTGGATAATAGCTGGTAGCCAACATACTTCGATAGGGAGCGCAGATCAAGTAAGTGAAGGTATAAATGGCTTGCGACAAAAGAGGTTCAAATGTCAATTGTTGGTAAGTCAGCGGATAGATTGGACTCACATGCTGAGTAAAATTCTTCTGGGGATCAAGCCAGCAAGTATCCACGTGAGTAGTACGGGTATAGTGCTATGGCCGACTGAGATGGGAGAAGTCTGTGAGAGAGCTTACATCCTTCTTAAGTAAGTGTCAAAACCTTTGCTGCAAAAACGGACAGGGAACACTAGGTGAGGAAGGATTGATCGATAGAAGTGAAGTAATAAAGCTCAGTTAAAGGAAAGCGAACGTGTGGAACAAATGTATACGTAGCGTCGCGCAAAGAAACGGGTTATTCTACGGTGCTAAGGAACGAATATTAGAGTATGCTGACCGAAGAAAGGTCGGTGAGTCTTTTGGCTTCATACATGGGTAAGTGCCGCAAACATAGCAGCGGGTAAGTGAGAAATAAACACCTAAAAATGAGAAGCTAACGGGCGTCTGTATGCTGACTAGATGAGAGGAGTGATAAACTACAATGTTAAGAAAGATTAACTGACGGATGGGCAGCGAATAGGTGAGGATATCAGAACCTGAGGACTATCCGCAGCAGCTAGGGTGCTAAGGTAATAGTACCAAGCTGGAGAGAGCCATGGAATGCTAGCCTGAGGGCTGGGGGACGGCAGGTACAGAAAGCCTAAGAAGATACAGCGAGTAAGGTATAAATGAACATCTAGTAATGTGAGGCAAAACAGCGGCTTGCGCTGAATACATGGAAATGCTTGCACGAAAGAAGACAACTGATAGAGGTTTCGTGATGGAAGAACAGCGGATAGGAGAAGCGCAAGTGGTTTGATAGTTTAGGGCATAAGAGAATAAGCCGCATCGAAGCGCAGCTAATCAACTCATGCCTGGACGCAATTGGAATATATCTAAGGAGGCCTGAGCCGGGAGAAGCCAGTGAGGGAGCTGAACTACAAGTAATTAAGCGTTTCAGTCGAGTTAGTGACAGGTGAGCATTTAGCGAGGAGCAAGTACTGGATAATTGAACGTCTAGAACGGAGAGGTTAGGGGCTGCTCTGCACAGAACACACGAGACACCTTTGTTCCCCAGAAGCGAGCTAAGGAAGGCTTCATGTTGAAAGGAAAAAGAACGGAAGGGGTGCAAGCATATAATGCGACTGTTAAATAATTCAGAGCATAAGAGGATAAGAAGCAGCGACGCGTAGATAATCAACCCATGCTGGGGAACTAATGAAATATAACTAAGAAAGCCTGAGCCGGGAGAAGCCAGTGAGAGAGCTAAACTACCATTAAGTAGGTGTCGCAGATGAGTAGGTGACAGCTCTGCATCTAGCAAGGAAGCGTTTGCCGGGAAAAGCCGGTGAGAGAGCTGTACTGCAGTATAAATAGGTGCTATAGACGTAGCGAGTAATAGCTAAATAAACGTGTAGACATTAGCGGTTGTGCGCGGACTACTTCAGTTATGTTTGCTCCACAGAAGAGAGTTAAGAACGACTTAAGGAAGAAAGGGCAGCAAACAGATGATGCGCAAGCATACATTACGGCTGTTAGATAGTTCAGAGCATAGAAGCTGACACAGCGACGCGCAAACAATCAACTTATGCTAGGGTGCTAATGAGATATTACAGAGGTAAATGGAGCTGGGTAAAGCCGGCCGTCCGATTAAAAAAGTAATGAAGACAGAAAGCGATTTGAAAAAAGGTTAGGGTCTGGATGTGAAGGGTTTATTGGTAAACAGTGGAAAAGCCCACGAGACTCTCCACATAATGTAAACGGAACAATTGGGTCAGCCGAACCAAGAGAAGTGATGTCTCAAAGTCCAAATTTTTTCATTAATTAGGATGCCGACTAAGCGGGACTGGATTAATCGGCTCTTCGGGACTAGGGCGTAAAATATAGGTAAGAAAAAGGCTAGGGAACCGGTCTAGCAGTCCCTCAGAGTAGGGGTAACAGAGTTAAGCCTGCGGAGCATCCACCGTTTAAGTCTAGGTAGCATGGGAGCAGTCAGAGAGAAACAGATTAGTCTGGTGAGACAAGATCACGACAGGGCAATAAAGCTAGCCGTACGATTACAAAAAGGAATGAAACTCGAAAGCGAGAAAAGAAAAGGGTGGGGTCGGGGAGAGAAGTATTTATTGCTAATGGGTGGAGGAGCTCACGAGGCTTTCCAGGTGATGTAAACAAAACTTTTGGTCAGCCGAACCAAGATTTGTAACGTCGAAGAACGCAGAGTGAGGTCGGATAACAAGTGGTCGATCTGGCGAGAATGGATAAGTCGGCGCGTAAGAATAACACGTACCATAAAGGTAGAAAGAAGGGCCGCAACGATAAAGGGTGAACGAGTCTAGCAGCCTCTCTGGGTAGGGGAGCGAGAGCGTTGGGACGGCATGGCGTATACCGCTTAAGTCTGGGTAGCATGGAAGCAGTCAGAGAGAAACAGTCTAGTCAGTGGGGCTAGATCACCGCACAGCAGTGAGATCTGACAATCCAGTTGAAGAAGAAATGAAAACAGAACGCGGTAATAAAGGTTTGGGTCGGGATAAAATCGGGTGACGTCTCAAAAGTCTGAATGAATCTTGAAAGCAGGAAGCCGATCGGGTAAGACTGGATTAGTCGGCGCGTTTGCATAAATTAATAAATAGTTTATTCTCGACTTCGCGAGGCATGCCCATGGAAGCATGATCAGATAAGGACACATGGTGAATGTGAGAAGAAACCTAGCAAGAAATGGTGGGCAAGTCTAGCAGTCTCAAGATGGAAGAGAAACATATTGTTTAGTCTGCGGAGCGTATACCGCTTAAGTCTTAGTAGCACTGGAGGAGGCAGAAAGAAAGAGACGGATCAGTGGGACTTGACCACATCATGGCAATGCAAGCTGGACATTCAGTAGAAGAAGAAATGGAATCAGAAACCATATTAACTAGTACTATTAAGGTGCTTAAATAGGCTTTACCAATAAATAGTGAAAAGTCTAGCAGGCTCTCGTGAGGAGCGAAACAGCGTCAAGTCCTTAGAGCCTAGACCGTTTGTGTCTCTGTAACACAGAGGTAATCAGCGATAAGGAAATGGAGTCTTGGCAGAGCCCTGAGAGGTGGCCGTCCGATTGAGGAAGGAAGGAATAAAACGAGCGCGATAATGAAAGTACTGGGTCAAGATAAATAGTGGAGAAACTAAGAAGGCACCCACCGAGCGATCCGTCAGCCGAACAGTAACCGTTAACGTAACGGTGATCTATAAAGAAATAAATAAATATTTTATTCTCGACTATGCGAGACACACCCATGGAGGCATGAGCAGATATGTACAACTGTACAAACATTTTATGGCAACTGTAACCGTGAGAGTAGAAAAACGTTCATATGTCCCTGATTGGAAAAGTACAATAAATAAATAAATAAATACTTTATTCTCAGTTTCATATAGACACACCAACTCAGGCATGATCAAGGTTTAAAAACAGATGTGTATCACGACGATACATCGGGTTCTTTCGTGTGTAATTGAAACGGTGTCGGGAAGAGTTGGTATGTGAGTCTAGTCGACTTGCCACTTTGTAGTTGTGGGCTGTGACTTTATTCAGTGGCGAGTCACATCCGCCACGTCGCAGTGTTCTTGAGCAGATATTTGTGGCTTTTTATAGGGAGAACGCTTGCCAGGCGAAAACCCACCACGTCCTGCAACACTGCCGTAAAGCATTTTGAACAATAATGTTGAACTGGCAAAGCCGCTTGACGACTGGTTTTACCTTCCGTATTTCGCAGAGTAATGGCTTCTAATTTCCTCTGTTAGTTGTACAGGTAATTTGGTTGGGGTCGCCATGATTTTGGAGGTCGGTGGAGGAGAGGAACATCGCGACTATTCTTCTTGTTGTATGTCCAGGTGAGCAAAAGTTCAACTTTCCGCTGTCCAGATTTTTCAGATGGATAATGTTTGGGAGTATGAGGATATGTCCAGTTCTCCATACTGGACCAGGGTTGTGGTGATTGTAGTTCGGGGTTCTTTCGGAGTTCTACCATGCTCCATGTAAGTCCTTGTGGGTGGTTACGTCCGGCTTGGGCCAAAGCTGTTCCTCAGTCCAATCCCAGATCTCCAAGAAGTCCCGGACCTCAGAGAAAAGGGAAAATGTGGGACAACCGAGAGAAGACCGCAAGAACAGGCATGGAGTTGAACATTGTTAAAGTCTTGTGTTACAACATTTGGGCTTGAGACAAAAGCGTGTACACTGTGCAACAATAATTATGCTGAAAATGTCTTTTGAATATCCTATGGAATCATTAGCCGTATGGGTGGATTGCTAACGCCTGCGTAGAGACAAGAGCGTTGTACCAGTAAGTAAAGTACGAAGTATCCGTTTAGTATGAGCCAATAATTGCGTGGGGATAGAGCAAAGAGAGTTAGAACATTGGTAGTGATTGTCAGGTGCATGAACAGCACGTAGTTAGCGTAATCCGAGAAGAAGAGCATAAGAAGCGAAAATAAATTGGTTGCCGCGAGAGAGTCCTAAAGATCAATTGGTGGCAGGGCAGCGGAAGGATTGGATGCAGATATTCTAAAGTAATGAAGGTTATTGAAATACGGAGTGGCTCCTAACAAGCACTGGCTCATCGCATATGCATGGGGCCAATGGCCACTAGTTACTTCTGAACAGAGATGCCGAATTTACGACGACAGACGGATGGTGGCGCCAGGAGAGACTCAGTGGCCAAATGTAGCCATTCCAATCAGACGCTTGGTCAATAGTGCATGCCTACAGGGTCGCCGAGTGTGTCAACAGGCCAGTGAAGGTAAGTGATAGGTCAACAGACCAGCTGAGCTGTGACGCAAACAATCCGAGAGAACGAACATTGTAAGAAGGGAGCGAGCTCTGGATATCTGCAAAGTTAAATGGAATCTATGGCGACTAGCTGCTGCTAAGCAGAGATAGTGGCTCTAGAAAAGAATGTATCAGTGGCTGGTGTAGCCATGTCATTCAGACGTTTGACCACTACTGGATACCTACAGTTTCGATGAAGAAAACAACATGCGAGCGAAGCTTAGAGAGACAGACGGCAGAAGAAAATGAAGGTGGGAGAGTCAGGGAGTGGCTCCTTGCAAGCTACATGGAGCCAACAATGACTGGCTACTGCCAAGAGGAGTTGACGCGAGTAAGATAAAAGACGGATAACGGCGTGCTAGGAGAAAGATGAATGGCCAGCAATTGAGTTCGGATTAAGCCTTCAGTTACTAGTGGATCCTACGGTGGCACATAATAGGTCAACAAACCATCTGAGCTGTGACGCAAATAATCCGAGTAAATGAACATTGTAAGAAAGGAGCGACTCCTACCGAGCTCCGGATATCCGCAGAGTTAAATGGAAGCTATGGCGACTAGCTGTTGCTAAGCATGGATGGTGGCGCTGGAAAAGAATGTATCGGTGGCTAGTGTAGCCATGTGAGAGAGTTCGGAGAGTAAAAGATCTTTCAGGCGATACTTGATTAAATCGGCGTACAGTGAAAACAGAGAGCGCTGTACCGGAATGACACGGGCAGAATCGAGAACTTTACTGATTAAAAGGAGCTATACTAATAGAGTGTAAGTTAATCCAGCGAAGTTCTCTGGGTGAGAGGATCGGTGCGTTGGATATGTAGTGCCTAGATCATTTAGGTCTCGATAGAATGAATGCAGTCAGAAAGTAAGAGACTGGGCAGATGAGATTAGATTAAGGCAAGGTACAGAGTTGACTTTCTAGTTAAAGAAATGCAATCAGACACGACAACAAGGATAGGGCAGGCTGGGGATGAGAACGGCTTTATTGCTAAAGAGTGTAAAAGTTAACGAGGCTTCCGAAGGAATTTGAACAATCCATTAGGTCAACCGAACCAAGGGAAGCAACGTCTCAGAAGTCTGTATGAATCCGGAGAACAGGAGGCCGATCCGGCCAGACTGGATTAGTCGCCGTGTTAGGATTAGTACGTACAATAAAGATGAGAAGAGAGCTATAACAATAAAGGGTGAATGAGTCTAGGGGGCTCACGGAGTTAATAAGTTAATAAAGGTTAAGCAATTCTTGCAGGCGCTTGAGGTGAGGGGAACATAGCATTGAGTCAACAGAGCCTAGCCTGTTTGTATCATCATAATTTTGAAGGCGGTCAGAGGGAAGTAGACTGGTCAGCTGAGACTCGGTCAGGGATGGGTACTGAGGGTTAGCAGCCCGATAGAAGGAGGGATAAAGAAAGTGAAGAAAGGAAAGAACAGGTCAGAGTGGAGGAAGCTTTACTGATTAGGAGTATAGAAGTCAAGGGGACTCTCTAAGATAATGTGGACAGGGTATTTCGTCTGCTTAATATTGGCTGGTAACGTCACAGTATTCAGAGAGGTCAGAAAGCAGGAGCCGAGGCTGTATTAATCGGCGCATTGAGATTTAGTAGTACAGTTAAGTCGGGAAGATAAATAGAGAGTCAGCAGAAATGGACATGTTAGGTATGGGAGAGTTTAAATTAGTTAGGCATAGGCCCTCGCGTTGAGGGAAATAGTGTTTTGGTTGCGCCGAGCCTATACCGTTTACAGCTCAGTACTCTGTAGGCAGTCAGAAAGTAGGAGACTGGTCAGAGGAAACTAGGTCAGCACACAGCGCTGGGTTACTGATAAGGTGCGGAAAGGCAACGAGTGACGGGAACAGTGTTCAGCCTTTTGAATAGTGACCGGTACCGTCACAATATTCGGGGAGGGTCAGCAGAAATGGACAGGTTGAGATGGTGGTTATGCTAAAAAATAGCGTGGGCAAGACCAGCAGGCTCTCGGAAAGCGATGGCATAGCCAGATGTCTACAGAGTCGTGACCGTTTACATTTCGGTGGTCTGGAGTAAGTCAAAGAGAAGCAGGTCAGTCAAATGGGACTAGGTCTGGTCAGGGCACTGACAAATGGCAGTCCGATAGAAGAGGAATTAAAAGCTAAGAGCGTGAGAAGGAGAGGACATGGTCGGTTTGAAAGGAGCCTTATTGATGCTGGGTGTATAGTTTAACAAGGCTCTTGGCGCGTTAAGATTATTTCGCACAATTAAAGCTATGAATGGAATTCTATATGTGATTGGGGCAGTTCTCACACAGGTCGTCCTCAGGGATGCAGGTGCCCAAGATGTCTGCTACCTAGGGGACACTTAGCAGTCTATTTATGGCCGCGAAGAATATCAGGATACTACCAGATGCTCTGATGGCTTCAGGTAACTTGTTCCATACATGCGCATATTGTAGCGGTTGTAAATAATTTGCTTATTTTTCATTTTCACGTTTACCTATTTCGCCGCGTTTGTTGTACAGCCTTGTTTTAATTACAAGCTATACATACACTTGGTTTCGAGCTCGTCTTCCGTGGTTCCACCTTGGTTGCCGCTGGATTGTTGTGATTGTGCGCGTCGCTGTCTGCTCTATTCACGATCGAACTCTACGTACACGTACACTTCGTCATACTTCGCGATTTACGATCGTCCGACGCTTAGGCGCATCAGGATATTTTATATGTGAGGTAAACCTGATTCACTGAGTATTCTCCTTTGCCGGTTCCTCCATATAATTGGTGACCTTGCATTTTTATTTATTTTTTGTGTGTAATTTTCTTTTTTTCACAAGGTCTGATCACGCGCCCGCTATTAATGCGTCGGAACATTCCCTTAGACTCGTTTTAGCTTCATTTGATGTTTCTAACCCACGTGTTTGGTTCGTCCAAGTAGAAGCTGTTTTCTGTTTTCGTAAGATTACATCCCAGTCCACAATGTTTTCATGTGACTGCTCACCTGCCGTCCAACATCGCCTCAGAGGTCATCGACATCCTTGATCCTATGCCCTTAGAGTCCCCCCTATGATAAACATAAGGCAGCCATATTAAAGCGCACTACAGCCTCAGATGAGACACGCCTTCAGCAGTTGCTCTCTGGCGTTGAGCTTGGAGATAGAACGCCGTCTCAGTTACTCCGACACATGCGTTTCCTCGTCGGTTCTTCCATACTATATGATTCCGTTAGCAGCCAATTGTGGAGTAATTGTCTTCCGGCGAATACCACGGCTATTTTAGCTGTTCTCGCAGACGATCTTCCGCTAGACAAACTGGCAGAAGCTGCTGAAAAAGTTCACGAACACTTCATTAACACGTTGGTATCACACGTCACTGAGACTAGCTCAGGCAACCTCCCTGGAACCACGCTACTTGATACAATCAGACTTTCTAACCTAGACCTCACCTTGTCCCACCTCAAACGCGACCGCTTCCTTCGTGACGATCCATTTCTCGATCCAGACGTTCTAGCAGCTCTCGTACACGACAGCCTCACCGCTAGTGTTATTATCACCACCGCTTCGGAGACGCAGCGCTTAAGTGCTGTCCAGGGTGTAAACACCCCAAAGCCTTTTCAACTCCTACGCAGGGAAACCACATGGCCAGCCAGTAATGGCGGCGGCTGTCGCTGGCCAGGTTATTAGTCGCCTGTTGTACGTATTTGACTCCACAACCAAACTTCACTTCTTGGTTGATACTGGTCCAGAAGTCAGCGTTCTCCTTCGTTCTCTGGAAAAACGCCCTCTGTAACCAGCTGGTCCAATGCTTACGGCAGCTAATCAGACTAAAATCGCTACCTACGGCCAGAAATTACTTACTTTGAGTCTCGGACTACGGCGTAACTTCCCTTTCATTTTTACAATCGCCGATGTGCAAAAGCCCATCATTGGAATCGACTTTCTCAGCAAGTTCGGTCTTGTGGTCGACCTACGTTGTGGGAAATCACGAGGCGATACTATGTCTTTAAGCATCCCATGCAAACTTGCTTCAGTCAGTTCTCTCGGGCTTCGCTTCCTCATACCTGACGACTCACAGTACTGCTCATTGCTCCGACAATTCCCGTCCCTAATTCGAGCGAGTAACGATATTTCCGACCCTAAATACGATGTACGCCATCACATTGTTACAACTGGTCCGCTAGTAACTGTTAAAGCTCGACACTTGCGCCCTGACTTCAGGCAGCTAAAAAGGAATTCCAACACATGCTTGATCTCGGCATTGTTCGTCCTTCAAACAGCTGCTGGGCATCACCTCTCCATCTGGTGTCAAAAAAGTCAGGCGATTGGCGATGATGCGGTGACTACCATGCTCTCAACAACGTCACTGTTCCGGATAGGTATCCTATCCCTCATATCCACGATTTCTCGCTTGGACTAGCCGGAAAGTCGATCTTTACCAAACTCGACCTAGTCAGAGCTTACCATCAAATCCCAGTGGCGGAGGAAAACGTCGCAAAAACCGTTGTGATCACTCCATTTAGCCTTGACGAATTTCTTCCTGTGCCTTTCGGCCTCCGGAGCGCAGCACTGTCTTTCCAACGCTTTATGGATCAGGTCCTCCGTGGCTTTGATTTCGTCTACGTTTATATTGGCGATGTTTTGATCACAAGAGCCACACCCGACGAGCATTTATCGCACCTCCGAATGGTTTTCGAACGCTTTGAAAACCATGGTATAACCATCAACCCGGACAAATGCAAATTTGGTCAGCCCAAGATCGAATTTCTCGGTCACCAGATCGATGGTGAAGGTATTAAACACTTCCCGGATAAATCCTAAGCGATCCTCGACTATCCAATGCCCCAATCTGTCCGAAGCCTACGCCGATTTCTTGGTATGATCAACTACTACGGCAACTTTATTCCTAACTGTGCTGAGTTACTTCATCCGCTTACCGACTTACTGAAAGGAAACTCAAAGAGATTAACCATAACCCCAGAAGTTGAAGCTGTTTTCACGGCCGTCAAGCAGAAGTTTAGTGAGGTTACTTCTCTCCATCACTTGAACACCACTGAGGACGCTACACTTGTCCTTAAGACGGATGCTTCAAGTTCCGCTGTCGCCGCAGTTTTGCAACAGTTAGTTGATAACGAATTTCAACCACTGTCCATTTTCTCACGGAAGCTACAATCTGCTCAGGTCAGGTACAGCACTTTGGTCGTGAACTGCTCGCCAGGTACTTGGCTGTGAAACATTTCCGTCACCTTTTAGAAGGACGTCGTTTCATAGTCTTGACAGATCACAAGCCATTGGTGTACGCTTCCCGTTCTGCCTCGGACAGTTACTCACCCCGAGAAGCGCGTCATCTGGACTATCTTTCGCAGTTTTGTATTGATTTATCGTCGGTCCTAACAACGCTGTTGCCGATGCATTATCCCGCGCTCATATGAATCAATTGTCATCAACACCCATCGCCCTGGAGAAACAAGCGGCCGCTCAACACAATGATCCTGATCTTGTCCAACTTCAGTCAAACCCCTCATTGAAGCCCGCACAATTGCCCGTACTTAACTCTGACATAAGAGTTTACTATGACCTTTCAACCGGTAAGCCTAGACCCTTTGTCCCATGATTATACCGTCGAACCATTTTTGATCATTTTCATGGTCTTTAACACCCGAGTATCCACTCCACCGTAAAGCTCATTACCGACCGCTTCCTCTGGGGCAATATGCGTGCAGACATTAGACATTAGGCTAAACATTGCCTTAGTTGCCAAATCAGTGAAGTTCATCGTCACACAGTCACTACCCCAGGTATATTTTCACTCCCTGACGCACGTTTTCGACACGTTCACGTAGATATTGTTGGCCCTTTACCTCCTTCCAACGGTTTCACTCATCTTCTAACATGTGTTGACCGTTTTACCCGTTGGCTGTTCCTTTACGTGATACGTCTACCGCATCTGTTTCCCGTGCTTTTGTCAAATCTTGGATCTCTCTGTTTGGTGTTCCATCCACCATCACTACAGACAGAGGGACTTAGTTCAGTTCCACACTGTTCCGTGATCTGAGTCGTTTACTAGACTGTACTCACCTAAGAACAACCGAGTACCACCCCGCTGCCAATGGCCTCGTTGAGCGCTTTCACCGACAATTAAAAGCTGCCATCATGGCTAGCTCGTCCGACTCACGCTGGTCTGAGCGTCTACCTGCCATCCTCCTTGGCATACGCAATACAAGCAAAGAGGAAATTGGGTGCTATCCTGCAGAACTCGTGTTCGGCACGACCCTCAGACTACCCGGTGAGATGGTACTGGACTCTCGCACCACCGTCGAACTAGACCCCTTCTCGTACCACGAACGCCACAAACATCATTTTCGATCCATTCGACCAACATCTACGCGGCCTAACATACGTAAACAGCAAATCCACCCCGATTTGCACAAGTATCCGTTTGTTTTCATCCGCGTCCACGCCGTCCGATGACCTTTAACCCCGCCATATGAAGGTCCGTACCAGGTCTTATCACGGAAACCCAAGTATTCCGTGTTGAATAAGAATGGATCAAAAGAATCCGTGAGCATCGACCGACTCAAACCAGCTTACGTTGAACCTACAGTCGACAGTACAGATCCCGTTTCCTCCCCTCAGCATACACCCGCCCCTGACTCATTATACCCTACCCAACAACACACTGACGCCAGTACACCGAGTCCTCTGTGCCCTCCGACTACACGCAGCTTCATACACACGTTCTGGTTGTGTTGTTCTCCTTCCACCTAAGCTTGCTCAGTACTTTCCGTAGGCACCTTGTAGAGCGTTTTCTTGGTGCAAGCTCCAGGGGAGAGTACTGTAGCGATTGTAAATAATTTGCATATTTTTCATTTTCACGTTTACCTATTTCGCTGAAGGTGTTGTACAGCTTTGTTTTAACTAACTAGAGATACATACAATTGGTTTCGAGCTCGTCTTCCGTGGTTCTACCTTGGTCGCCGCTGGATTGTTGTGATTGTGCGCGTCGCTGTCTGCTCTAATCACGATCGGACCCTACGTGCACGTACACTTCGACCTACCTCGCGATTCACGATCGTCCGACGCTTAAGCGCATCAGGATATTTTATATGTGAGGTAAACCTGACCGACTGAGTATTTTCCCCTGCCGGTTCCTCCATAATATCTATAGAGAAAGAGATTAAAGCTTATGGAGCAACGGGTTTTGGGTAGTGAGAATGAAGGTGGCTTTCTGCCTAGAGGATAACGCGTGTCGCCCAGCGGTTAAAAATATCCTTTAATACTTGAGCCCCATGTTTTGATTAGCTTGTATAGAAGAACTAGGTTGGTTTTAAGTCACCGCAACCAAAGTGCTTCCAGACCAAGCTGCTTGCAGCGGCTTTGATAACTGAGCGTAGCAGATCCTAGAAGGCGATTAGTGAACGAACGCTGGACTTTCTCGATGACCATCCCATCACATTTGCGTGAATTAGCAATCACTATGGAGCAGTACTCTACTATAGGTCGGGCACACAACTTGTAGAGCGTGAGTCGTGGCTCTAACGGGCTCACTGACTTTAGTATAAAGCCAACGATATACTTGGCTTTTGCGGAGCTATAGCTCGCTTGCTCCGCAAACTTCAGTGAGCTTGAGTAGTGCACAACGAGATCGCGCACGGTAATGCTGTTATCTATAAATAAGTAAATAAATAGTATATTCTCGAATTTGTCGAGACACACCAAAGCAGGCATGATCAACATATACATGTAATTATGTTTCGCAACAAACACGTTGCTATGTATGTAATCGGCAGCGATTTGCTGTTAAGAGTCAATATGTTGATCGGTATAGAGCACCGGTAGGAAAGAACGTTACCTTTCGTTGGTGAGAACTCTAGTTTTCGCAGGTCACGCTATGTTTCAAGAGCGTCGAGATCGCTTTGAATGCTGGAGAGGCCATTGCGTAAGCAGCTGGGATCAAATGAGAATACCACTTTTATTTCATCAGCAAAGAGGTAGGAGGTGACTTGTCGGAGGACCTGGCATACATCATTCATATAAAGTAAAAACAGCAAAGGACCTAGAACTCTGCCTTGAAACACTCCGCTGGTTACAGATGCCTTTTTAGAGGAGACATCGCCTAGTACCACTGACTGCGTTCGGTTAGAAGGGTAGAAGAGAACCAAGAAAGGAGGCAGCCAGAAACACCGAATACAGCTAATTTTGTCAACAAACCCTTGTGTGCAACCCGGTCGAATGCTTTTTCATATTCAGGAAGATGATGACTAGTGCTTGGCCAAGGTCTATGGAGTGTGTAACGTCGTTTAAGAATTCAAACTGGCAAGTTTGACAAGATTTAGTAGGCAGAAACCCGTGTTGGTACCTATTAATAAGGTTGCGTTGCAACATAAAACGAAGCCTCCCATCCTTTATTATTCTTTCCATGAGCATAGATGCAATGGCTGTTTGGCTAATAGGACGGTAACTGTTATACTTTGTCGGCAGCCTCGTTTGTGTCGTGGTATGATGGCTGCGTGTTTCCGTTTAGACGGGTGTTGTCCGCTCTTCATAGAGATGGTGAAGATATTGAGGAGGAGACTGTAATATCCGGTCCTCCAAGTATTAATACAGAAGAAGGGACACCATCAGGACCTGGGTAGTGTGACATTTCTAAGGAGCAAAGTGCTCGCTTGATGTTATTTAAGGCAAAGACAATTGTGTGTATTTGATCTTCAGTGAACTTGGGAATCGTAGTTTGCAATGATGAGTCACTGCTGGTTAAGGAGTTATTCAAATGCATGTTAATGCAGTCGCAGAGCTCGACCGCATCAATGACTATAGTTTTATCTGGAAGCAGTAGGGTAGTGGTCGGTATATCTTTGCTGCCACCCCGCTGCTTCATCAGTCGAATAAGGGACTTTGCCTTGTTGTCAATGCAAAGTGCTGCGTGTTCAGCTGATGTACGTGCATTGTTTTGTGAACTTCTCTAGTCGATTAGTACTTCGTTCATGCGGATGAGTAGATGAAAGTCCTTGGTCATGCTGTAGCTTGAGCGCATTTTCTTAAGCCTAGTAGCTAGTTTGAGTGTGGAAGTATCATCAAGAGTCTGCCGCCTTCTTAGCTTCCTCTTTGTGGGTGCAAGGGCGTCTAAGCAGTTCGTGAAGATGGTATAAAGCATCCTGATCGCAGTATCTTTATTTTCGGAGAGGAAGACATTGTCCCAGGTTGATGCTCGAAGAAGGGAAGAAAATGTTTCCCAGTTGATGCGATGGAGGAGGCGAGATACGTCATACTTGTTACCTTCCTGGTACGGGAATTTAGGCAGCGCTATAGACAGTTTCACCACCTTCTGGTCGCTGCACAGTATGTTGTCTAACACGCTGGCGCATGCGTGGGAAGTGCCGTTAGTGAATATTCGGTCCAGTATGTTAGATTGTCTAGTCGATGTATTCACATGCTGGGTCCAGCCGTGTGTGAAAATAGAGTCTAACATGGCACTATATTTGAGTGGGGCTGACTGAATAAGCCACGAGACACGAGGCATATTAAAATCGCCAGCAATAATTTTATAGCGTGCAGGAAGAAATTAGACTTCCTGGGAGAGATTGACAATTTTGTCAACGCTAGCACAAGAGAAGTGCGGTGCGTTGTATAAACAGCCTATCAAGAGGCCTAGTGGACCTCCAGCGGCCTGAAGCCATACGGAGTCCTCAGAATTACCAAGGGATACGGTTTGGAAAGACGTTGCATGAAACTCGTTCTTGGCGTATATGAGGCATCCGCCACCTCGGTGATTGGCGCGTCCACTACAGAAATTGGTGTACCTGGAATGTGTAGTCGTGTGTCAGAAGCATCGGCCGAATGCCATGTTTCTGTGACCAGCACCAGATGCGGGCGTGACAGAAGGATGAGGGGGCCCAGGATGTGCATTTTATTTTTGATCGATCGTACATTGAGGAGAAAGAATATATATGCGTAGTATCCGCAGAATCCTTTCGTTTGGTCGCCAGTTTCTGCAGTGATGTCGTAACCGGGTAGTTTAAAGTTGCTTGGGATAGGTGAGTTAAGTGCAGCGGATTTGTGTGCCGGAGGAGGCGGGTT
Organism: Dicrocoelium dendriticum; assembly: GCA_944474145.2. Lineage (NCBI taxonomy): Eukaryota > Metazoa > Platyhelminthes > Trematoda > Plagiorchiida > Dicrocoeliidae > Dicrocoelium > Dicrocoelium dendriticum. The sequence goes on along the minus strand of OX104064.1, from coordinate 157,875,328 downwards.
GTTACATTGATGGCAGTAGGCCGCTGACGAGTCAGTTTTTGGTTTGAGGTCCAAGGGGGTTACGCGTATGACTGGAACAAGCCGTTTTGGGTTGGCTGCAGTGTATAAATGAATCTCTCTAGATGATAAAGAGCAGGTGCAAGCTCTTGGAGAACTGGGCGCGGTGGACCATGCCCAATTGTATTGCATAAAAAAGGGGCTGCAGTAGGTGTGGCACTTCTCCGCGACCCGATATTCTGCAAAAATCCTGATGTGTGCGAGCGGTTAGTCGAAGTAAAAGGACCTTTGGTATGTTGGATGTCGAGTTGTCAATAGCAGCATACTGTCGTCTTCGGCTGGGCGCCGTTTAGCCGTGTGTTTTGAACTGATGTTGATAAGTTGGAGTTTGAGCAGTTTGATGTGTTGTTTCGAGTAGATATGGTTTTCTGAATTGTTGGCTAAATCTGGTCGGAGCAACAATCCCAAGTAAGGCTTGATAAGCCGGAGCAGAAGGTGTGATAGTCACCGGTTGTAGTTGCAGGGGTATTCGTTTGACGCGGACAGTAGTGTATCGTGGTTTGTTGCGAATTTGGAAGTGGTTTATTGGGCTTGGGATGTTGAGCAAGTAGTTCCTACGATGAGACTGTGCTTGGTTGGCAATGGAGTTCGGTCCGAAATTGGGAATTGGAGGTCCTGTTGTATGCGAGCGAGCCATCTGGGGGCGTTGTTTTTTGGTACTGACAATGAGTATACTAGCCATATCGGAACATCTGGGTATAGTCCTTTTGGTGTACTGATATGGATTTGATGGGTGACGATGGCGGAGAGCTGTGGAACACCGTTGTTTTGAGCTGCTGGTCGCTGGCGTTGTGTCAATAGACAGCTGCGTGGGTCATCGACAACGCTGGCTAATGGAGTATATACCGATAGAAGGCCCACACTCTCAAGTTTGGAGTCTATGTCACGTAATTCAATCATATTAACAGCCTGCGTACTGTATTCCGTCGTGTCTACGACCACAGCCGAGTTTACAGCTGATGTTACGGACTTGGCAACAACATTTTTGGCCGATGTTTATCTTTTGAGGGCCTCTTGCATCGCGGTATGTTAGTCACTGTAAGGAATCCAGGTCAACGCCACACAGGGTCGAGGAATTGGCCGTGTGGGTTAGATTTAATTGCGCATTTGTGATTCGGGATCCTGTCCACTATGTCGCAAGTGTTTCTTTCTTTCGAGAATCTGAACTAGTAGGCAAAGATGATCTTTGCAGCGGGGTTCTGTTCTGTTTTATCAGAAATTGTTTCGAGGTTCGAGTGCTGATTCAGCACACACCGGTCGTCAAGAAATCGTTTAGCCAGCTCTGGGCTGCTAAATTTAATGACTATTGGGTAAGTTAGGCCGGGGATCTTGCGTTGGAGAGCGGCTGACCAGCAAGCATGTGGTAGTCTGCAATCATCCAGCAGGGTACGCAACACTTTTTAAGCGCTTTCTTGTCAGGTACGTTGAATACTACCGCGCTATTAGCACGACGAATGCGTTGGCTGACCTCGTGCGTAATGTTATTCAATAGTTCACCTGCAGCTAGCATATCAGGTTGGTTAGCCAAAGTTTGGACGTTGTCCAGATTGCCCAAAGGCATGGCTTTGTTTGGTAGCTTCGCAAGCGATTTAAACTTTCCATTCAGCGAGCTTACCTGAATTTTAAGATTTCAAACTTTTACAGAGCTTCTGTTAGTGGAGCTACAAGCACTACTTTGCAATCACTTATTTAAGATGGGCCAGCCTCACTAACGTCATGGGCGGAATGTTCCAGCGTTTTCTTTTTGACAGACGTGAGTGACCTACGTCTTTTTACCATGATAGGAATAAACAGTAAAAAATTAAGTAAAAAGTTGGGGTAAAACGGTGAACCCGGGACAAGAACAAACGGCTTTGGGAAAACGGCTCAGACAAAGGTCCAAAACCAGCAAATAGGATGTACCAGTTAATATATGTTACTTCAGATTAACACAAACCGAACTAAAAAGCACCGATATATTGTTCAAAGAACAGCGGGACAATGCGCAACGAAAACGCCCCGTTTCAAGGTCATACAGCTCCTAGTCGTGGGCCTCACACTCCATCCAACAAAGTGCTATTTACTACAGACCGAGGTAATGTAACTTGGGCACATCATTTCGGGGATGGGGATTCGAAACGACATTCGTAAAACGGAGAAAGTAAGGTTATGGCCAACCCCTGCCAATCCTGATGAACTACGTGGTTTTCAGGTTTAGTCTCATACTTTCGGCGATTCGTGAAATGGTTCTCAGAGATCGCAACACCTTTGAATACTTTGTTACAAAAAGGTCAAACCTCCAAATTGGGCGTCGCGTGTCGAAATTCCTTCGATCGGTAACGGGAATCCCTCTTCGCCGCTCCGGTGTTGGTTTTCCCGTAACTGTCACCAAATGCCGCGGAGTTTATCCTAGACACGGACGCAAGCGACCAGACGATTAACGCTGTTTTTCGCAGCAAGGGCAGGACGGAATAGAACGAGTGCTGTCTCACAGCAGTAGGAGTCTCAGTGCAAGAGAACGGAACTACTGTACAACCAGGAAGGAAATGCTAGCCCTAGTATTCTTTATAAAACAAAACCAATACTACCTATTAGGAAGGAAGTCTCTGGTACGAACAGATCACCAGTCACTTCGCTGGTTACAGAATTTCAGAGGCCCCGAGGGACAGATCTCCAGGTGGCAGGAACAACTTCAGGAGTATGCTTTGAGTGCCGACACCGAACTGGTGCCTAGCATGCCAACGCGGACGCGCACTCCAGACCTCCTACTCGTGCTCATGTAGACTGCCCGTCTTGTATTACACAACACGTAGATCTAGTTAACGTTCAAAGTTCGTAGTGCGGTAGTTAACAGGAGGCACAGGCGGCGGACCCAGATGTATCACTGCTCTATGACAAAAGACGATTGGGGAGCGACAAACATACCGCAAAGGAAATGGAAGGAAAAATTTACGTAGCTCGATGCTTATGGGCGACGTGGGAAAAGCTCTCCATCGAGGAAGGTGTGTTACTTTTTGATTTTGGCCTAAACTATGTTAGGGAATCGTAGTTTCGCGATCATTAGTTTCCGAAGCGTTATCTGAACTGCACGAACAGCTGGGTCATGCTGTAATCAACAACCTTAAAGCGGCAGCACGTCAAAGGTTTTGGTGGCCGCATCAACGGAGAGGCGTCATTAACTTTGCCAGAGGTGTGAGGCATGCGCCACGTTCATGAACCTAAGCATCACCCGGCGAGCAACATTGCAGTCTATGTATGCAGGCCACCCGAACGACAGAGTGGGAGTAGGTCTTGCTGGTCCCCTACAAGAACCATCACGTGGGCATCGGCACATCTCGGTCATGGCCGACCATTTCACTAAGTGATGCGAAGCAGTTCTGATCGTACAAGCCGATGCAGTCACCGTAACAACCCCGATGGTGAATCACTGGGTGTGTCACTGGGGAGCACCGGGGCAGCTACACTCTGATGGGGGCTCAGGTTTCGAGAATTTGTTGGTGCAGGAAGTTTGTCGTGTGTTCGGTAAAGACAAGACGAGAACAACCGCTTTCCACCCGCAAGGCAACGGACAAGTTGAGCGTACAAATCGGTCACTGAAAGTGCTACTGAATGCCTTTGTGGATCAAAATGTAAGTGAGTGGAACGCTATGTTACCAAAGTGCTTGCTGGCATATCGGAGCACAGTGCACGCTTCCACTGGTCAAACACCATTTTTATGTGAACCGGAAGCGAAGTCCGATTACCGTCTGACATTCGATTACCCAGTCCGCAACAGCCACATTCATCGCCGACAGAGTATGTTAGCAAACGTCTTGCTTCGCTTCATCAAACACATCAAGCGGCAGGTCTTTATCTTGGGAAAGCTCATCGACGACTGAAGGACTATTACGACAAGAACGTTTTCGGCTCTCCTTTGAAGGCTGGCGACCAAGTTTACTTGCACCAGGTACCAACGGCAGGAGTTTCGGTCAAGCTATTCCATGAGTGGACAGGGCCGTACATAATACAGAGGGTGATTTCGGATGTGACATAAATAAATAGGTATATTTCTGGACTGGCTAGTGGCTGCACACTTAAGGGTTCAGATCAATTTTTGCATTAATCCTATGCTCTTGCATGGAAGTAGGCAACATATGAGTATATGCTTTTAGTTGGCAATTACAAATGCATTGGCACTGGTTGGTGTACAGCTGATGGGATTGCAGGCGCTCAACTTGAAATTTTTCTGGTTCCTTCGGGCGATATTGGGCACCTTGTACTTTTGTTGTGAAAGTTGCGCAGAGCTGCAGTTGTGCCGCTTTTCTTTGGAACAGTATCCAATTCACTACCACTTCACTTTACATCCATTGGACTATTTTGGTCCGCTCAGTCGCCACGAGTATTGGTGCGTACGTGGAAGAAATGTGTGTTGCGGCATTATAAGGGATAAGAAAAGCAAAAAAGTTCTTGAGAAATGCAGCTGTAAATTAAAATGAGTTGTTAAGAGACATACTAAGGCGACGTGCTTCACTAGCAAAATACAAATAACCAAAAAATATAGGCAAACGTTTCTTGCGCTGATATTGCTTTATATCGCGAAATTTCAACCTGAGTAAATCTCAGAAATAAGATGAATCTTTGCTAAGGCTAGAATACTGCGTGAAGTAGCACAAACATAGACTGTTCAGGACAAGTGCTAACCGCTGAGTACGTTAAAAGTAAAAAGTGCAATACGTGCAGTAGTTTGCTAGTTGTTCGCAATTGAATGATGGTCTACCAATAAGGTCATTATTCTTTTCGCTAAGAATGGCTTTCTGCTTTGCAAACAGATAGCAAAAAAGAAAAGAAAATGTACAATGTAGCGAAGCAGTATACTCTCTAAATAGACATATCTAGAAATGCTCTAAGTGGCCCGTACCTACCTGTGACAACTAGGAACTTCGTACGTGGCCGAAAAGTACACTTTGCAGATCTACATGGCAAATATACGCAAATATGCTATAATTTTGCGCAAAAACCCTAGAATTCTAGTAAGGAAAATTATGTCTGCAGGGGAATTCAGGACAGCTTATAATTAACCCACGGTTAGAAGGCCTCAGCATACCATTTTCAGTAGCTACCGATCCACCTAAACCACTAGGAATAGCGTGTTTAGTATTCTTCTAGTCTCTGAGTCGTTCTGAAGTTTCTATCAAGGCCGCATGAGCCAGGACTACCTGAGTAACACAGGAGAGCTTTCGGATCAGTTGACACATTTTTGCCTGGAAAATACACACATTACTTAGCTAAACATCGCAAGTTTTATCTCAGGGCCAATTTTCTATATGCATGAGGCTGTCTCCAACATCAGTGAGTCAGCGGAGCCTGCCACTAATAATAAAGAAATGAGCATGGGAAAATTTAGTAAACTTTAACAAATTGCTCTGAGGCTTGAAATCCATTTTGCTCTGCGTTGGAGGGGCATTACCAACTCTACTTCTGCGGATGGAGCATGCTCGAAATTGAGGGTTGTTATTTCTCATGTGTTGATGCGCACCATTTTGCAGCTCTTTGATTAATTTCGAGCTGTTCCTCTCCATTGTTAAGTACCGAATCAAGTGCCAGCGGTGTTCATCCCGATTGTAATGTTACCTGGTACTATACTGTCACACCAGCTATTTCCTTTGTGGTTTTCTTGACAAGTGCAGTTCTAGAACCTTAAGCTAAGCGTGATAAGGCAAGCCAGGAGTAGGATAGCAACAAAAAGTAGTGGGAGCTGGTCGCTCACCCGCCATTACGCATAACGCATGACGGACTGCTGGCGGCGCCAGTGTGTAAATGTAGATCGAGGTGGAGGGTAAGGGACAACGGAAGGACGGAAGCTGAAAGAGCGAGAAGTCACGGCTTTGTGTACAAAGTACGAGAAAACTGGCTCGCTTTACTCCACAGATGATTGCACGCTGTCGCGATGTTGATGCACTACCGAAGCACGACAAGCGGAAGAACACTGGATGAACCACCCTGGTTGTATCCGAAACCAACACTAATGCAACCCAAGACGGGGAAACGCGCACGTATACAAACAACCAGTTCATTGGTAACAATTCAAAGGAGCGTGGCGTTATTTCATGCGTTCAGGGTTGTTGTGTTCGTTCAACCCGTAAGTACACGGAAACAATGTAACAAGGCGGTCTATTCAAAGAATCATTTAGGGTTCTATTTCCTTACCTAATATTGTTTTAAAGTTTTCACCGTCTAACATTAATCCATTAGGGTATTTTTCACACCTATTGCCTCCTTTAGTCAGGGTAATCATGTTTACTTTGGTCTAAATGTTATATTGCTATTTAAACGGTAAGGGTAATTAAATGTTTTTTGTATATACATGTTTGTTTTATGAAGACAGTGTATGTCAGTTGTTTTTACGACATTTATCTTATCCATGCTAACGCGTTTTCTGTCTCCCCTAGTCAGAGTACTGCTGCTTTCCGCGCATGGTAGCTGGTAGTCACCTAGCTTTTGATGCGTTCTAGCGTGCTTTGATGGGGCTTTATTGAAAACCTGCCAGGTTTTTAGGAATGTGCCGTTATTACAACGGCAGGTCATGAGCATAGTACAAGAATCAACCTCTCCTGTTTTTTTCCGTTATCGATTCCTTCAGTATCGATATGTGCATCACAAGCAGAAGAAGGTGAAAGGGTATCGGTAAGGTGTCTGCTTGTGTCAACTGCTGCTTAACCTTCTAGTTACTGGCGCTACATCTGCAAACGTAGTTCCTTCGTCGTGCTTAAAGCCAGTCTGCATCACTTACCTTCGCTGGCTTGCTGATGTATTCTGTGACACTGTAGGAATCCACTAGTGACCAATCTGCTTATCGCAGTGGTTACATCTGACCACCAAAAGATTTTCATAGCGCCACAATCTGTCGATCTTATTAACCTCAGCATCTCTATTCAGTAACAACTAGTAGTCGTGGGCTCCAAGCATCTCCGGAGCTTGCTCGAAGCCACACTCTTTTATCTTCAACCTTCATCCTTTGGCACTGCCTGCGCCAAATACATTTGCTGTCTATGGACTTATCCTGAGACACTTTAAGTACCCACTAGCTACTAGAAGGCTTCACCCCAATGCCATTGCCAGCCGTCGATACTCTTTCTCCCTTAGTACCATTATCAGGTCTTCGTATTACCTCTGTCTAGCGGGAGCCATTCTTTGTAGGTTCCAATCATCACTGCGCATATCCAGAGCTTTCTAAGAGCCACACTCTTTTATCTCCAACCTTCATCTTTTGGCAGTCTGCGTCACATACATTTGCTGTCTGTTGACTTATTCTGGGACACTGTTATCCACTTGCCACTAGTAGGCTTCACTCCAATGCCATTGCTAGCCTTCGATATCCTCTCCCCCTAGTACCATTATCAGTTCTTCGTACTACCTATGTCACCACTTTTCCGTTGCAGTGAGTCATTGTAGATAGCATACCACCTTGCCCTTGGAGCCACTCATTAGCTCTCCAACATTTACTCCCTTGAATTGTTTGCATCGCATACCTTCTCTGGTTTGTTGACTTTTCTGTCACTGTAACTATCCACTAATAACTAGAAGATTTAATGCGAATTAAGTTGCTGTCCACCGCTTCTCTCTCTTCGCACCATTATCCTTCGTTCCTCTTATCTTCATTACGTTTTCCTCAGTGCTTCGTTGTAGGCTCCATACATCTTTGCGCATATCCAGAGCTACTAGGAGACATCCCTTGTCTCCTCATCCAGTAATTTCTTAGAACGTCTGTATCACTTACCTTCGCTGGCTTGCTGATATATTCTGTGACACCGTAGGAATCCACTAGTGACCAAACAGCCTAATGAAGCGGTGACCTCTGGCCACCGAAAAATTTTCATAGCGCCATTAGCTGTCGATCATCGCAACCCCAGCAACTCTAGTTAGTAGTAACTAGTGATCGTACGTTCCAAGAATCTCTGAGCATAACCAAAGCTTGCTAAGAGCCACAATCTTTTACCTCCAACCTTCATCATTTGGGACTGTATACGTCACATACATTTGCTGTCTGTTGACGTATTCTGGGACACTTTAGGTATCTACTACCCAGTAGTAGGCTTCACCCCAATGCCAACGCCAGTCGTCAATACTCACTCTCCTTTAATACCAGTATTAGTTCTTCGTTTTACCTATGGCACCTCTATTTTTGGTTCTCTCTCTTAGCACGATTATCCTTCGTTCCGCTTATCTTCACCACGTTTTCCACAGTGATTCGTTGTATGCTCCATACACCTTCGAGCATATCCGGACCTACAAGGAGACAATCCTTGTTTCTCCATCATGTAATCTTTTAGAATGTCTGCAACACTTACCTTTGATGGCTTGCTGATGTATTCTGTGACACTGTAGGAATCCACTAATGACCAAATTGCTCAATGCAATGGTTACATCCCAGACCCGTCAACTTTTGCAATGGTTTTTACTTTACCAGATAACCACAGCAAGGTAATGGCACAGAAGCTTCAAAAATCTAAGTTCACGTTCAAGTGAGACCGGAACAGTAGGAGAATCCCGCGATTGTGCCACCTTGCAAAGCGCCGCTGTTCCCGGTATGAAACTTGAAAGCGATATACAAGGAGGAGCAAAATCTACATACAGAGTACACTCTAGGTAAACCAAACAATACACACGTGCCCTGCACTAGCAGTCTCCGCTGTGCCGGCCAAGTGAAAGGAAGTAGAAGTGGAAGAAAAACGAAAATAAGGCAAGTTGGAACAATGTGGGTACCGAGTTTGGAATTCAAATGAGGTTTAAATATTTTAACTGTCAACAGGTATGAGCGAAGGTAAATTAGAAGCGGGAGGTTTTAAACTAAAGATCAAGTGCAGGAAGTTGATGCTCAGAAGTTTCTACTGTTAACGCCAGTAATATTCCAGTGGGCACTGCAACCTAAGCGTCATTACGCCGGAGTGATAACCGAGCATCAGTCCCAAACCAGCCAGAACGTGGATTAGGCAAATTCAAAATATGGCCACGGAGAGTTGGCACGCGCTTAGGATGGACCAGTCAAGGTAAATCAATGCCAGGCTGACTTGTTAAACGAGGAGCGATTCACCGCGAAATCGCTTGTAGTACATCAAAAACATATCCAAATTTAATGACCTCACAGAATACGACAAAATCTTTAATGGCGGCACCTTTTTCGTTAAAGACTCTAAAACTCGTGTAACTGCCATTTGGTCCCGGACTAGACTTGCTGGACAAGCCTGTACGCAGTGCTCCAAGTGTGACGTAACAAATACGGCAAATAACTTTGCCAACCTTTCGGTTGTTATGACCTCTAATAATCTGCGAATAATCCACGACGTGCCACAACACTTACCAGCAGCTGCCAACCAATGTTCACTGAACCTAATATCATGCGCCAGCAACATGCCTAGATGGGCTTAGAGTGACTCCCGCGGACCTTCATTACTCCTGAATAGACTGGGCCTTGGTGGGTCATTTGATTTTATTAACAAAACTGTGCATTTAGCGAGATTAATATGCGAATGCTACAAAACGGAACAGTTCCATCGTTTATCTGGCCAATTGTAGGTCTAGTGGACCTCAGCGATCATTTACTGTAGATCAGAAATTTTAGCCGTTAACAAACAGTAGCGACGGCGCTTCAAATTTATCCGGTGATTACGTAACGAACAAGCTGAATAGCAGAGGGCTACAGACCTTCGCTTGAGAGACACGGCTATAAACACACTGCGGTGCAAGTATAACACGCAGTCCAGAATTGTCGCATAAGGTCATTCCCAGATGTAGCCCTTTCGTTCGATTACGTAAATAAGGCACTTCAACTTCCACATCGCAAGGGTACCAGTTAATGGTAGCGCAACTACACCGACCCGTATCCATTCAGCTGTTCTCTACCATCACTTGCCCAGCGTACCCCAACGCTTCTGTCAACGACTCAAGCCTTCGCACGCTTGAGCCACTGAAGTAAACGCATCACGGTTGGTCGCAGCAAACTGCCGTCAGTCTGCACGCAGCCACCGCATGCCGGCTGCTTTAATACGGCACCCCGGCCTACTATCTCAATAGAAATGGTTAGATGAAATATTTTGATACGGTGCAGCACATAGCCGCTCTTCTAATTCCTACGCTGCGCGGCTTATCACACCAGCAGCAGTGTCAAAAACTGCAGCTTCACAGGCTAGTATACAGGAGGCTAACAAATGACCGCAGTACAACCTATGGAATATTCCAGTTGGGACACTTTCTTTGGTTGAAGTATTTGCTTTGCGTCAACGACACAGTAATCATTCGAGAACGTACTTATAAAATTAAAGTCCAGCGTATGGACAAGATATTTTACACGCATTGTTTGGATCGACATTTGATACATAGTTGGAGCTATTTAACAAAGTATGTTGTGTTCTCAGATCCCGTACAGGTTTAAAAGCGAAACATTGAAAAAAATTTAGCAGATCTGTAGCTCTACCTGGATATTATATTTGACTTCTCTTCCTAGCGCGGGTGTGTTCCGGCTGCACTAGCAGCTTTAAAGGGCTAAGAAGCCTAACGTTGTGTCGTTCTTTCGGCTTAATATCTGGATTTTGCGTGCTACATAGCGGCCATAACTATGACTTTTCGCAGGCGAAAATTCCGCATTGGTAATTTTTTCTTTTCGTCATACTTCGAGGACGATAGAGATTTTTCTATTTTTCTCCTACTCTGACTCTGATTCTTTTGCGGACTCAAAGTCTTATTGGCCACAACTTCAGTAAGTGTATTGGCTCATCATATGTGGCTGTTAAAACATTTGTGCTCATAGATAACTTATCCGCCTTTGGTGAACCGCCTCCAGGTAACATACGTCGCTGCCTAAGTACTCCGTCGCATTTTCGGTAAGTCCATTGCGTCTTAAAAAGTAGCTTTTAGAGCGTCTGCCTATCCGTGATGCCTACATGACTGCTTAACCACTGCTGAACTGCCTCCAGGTGGCGGGTTTCGGCCTAAGCACTCCGTCGTATCTCCGCTGTCTATTGCCTTTCTACAAGTGGCTTGTAGAGCACCTGTCTAGCCGTGCTGCCTGCACGACTTATCCGCCACAACTGCACAGCCTCCACGTAACATGTACCACTGTGTACACAACCTCTCTCATTTCCGGTAATTGAATTGGCTCTTATCTTTTAGTTGTAGTACGCCTGCCGCTCCGTGCATCTACGTTACGTATCCGCAGTTCAGAAAATGCCTTCAGGCAACATGTGTCGCTGTTTAAGTACTCCATCGCCTCAGCGGTAATTGTATTGGCTCATAACATGTGGCTTACACAACGCATCTTTGCCCGTGATGCTGGCTCGTCAAACAACCTCATGATGCCAGCTGGGTAATTTGGGTTTAACCCTTTCCAGCAAATAGTTCGGCGGCAGTGTTTCAGGAAGTGATGAGCTTTTGCCTAACAAGTCTTCTCCTATAAATGTCACAATTGTACAAAGTGGCGGAAATGAATCGCTACAAACTAAAGTCACTGCTCCATTGAAAATGTCATCCAACCCGGACCTTTTTTGCTCATTTTCACAGTTCCGACGCCTAGAAATAGTTAAATGGCTGCGGCACATTTTCAAACACAAGCAAAATAGCAACATCCATACACAATTATATACGCGTATACACCCATGCACAAATTTCAGTAATGCCAAACCTTTAGTTGTGTACATTTGTGACCACACTATGGCAGCTTAACCTGAGCATGTCTGCAGATGTGTGTCTTGCAACGTCGAGAATAAAAGTGTATTTATTTATTTATGTTGCATGACTTCTGCACCACTGCTGGACTGCCTCTAGGTAACGTGTCGCAGCCTAAGTGCTCCGTTGCATCTCCGATAATTCCATTGCCTTCTATGGAGTGGCTTTTGAGCGTCTGTCTATTCGTGTTGCAAACACAACGTCTCCGCCACTGGTGGGCTGTTTCCAAAAATAAATAATTAAACAGATAAATACATATGTATATTACTGGACTGGATGGATGCTGCACCCAGCAAGGTATGCCATGTTCACGCAAGGGAGTGAGAACAGTGTTAGTATATGTACCTTGTCGGAACTTACGGATGCACAGGATTTGCTACGCGTACAGCTAAAGGGTTTTTAAGTTCTCTCCTTAAAATTATTCTGCCACTTTTAGGCAATGTTTGCGCTCTTTGATTTTGTTTGTTTTAAAATTTGTGCAGAGCCGTAATTGTACATGTTTTCTTTGGAAACTGAAACCAAATCACCGCGACCTGCACCATTAATTATCTGGACTACTTCGGCACGCTCAGTCGTCACATTTAATTGGGGCGCACATGGAACGAACTAACAGCATGGGACTCATAAGGAATGAGAAAAGGTTGGAAATCAGAAACGTAGCATATGACTAACCTGTCTGATTAACGGATGTCCTCCAGCACCAAACTCGTGTGGCGTTAATCGCAGTCAAAATCAAAACCAGTTTTGTGGCGTAAATATTGCTAAATACAAAAACGAAAGATATTAGTCAGAACATCGCTGGATTTATGTACATGATAAGTGCAAACTTGACGCTATACATGCAGCATTTCCTGGGTGCTGTAGCGACTGCCAATACCGTAGCCAAAAATCAGGTTATTTATGCTGTATATCTTCTCAAGCATATACAGTGAAAATAAAGCAAAGTATAAAAAGCGTTCTGGTGCCATGGGATCCCAGTAGGTCAGCGTATCTAGAAATGTACAATATAGCTCCAATGTAGCAATACGTACAATGTACAACACAGTGGCCGCAAAAACCCTTTTCAAGCGTATCTAATAAAACCTCGACGAATATATGAATATATCTAGGGAAGCGCCCGTAAGGCACTATAGTAGGTTTGGCCGGTGCGAAGTTTTGTGACTTTTGTAACTGGATCGTAGTCAAAGGCCCCACGTGTGTTGTTCTCAGAGGCTAGTCGGTCGTAGAAACTGCTTTATAAATAAAAGCTCTAAAGTTATTTAACTTTAAGCGGTTGTGAAGGTTGTCCCGAGACTACGTGCTGCTGCTCTGCATAGGTAAGCCAGGACAGCTCAGTGTCCATCTGCCACGAATGAACCTGTAAACCACATCAATTTATTGGACAAATCTAGTTTGATTTAACAATTTAAGCTTATCGTATACATCTTTATACCTGGGCACTCACAACCAATAACCTAAATATGTCTACCGTTCAAGCGTAAAGAATTCAGCATTCGACAAATTGCCAAATGCTTCCAAACGTTTAACTCGCTGGGCCCTGCATGGCTAAAGCCTCAAGCACTTTGTTTTCTATGGTTAGGGTTGTCCAGAGGTGAAGCATTACTGTGCCCCAGGTGTTAGGATGCTCTACTGTGCAACCGTTTGCTCTGTATAAGCTTTCTCGCCAATTGTAGAGCTTTAACAAGGGTGACATATACGCAAAACGAGGCATGAATTTCACGCAAGCTATCACGCCTATATATGTTCTAGTGAGAGCTATTCTAGTTCGCCAGCCATCATAAACAAATAAAAGTATAAGTGAGGAACCGCAGGCTACGTGAGAGATGGGAGCTGGTTTTCTACCTACCAGCAAGCAGGACGCAGGGTAGGCAATATAGCCAGTTGAAAGACACGTTTTGGACAGCTGACCAAAATAAGGCAAGAAGTGGTTCGAAATAGTTGGAGTTCCAGCTAGCCGGTGTGACAAGAGTCTCTGGCACATGATTAGCTTTTGTGCCAGTGTCGGAGAACATCGATGATTAAGTGTTAGGGTAGCAGGAAGGACGATCAAAATGGATCTAGGTAATCATGCCCCTACTCTACAAGCTATTCAAATCGTGGTTGGAGTAGGTACAACTGATGAAAGCTATATGGGACCAACAGAACATAAATTGGAATGAAATATTTTTGGTACAGGAGACCGTGACTCAACTGACGGTTCGCAGAGTATTAGATATGACTCAGCAACTTCGCATCGAACTAGTTTTGGCCATGCTTCGTAGTGACTTAGGTTGAAAGTATGTATGCTTCCAATCACGGCGCCAGCGCGTTGCTAACCTCCACTACGAGGATAACGGCTAGTGGGGTGCCTTATATTGATAAACAGTGCCCATGTAGGCAATTAAGTGTGCGCTAAGAATAGTGGGGTTTCGTGTTGAATAACGCCAATGAGTTATCTTAAACTCTGACAACAGCAGATGAACTCCACGGACTATCAGCACATTTGTGCGCATACACGCATCTCAGTTACGGAATGTATCGAAACATAAGTATGCCAAGTTTGGTACAATTACGTGGAGCCGCAGGACAAATTATTTAGGTAGTAGTAATAGTTTAGCACGTGAAGGTAAGGAACTGGTAGCGAAATTTTGGTTAAGTTGGATAATCCGTCAAACCAGGGGTCCGCTGTTGCGCTCAGTAACTTTTATAGCAAAACCGAATACTGGATAAGAAAGTGTGGGTCATAAATATGTCATAAAGAAATCTATGAAAGGAAATAACGTAGCCGAAAAAGATCTGTGGCAAAAAGGAAGAAAAACTGAACAGAAGGAAGAGAAAAGAATGGACGTGCAACTGCAAGCAGCCAATTAAATAGGGCACAAGAAGGTAAGGAAATATGGGTAGTGGCTTAGTTTAATTCTTGCGGGAGAATTAGTACCGTGCAGTTCAAAATCGGCTGCCACTTACTCCTCAAGGTTTACAGTCGATCACAGTTAAAAACCAGGCTTTGTACCTAAAGACATGGAGTGTAAGAATGCTTTGGAGCTTAATCTTAACAGTTCTGCGCAGTACTCCTTGGACCGAAGTGAGGATTGGATAAGGAATTGATGGCCACCTAGTGAATGCTGTCAGCAAAAGGTCACCTTCAGCGGCCATGCAGAGTTGCCGCTCTGTTCAGGGTCGGGCTGCCATGCATTGCCTTACTTGCGCCGCAGTAACCTAACCAGCCAGGTAGACGGCCGATAAGACACTAATCAAACGTAATAGGCCGTCTTTGACGCTGCACGTGTTACTACGAAATGGGTTATTAGGACCTGTGTGACTACAGATGAGCTAGATATGGGCCAAGCGATAAAATAATTAGTGGACTATGTCATATACTTGGATCTGCAGCCTTAGCTCCCAGGCTTATCGCGCAATTGATGCAGACAAGAGAACAGATTTGGGAAGGACAGATATTAAGCTGAAGGATACAAATGTCCTGCACCAATAGATATGTTGATTTATCTGGATAAAGCAGGATTACACCGGCGTATATCGGGGTTGTTCGTGCTCCATCCGGCCCGGCATCAAAATAGTGATCTTCCGCGTCACAACCGTTAGGGAGCCGTTTTGTAGTATCCAAGCACATGAACATTTACATCTCCAGCTTGAAAGCCTGCTTCACTTTTTCACATATCCTTTTTTCACTCAGCTGTAATTTCGGCTATTGTTAGTTATTGTTGATCTGGCACTGTGAGTCTTGACAACTGGATTTACTTCACCTAGTGCCTGGATCATAGGTGTTAGCTAAATTGACTGAACTGAACTTAGTATTGTCACGATGAGTTGGTTATCCCAAGTAGATGGAAAGCTTACTTGCTAGCAAAACCGTCTGAAGCACTTAGAAGAAAGTTAAGGCTTGCGTGATGAGAAAATCTGTGCAACTCAGCAGATCACCGAAATACTCGGGTGCCACGTTGTATTTGCCTGTGAATTTATAAACGTTACACATGTCAATGCATAGTGTTGGTACAAACTCATCTAAAGCCATTCTCCTTGTATGATTGGGCAGGGTAGGTAGGCTCGACTCACACAGCCTCTTACAGCGCAACAGCAGTACTTACATGAAAGTTCAAGTGCAGCAGGCGCGGTAGAAATATCTCGTGAATGAGCGCTCCTGAGTGCTTTCTTGAACAGGAGGTAGGCAATATGTATTGAATTATTGGCGAACCTGGAAGAAACCCAATATTCACATCGATCAACGAATTAACGCCCACGTATCTGGCATTAGCAATTTCATGTGTCTATGTCCTGGCTTGCTACCGCTCGTGTCAAGCAGGTAACCCTTAGTAAATAGGTTCAAACCATCCAACTCAAACACACCGTTGATGACACTTGAAAAATATAGGTTAAACGTTCAGTTGTCCATCAACATAGTGGACCCTTCCCGTTACGGTCCACTGCATTATTCCACCATCGGGACTCCGGGAGAAACAGTGGAGAACTATTAGCGCGGATGGACTGTGATACATCGAGAACCTATTACAGAGAGCCTATTTCAGAAACCAATTGTAACATACTGTAAAGAAGCACTATAACAGCGAAGCAGGAACTTACATTAGCCACATGTAGCCACCATAAAGTAAGTCAAATGCAGGTAATCAAAATGCAGTGCACGACACGCTCAACAGTCCTCTTCAGCTTCTTGTTACGCTTCCGTGGCAACACAGGACCACAGCTCTAAAAGGCGAACCGAGGTTACCCTTATAGCCACCATATAAATCTCGCTCGCGCGCTAGTGTGTTTCCATCGTTCGTTATACCGACGCCCCTCCATTTGGGTTACGTTTTTGATGGCTGATCTTAGACTGCATTTAAAGGCTACTTCTAGCGGTGGGTGGGCTGATTCGTAATGCATTCCATCTGGCACCTGTAAAAGTGGCTTGCAATGCTTAGCGTGACCTCATTGTTTCGCTGTTAACATTATCGAAAAGCTTTATTATATACGTAGGATCGGACAGCATTTGCCTCACTACGTGGGTCCAACACACTCACCTTAAAAGTTGCAGACATTCTTTGTGATTGAGTCTTCAACAAATTGACGCCAGAAGTTAAGAAGGTGCGACAATGCTTCGGGTATACCATAGGCCCACTGAGCACGGCTAGAGAGTGTTATACGTACCTTCAGAGCTACAAAAACCAGATTGTTCAATGGTTAGCGACCAGACAAACTGAGTCTCCTGGCGCTGCACGTTAGCACTCAGCGTGTGGGTCGCTCCTTGGTCCGTCAAACCAGCTCTGTTTAACCCAATGCTAAAGCCGCGCTGCATTGCTGAGAGGTTTCGGGACCGAAGGTTTGGATTGAGAACCCTAAGGCATCTGCTCTCTAGGCTTTGGCAAACTGATAGTAGCCTACTCACGAATACAAGGAACCGATCAGCAATTTCGTGTAGTTATAGCCATCACAGAGTATAATCGACGGCGCCCTATCAGCTGTATTAAATAGTGTAGTCATTGATAAGGACGCTACTGTTGAAAACCTCCCGTCTCATTACTCTCCATTTTGCGCTTCGTTGTATTTACCTTTGAGTTCTAAGTTCGCTTCTGTCCACTCCTGTTTCCAACATACCATGCGACAAGCTTACCCTAGCTTGGTTTAATAGACGTTTGTCTTTGTGTTTCTAGTCACTTACAATAGCAGGAGGTCGAACTGTCCAGTCGACAAACTCATATACAACCAAGCGAACAGCGTCACTTCATCCGTTCCTGGTCGGGGCAAACAATCCACGCTAAGACAAACATGTCTCAACTTGCGCACTTTGCTACAGATAGGCCAAAAGGAGGCATTTGATGTAACACAACGGGTTCTATGGCTTCGTACCAGCTGTTTATCGGAAGCTCATTTGCAAGATCCGATCTCTGTGCTTACCCGGCGATCTTCCATATGCGACACGGGAAGCACCTTCGCACTGCGCTGCTACAGAGCTAATGCCGCTTTAAATCTCTGTCAAGCCAGTATAGATATTGTTTTCATCATTCATGCATTCATTATGCAGTTAGGCAGAGGAGGAAGACGAATCACTCCGCTAGCACGAGCCTACCGTGACTTTTCCCCTGACAATCACGGAGAGTCCAGTGATAATACCTTGACAGTCCCTAAGCGTCTGTTGACGGTCCGCTAAGAGTCCAAAAGCTGCGAAGTGGCTGCAGCTACTGTGTTAAATCAGTGCTTTCAGTCCCCGAACTGCAGCTTCGCCAATCGATTGGAATCCAGCCAAAAGTCAGATGTGGGCTGTCATAATAACTGGCTGGTTCCAAGTCTGAAAAATAAAACACATTTACGCTAAACCGGGAATTGTTGTATATTAGGACATCTCGGCAAGCGAACGTACATGTGAATGGTATTCAAGAATACTGGACAATTATTTCTAACATCACGCGCCTGTCTGATGTGGACAGCAGTGGACTTTTTAATATATGTTAATTGCTTCAACTAAAGCAGTGGCTTGGTGGTTTCTAGAAGCGAAATTTTAGGCCCGTACAGGACTTACATCCTCAGCCAACCGACCTGACTTGGGGCGAATGTTAGAAGACCGTTAAAAGGCATAGATCCTTGGTAAAACAAGTGGTAATAACGTTCGCTTAAATCAGCTTTAGTCATAGAAGCAGCAAAGTTTGTCTGTGATAACGCAGCGGATGGGAATTTGTTCTTCCCTGCACCACAATGCTGAACTGTTTATAAGAAAATTCAATCCAACATCTCATAACTTTGTCGTCCTTGCTCTTGTCATTTAGCTGGTTATTACACATAAAAATAACATTAGGCTGGTCAGTAATTCACTGGAAATGATTACAGGTAGGGTATCGTTTTCACATTCTAAGTGCTTCCAACAGGACATAGACCTATTTTTCTTACCGAAAGACCCCTTTCACTCAAGGACGGGGTTCAAGAAAAAAGACCTACGTCTGGCGCTTTGGCACCAAATTGTTGCAATGCCAACATTAGAGATACTCGTTTCATTAACAAAAGGAATATTGGGAAGAAAATTCGGATAGCACTGCTATAGGTAGCCCCTGCTTCAAGTTGTCTAACACCTCAACATCTTCAGCTACTGGAAGCGTTGTGTTATAAACAATGCAATGAATTCCATCAGGAAAACCTGGAATCCATGCAGCGTAATAGCTTTGCATCCAGGCGACACGGGTTTTAGACTTTATCTTGTGTGCTCGGAACAAACCAGTGTCCGGCCAGCGTTTGCATAGGGATACTACGAATTCTAAGACCGTAATTATCTGCAGGTTGGAAATATCCTTACACTAGTTAAATGACAATGCATACTTTTGTGCCAAAGTATGTGTTGAAGCGTTCATTCCTTTTTCTTGATTCGCAGCACATGCCTTATCTACACATAAGAAACATCAGCTAGCTAGTTGCGTCCTTTAAGACTACGTATAACCTTTTGGAAGCGTGCCCAGCCGTTCGTAACTCCCAAGGGAAAGCAACGAAACTGGTATACCTTTCCGCTTTTTAAAGGCAGTGAGCCCTTTTTTAGTTTCCTTTGCATGTACCTAGAGAGATGCGCCAGGAATAGTAAATAACTCAAGTTTAGGTCATAAAAATACGGTTCGGCAAAGGCGCACGGTTTCGGCGATTCATCGTCATTCCGAATGCAGCAAGGTTACATAGTTAGGAATGAAACGCTTGAGTAACTAGAAAATAAAGGCGTCCAGCCGCTCAAAATGGTTTTGATAGTTTACACGGTAACTGTCTGCGCGACAGAAGCCCGGAATAAAGTCAAAGCATTGAATTAATGCTAATGTACACACAACGGGTTTTTTGAGATCAGTCGCATCCGCCTCCGCCAATGCAAGGCTTCTGCATATCATAAGCTCAGAATGGAAACTTTTACCCGGTAGATCAAATAAAAGCCTCAATTTATAACGACGAGAGAATTCGGTTGGACTAAGTGCGCGACTCATGTAGTGGCGCGCGTTTTGTTCCATTCTTGGCTCAGCTAGGCTGGATGGTGTTCACCCACGCCTTCATCCAAGGTCGTGTTGTGCGACCTATGTAGCTTGTCCTACCGGAGCAGTTGAATTGGTACACGCATGATGTGGTAACATTCACTGACTGGTTGTATTGCAACTGGAGGTGTAGCGCGTGGGTGGCTGTAAAGGTAATGCGTAACCGTTCGGCGCCGTGTGTGTGTTTTGACTGCCGCTCTTAACAGTTTGCAAAGGTGTTCAGAACCACTGTCTTCTATGCATATCAAGGATGGGTTGGGTTTTTCTTTCCTATCGTGGCTGTTTTATCGACTAAACCATCAGTTTGCATGTCCCTATCAGAGAATGCCTCGGGATAATCGTTAATATGGAACACTTCCCATAGTACAGCAGCTATGCTCCAATTGTGGCCTCGGAGCCTAACTTCGTCGCTTTTCATACAAGACCAAGGTAAATTACGGTCTCGCAAACTAGCGCAGTAACCCTTCCAATGTGAACGTTCCAGGATCCGCATAACTTGCTCTACCATAATTGTTCTAGGTTATGAGTAACTTGCACACTTATTATTAATACAGTTTCTCCCATTCTTAAGCTCTCCATTGCTGCTGGCCAAATCTATTTGTTATATTGCCTTAGCCGTACCAATGAAACTCAGTGCGCCCAAAATTGCAGTATCGTCCGCTTGAAATTCTGCTCTACGACTTCTCACAGACTACGGCAACGTTACACGCCACTTATCAGAAGGCCAAAAGCGCTGGTATATTTACCTCGATAGCCAAACCAATAATTGCATCCTATGTCAATTAACCTGTTTCTTTCCCAAAGCTATCACTTCCCTGGCGCTCACTCCCTTTATTTCTACTGCATTCAGACAACCAGCACTCAGTGCGTTGCACATTTACTCAGCTGACCAGTCTTTATCCCTCTGTAGGCTTCCGGACTAACGGAACGTAAGAGCGCTTGGCTCTACAAAACCGAGAAGTAGTATCGATCACAATATGAACATGTTAAACTTGCTTACTCTTTATTAATATAGCCTCATTCTTCCAAAGCCTGTCCAGTACTGCTGACTCACTTTATTCGCCTTCCCAACTTAAGGGTACGATTCAACAAAAATGTGCCCACTGTTCCAGCCTTGCCTGCTCCGCCTCCTATGCTCCGACTTCTCTCAGACCACTACAACGTTACCGCCTATGTTCCGAAAGACTTAACAATGCCTTCATTACCTCGAGAGTCACGTTTACGTTTTCAAACATCTCCACCAAACCTATATCTATCCCGACTATTTTCACCCTTATCGTGTTAGTTGCGTTCAGAGCAGCTTTACTCGGACGGCTCACTCCAAGTGCTCCGCCATTGCTTAGTCTCATCTGACCTACTGCTACTCTTTGACTGCATCCAAACCATCGAGCTGTACACCGTCTAGGTTTTGTAGACTAAAACTATGTACCCCGCACCTCAAGTGCCTGCTAAATCTGTTCATCCTTTTTATTTTAGCACCTTCCATCCCTAATCTTGTTAATCTTTGACCTATACCATGTACTTTTCAAAACTAACTGCATGACTTAACCTATACTGCGCCGACAACTCCAGTCTCGTCAGCCTGGACTCCTGCACTCCGAATTTTTTCCGACTACTGAAACTTTATTGGCCATTTTGCGGAAGACCGAAAGCTCTGCCTTATTTACTTTTAGAGCCACCTTCACTATTCCACCCTTTATCAGTAAACTTGTAGTTATTCCGACCCATTCCTCTCCTTGTTGCTTTCTTGGCGATCATTACTAGTTCCACCGGGCGACTAGCTCTCTGGCCCAACCGTAATCTCACATGACCAAAGTCCTTCGCTTTGATTGATTCCAAATCAATTGAATTGCAAGTCTTTCAGGCTCTGCATAACCACCACACCATTTCCCTGTCATCATGAACTTGCTAGGCGTGCTATTATTTAGTACAATAGCCACTTCCTTCTCTAACCTGTTTATTTTTGACCCACCATATTTATCTTCTAAAACTAATAGCTTGACTTAATGTTCATGCGTCTACTAATCCAAACTCGTCAGCTGGGTCTCCTACTCTCCTAATTCTCTCAGACTACGGCAATGTTACTAGCCAAATTTTGTAAGACTAAACACGGTCTTAATTACCCTGAGGGCAAAGTTGACATTCCTACACCCTATCAGTAAACCATTTCTCTCCCTACTCCTTCCTTTTATTACCGGGCTCTTTGCTTCCATTAATTTTTATCGGACAACCAGCTTTCCGTACCTTGTATTTCCTTTAGCTGACAAGTTTTTAGCTTTGTGGCTGCTTCCACGCTGTCTACTTGACAACGCTTTGGTATCTGCATAACCACCACTAAACTTCACTTACTATGCAAGCCTCCTGGATTTGCTTACTCCTTAGTAATATAGCCTAGTTAATCCATAACCTGTTCATTTCTGCTGACACTCGTTATCCGCCTTCCCGACTTAAGTGGTAGATTCAACCTCACTGCGCCGACTACTCCGGCCCAGCCCGTATAGTCTTCTGCTCACCGAGATCGCATAACCTACTGCGTCGTTATAGGCCATGGTTCGGAATACTGAAAGCTTTGTAGCTTTTAACTGCGAGCTTCTTTGGTTTTTCCACACCTTAGCAGTAAACATATTTTCATTTTGACTCTCTAATTTCCTTACTTCTCTCTCTGTTTTCATTCCCTCTTTAATTGGACAGGCAACTCATCTGCTCTACCTTGTTCTTACCGGAGTAGTCTACGTCCCCCTGACTGCTTTCAGACTACTGAGAAGCAAACGGTCTAGGCATTGCGGACTATGTGCTATGTTTCTATCACCTTAAAATATTTCTGGAGTTGCTCATACATTTTACTGTAGCCTTCCCCCTCTAACCTCTCTGTTTCTACTGACCCTCTCTATTTTCTTCCCATCTCAACACTGACACAAGCCTGAAGCCTCGACTAATAAAGTGTCGCTTGATCGGTCTTTCACACTTTGAGTGCCCTTGGGGACTTACTCACATCTAATTCATATGCCCTCTTTCGTCTATAATCTGTCCACTTGCGCTAACAATCATCACATCCGTTCACACCACAATGTTTCGGCCCAAATTCAGTGCATCCACTAACCTAGTCTTATATGAACGGTTTTCTTCTCGCCTACTTCCCCCTGCCGCAGTGCCACTTCCGCTCAGGTTTTGGCAGCAACTTCATTCTGTTCCACTTACGTCAATATCCTTGTTGGTCTTATTTTCCCCTTATTCATATAGGCTTCTTCATCCAGAACCCGGCCTTCCTTGCTACTGTGCACTGTTTTCGTTCCCCTTCAGTATACGGTGTACCCTCATTGCGCAGCACTAATTTATCCTCCTGCGCATGGTCTCCTACCCTCTGACCTCGCTCCAGCTTTTTGGCAGCTCCCGGATCCTGGCTGTGTTGCTTGGCTGTCACTTCTATTATTATATTCAGGGTACCTTTCTCCTTATGCGGTTGCGATTTGCCTCATATTTTTATTTGTATTACATCCTTGTGGTTGGTGTCCGAGCTTACTTCATCACCTTTCAATCTAACCTACATGATGTGACGACTCCGAATGCACGGCACAGTTTTAGTCTCCTGTTACCCTTTTCTCTAGATTCTGAAGGCTTACAAACTATGGAAATACCAACACTTCAGCACCTTTATTCTCACTATCTAAGCTTGGCACATGTGTCTGCATGCTCTAGTCTTCAGGATTCTCAGCATTTACCTTTCTTGAAATGTTGCTCTAAGAACTGACTGATTTCCGCTTTCTGTCTCAATCTAGTTGGCCTTAGTTTCATCTAAGCTGCTTACTGCACTCAGACCGCGGTCATCATTCTCAGTTTGTCTATGTTTCTCTCCAAGAACCGTGCTATTTGCTCAACCCTGTAAGCACGATTTATCAAATCGAGCTTTTCACTGTGCCGAGCAGAGCCTGCTTCTTACGTACTGTATGCGCTCTGAGCTATAACACAGGCGTAATGTAAGAAACACACAGCGGCAAACCATGTATTCTGACTAAAATAAATTTGGCTTCAGGGCATCATTTAGATGGGCACCGTTGCATACCATCTGATTTCGAGAGTGCTTTTGATGCATTGTTGTCTGTCTGTCTGTGCGACGGTTTTTGTTTGCTGCTCCTAGTACCCGAGCTTACCACAGGTACATCGGCCGGAGCAAGGTTGTTTATCCACTTTGATTAGCTAATCTGTTTTGAATAGCCAACTGGCTTGAACACTTGTTTCATTCTCCTTTCATTCTCTTACTTACCCAACTTATCGTTCTACTTGAAGTTTACTTTGCCGTTTTGGAGGCGTCCCGTTTATTGGTTCTGAACAAATGGGTTCAGCTCATCTGCTACGCACAGTACCATACGTTACTTGCTTAAAATAATGTATATTTGCACGGATCTCTTGGTCCAAAAGGACGAACAGCTTCCTCTTTCCTGATAGCTTCATTATCACGGGTTTCTCTTATTGTTCCATCTTTAGCCGATGCTGAAAGAATTGAGCCTGAGCATTATTTATTTTTACTAGCGATCGAACGATTGGTTTTGGCGTCTTACAATTCGGAAGAACATGCTGATACTTAATTAAACTGGAGCATTTCCGTTGGCATTTCATGGACAGCTAAGCAGCTGCTCAATGGCCCTCAAACAAATGGGTTCGGCCCCTTTCACCTATAAGAGCACATTCTTATATTACATTCATCCGCAGCTGCTTTAACTGCCTTTCATGGTGTTTTACTTACCTCGGAGACAAATACACCTCATTAGCGCTTACATCCGAAAGAATTCTGAGCTTAGTTTGCTAAACAAGTACTTCGTATGGCTCCCACGTTGGAAAAAGGAATAATACTTTTGCCTGCTATGGACGTAGTAAGCAACAAGTACCAACTGCACTCAAAATTCCTAGGACAAGCCCAGCGTGGATACCTAGAGACAAGCTGGACATCCCAGGCAGATATAACACAGAAGAATAGGCCAGCCTCTAAAACCCGAAATGTTACTCACCTGCACCGCACATCGCCCGGCGCTGAGACCACTTTATCTTCGACAAGTTTTAACTAATACTGCCAAGTCGTGACTAAAGTAATCGAACAACCAGGGAAGGAGTATGGTCGTCAATCGATTGTGAATAACGGGTGCAAAATCGGTTTTTATGATGCATAGCCAACTTTCACTACTGTTCAATATAACCTACGACAGGGTTCCAGGTCGTGGTGGGTTTTCTCTAGACAGGCGGCCTCTGTAAATTGCCACAAACGTCCGCTTGACAACTGCGTGTCGTGGCGGATGTTCAGCTTTACCTACTAAGGTCACAGTATACCACTTCACAATAAGACGGTCAATAAACTTCTACATACAGCCTCTGCTTCCGATTTTGATATTAAGGAGGCTTTACTAGAATACCGAACAATCATATATTTTAATATACAACGAGTGCAGCGAACTTTTCCTTTGGCTTCTGTGCTCATGGATTACCCCTGGCAAACTCATGCCGAACTTTGATATTAACGCAGCCGTTATGGCAGAATTTTCGGCGTCATCCTTTTCTCTGTCCCACTATGCCCTGACATAATGCTCTTACGTATAACCAACGAAATTTAAATTAAACCTTTTATTGAAACCAAAGCTTATGCTTTCCAGAAAAAGCTTTGCTTGTATATATGTTTGATGGTGTCTTCGCCAGGGTGCCTCGTGATCACGAGGATATACCTTTTCTTTCTTTTGCTTTCCCGAGGGAAGTAATCCGTAGCCAGCCACCTGAGCAAGGTAACATTTTAAAAACACAGCTAGGATTGGCCGTTAGCTTGGATAGTCCGGAAGTAAGCAAAGATAATCCGTATTTTTGTCTCCTGTAGTTTTCACAAGCGCCCGTGAACACCACAGATTTGGTAGATTCGATTATACGTTCTTTAAGCCTTGGTTGGACTTCAGTTTGAATACATTCCTTGTAATCGTGGTGTCATTGTGAATACGTGGAAAGCACATTTAACACGAGTGACGATATGTGAAGGGCAACAAACCGAAGTCGGTCTTATTAAGGACGGATAAGTGACCAAAAATGCGCCGCGCGATACATTTTTGTCAACCTACCGTTCACTCAGCTAACCTTTTGGCATTTTAAACGCGCTCACCCTTATACCTTTTTTCAAATTTCACCCTAAGTTTTTGCACCACTGTCCCCTCTTTCCCCCATAAATACCGACACAGTAGGGGATGAAATGTGCTTATTTTCTGGTCAATTATTTATCACTTAGAAAAAATATTGGCAACACACAGGCCTTTCAATTATACAGTTTCCGAAATTGTACCCGTGTTTACTTTTTCTTTGCAAAATGCCAACAAGCTTGGTGATTTAATGTACTAACTGGTGCGAAAATACACGGAAAACATAAAGTATAATACATATTTTTGGGTAATATAGTAACTGCCTTCTCTTGCGTACCGCCATTGCGCTTTTGTTCCTCGGATCCATTTCCGGCCTCCTTGCATCCAGCACACTTTAACACCAGATGGTCCTTATGAGTGCAATTATTACATATGAACACAGCTAACTGATAATCATATAACGGGTTAGCAAAGTTTTGTCCTGCACACCTTGCTAGTACAATGCTTCAGCAAGCTTCGTTACAAGGAAAAACATCATGTTATGCTATGGACACATTCAGCAACATTTTATCCGCGGAGTGCTTATAAACGTCACCTAAAAGGTGTAATACAACAACTGACGTGCGGCCAATTTCTGCACATATCAGGTATTTTACTCCTTGTGGAGAAGCAACGTCACCTTTCCATTCCGTTTGGAAAGTCAATGAGCAGCTTTGCTGGTTAACATCAGCCGTCCTTCTGAAGTGTGCAATCGAGTGCACGACTTCCTAGACAATGCCAAGCATACGTGGAACGCTACACAGAAGTGTTGACCTCCTTCATGTCGCTTGCGACATTTCACATTGCAAAAGTATTTCATGGGTAACGTTTACTATCCTAGCCAGAGCGGAGCCTAAGAACTATTAATTTTTAAAAAGAATTGACCAACTTACTTACGTGGTTCAGAAAAGTTAGCGGTTGCACCCAGGGCAGGGTTGGATTCGCGCACCCAACAGTGAAGGTTACGACGCTGCAAAAAGTGAAATATCAGTTAGTCAAATTAAATGGGACGGAAAGAGTAAAAATCACAGATATATTTGTTGTTCGCTCAGAACAATGCCCGTGGGCACAATTTGAAACTGAGGAAAGAGAGCGCAAAGCATTGGATGCACAGCAAGATCAAACAATGTCCGAATGACCTGTGCTAGTGGTCTTTGCTGTACGGGCAATGTAAACTAAGGATAAATGCTAACGGAAGGAGAAGGAAAAAGAAGAACAGGCGGACGGCTTGCGGTCTCATTTGAAGACGTCCTCAGGTCACTCGCAGTGGAATGGAACTTAATTAAGTTGCTTAGTGTTTAAATACGGCAATGAATAATGCATCGTTAGCCCGTAACAAAATCACACTTTGTGTACAGTTGAGCAACCGAGATGCTTCAGCTGAGCGACAGACTTTAGTGCCCCTAGCCAGCAGATGAATTCGCACTCGGGCAAAATTTAATTATAAGGAAATCTCATTGCAGCATTACGATTTGTGGAACCTACTCTTATTTATTAACGACATATTTGACTCGAACATTTGCATTCACAGAATTAGTTAGCGCAACGCCGCAACGACCACTCAGGGGCCTCCAACGGTCACACCATCGGACATTTCTCGGTCATAGTGCTACGTAAGTAGGCAGCTACGGAAACTTAACACGAGTTGCTAATAGCATGGAAAGAAGATAGTCAACAGGATGAAAACAGGTATAAACCAGAATGGATGCCTTGCAATTGCGACTAACGTTTGAACTCTAACGTTACTGTTAACCTCAGGTCCTTGGGTAGCGCGTTAATAAGGGACTACCCTATGACAAAGGAAGATCAGCGCTAAACCGACTGGATCAGAACATCTGAAATTGCAGCGTGCCGCAGAAGTCATGCCACTTCAAATAGGTAATGGTTGAGCACACGTGAGGAACAATTTGCTACGAAGTTACTACCAGTACAGTAAAACCTTTTGCGGCCTAAGCAGTTGTTTAAATGTCAGAGATGCCCTTACCCGTGCATCATCTTCGTACCAAGACTCATGGGTTGCTCAACTGCCTTCTTACCGTGAACCAAGAATTGATACGGCCCACGAAAGCCGTATAATCTAATAAAGACTGTGAACACAGCAAACCTTACTTTGGTTAAGGTTCCGAATGAGCTACAAATCATGCACAGTAGCCTGAACTCCTTGTGAATTGCAGCCGTGTTGTTCTCACGGGACGTAAAGCAGATCCCAAAATATTGTTTGGCTCAACCCGGTAGGCAAAGGTGCAGTAACGAATTCCCAACAAATATAGGATACACTATATTATCCTCATTGCTACAGTTATTTATTCTATCTAATAAGGTACGAAAAAGCAAATAGTCAATCGTACAATCGTGCTTTTGTTAGAAAACTGCAGCAACTATTTTTTCGTTTTAATTACTGACATTACAATTAGGCGTTTAACTTGCAATTACCAGACCTTATTTCGCCTTCAGCTGTAGAAATCCACCATTGTTGTCATTCAACGACATCAAAACTGCCTGCAAACATCGGCGTGGTGAACCGCAGGGCACACCGCTGTTACCATAAGATAAGCTACATTCCATTAAAGTTTGTTAACAACAGAGGTAGTGAACTTCCCGTTTGACAAATGAAGTATGTGCTACTGTCTCTTGATCCCTGAAATTTAACACAAACTTGACCCTTTTTATGTGACTACGACTGTCTATCCGTAATTCTGAAATCCGCTAGTAGTAAACGTCCAACTTTCCTTCACAGGCCCAATCCGTGGTCCTCATGCCATAATTAACTAGTGCGAGGCCAAACTAAATGCAGCGAAACGGAATAACCTGTAAGGACGCACTTGATGCAAATGTTCCAACTACCCAGGCAATCCAGCCTGAGCCGTGCGGAGGGTGAAAACAAGCACGGACAATGGCTGCAAGCAAAACGGAAGGTAAGAAAAAGCGGAACAAATAAAGTACGGTTAATCTTGGGTAAAGGACTTCCTTACCCTATGATTTGCTACAGTGTCATGCAGGGTCATGCTACGTCGTCCATTCCGGCAGCTCTGGTTGAATTTATTTTCACGCAGCAGCCCGGGATATGGAAACTAGATCAGAAATAAATCCACTTGAGGTTATGTTTCTACGTCGGGATCTGGCAACGGATACTCATGAGCAAACAAACGCATAGTGTTTTGCTAGTAACTAAGCTTTGCCCTGAACAAATGAGGCTGCAGTGCAACTAAAACTTAAGAGTACCGCGATAGGTGGACTGGCATTTAATCGTCATCGCCTTCCCTATCCAATTAATTGTTTATTTAGTTCATTTATTTATTTTCAGTTAAGCGACAAAGAAGACTACGTGCCTCATATTTGCTAATCGGATACCACTAAACAATGCTTCGTGACAGCCGCGAAGTCACCTAATCTGAACAGATTTTCAACGAAAGCAGGGCCCGGAGTTTTTAGACAAACGACGCCTACACGACACTCTTCGCGTAGCCGGAATACAGGTTTAGGTAGTTGCTAATAGGGTACATCAAGCCGGTAATTACAGCTAAGCCGGCTGGTGCGTCGACTGAGACTTGCGTGGCTTAAATTGATTAAGTTTAATCACCCCATTTAGCGAGACTTACTGCTTGGCAACGCCGGCTTTTTGATTACTCAAACTAGTGAACGGTATCCAACCGCACCGGACATGTTTATACGAAACATAAAGACCCACACATTAAACGGCCGAAAGACACTAATAATAAAGTTGCTATTAAAGGTGCCACTTTGATTCCCGTGATCGTTGTCAACTACGCCTGCGTTACCTAACTGTCTCAGGAAAATACTTGTGCAACCCTCCCTACATCAAGTGCACTGCACTGCCCAAATCACCGTTCAACTCAGGGCGCAAAAGGACCAGTTTGTGCTTTGTATTTAGCAATAGATATAGTTGCTGGTGAAGGAGGAAAGCCATTATCTGGTGGGGAAGCCATAAAATGTGCACTCAAAACACTTGATTCATCTGTCGTACCGGTGACACAAATATTCACATCTTGTAACACTTTTTAAAGCTTGCATTGAAAGTAACTATACTAAGATACCTGGGCTTATCCTTACTTATAGAATAAAATTACTGCTGCCAAACCCACTCAGTTAAGTGAGAAGAACGCGGTCGTGTGCTTTATCAATAATTTGAAGCTGGGTAAACCAGATAAGCAATTGTCACTTACTGCTTTACTACAATCCAGTCTATTTAACTACTTAAACGGATGGTGGCAGTAAAATTACGCGGAAAAACACGTTCTCCTATTTGATTCTACGCCCGAGCGGAATAACCACGTCAGCCTGTGGTACACCAATTGTTGTAGTGCTAGAACTATGTGGCGTAAACCGTTGATGCCCTGTAAGCGTGCTGAGGTGGTCGCTGTGACGGTGGCATTGCTTTCTTAAGTGATCCTATCAGTAACCTAAAGTTTGACTTTTTCGCTCACAGGATAGATGGGCCTGGTAACCAAACGGGTGATGGTGAGCTTTGCTTGTAAATTCTCAATACAAGCATTGACAGCCCCACCCACTATGGGCTCTGTAAAGGTCATTTTGGCCCCTGTTTATTAAGAATAAGTGATAGGCTGAAGATCCACCGCAGGCCAACCTTTTCATGAGAAGCAGATAGTGCACTTGGAACGTTATTAAATCACGAGGTGGTCGCTGCGCCACATTTTTGGTCGTTGGAGACCTAACCCGGCCGCACTCTGTCTGGCGTTAAGTAAACAGTAGGGCAATTGATTTGGAGAATGATTTAGTAAAATGGGCATATGAAAAAGCACTTGAGCAATACGTACACTTCCTAACTAGGGGCCGTGTTGGAAAAAACACTTCAACCCTAAAAGTTATCACCGAGCATTCTTAGTGTAGTAGATCCCTGCGTTACACATCCTATAGGCAAGTGCGACCACTGCGTGCTTACGTTCTTTCATAATGCACCCAAACCAGCGCAGCATTCTCGACCATTGAGGAACTTTCGCCTACATGAATACAAAATTGATGGTGGGTGCAATTCAAGTTTAAATTACTCACGAGTAGCAGCTTTCATTTGGATGAAAGCCTGATCAGAATTACAACTAAAATTCTGCTACTCGTGCGTAATCTGAAAATAAAGGTAGCCCCAACTAGTTCCAAATGCTATGGCTATGGCGTTTAGTGAGAGGACGTCATCACCTAGCAAGCTATCCACCATCAGTGAGAGTGGTAGATAGGTGGTGCTATATCCCAGTTAGTTTGCAACTTATGTAGCCCAGCCAACCTCCCCATGGCTCAGTGGCTTAAGCTGCTGGCTAGTTGGCGTCTGCCTCTAGTGGTCATGGGTTCGATCTTCCTCATAGGATCGAGGGAATGCGCGCCACTTACGAGCTTCGATAGGGCGAAACGCGTCTGGCGCTTTTCCGGACTAGGCTCTGTTACGTTGCTTGTGAACTATTGGGCTGAAATCCATTCGAGTTTCTTTGATCCCGGATCAGGAACCTGATTTGTTGTAAGAAAGATGTTTAACGCTTAAAAGCATTCTTGTGCACATTGGATGTGTTTCTCCCCTTCATCCTAGGAGGAATTGGAGCAAGCCAAGATAGTGGAGAGGGAGGATGGATAGAGCGTTTGAACGGCGCGAAGCTAAGCGGAAAATTTTCCACAAGCCTTATGGTTTTTGACATTGGCTGCAGTAAAAATAAGTAGAAAGTTAGCCATTTGCTTGCGGTATCAGGACAGATACCCATATGAGCTGAGGCTGGCTTAACCAATAAAAACGAATCCTAAGTGTTACTGCACTCGTGAGCAATTGAAGTCTTTCCTAAGGGAGCGGTCGGTTGACCGACTGAGGAAGTTGTTTATCCTGCCGTAGCAGACGTTGATACAGTGAAGTTGATATCAAACTTACACTGTGGCGACAATAGTTATCCAGTGGCTCCGCAACCACACTACGCAAGTGCACATAAAATACAAGATATCGCTTTAATTGTCCCGGAGGTATTCACAGTAATGACTGCCTTTCACCACCGTAAATCCGCTGGTCTAGTCAGGGTACATCCCGTTATCTTAATGCCACCAGCGGATATCACTCAAAGTCTATTTGCAGAAGTGCTGAATGCATCACTTCAGAAAGGCAAGCTATTGCGAGACTACGAAGGTGGTGATCACAGATGCAATCCACAAGGTTGTCAAAATAAACTCCACTCAGCTATAGGCCTGTAAACTTAACCATTGGTTTGCTTAAATGCTCGGAAAAGCTCACAAGGAACCGGTCCTGTAAGCACTCAGCTAAGTACAACCTAATTAGAATCAAGCAACATGGGTCGCTCAGGTAGAATTCGAGCTTAAATAACTTATTTTGCTTCCTGGTTTGTAAATAATCAATGGCTAGATAGAGGGATAGCGGCTTACGTGTGTTAGCAGGGCTTGAGTAGTGCAGTAAACCATCGGTGCTTTCTCTTGAATTTAACCTACTTTGGGGTGCAAGCTGAACTGTTCAATTGGGTATCAGCATACCGCTTGGCAGAAGTTGTTGTGTCAAACTCGGTGATACCAGCTGTTGTGTGGGCAGCGCTTAAATTGGCTTCTCCAAGGCTGGGTACTGGACCCCTGCCATTACTATTGTTAATTAATGTCCTGGCACCTCCGATTGAAAACCCTGCTTCATTTTTGCTGAGGACCTGAAGTTAGTCAGCAGGTGTAACTGCAAAACTCATACTAAGGACATCGCCAAGGTAGTCAATAATTAAAATCAATGGGACATAGTCAAATACTAACAGGTTTCAGTTATTGACCGCTAGGAACAAACGCCATACAGCTCGAACTTTCTCGGGTTCCTTGCCATTGCAAAATACTGGTCAAGGACGTGCTCTTTGCAGGTTCCTGTTAAACGTTTCAAACCCTACGCACAGTGTTGCCAAGCTGTTAACAAGACGCGACGAGCGTTATTTCGTCTCAGGTAAACTTTGGGTAACACCAAACCATAACCTTTCCTCCCGCTGGATTAACACTAGTTAAACCACTTCAAGCTTACTGTGTTTAGGCTTGGACTCCTTATTTACGTATTGTCTCTATTTGACTTGACAAGCTCCAAAAGCTGGCAACCAAATTGATCGAATGTCAACGTGCTAACACATTGGAAGACCGTTTACGAAGCATAGTTATTTTCCATGGAGAGAAGCAAAGTGAGACCTGACTTAATTGAAACGTTTGCAATTTTATGGGGCCTCAGTGAGACCAATCTCATAAACTTGTTGGTGCAACATAAGTCTGAACACTTGTGTGAACACCAGCTAAGCTCAAGCAACCGTGATCTTGCCTGGACACCCGGGTAAAATGTTTCACAAACCATGTCGTAAGCATCCAGAATAGGCTTTCTCCTGATTTAATAGAAGGTAAAAATATGTAAACCTTTACATTTGGTCTAGATGAACATTAATCAGAGCTTTCTCTTGAAATACTTTAATTTTACTTAAACGTGGGTAGCGAATTGCTTTCGTTTTCTCTATTCTTCTTTTGCAGAAATATGGTGAAAGGTCGTAACCTCGAAGTGCCGGCGCTCGGTTTAGTTTCCGGTGCATGCTCAGTGCGCACATTAAGTCGAAGCTTTTTCCTCCCCAGGGACTTAACTGAGCTGACCTGTTTACAAGAGGATTCAAGCGCGCCAAAAGGAGAAAGTTGTATGCTCAGTGGAAGTAGTAACCCTAAGCAACACATCGTACACCACCGACAAGTAAGTAACGGATGCAAAACACCCTGCAGTGTTAGAGCGCAACTCCACTGTACATCAATTTTACTTTTTCCACATAGTTCTGATTCCACAAGATAAGCATCAATTCGGCCAAAGTAAAATAAAAGTGAAACATGGGATATTGGACCTATCGACGGTGTATCACTTTACAAGTAACCAGTCGACGTCGACCTGTACAGAACAATAGCTTCGTGCACCTCCAGCTGAATCACTGAGAAGTAACGAACGTGAGATGCATGCTCGTCCGCTGCGCGCGTGCGTGATCGTGACCTGCAAACCGGGGTGTCCCCTGTAAGCTTAGCGCTGCGGTGAACTACCTGGCCGCCCACTCTAAGACCTAACAAATGCGATTTAAGTTTTTTCATTAATGAACTACGAAAGGAAGCTCTCTGTTTCTTCATGTTAGTTGGAGTAGCACAACGTAACGTGTATATAAGAGCTAATGTTGCAGAAAATGATTGCACAAGATGAAGTAGCGTTAGCCGTGCCGGAGGGATTTTGGTGAATGTTCCGTGAGAAAACTCATGGTGTGTGATTACACGCGCCCTATGTACACGTTAATTTGTCCGACAAATAATAACAGTAGCTTTCAGGCTATTCCTGGAAGGGCGTCGGGATGTTCACGAACAGAATGGTGCGTACAATAAAGATCGATAGAAAGCTATGTTACATGTGGGAATAGGTGGCATTATCTTGCCAGACACTACGTTGTAGGATAGGGATGTATTTTCTTTGATGATTTTTGTTGTCTAGATAATATGGATCTCAACGAATTCAAACAGAGCACGTGAATATACGGATTGAAGCTTTGGCGGCCGCGTTACCATCCTTTTCACGACTTCAAGCTCCTTTTACTTAACTAATTATTTGCCCTGAAAGCGGAAGGTGATCGTACGCTGAAAAACACAGTATTTGCCCATAATCGTAGCCACCTAACCGCTACCAAGTTTATACTTTGCTCTGTTTTGCTGAGCATTTAAACAGCAATTCATGGGTTTCATGTGCTTGTGCAAAACGAGAAGGTCTTGCGTGTCGCTAGCTTTGTCTCGTGGTATTCAGGCAGGATCCTGCTGTTGTCTCTAGGTACAAATGTTTTAGCTTGCGACTCGGAAGTAGCGTAATGCACAGGCCTCTAGCGTCTTAATTTTGGGGAGGTAGTACCTGCAAGAACGTGACTAGTGTGTATGTAAACAGGCAATGCTGGCGGTGGTATTGTTTTGCAAGCGAGTGCATAGGCGTTGAGCCCGACGTGGTGTCGAACAGTAAACAGTTAAGTAACGTTAATTAAGAGCTAAATAAGCTAAGTGCCACGAACCGTTGTGTATACTTAGAGATCCTGCCAGCTACCTGATCTAATGGCCGCCTTTTAAGCTGAAAAGCTAGCGAGGCTGGTGCCAAGCATCTAGGAGTTGTACTATGTGCTGTATTATGGCGTACGTATTATGTATTATGTGCTGTATCATGTGTAGCATGTGTGGTGTATTATTAGTACGCGTTATGTCTGCATTATGTGCAATATGATGTATTATTATTATGTGTTACTATTGTGCGCTTTATTATATGCTTCATGGTGCTGACTTATCCGGTCTAATTTGTACAGTCCCCTGATTTTTGACCTCTCTCGGAAGTTTGAGATCTAAATGATTGCGGCTCTGCCGACGTAACGCTCCCTCATTCTCACCTCAAGAGCATCGCTGGTCATGCTTCATTATTATTATTATTATTATATTCCCTTTTATCCTTAACATGTCTATTTTTGACGAGGCTCTGTTAGTATTCGGACCTTACTAATACGACTTTCTAGGAGCCGACCTTCTAGTCGCGTCTCAGTGAGCTCCTACTTTCCGACTACTATGGCCCCTGTGTTCAGTGGTCTGCAGACACAGCGATCAGTACACGTCACCTCGAAAATACCATTGGCTTAACCTTTTCTCATCAGTACAGTCCTTTCCTTTTCGCAATATACGTCTGCCTTCCTTTTTCAATTGGACAGATAACGCTTCTGACCTGGCTCAAAACTAGCGTCTTCTGACCAGTCTGCTGCGTTCTGACTACTTTCAGACATCCGTGACGTTATCATCCTAGACTTTGCAGTTCCAGTACTATGTTCCTGTTAGCCTGAAACCTGTGCTCGGCATGCTAACTGCTTTTCCAACTAGCTACTTTTATCACAAACGGATTCTTTTCTGAAGACACACGTTACTTATATTCCAACCCCAATTTCGTGGTCTAGCTTTAGCTTGCCAACTTTTCTGGTTTTGTTTAAACGACCTCCTTGTTACGGACTTCTGCGTTCTAAATGACTATCTGTGCTAACGCAACGCTTTGTTGCCCTCACTTTCCGTGCATTTCTGTTCACGATTCATCTTCATTATTATGCCCCTTTCCTCCTTAACGTGTCTACTCCTGCCGATGCTTTCTGTTAGTATTCAGACCTTAGTAATACGACTTTCTGTGAGCAGACGTTCTACTCTCGTCTCAATGATCTCCTACCTTCCGACTACCGTGACCCCAACGAACAGGGATCGGCAGACACCACGGTCAGTTCACATAAACACAAAGATAGCAATGGCTTTTCCACCACACAAATAGAGACTTTTCCCTTCCTCAATGTATGTTTGCCTTCCTTTTTCAACTGGACAGCTAACTCCTCTGGCGTGGCTCTAATCTAGCGTCGTCTGACCAGCTCTTACTTTCTAACTACTACCAGACCGCCGAGATGCTAACGATCTAGGTTCTGCAGTCATAATATTCCGTTTCCTTGTCCGGCATTCTAAGTGCCTTCTCATATAGCTACTTTCGTCCAAACCTGTGTCATTTTAGTGATAAGCATTACTTCTTTTCCCACTTTAACTTTGCATTCTAGCTTTGTCTTGCTGACTTGCTTGGTTATGTCGGAAAGGTTTCCTGCTTTCTCACCTCCCATTTACTACTGAGTTCTAAATTATTTAGCCTCTGCCGACGCAAAGCTCTATAACCTTCACCTCCAGGGCACTGCTGGTCATTCCTCATCCTAGGTTTATCCCCTTCCTCCTTAACATGTATATTCTGCAGACCCTCTCCGTTAACATTCCGACATTATTAAAACGGCTTTCTCTCTAGGAGCCGTTATTGTTGTCTCGTCTCAATAGTCTCCTGCTTTCCAACTACTGAGGCCTTACCGATTAACCACCGCTAGACCTAAAGGCCTGTTCACAACCGCTCGAGAACTTTGTAGGCTACTTCACTTCTTTGCAATAGCTTCTTTTCCCTTCAAACCCTATTGTTTCCATTTCGCGTTCTCTGTTTGCATTCCCTTTTCAACTGGACGGATAACCTTTGGGCCTGGCTCTAATCTAGCCACCTCTGACCAATCAATTTCTTTCTGATTATTTCCCGACATCCGAGACCTAAACGATTTAACCTCTGTATTCCCAACACTATGCCACTTATCCTCAGTGCTTTGATAGGCATGCTATCTACCTGTGCCACCGCCAAGCTCTGCCACCCTTACCTGAACTACAATGCCGGGCATCCGTTATCTTTCCATTTATTAACAAGGATAAACCAGCACCTGAAGAAAAACGTTTGCTTTTTCACTTCTCCACCATAAAACCTTTTTACCACCCCTCTTCCTTCCTTGATTTCTGTTGCATTCATAAATAAATAAATAAATAAATAAATACTTTATTCTCGACTATGCGGGGCACGCCCATGGAGGCATGATCATTTGCCGCTAAGTTAAATGTGTTTGTCCTCCAAGACTTCTTACATTCGTATTAATTTAGGACGGAGGCGACGCGTCCCTGTCGCTTCTTCTTAGGGATATGCTTTTCTTTAATTTACGCATGTCGTCCTCCTCTCACTAGTTCCACAGACTGGGCTTATGCGCTTTAGGACCCCACAAACTCTCTTTGATTCATCATATTTAATTTAGAAAAATCTTTCATTCGCTACTGAGCCGTTATTTGCCCGTTTCTCCTTGTATTTCCTCACTATTGCTACATGTGTATATGCGATATTTAACTAACAATTACGTAATATAGCGGCAAAATAGTTCAGTCACTGTTGAACTTAATTGACTGCGTCCCGGATGCACTACTTTCGGCCGTCTGTGTAGTTGTCCTTGTTATTGCAGCTTCCCAAGCTTGTCAAATGTACTACGTATGGCACCCAGGGCATTGTCCTTTGGTGTGACAATACTATATTACGAGTCACAAAGTCGCTTTAGCTGGAAATGAGTGGAAGAGTATCAGCCGTTTTTACAACTTACTAACCGGACAACCTATTCTTGCAAGGATACGATTTTCTTGAGGCTTGAACAATTGGGTTCAGTTTGCCTAACACTATCTCCTTCACATACTCCTTGCCCGGAGCACAACTTTTGAGTTCGGAAAGCATCTACTCATGCTGATATAAGGCCAGAACAATTGGTCATCCTAAGCTCCTTACTCCGCCCTGACCGTTCAATTAGCCGTGGTTGCCTAGGTTTCTAATCAACTTTTAAAGTACCCTGGGAGGATCTCCGAGGCTTTTCAGACCCATATTCTATCTTTCAGGGCTTCAACATAATTCAATGTGTATCGCACGTAGACCACCTGTGGTGCTGGAGATGATCAACACAGTATATTAAATAAATATTTGATTCGTGACCTACCAATCGGGCACAGCCATTCCTTTAAATCAAGAGAGTACCCAGGAACACAATAGGCACTCGTGTAACGCCACAGCCAACGGAAAATGGGACTCAACTTGACTGTGCATAACCAAGCGAATAAACACTCAAAAAGAAGCATAGTCGATCACAACTTGCTATTCAATGGATGGGCACCAACGTTTCACGACATGATGGGTTTTCGTCCGGGAAGCGTTCTCTTTATAAAAGCCTTAAATACCCGTTTAAAAACAATAAAACTTGGTGCATGTGACTAGCCACCGATCGGAGTCACTGCTCATAATTTCATACCAGCAAGTCAATTAGCATCAAGTTTCAAGGTACGTTCGTTACACTCAAAGTTCTACAACTGCATATACTGTCATCTCTACGTTCTACGATTTCATGCATAAAATGTCGTCTTGTTCCTATCTACGATATCACCGTAGATCTTTGCGTTACGTACCCACGAACTCAGCTCATTCTCATGTCTCTCTCGGGCTCTTCAAGTATCTAATGGATCGTTTAGGGTTCTTAATATATTATTAGCTGAGAGATGGCTGCAACATATGGCAGACAGATTCTGCCCTGAGAAACGGGTCTTGAGCTCACGGAAGCTTACTTGTTGTTTCAAATTTCCGCCTTTGTAGGGTTTCAATCATGAAGGTATGGAATGTTTTCTACTTTCGCTGTTACAAGTGTCATAAAGTGTCTGTACCGTTGCACCCACCTGATCATGTTTTCAAGGACATGTCGCGCCTAGTCATGGATAAAATATATTTGTGTATTTATTTATTCAGCATGTGCTGATACGACAGGTTTACGCAGGGCTTTCCAGATAGCGGCGACACTCAATAAACTACTTCTACTGAACTGAAGCCGACTGCTGCGACTCCTGCGCTTTTGCGAGTGCTCTCTTAAATGGTGCGCGGAAACGCAACTGCGTACGACAGCATTAGAGTGCTAGTTGTCAGTCAGGATAGAATGAACTAGAATGAGATCACTACGAATCCTAAGCTACTTGATATAGCTCCTAACAGCTGGGAATGTTTCTGTGTTCCACACGCCTGTTTCAATAAAGCAGTGGTTGGGATTCGAACAATCTATCATGCGATGCAGCTCTCAGGAAGGATTTACGCCCGGATGCGATTCCTTACACACTTTGTAGATTTAAATAAGACAAAAACGATAATACTGAATAACATGTAGGTAATTAAACCCGGATTAACCAGGTGACGTACGGGACAACAGTGGACACAGGTCACGGTCAGAGCCTATTTACGCCGCAAGGATGAAAGTATTTATAGGGCTGCGAGTGAAGGCAATTAACTTTCCTACCTAAGTAGTGCGAAATAGTTTCACTTATTTTTGTTATATATGGGTTTCATTACCACCGTGCGCAGTAGGACCTGAACCAGTCGGCAGAAGCCCTGATGTAACAGTACTTGAAAAACAAGGAATAGAAATGAATGAATGGAAGTGTTGAGCGGACTAAGTAAACCGTCTTACGATGGAAATACTGCAACCAGCAACAGTACAATAACAGCCCTAAAAATAGCATGCTGGTACCAAGTGATACTCACCGAAACATATATGATATACTGTACTCTTACTATACTAACCCGGAAATGCTGCTAGCGAGCAGGATGGCCTTCGAAAGCACCAGCGACCTCGTGTACACGGGGTAAATCTACACTCATCCCCAGCGAAGGACGAAGTGAGAGTAAACGGGGTCCGGATGATTCCCACACCGTGGTGGAGTTAGAAAGTAAGCACCATGAAGGAATCATTGTGTGTGATAAAAGCTTTCTCGGAGAGTCCCTTTAGTACGTAAAGGATGATCACTTAGTTGGTCCGGGAGTTCGGTAGGTTAGACAATTCAGTCTTCTCTAGAATCCCCATAGATATTTCAAAGGTTTGAACGCGGCAGCAAAAAGAAACATTACAATTTTCTAAACAGTCTACGTTTGAGGCATACTATAACGTTTTGATATATCGGCTCCTTCAACATGTAAACAACACAGTATAACTGGCAACAAGCAAGTTGCACCGGACCTGACGCACTTCCGTTCTACTAGCCTAATGAATCCGGTTGAGAGTTCCGAAAGTCAGTGAGATTGCTGCGCTATTGGTTTGTTAAAACAACTTAGTTGGGTAGTTTTTCAACCAGTAACAATAACTAGAGAAATATGGTTGTTTCTAAATGATATGACCTGGGAGACATAATAAAATGTAACAGTAAGGCACTAGTTCCCGTGTGACGGCATTGACTCCGAGGTCGGTCACTAAATTGCCCGATGGTGCTAACTGATTGGAAATGCATATCAAAAGCCAACTACTAAAATGAAAGTGGTAATAAGATAAGCACTACTATTAGTCTAAAGACAGAGAAGAGTGCTTTGTTAAATCTTCTTGTCTGCTGAAGATAAAAAGCACGCACTCAAGCTAGCTTACTCGATCTCAAAGCCAAAAAATAGAAAAGGTCAAAACGACCTTGTCTATGGAAACGTGCTAATAGCATTCAAACAGTAGATAACCAAAAGCGGCAGATTGTGTTCGTAGTTTAAGTGGAACAACTTATCCTCGAATAGCGAGCAAAAAGTTGTGTGGATGTGTGGCTTCTGTACAGGCCGTCTGTAGGACATCCTGAGCGTTTGACCGTTATCCTTTGCATAAATGCACATATTATATACGTTAGTATTCATTTATATATATGATTATGTAGTACATACTTTGGAATTTGCAAACTATGTAAATTGATGATGTCATGACATAAAGATTTGGGCTATATTGTTCCGGTACAGCCTGAAGGTCATCACCACCAGAGGAATGACCTTTGCAAATTCAGGTGGGACTGGAAAGATAGGAGAAATCTTGCGTTCATTCTTAGACAAGCATTGAGTCAGGAATCCATGCGCTAAAATGCATGGAACGCTTCACGCTTTTGTGTGTTATGCTTTAGCAGGGGTCTTGCTAAACAGTGCTGTATCGTACCAAGTTTAATACATACGCCACGGAAGGTTAGTATTAGCACGAATTAACATGTTGCTTATCGTAGACGTGCGTTTTAACTTGCAAACTTCGCAACTTTAATATGTGAGTATATACTTTTCATAATTTTAATTTGTCGTTGCGGTTTGTAACCTTAGTTTTTACTCCATGACGTACGTAACTCAATAACTCATTAATTGGTCCAGCTTTCTATATCCAAAAAGTTGTAACCATTTGCAATATAATTGAACAATGCTATTGTTCAGCGTTCATGGATTATCGAAGCACAACACAAGTATTCCGGTTTTTGCAATTGGAGCACATTGCGGTCCCTTTATAGGTCGCATCTGGAACGTCGACTTATTGTATTAGGAGGTCAGATACCAAGCTTAGTTGTTCCCCATAGATTTGGCCGAACATCTGTGTGGTTGTTAGCCATTTGCTCTCCTTAGAACATTCCAGATCGTTCGTATTTGTTGCGATAGTCATTAATAATTGATTATTCGCTAAAATAATGGATTTCCAGGAAAATCCTTACATACTGCTGGATACCTCACTTCTGAGATGTGAACTACTGTGAATGAAGAAAGCTCGGGATTGACTGGTGGTTCCTAAACTGTGTTTGAATTCTGTCGGTCGTTGGTTTCAGCCGAACAGCAGGCAAAATTGGTCCTGGGTTCTGCCGTTCATTACCATCGCTGGACTGACAGCCGTTGTCCATAGGCTCACTCGGCAGGTTTAAGTTTTCTACCAACAAGCCAAATGGAATGAGGTTGCGAATAATCTTTTGTCCAGTTCAAAGCAGAAACAACCCGACCAAAATGGGCCGCACAAACTACTGCGAACAAAGCTAAGTAACCCAGATAGATGCTGAACTCCAGGGACCCCGGGTATGGACAGTAGATCTCTACCCTGAAGATCGGCCACTGTGACACTACTAGTGCTGCCAGAATTATCTGTGAAGTCTTTAGCTCATGCTTTAAATAATCGCTGTGCCCGGAAATAGCTTAACCCTTTCAAGCGCTGCAAGCTCTTGGTGCCAGTCCCTATCAGTGGTACAGTTTGACATAAATTGTAGCCGTGCTGCTATTTCAATCAACAAGTCACCCTCGAAATCTGGTTTAGAAGGAATACAGCCCATTATACTTGAGAATAGTCGTAATGGTGTACTTAATACTTTTTGAAATTCTCCAGTTCATCAAATCAAGATGAGCAATATCCGGCTGCCTGGGAACATTCCATCATTAGGTCAGGACGTTTGAGGAAGCTTACAGTAACTCGGTTACTATTGCCTAATTGAACACACTTCTATAAGTTTGCCAGTGATAATGATTTTAATCTAAAGAGCACTCATGAGTTTTCTTTATGCAGGCGAGCACTTAAAAGAGCCACAGCACGGATTCCTGTGTGCTCGGTCTGGTGCAACCTGCCGGCTGGACTTCTTGAAGTTAGTCACCGTGGCCATCGACTCTAACCTGTGTTGCTATGCTTTACCACGAATGGAAAATGGCTTTTGACAGGGTACTACACATGCGCCTTATGCATAAGGTAAATTCTTAAAAGGTAAACAGCTTTTTATTTAACTTGCTGTTTCCATGCGACGTGACAAACGCAGCCTGTTAAGATTGAGCAAACTGTGCGCAATACGACCTCCGTCGCTAGTGGCGTGGTGCAAGAAAGCGTGCTAGACCCGACTACATTTTTGAGTTGTATCAATAACTTCTGCAGCAGTTTGCAGCGCGTTCACTCCTTTAGCTTCGCTGATGACTTAAAATTTGTATACGTCTTTTCAACTAATAACGGCATATCCATCATCATCATCATCATCATTACACGTTAGCCGGAGGTGCAAAACACCTCAGCTATTGTGCCGCAATACAAGAGGCAAGAAAAGAAGAAAAACAACAACAACAACAAACAAACAAACAAACAGTGCCACGCCCGCTGAGTCCCCAGTAACGGATGGACATCGTTCCGGAGAGCTAACAGCTGGCTGCCGTAAAAGAACGTCATATTATGCCTTACGATTGAGATCGTGATTGGAGGGGGATGCTAAACAGGAGGGGGATGGACAAAGGAACTCACAACACAAACGCCACTGGGGACGGCTCCTAGCCATATCAGCAAGTGTGTCCAACCAAACGTGTTCACCGTCCTTAGGACCCCAACCAACGTCCTTAGGACCCAAACCAACCGTCCTTAGGACCCAAACCAACGGCATATCCGCTACGTTAAAATCCGTGAAGACCTTAAAGCTTCGGAAAAGGGATGCGACAACTGGCAAAGGACTGCTTTGCGTAAACTCTAATGTAGTGACCCACAAATTTTCTGTGCTTATTGGGTCCACAACAGTAAGCGGCACCCCTATCCAAGATAATTTACTGGCAACTGAACTTTGCTTGCGCTACGCCATGCGCTGAACTTGGCAGTGCAAGTTCATTTTCAAGTGGCAAGATTAAGGGGAGTATTCTTCCACATACGCCGTTACATACACACTGCGGGTGCAAGGCCATGACGTATACGGCTAGAATGCTGCTCTTTTTATTCAGCACCTTACCGGAGTCGGACCGTACTCTGGTTAGACCTAAGCAGTGGCGATTTACGAAGTCATAGACTTCATCAAAGCAAACTAAGTATTCGACAAAGGTAAAACAACTTAAACTTCAGTCAAATTGGCAAAGGCGCATTATCCTTAACCTGTGCATCTTACACAAGCTAATGCATAAAAGGCTGCACAGTACTGTCATCTGTCTGAAAATAAGCAGCGACTTGGTACCTGAACTCCGAAACAAGAGCCACTCCATCACAACACTAAGGGCAAAGTAGCGACTACGCTCTCATTTCTTCTTAGTTGTGTACGTAAGCCTGCGGAACAGGTTGTCTTTCAGGCCAAGAGAAATACAAACGTTTTAGGCATTTAAGAAGGAGATTTAAAGGTTCCTCCGTATGGACAATATACTAAGCATTTTCCACATCTGCCATTTGCCAGACCACTACTTTGAAACCGTATTTCAAGGAAATCTAAGATGTGTTGCATGACACCTAAACACCTTGAGCTCACGATTCATCCACCTTCATTGCATTTACCGCCTTAACCCGCAAGAAAACTGCTGTATGCTTTTACGAGCAGTTTCCAGGTTTAAATATTCGGGTCTGCATACGAGGTAAGCTTAGTCATACTCGACTTCTCCTTAATCTGCTTTGCCATCCCCTACGGACATTTTGGCTTAATGACTGCACTATAGGAAGCGTAGACATCACCACAAGAGCAACCCGTAGGGGTTAAGCAGTAACTCAAGTCCTGTGAAGTTTCTCTATCCATGTGCACCATATTGCTTCCCAAACATACCAAACAGTGGCAAGCCTTATTCTTTATACTGACAATTACACAAATCCGGGGCACTGCACATATAGCCTACGGTGGGGCAATAACAAATCCATCGCCGTGGGCAAAATTTATCCCCAACTTCCTAGGATCTTTTTCCTTCATTCCTCTTCTTGTTATTCATTACTGCTGCACCACTGCAGGGATGTCTCAGCCGGATCAGTCGCACTCCTCCTACAGCTGATAAGAGTAGAAAGTTGGGTAAAACATATATGTAGCCCTTTTGCTTATTTTCTTATTTGCTTCGGTACGCCTACTGATACTTT
This sequence comes from Dicrocoelium dendriticum, assembly GCA_944474145.2. Lineage (NCBI taxonomy): Eukaryota > Metazoa > Platyhelminthes > Trematoda > Plagiorchiida > Dicrocoeliidae > Dicrocoelium > Dicrocoelium dendriticum. The sequence continues at coordinate 157,830,466 of OX104064.1, read as the reverse complement.
GATCCGTAGACTGTAAGGATTAACCGATATATCCACTCCATTTTTCTTTCCTTCATTGGCCACTTTGGCGGTGTTTAAAAAGATAAATAAATAGTACAGCCTAGTCTACTGATTGTCAGCTTCCTGCACCCATAGAAACTCCTCATCTTAGATAGTAGGGGCAATGAGAAACCCATCCTAGCAAACAAACATCATTCTTTACATCTTATCTATAGGCTTGGACTTTAACGTTACACTTTTCCACTTTCTAAATCATTAGACAACTGAGTCAGTGAAAAATAGTAGGCTTATGACCTTTGAGGTACGTCTAGTAAAAGCATTCTACCAAGCCTAAGCGTTGTGCAGAATGTTACTACCCAAGGTTGCTGTCGACACACATAAGGCTTTGTAGCTTGTGAACTGCTAAGCTAAAAACCATAACAGAACTACAACTAAGCTTCGGCTACTTATTGATAATATAAAAGTAGAATTTTCAAAAACCTCATCTAAATGCCAGTTTTATATGTACTTCTATGAACCTACGTTAATGTCGGTTGCTAGTTTGACTTAATTGCTGCCTTTTATTAAACCTAATCACACGCTATGTTACCCCGGGCCTTTAACTGTAATTGGTGTACTTATTACAAGTAATATACATTTCATCTATTTGCTAAAACGACCACTAATGGTCGTAGGCCTAAACAGCAGGCATTTTGTTCTCCACATATCCACTCATACTCCCATTTACTTAGCTTTAGCCAGGTTACATATGTGTCGAGCATCATTGAGAACACTAACAGGGGGCGTTATGAAAATCATTTCTTCTTATTTTACCACTTATGATGGCAAAACACTTGAATTTTGCTTTGCATTTCTCTGGAACAAAAACTAACCCGCGACGGAGAGAAATCTGTCAATCTGGCTGGCAGGTCAAGCAGAAAACTTTGACAGCCACTTATCCTTAGTCGCCCGTGCGCAATTTTAGCTTCTACCTGGCTCCAGAGCCTACCTTGCATTATGCTAAGTAGTGGGTGAACATCCAGCTCACACAGTTGTTGCGTACCTTCCTAGTCTTGATTTACGTTATTACTCATCGGTATGGTATTGCAACAGCTCACACCAGGTAAAACCTCAACTTCAAACAAAATTAACGCCCCGAAGAATTTTGCCAAGTTTTCAGCTATTCAGTGCTTCACCTGTAGCGGGTGGTTCCTCAGGCTCCTAGTGTAGCAGTCTGGGAATCCCTGTTCGCCGTCTAAAATGCCAACTAACAGTAGTGCATTGTACACCTAGGCGACAGGTGTGGTTTGGTGTGTTGAAGGCCGCGTTATAATGCTTTAGTTGATCAGCGCCAGTTTGCTCGGCGCTTGTTTGGTTTGCAACGCGCAACTGCACCATTTGCTGCGCCTTCTACGTTCCGTTACCAAGAGCGTCAACTATCTCGTTGCTTATAGTCAAGCCAAACTGAATCCTTTACAGTACCAATAAACGTAAACCTGTAGCGCAATTTGTATTCTGGGCCGCTCCGCGCGACACCCGCTAAATGCTATAAGTTAACTTAGTGATTCGACTGCGGCAGAAATTCAAACCTGGACATTCCACGTTTTATTCCGGCGAGCTTACTCCATTTATTTAATTTATGCTGTTTAAAGATTAGCAGTAGCAATATTTGCGTCTAATATTATAACATTTCAATTGGCAAACACAAGCAGGTTTCCCATAGCACCGTAGCTCTCTGTGTGCCACCTTTCCTGAAGTGGATTCTCTTTTGATATTTGCTCATTGAAAGGCTGAAGTAAATATCCAGAGAACTACGTCCAAATACACAAAGTACAGCAAACTCATAAACTATGGCCCCAAGCTGATACCAATGCAAGTCAGAAACCTTATCATTTCTCAGACCAAGAACCACTCTGACCTTTGAGTGGGCCACTGTTACGCGCGTCATGCTCTGCTAGAACTACCACATACAGCAGCTGTTCAGGGAATTGCATTTTGGGGACAAAGTGCCCTTAACCTAGAAAGCAGAAAGTCATCCACATTTAGGTTCTTCAAACGTGGACGACAACACATATGTAACTATGGCTACAGAGGCTACCGAATAGCACGCAAGCGATACTTGGTATCCTGCACTGCTTTGTTCACCCAACTAGCAGACTTAGCAGACAGAGTCATTGGACGAGCAAAGCCACTAGCCGAAGCCAGCAATATCAAAGCATTTGTGGCACTAGCGCCTACGTGGCTGCTATAATTCCTGTTATTGTCTTAGCTCGAGATTCACCGACTGTAGCCGACATTTTAATAGAGATTGCAAAATTCGTTTGCTTACCAAAAGGCTTGCCCTTCGAGACACCAAACCTCCTGCACTGCATCGCGACTATAAGTCTAACTGTTTTGGCCCGCTTTCGCATGCTAGCCAGCACAAGCTCAAGGAGGCAAAGGCAAATGCGAAGATATTTTCAAAATAGGAAGCAGCTAGTGAAATGAAAATTATAGTGTTGCTCGTCCCAACACCGGCACCCCAAGACCGCGGTTTCGTCCTGTTGGGACTCATCAGTTGAAGATAGCCTGAGTTGGGCTGGAACTCAGAGCCTAGTGGCTCATGGTTGACACCATAAGCACTATGCCACTGAGATCCACGAGCAACGCTTGGTCCAGCAGAAAAGATTGCAAAGTTGAATTTGGAGAATCCGCTGGTGGCTGGGTTGCTACAAGCAACCTCAATTGAGACCTCGGTTCACTTGATGTGGACCTCGGCCATTCCGATCAAAAAGACCGTAAGTAAAATGAAAATTATAGTGTTGATCGTCCCAACACCGGCACCCCAAGACCGCGGTTTCGTCCTGTTGGGACTCATCAGTTGGAGATAGCCTGAGTTGGGCTGGAACTCAGAGCCTAGTGGCTCATGGTTGACGACATAAGCACTATGCCACTGAGATCCACGAGCAACGCTTGGTCCAGCAGAAAAGATTGCAAAGTTGAATTTGGAGAATCCGCTGGTGGCTGGGTTGCTACAAGCAACCTCAATTGAGACCTCGGTTCACTTATGTGGACCTCGGCCATTCCGATCAAAAAGACCGTAAGTAAAATGAAAATTATAGTGTTGCTCGTCCCAACACCGGCACCCCAAGACCGCGGTTTCGTCCTGTTGGGACTCATCAGTTGAAGATAGCCTGAGTTGGGCTGGAACTCAGAGCCTAGTGGCTCATGGTTGACACCATAAGCACTATCA
>OX104064.1:157767801-157826761 GCA_944474145.2 Dicrocoelium dendriticum | reverse complement strand
AATTATGTCGTCAACCATGAGCCACTAGGCTCTGAGTTCCAGCCCAACTCAGGCTATCTCCAACTGATGAGTCCCAACAGGACGAAACCGCGGTCTTGGGGTGCCGGTGTTGGGACGAGCAACACTATAATTTTCATTTTACTTACGGTCTTTTTGATCGGAATGGCCGAGGTCCACATCAAGTGAACCGAGGTCTCAATTGAGGTTGCTTGTAGCAACCCAGCCATCAGCGGATTCTCCAAATTCAACTTTGCAATCTTTTCTGCTGGACCAAGCGTTGCTCGTGGATCTCAGTGGCATAGTGCTTATGTCGTCAACCATGAGCCACTAGGCTCTGAGTTCCAGCCCAACTCAGGCTATCTCCAACTGATGAGTCCCAACAGGACGAAACCGCGGTCTTGGGGTGCCGGTGTTGGGACGAGCAACACTATAATTTTCATTTTACTTACGGTCTTTTTGATCGGAATGGCCGAGGTCCACATCAAGTGAACCGAGGTCTCAATTGAGGTTGCTTGTAGCAACCCAGCCACCAGCGGATTCTCCAAATTCAACTTTGCAATCTTTTCTGCTGGACCAAGCGTTGCTCGTGGATCTCAGTGGCATAGTGCTTATGTCGTCAACCATGAGCCACTAGGCTCTGAGTTCCAGCCCAACTCAGGCTATCTCCAACTGATGAGTCCCAACAGGACGAAACCGCGGTCTTGGGGTGCCGGTGTTGGGACGAGCATTACTATAATTTTCATTTCACTTGCTGCTTCCTATTTTAAAGTTATCTTCGCATTTGCCTTCGCCTCCTTGAGCTTGTGCTGGCTAGCATGCGAAAGCGGTCTAAAACTGTTAGACTTATGGTCGCGATCAGTGCAGTAGGTTTGGTGTCTCGAAAGGCAAGCCTATTGTAAACAAACGAATTTTGCGAGCTCTATTAAAATGTCTACTACAGTCAGTGAATCTCAAGCTAAGACAATAACAGGAATTATAGCAGCCACGTAGGCGCTAGTGCCACAAATGCGTCGATATTGCTGGCTTCGGCTAGTGGCTTTGCTCGTCCAATGACTCTGTCTGCTAAGTCTGCTAGTTGGGTGAACAAAGCAGTTCGGGATACCAAGCATCGCTTGCGTGCTATCCGGTAGCCTCTGTAGCCGTAGTTACATATGTGTTGTCGTCCACGTTTGAAGAGCCTAAATGTGGATGACTTTCTTCTTTCTAGGTTAAGGGCACTTTGTCCTCAAAATGCAATTCCCTGAACAGACGCTGTATGTGGTAGTTCTAGCAGGGCATGTCGCGCGTACCAGTGGCCCACTCAAAGGTCAGAGTGGTTCTTGGCTTGAGAAATGATAAAATTTCTGACTTGCATTGGTATCAGCTTGGGGCCATAGTTCATGAGTTTGCTGTACTTTGTGTATTTGGACGTAATTCTCTGGATATCTACTTCAGCCTTCCGATGAGCAAATATCAAAAGAGAATCCACTTCCGAAAAGGTGGCACAGAGAGAGCTACGGTGCTACGGGAAACCTGCTTGTGTTTGCCAATTGTAATGTTATAATATTAAACGCAAATATTGCTGCTGTTAAACTTTAAACAGCATTATTTAAAAAATGGAGTAAGCTCGCCGGAATAAAACGTGGAATGTCCAGGTTGAACTTCTGCCGCAGTCGAATCACTAAGTTAACTTATAGCATTTAGCGGGTGTCGCGCGGAGCGGCCCAGAATACAAATTGCGCTACAGGTTTACGTTTATTGGCACAGTAAAGGATTCAGTTTGGCCTGACTATAAGAAACGAGATAGTTGACGCTCTTGGTAACGGAACGTAGAAGGCACAGCAAATGGTGCCGTTGCGCGTTGCAAACCAAACAAGCGCCGAGCAAACTGGCGCTGATCAACTGAAGCATTTTAACGCGGCCTTCAATACACCAAACCACACCTGTCGCCTAGGTGTACAATGCACTAATGTTAGTTGGCATTTTAGACGGGCGAACAGGGATTCCCAGACTGCTACACTAGGAGCCTGAGGAACCTCCCGCTACAGGTGAAGAACTGAATATCTGAAAACATGGCAAAATTCTTCGGGGCGTTAATTTTGTTTGAAGTTGAGGTTTTACCTGGTGTGAGCTGTTGCAATACCATACCGATGAGTAATAACGTTAATCAAGACTAGGAAGGTACGCAACAACTGTGTGAGCTGGATGTTCACCCACTACTTAGCATAATGCAAGGTAGGCTCTGGAGCCAGGTAGAAGCTAAAATTGCGCACGGGCGACTAAGGAGAAGTGGTTGTCAAAGTTTTCTGCTTGACCTGCCAGCCAGATTGACAGATTTCTCTCTGCCGCGGGTTAGTTTTCGTTCCAGAGAAATGCAAAGCAAAATTCAAGTGTTTTGCCATCATAAGTGGTAAAATAAGAAGATATGATTTTCATAACGCCCCCTGTTAGTGTTCCCAATGATGCTCGACACATATGTAACCTGGCTAAAGCTAAGTAAATGGGAGTAAGAGTGGATAAGTGGAGAGCAAAATGCCTGCTGTTTAGGCCTACGACCATTAGTGGTCGTTTTATCAAATAGATGAAATGTATATTACTTGTAATAAGTACACCGATTACAGTTAAAGGCGCGGGGTAACATAGCGTGTGATTAGGTTTAATAAAAGGCAGCAATTAAGTCAAACTAGCAACCGACATTAACGTAGGTTCATAGAAGTACATATAAAACTGGCATTTAGATGAGGTTTTTGAAAATTCTACTTTTATATTATCAATAAGTAGCCGAAGCTTAGTTGTAGTTCTGTTATGGTTTTTAGCTTAGCAGTTCACAAGCTACAAAGCCTTATGTGTGTCGACAGCAACCTTGGGTAGTAACATTCTGTACAACGCTTAGGCTTGGTAGAATGCTTTTACTAGACGTACCTCAAAGGTCATAAGCCTACTATTTTTCACTGACTCAGTTGTCTAATAATTTAGAAAGTGGAAAAGTGTAACGTTAAAGTCCAAGCCTATAGATAAGATGTAAAGAATGATGTTTGTTTGCTAGGATGGGTTTCTCATTGCCCCTACTATCTAAGATGAGGAGTTTCTATGGGTGCAGGAAGCTGACAATCAGTAGACTAGGCTGTACTATTTATTTATCTTTTTAAACACCGCCAAAGTGGCCAATGAAGGAAAGAAAAATGGAGTGGATATATCGGTTAATCCTTACAGTCTACGGATCAAAGTATCAGTAGGCGTACCGAAGCAAATAAGAAAATAAGCAAAAGGGCTACATATTTGTTTTACCCAACTTTCTACTCTTATCAGCTGTAGGAGGAGTGCGAATGATCCGGCTGAGACATCCCGGCAGTGGTGCAGCAGTAATGAATAACAAGAAGAGGAATGAAGGAAAAAGATCCTAGGAAGTTGGGGATAAATTTTGCCCACGGCGATGGATTTGTTATTGCCCCACCGTAGGCTATATGTGCAGTGCCCCCGGATGTGTGCATTTGTCAATATAAAGAATAAAGCTTGCCACTTTTTGGTATGTTTGGGAAGCAATATGGTGCACATGGATAGAGAAACTTCACAGGATTCGAGTTAATGCTTAACCCCTACGGGTTGCTCTTGTGGTGATGTCTACGCTTCCTATAGCGCAGTCATTAAGCCAAAATGTCCGTATGGGATGGCAAAGCAGCTTAAGGAGAAGTCGAGGATGACTAAACTTACCTCGTATGCAGACTAGAATATTTAAACCTGGAAATTGCTCGTAAAAGCATACAGTCGTTTTCTTGCGGGTTAGGGCGGTAAATGCAATGAAGGTGGATGAATCGTGAGCTCAAGGTGTTTAGGTGTCATGCAACACATCTTAGCTTTCCTTGAAATACGGTTTCAAAGTAGTGGTCTGGCAAATGGCAGATGCGGAAAATGCTTAGTATATTGTCCATACGGAGGAACCTTTAAATCTCCTTCTTAAATGCCTAAAACGTTTGTATTTCTCTTGGCCTGAAAGACAACCTGTTCCGCAGGCTTACGTACACAACTAAGAAGAAATGAGAGCGTAGTCGCTAGTTTGCCCTTAGTGTTGTGATGGAGTGGCTCTTGTTTCGGAGTTCAGGTACCAAGTCGCTGCTTATCTTCAGACAGATGACAGTACTGTGCAGCCTTTTATGCATTAGCTTGTGTAAGATGCACAGGTTAAGGATAATACGCCTTTGCCAATTTGACTGAAGTTTAAGTTGTTTTACTTTTGTCGAATACTTAGTTTGCTTTCATGGTGTCTATGACTTCGTAAATCGCCACTGCTTAGGTCTAAGCAGAGTACGGTCCGACTCCGGTAAGGTGCTGAATAAAAAGAGCAGCATTCTAGTCGTATACGTCATGGCCTTGCACCCGCAGTGTGTATGTAATAGCGACATTCGTCGTCGTTGAAGTTAGACGACATTCCGATTACACGCCCTTCTGAGGATAAACGTAGTTTGCACCACGATGCTCTCTAACAGCGCTTAACGCAACATGTGGTTACTGTAAACCACGATATAACTGAGCTTGGCCGAAGCTCCACAGACGTTCCTGGCCACATATCTTTGGTATTAAAGCCCTACTTGACGAAATAAAGAAAATAAAGCACTATCTTGCTTTTCGTTCCTTCAAATAACTGCAAATTCCTTGGCTTTGTCAACTATCGTTAACGCTTTATTCCTCAATGAGCCAATATAATACAACCTTTGAACGACCTGCTCTAAAGCCACCAACGCAAGTTTTATTTTTCAGACAATGCTAATTAAGCTTTCAAGGAGCTAAAAGACGCTGTTTTCTAATTAGCGCCTTGCGCACACCCAAACTTTAGTACACCACTGACGCATCGGACACCGTAGTTTGTGCAGTTTTAGTCAACTGATGGACTACCTATTGATATCTTTAGGTTTGTTTCCGAAACTTATGAAACCTTCTCACTGCTATGAAGCACTTTGGTAGAGTACTGCTCTCTGTCTGCCGAGGTATCAAACACCGTCTTTATCTACAACGTTTAAGCTCACGACGTCAGGTTGTCGAGTACCGCTTAATGCATAGCTTTGTGTGTTTTACACAGCATTGTAATTCTCGTACAGCTTGCCTTTGCTTTGGTTACTCTTAAAAGCGGAGTTTAACTATGTGTTGACAAACTTTGAAAAGTTTATGTCAGCTCACAACTTGCCAACTTTGTGTCTCCATAATCTTGCTTCTCACTTAGTCACATTTTCTGCCATTTCACCTTATTCTTGGTGGTTAATAAAAGACTGTTAAACTCTAGTTGCCACAGCATTCTCTGTTAGTCGAAAACTATAAGCGAAAAACTGAACTCTTCAATGAAGCGGTGCACAGGCAAAGCAACAGACTTTGTCACCTCTAAGAATAATGCGATTTTTGAGGGTGGGGATGGGATTGCTCCGTTAGAGCCTCTCTATAGCTCTATAGTGCCAGTTATCGTTTGAAGGTTAGCAATATCCAACATTTTACGACAAACGGAAGGGATGGGTACTAAAAGTATAGACGCAGCTAAAAGGTTCTTAAACAGTTTGTGCACAGTAATAACTGGTTGACTGAAATCCGCAACTCAAGTGGTGATATCTAACCATCCCAATCGAGTTGTAAGTTATAACTTTTAAAAGATATAATTGTATGCTTGTAAAATGGAACAATTCCTCCTCGAGTGTACCAGACTGAGGAAAAAGGTTTAGCGGACGTCTTATTATTTCCTACGCAGAGTTGCTACTGCGGATTCAGCCATTTAATTTATGCCTTTTCATGGGCACTTTAGGACATGTATTATATTGGCTTTAACCTTAAAGACTGGTAGCTCAGGTTGTTCAGATGGCGACTGAACTGTTCGCTGAGCTTGACAATTTTGTTGCAAACGTTTCGTCACCAATCGAGGTGACATCATCAGTGCGTATTTGAATGGCATGCAATAGCAAAGATTAGCGTAGCGGATCCTCGGCGACACTGCGCTAAGCGTGGTGTGCGTGCACTTTTATATCGCCGTGGTTGTCCGTGGAGCCAAGCAATCCTATTGGCTGGGACGTCGATCAGCGTTCAGCTGGGTTGATGGGCAGGTGAGGTTTGACCTTGACACCTGTGTTTCCTGGCCTTTGTCTGCTTGCTCTTGTGTGAGTCTGTCCTCAGTTCTGGTTGTCTAGTCACACGTTCCATCGGATTCAATCGGTCGCGTTGTCGGTCGTTCGCCAGTGGTGTTGCGTATACTGCGTCCAGTTCGATTTACGATCGAATTAGAGGCGGATAAAAAGTTACCATTTTTTGATGTCCTGGTAACTAGGAATACCCACGGCTCTCTGCAAACGAGCGGTTAGCGGAAGAATACACATACGGAGCACATATTAAGCTACCACAGCAACCATCCAATGAACCACAAGAAGAGCTGCATTCAAACCCTGTCCAAAAGAGCGGAGACGCACTGCAGCACAGCCGAATCGCAAAAACAGGAAACAAATCACCTATATCAAATGTTTAGAAAGAACGGTTATCAGAGACATTTATCAGGAGAAGCTTAAAGAAACGAACGTCTCAGTAACAGCAGCAGCAGTCACCTGAGCAAGCAAACAAACGGACAGTGCTCCCTTACATCAAGAACGTCTCCGAACTCACAAGAAGATTGCTGCCGTCACATAGCATCTCTGTGGCTCAGAAATCATGTGCCACCCTAAGGAAATGGATCTTAAGGCTCAAAGAAAAAGTTAATCAAGCCGACCAATGCGATGTCATCTATCAGATAAAATGCAGCGACTGCGATAAAAACTACATCGGACCAAGTAGAAGAATACTTTGCACACGAATCACCGAACACAAGGCGGCTGTCAGCAAATATGATCCGCCATCGTTGGTTTCTGCGCATGAAGATCAAGAAGACCATCATTTTGCTCTAGTTAATGAAAAGATTCTAGCACATGGAAGTACAAAACATACGAGGGAGTTTCTGGACGCCTGGTACTCCACAACGAATTCAACCAATCGACACATCGAACTGGACGCAGTATACGCAACACCACTGGCGAACGACCGACAACACGACCGATTGAATCCGATGGAACGTGTGACTAGACAACCAGAACTGAGGACAGACTCACACAAGAGCAAGCAGACAAAGGCCAGGAAACACAGGTGTCAAGTTCAAACCTCACCTGCCCATCAACCCAGCTGAACGCTGATCGAAGTCCCAGCCAATAGGATTGCTCGGCTCCACCGGCAACCATGGCGATATAAAAGCGCACGCACATCACGCTTAGCGCAGTCTCGCCGAGGATCCTCTGCGCTACTCTTTGCTATTGCATGCCATGCAACTACGCACTGATGATGTCACCTTGGTTGGTGACGAAACGTTTGCAACAAAATTGCCAAGCTCAGCGAACAATTCAGCCGTCATGTACTATATTCTTTGGTGTAAGGGTGTTGCCCGCTTTTACTGGACTTCAACTTCGCTGCGACAAAATCTACGCTACAATGGTGCACAGTCTCATGCTTTCGTGTTCTTAAGTGCGTGGCTCAGATGGTTTAAATGATGAAAGCGATAATGTACCAAAAGAAACGAAGGCAGATATACTCCATACTCAAGCATGAATTTAATCGTTGCGAAGACGATTACAATTAAACCAAATACAGCATTGCTGCTAGAATCTAATAAAACAGCTGCTATTAAGACCGTGGGAGCCCATCGGATGTAACGCTAATCAAACCCGAGAGGCACAGCACCTCAAAAACAATCAACAACGTACCAGCGCTAGTTGGGCCAAGGGTTGAGGCTATGAAGGACACCGGAACAGACGGCCGAAGGCCCATGAATGTTTTTCACTAGCAAACGAACGAGCTTAACGTTCAGAAAACGTAACAATACTCTACGGCGAACACATGCAAACTGCTAACCGGAAGCTTTCAACCGTCAATCCACAAAACGCTTGAAGCTGCAGAGCTTTGCACTCCAGCTTCACTGGTTGTGTCCGGGATCATCGCCGGCACCTGCAACTTGAAAACACGAGGCAAAGCCCGACCGTTAAACTGAAGTATTACCCACAGAAAAGAATACTGCATTTGAACAAAGACATGCATCGCTGCTAGAAGCTGAACAAATACCCACTGCTAGGAAGGTTCCCAGAGTGTACTAGAAAAGTCAAAGACCCTGGAAGCACGTTACATGTCACGTCAATCACGATCGAGCAACAAAGGTTTGTCACATAAAAACAAACAAAAATAATGCGAAATAGTCGGTGTGCGCTCTGGGGACGCGACGGACAACGAACCAGACGGAGGCCCATTAATAATTCCTACCAACAGTTCAAAACGCCTCAAGTATGAACAACCGTAGCATCATTAGGTGGCAAACAGATGCCGAATGCTGAACTGAAACGTTCAAAAGTCGCGCCAAAAAGCTCGCCCGAAACTGCAGTGCTCTACACTCGGATTTCGCAGGCGACGTGTGCGGAGCCATCGCCGGCTTTCGCAATTGTATGACGCGACGCGGGACACAGCACACTTGTGGTCAGCACCCCCGACGAAGTCTCTATTGAGTCGTCCAAAGAGAAGGTAGCAGCTTTTGGCGGAATCGAACAGCAAGCGCTGGAAGCTAACCGGGTTTTAAAGCGCATCAGTCGTTACCCAGCCCTAAGCAGGCTGAGCCCAGGTGCACAACATACGCTGCGCAGTATAGTAGCCAGTTGTGAGAAAATTCGCTTAGAAACCTCTTTCAAACAGCTCTTATTTTCTTCCCAATTTCGGAGGTTGCAACTGACTCGGATTTTTACCCTGCTTCTTTTCCTTTCCTTGAGCTGGCTGGTTTGTCATGTGTCCTACCCCAACAATCTCCTGATGTTTCCGATTAAGGCGCTTCTTTAATTACTTCGTTATGTCCTACCTTTGATCCATCTGCGGTGCATTATTTATCCCACTGCAGTGTGTGTCAAAAACAGCCACCTCGTTTTAATTGGCGTGGCTCCTGAACAGCCTATGGCCAACAGCTTTGCTCACCGCCCTCCTACAATTTGAGGTGCAATCACGCAGCATATTTTTGGCTTCCGCTTTGAGGTGCAAATACTCTAGTTGCACGCTTTCAATCCTCCAACTTAATGTCAGTTCGCTAAATAACAAGATGCATATTCTTCACCTTCAGCTATGCATGTCCGAACTAGATAGGATTTGTAGCACCTAAACCTGGTTAACACCATATAATTGTGTTTAGTCTTCTCTCTATGGCTATCGTCGCTTTACGCAATGTCGCTCACACAAGACAGGTAGAGGGTGCGTTAATATACCTAAAGAGGCTTTCACACATGTTGCCCTGCAGGGTAAAAACCGTTGTGCGGTGGAAGAATGGTTTTGGGTTTCTGCCGAAGTTCATGGGCTATCGTTGTTCCGTGACTGTCTCTAAAGGGCTCCCGATATTTCATCCACTGATGATAACGCGCTTCTGGAGGTATTGGAACAGGCCACGCACCTCCCTTACGCTGAGAAACTGCTCACCGGGGGTTTAAACATGCCACAAGTCAACTGGCTTTCACCAGCCGCACCAGCGAAGTATGCAAGCCTACGCGTCTGTATAAACTTTGGTGAATGGACTCAGCATGCTTTTTTACCAACCAGAGAAGAACACCTTCCTGATGTGGTTTGCAGTTTGAATATCACAGAAGTGAAAGCAATAGTGACCGATGTGTTCCATGGACGTAAGCACAGGTAGTTTGTTGCTAACTACGGTCGGAGTGCCGAAGTACACGTACAATTACCGCTCTATAAATTAGGCTACATTTTCAAGGTGCTTGAGGGCGAGGAACTAGAACGAATTCATTCTTACTGACGCCATAGAAAAAGCCAGCAAATAGTATGAACATTGTTATCTGTCCTGGATTTAACAGTTTCTTACCATGCTCAAATAACGGAACTCCAGAGTGCAGGTTTTACGGCCCAACGCTCAAGGAACTACGAAAGCTGCGGTGGAAATACCGTAGTATTCTAAATTCCACCTATGTAATGCAGGCAGATGATTTATCCCTATAACTATCAAACTAAATTAGGCTACATCATGTCTGTCAAGAACCCGGTGCACTAGGGTGCGGGAACAAATGTCGCATGCTCCGCGGTCTACTACGCCGTCAAACATCGATTGACACTACTTAGATATGTATTATATGGATTGAAGGCGACAGGACTAGCATTGACTCACAGATAATGTGTGAACGGTTTAACTCTTATTTCAGGGAGCCACTGCGTGTTTAGATAGAATCTGCAACCGAAGTGACGTTGAGAATAACCAAAGAAACGCCGCATATTTTTCTGGGCGACCTAAATCTGAACGGTTAATATAAGCAGCAAGCAGGTAGTTTTTATACTTTGGTCCGGATAGAATACCATTCATTTTAATAAAACTGCTGGTGAAGCTTTCCTGTGCTTCTCTTGAAAGTTTTTACCTTATCTAATTTGCGTGGTAAGTATCCAAAAGCTTGTAGCCACTCCATTATTTCACCATGTCACAAAGGTGGATGGATGCAAGATGTTTACAAGTTCCGCCTGATAAACAATAACTCCATTACGTTCCGTTTAATAGAGCAACTAGTGAAAAAATTTAAGGTTATCTATACAGAGAAGAGGTAACGCGTCAGTCTCAGCAAAGCATCTGCACAGTACGATCTTGTGCGAACTGACAATTAGCTTTCTTCATCTTTAGCACCAAAGCCGTGGATTCTGACTAGGCGGTAATAACCCTGCATCATGATATGCCAAAGGTACTCACTCAACTTCCTCATCGGGGCCTAATGGATAAGGTTAAAGTATATAACGTACGACAACCTCTGCTAAACTGGGTTTGCTCATTTTTTACTAAACGTACGCCATTAGTTAAACTAAGAGGCTTGCATCAACTACTACAGACCTTACGAGTGGTGGTGTTCAAGGTAACGTACTAAGTCCGCTGTTTCTCCTAATGTACGTATACAACCTATGTGAGGTGTTAATACACGGTGGCCCTTTTATTTTTGCTGCAGACCTAAAAGTTATCTGTAGATTTTAACCAATCAACCTACTACTCGAACTAGACAATATCTGCGAGGCCATAGCAGTTTCAGAGTCGGTGTCATAAGTGGCAGATGCTGTTCTCAGCCGAAAAGTTTGACGTCGTTTTTTATAAAGGCCCCAGGCCTCCCGGGGCTTTAACTATTAATAACAACCTACTCATAACGCTCACCTTTGTGAAGGTGCTATGGTTGCACCATTCCAATAGCTTAAATTTTACCGAGTCAATAGGTTTTAGTGTAGCTAAAACACACCAGTCGGCCTTCATATAAGCCGGCAAGTTTACATTGCTGAAGCAAAATTAAAACTATACATTATGTGCATCAGTCCGCAACCGAAATATTGCACATTCAAACGTAGCATCTTAAGGGAATTCGGCCGAATCCTACTGGCAAGTAACCCAGGTGCATGTGACCAAGGGGCTATTTAATGGAAAGCAGCGTATGACTTACAAAGAGCGATGCACTTCCCACAACGTCCGAACCCTTTGGTTGCGTCGCATGAACCTTAACCTTTGCTTTTTACATAAACACGTTTATAAAAGGGTATATATTGCGCTCTTACGCTTGCAGCTAAGCGCCGAAGCAAAATTCAACTTACCTATTAAGTATACCACAAGTATACCAATGAAGAACGGGAAAAATGCGCACACTTGTTTTGGTATGTTATAAAAATATTTGGAATAAATTACCTACTTTTGTTAAGAAGTGTAGACGTTCAATCCGCTTCAAGTGAGACGTACGAAACATTATTATGATTGAAAATTCGAAACGCTTAGTTCACAATTGGGACACTTATGAAAAGTTATTTGTATCAGGCTCCGAAGGCATCTAACGGGGGTTTGATGCAATAATTGTCCAGAAGGAAAAGCAAATGACGCAAAGCTTACTTTTCCATATCCCGATATTACCATAAGAACTAACTAAGGACAGCATCGAGTTTTCGCACATTTTAAACAGTGTCTGCACTTAAGCCTTAACCCAAGTTTGAAATCAACACCTTGGTAAAGAAGTCCAGATCCTATCCAGATTAGCCTCCTAAACGTTACTATGTGAACATTATGCTAGACTGAACAGGATCGTGAACCGGGAGATGATTAAAAACGGCTTTTGTCTCGTTTACAGCGGACCAATAAAACTAATCGGGGTTAACCAACTAAAATTCACAGGTGTGCGTAGCAATCCCGCACCTCCATAAACCCTGATCACCTACCAACGATCTCCGGATATGGACATCACACTACCACGCACTTAGTTGCTAACGAATCTCATGACGGTCCATGTTGCTGTGATTACTGGACCTAGGAACACACGTGGGCGATGCTTCATGCTGTTGGGCAGGAAGCCAAATGGCGCTTGCCATGCGCCTGAGAATACCGCAAGGCGAAATAATTACAACCGGTGTATAAGGATTGGTTATGCACCTAAGAGTTAGTAGCCAAAAGCATCATGGTCAAGGTGTTTAATCTGCTTCAGTGATTGACAACGTAGGAGGCTCAAGGTGTGTATAATGAAGCAGTGGGCCTATGTTGGCGACGCTTCTTTCTTAGTTTGCTCAACAGATGTTCTTTGTGCCTTGCAGATCGCAACCATGTGTTGAAATGGCCTGTATGGCCAGCATCTAAGGCGGCATCACGTATGCGTTGTCGAATGATGCTCCCATAGTTTTTATACAGTACTGTACGTCAACCTACCGTGTACAATGCCGTTCACAGTTGTCCATCTGAATGCAAACCAATCTGCCGCGCCTGATTACTTGCTCTCCGCGGAAACTGATCTTACCATTAGCCGCTCCATGATACCGCGGACGACGAGTTACAAGTTACCACTGCGCATAGAAGACAAATGGTTGCCCTGAAACACTTGCAGTGATAAGATTAGGTTAATACACTATTTTTGCAACCTGGGTCCCTCAGCCGTTCATCGTCTTTCTTAAGCTCATTAAGAGTGATAATTGGCATCCACTTTGCTCCTAAATGACTCCCATCCAAATTAACATGCTCCTGTTTAGAGTGTGATGCTGCATCGCTCACAAACATACGACTTGCCATGATTTTTATTCCTCCGCCTCCGGCTTGAGGAAACTTTGGTCGTACATACTAATTCTCAGCACCTTCCGGATCCCAAACGTTGACGCCTACTGCTCCCTAGCAACATCTACTTCACACTAGTATGTCGTTGCAGCTCTGGAGAGCAGACTAGCCGGTGACCCATTCCACTTTCATATTAACAGACTTCCTTTTGCATTGTGATGCCGTATTGCCCACAACCTACCGACTTGCCGCTATTCTGACCCTCACCTCAAGCTTGTGGTCTCTTTGGCCTTATGATCTTATTGTTTTTACCTCCTTTTTCGAACTGCTATTGTACGCTGCCTCTAATCTCCACCTGACTGCCAAGCTTCGAAAAGCCACCTAGCTTGTGACCCATTCCCATTTCATCTTCACAGGCCTCCATTTGGGTTGTGATGCCGCAGCGCTCACAAGCATTAGAATTCTTAACAGCTTCTTTACTTCATCTCACGCTTAAGAGCTCTGTTACCTTACATTCTTATGATTCTCAACTTCAGGTATCAGAATGTTGCTGCCTGTCACTTTTTAGTTTTGTCTGTTTAACTTTAGTACCACGGATCGGCCTCGAAAACCACCTAGCCTGTGGCTCACTCCCATTCCATTTTAACGGGCTATCCTCTGAATTGTAATGCAACGTAATGCATAACCATCTGAATTGCCGAAATCTGCTTCTTCACAACTCACGATTACTGATACCTGGACCATACAGTCTTTTATCGCCGGGATCGTAAACGTCGTTGTCCGCTGCTGCTCATCTCTATCTGTTTATCTCTAGCATAGCTGATACGCCCCGAAGAGCCACCTGTATTGCGGCTCATTCCCATTCCACCTTTATCGGCTACTATTCCCATGGTGTTGCCGTACCGCTCACAGATAT
Organism: Dicrocoelium dendriticum; assembly: GCA_944474145.2. NCBI lineage: Eukaryota > Metazoa > Platyhelminthes > Trematoda > Plagiorchiida > Dicrocoeliidae > Dicrocoelium > Dicrocoelium dendriticum. Next base: position 157,812,803 of record OX104064.1, on the reverse strand, counting down.
CCGAATTCCCAACATTTTATTACCTTTATACAATGCCTGCAGTCCCTATGACCGGACATTTGCATTGCTATCTCTAATGTTGATGCCTGTTGCCGCCTAGCATCATCTCTTTATCTCTAGTATAGCTTATATGTCTTGATGAAACTCCTAGCACGCGGCTCACTTCCAGTTCATTTTAACAGGCTTCCTTTAGGTCCATAGTAGCGCATTGCACACGACTATCCCACTTGCGAACATTTTCATCCTTTCACTTCATGCCTGAGAGTAGTTCGGCCTTACATACATAGTAGTACCTCATTCTTGAGGCTAAAAGTAGTTGTCTGCTGCTTCTTATGTTTACCTGTTTTCCATTAGTAGGCCTGCTAAGGTTTAGAGCGTCACTTAGCTCCTGGCTGATCCCGCTTCCAAATTTACTTCCTTCCATTTAGATTGGGACGCCGCATTGCTCACAATCAGCCGCATGGCCATCATTTTCATTCCTCTTACTCATGTTTGAGGTCCTCTTGGACTTACATTTTTATCTATCATCTAATTTCCGGAGTTTGAACGTCCATGCTTGCTGCTCCCTAGCTACCCATATCCCACTATAGTAAGTCTCAACCCTGAAGAACCAACTAGTTAATGGCTCATTCCCATGGCATCTTAACAGTCTTTCAGTAAGTTTTGGATGCCACATTGCCCACAACCATCCGACTTGCCAATATTTTGACCCCTCCATCTTGAGGTTAAAGTCTCTTGGGTCCTGTGTTCGTGTCATTATCACCTTCCAGATTGTAAATGTCGTTATACGCCGCTTCTCATTTCTATCTGTTTAGTATGATGGATATGCCCAGAGTAGCCACCTCGACCCTGGCTCCCTCCAATTTTATCTGTGCAGGCTGGCAACTTTAACCCAAAAATTGGTGTTAGCTTTCCCCCTCTGGCCTACCACAACGACACCTATAGCACGCAGTGCAACGCAGTAGCCATACAGCTTCTGAGCTTCCATTCACTTCCTTTCACGGCTTATTACCCGGGCCGTAAATTTCCGCTTCTATAGCTACCACCATGATTCCATGCTGGGGAATGGCCGCGCAGTCCGCTACTTTATTCCTCTAAGTTAACTACACTTCCCTACTCCACCTCCTCTGACCTTAGCCTTATATTAGTGCTCCGCTTGCTACTGGCTTTCCACCGCTTCCACGCAGGGCACTAGCCGTGCAGCTACTGATGTACACGCTACATTTACACGTATTCAAGTCCCAGCTTGCTGCAGGTCTTCCGTCACTTAACTTGCCTCTGTTACAAACAACCAGCAACGTAGTCAGGATTAATAAAACCTCGAGCCGCACCAGAATAACAGTAAACAGCTGTAAATCGGCCACCAACCCACCTTGAATCGCCACGTGTTCCAGTTTTTTAGTCACACGTAGAACCATTTTCTATGACACATAACTACAAAACTACAATACGCATAGCCCTGAAAGCCACAGTTTTCTGTTGCATTCCATTTGTTTGCTCATGCGCATTTTCATTGCAGTTTTCCTTCGCTTGCTCTTGTCCTTTGCGTCTTTTTCTATGTTTCCCACAGATACGTCCGCTGGACTGGACCAATTCTTCAATGACTGTAAGGTCCAAAATTACCAACTTCGATATTCACCCTCGCGAGAAACCCACCGCTTGAATAAACAGGATTGAAACCCAACGCAGCCAAAAGCGAACCATATGCTTAGAGCTGGAAAGTGGATAAGTGCGGACTACAAGTAAGTGCAGAGGAGATCTACTTCGGGCCATAATATTTACCTGTAACAAATTCCAGTATCACAATATAATAAGCAAACATTATTACACTTGCATTAATAATCTGTTACAATTGTGAGGTCGAACAGTTATCTCAAACTTAGAGCACCTCTTACACTTCCATTGTCAAGAGCAAAGCTGATCACATTTGATAATTGCAGATTTAGTTGTATATATTTGGTCACGCCTTGTGTCTCGTTCAACACCGTGCATATAAAACCAGAACCCGAGGATACGTTCCCTGTCTTGACCTTAACACTTCAACAAAGCGAAATATTCCCTTATCTATAAATAAATAAATAGTGTATTCTCAGTTTCATAGATGGATAATCATTACACTGCCTTGGTACTTACCGGATGGACAAAACACTTATCTGTTACCTTGGATGGACGCCACTACATTAAGGCCTGAACAACTGGGTTCAGCTCGCCTCTTCTTCAGAGTTGCTGACATTTAGTGTCAACTCGGGCATTTCATCTAACCGGAGTGCTGATTTTCCTGCATGCGCTATGCACGTAATTTGGAAATATCTCAACACAATACTTTCACACACAATACTCTCACTGTGGCAAGTACAAATGGTTAGGCCCTTTACACTGCCGAAATTCTTTTCACTTACCACATCTGGAGCTGCCCGCACTACTTTTACCGTTCATTTGTTCGTGGATTTCAATGCCCCCAATCAAGGGAACTTACTCTGGGAGGATTTCCTGTTCATTATTCAGGACAACTTGCAGCTTTCTCGGGCCGGAACGGTTGCGTTTGGCCATTCTCCTCTAATATTTTGTTCAACAACCTATTACCGGATACCTGTCGGAGACATTACGCGGTTCTACCGACGACAAATACGAAACATGCGAGCATGTTCGATTTATAGTTTACCTACCGTACAAGCCGTGCCGTTCCGTCAGGAAGTGACAGGACTCACGGATGATACAGTCCCGCCCCATCATGCATCAGCCAGCGAAAATTATGGGTATATCCTAACTGCGACTAACAGAACCAATAATCGGTCAAAAAGAAGCATTGCCAATTGCAGCTTGTCGTTCGAATGCGTTGTTGGCAGTGTTCCAGGACGTGGTGGGTTTTTGCCTCGCAAGCGTTCCCCTATAAAAAGCCACAACTGTCCGTATAACACCACTGCGGTGTGGCGGAGGTGACTCGCCACTGAATAAACTCACTTCCAATAAGCTCACACTGACAAGCTGATCATGACTATATACTACCAGGATGGATACGCCCTGACACTTTCTTAGCTGCAGATTTCGTCACCACAACTTTTTCTGCGCATTCACCATTGCCCTTTACACTACACTCACATGAACCCAGCTTATCGTGTAATAGCGATTGAGCGTGTTCTCCACCAGCACTTTTCTAATTGATCAGTGTTATTTCTTGAGCTATTCATGCCCGAATTGTTACTGCACATTATGGCAGGACGAATGTGCTCACACAAACGTGCCCGAACTCATGGCAATGGGTTTTCTTCATTTTTATTTCTGTCCTATTTGTACAGTTTTAAAAATGAACGTATGAACAACCTCCGATTGTCACTGTTACAATTGCCATGACATGTCTGTATAATTGCACTTATTTGATCAGGTACTCGCGCGCATGCCTCGCATAGCCGAGAATCATTATTCCTATATTTATTTATTTATTATTTAATGAAAAAAGACGATGGTACCTGAGCTTAGGCAACAAGCTTCCTCGAGTTATTGAAAACATGATCGGAGTCCCTGGCATCTTCACAGTAGTAGAAAACTTTTTCAGATGAATACACTGTGTGTGAAACCGTAAGCACTATATGTTACAAGTCCTCTTACCCTATCGTCGCTTGGCAGTGGAAGACAGCAGCGCTGCTTCGTAGCTGAACCCTGAGGACATTTCCTTTGCTGCACAGCGAATAGTGCTATGAGACGGAAACTTGGCAGTTAATTGATTATTTTTTGACATGACATGCTGCAAAAGCATACATATGTATCAAACAAGTTATAACTTGAAAACCTAGTAGGTACGGCTGAAGCAACGTAATATCAACGGAGCTAAACAGCAACGCAAAACAAACCGGCAGTAGCTACTAACGTTGAAAAAGCGAAACTGTGCAAATAAACCGACCACTGTTGCACTTAAACCACACGTGTTATGGTCAAATAATATGCATATACATATTCAAATAATATGCATACCCATCATTTATTTATTAATATGTTATAGGTAGAAATTCGTCACATCTAGGCTCACTCAGACGGCCGCCACACGCCCGGAAAAGCACTGTACGCGCGTTTCATCCTTTTGGGAGTCATCAGCAGTGCGCATTCCATCGGACCCTTGGTAGGGCTTGAACCCGCAACTCGACTGTTGCCAGTCCGTGTTTGAGAACACTGAGCTAGGGAGGACGGCAACGACCATCGTGGATAAGTTACTAGATGTGATATATCGCCGCTCACTATCCACAGACTTACACGTTACTACCGTGCAGAGGACAGGGTAGCCCCCTCACCGAGCGACGACCTTACCAAACTTAAGCCGCCAATTAGCTTATGGCACTACAAGCAGTTTGGTCTGCGTACTGAGTACAGAAGAGTAGTAGGGGGAGTAGAAGGTTAGAGGTAGAAATTCGTCACATCTAGACTCACAGTGCATTTCCGGGCGTGTGGTGGCCGTCTGAGTGAGTCTAGATGTGACGAATTTCTACCTATGACATTCTACTCCCCCTACTACCCTTCTATTTATTAACACTTGTCAAAATAAACGCGTTTCACTGCCAATAATTCTTTATTAACGAACCGCACTGCCGTCCTGTTGCTGTCAAGTTCGCTAGGTTTTCTGTAACGCTTGTGCTACCAGAGCATAAATATAATTATTAGGGTAAATAAAAGGCTAAAGCACCGCAGCAAAACTAAAACAGTTTTACTCCATAGGCGAGCAAAAATGAATGAATATACGTCAGTTTGTAAAAAGGATTTTGCGCATGCACGAAAGACGCCCTACCGAGGATGAAAAGGGAATATTATTCATTCATTAGGACGAAGAAGATAATTTTTAACAATAAACTTTTAATGGTTGCTCGCCAACCTATTACATTTGGGGGCAAAATGAGGCTAAAAATAACAGTTGACAAAAATTATACAATAATCAAACATTTGCTTTCTGTTTATTGCACGGTAACTTCAGAACATGCTACAGTAAACATTTTCTGATTTTCTATTTTCATATTCGTCTCGCAATCTACGAGTGCTGCGATAGGCTACAGACTGTGTCGAGCCGACCGCCTTGGAGGTAGGCCCGGTGCCGGCGTCTTACTTTACTGAATGGCCGAGCTCAAGGCCCATTTGGTTGCTGCTACTGGTGACAACGATGGTGACTTTGGTGCCCTGTGTTGCCGTATTCATGCTGGATGCAGATCCTTCACTATTGGTGTTGTCTACGGAGGACCATCGGGAGCCGAAGCTCATTTGCTCAATACGCTCATTAAACATGGTGCAGGAAAGGACAAGCTTATCGTAAGGACGTTAATGCCTTAAGTTGTTTGCTGGCAAATTACTTGAAACTGTTATCGATTGTAGGTTGTTTCAGCACGTCACCAGGCCAACCATTCAATTTTGCCGACCAAGCACCAATCATCCTGGGCCTTGTGCTCACCCCAGCTTAGTCAGATGTCACGAATCTAACAGTTTTTCAACCCATCGGAAAAGGTGAACATTGCGCCGTTTTATTCCAATGGACACATCGCCTCACGATCCATAGCCAAGTTGGATGTCGTCGGAAGGTTTGGTATGCGGATCTACTTCGTCTGAGAGCAGCCGCAAGCGCTATGGACTGCAGTATTCCTGATCCCATTCCCCTTGATGATGCGTGGAAACTTGTGCTCTCCAAAATGACGTCCATAATTGAGCAAGTCGTTCCTTACTCCTGTAGAAAATCCTTCAAGAGGGGTCCAAATTGGATTGACAGTGAATTGAGATCGCTGAAGAACAAAAGACGCAAGTTGTGGGCTCGTTTCAAGCAATCAACGACAGAGTCCGGTTACTCTTTCTACAAGACTAACAGGAATGCTTGGGTCACGTTGAAGCGTCAGAAACGTCAGCAACATGAACTATCATTAGCAACGCACTCCAGTACGGCACACAAGACGCTTTTCTCTTGTATGAAAAGAAGCACCAGGGCTGGCGATGGCATTCCTATCTTGTGTTTATTTGAGTGTTGATATTTGCAGTACGAAGACGCTGATAACGCCAGTCTTTGACTCAACGGCACGCCTTTGCATTCGCAAAGTCACCCGCCCGCGATAACACTGCGTCTAGTTTCCCTTGTCTGTTGAAGCAAGTAGACAGTGGCATCAATTCTGTGGTTAGACTTCTTAATTTGGATCCGCATTCTTTACCCGGCCCGGACGGATTGCACCTCCCGTTTCTTAGGCCTGCGGCGCAGTATATCGCCCCTTCTATCTGTCAGGTTTTTCCTCTTTCCTTTGAAGTTGGGCATCTCACTTCGGCTTGGAAAATGGGCATTGCTAAACCCATATACAAAGGAAGAAACAGGCAAGATCTAGCCAGCTATCGTCCTATCTGCTTAACGTCGCTATTGTCTAAAGTTATGGAGCGGATATTGAAGCAGGCTCTTCATCTCTACCTCAAGCGATTGCACGTCTTCTCTTTTGCACAGCAGGGGTTTCGAAGTGCACACTCACGTACTTCGAACTTACTTGTTGCTAGAGAAAGCGGCAAAGTCGCTAGGTTTCAGTTAACGCCTGGAGGTTGTGTTTGTTGCGTTCAACAAAGCTTTCAACAGGGTCCTGCACGAACGACTTTTGTTTAAACTCCGAGGAATCGGTATTGCCGGGAATCTCCTGCCTTGGAGCTCTGATTTCCTTTGCGACCGCGCGATGCAGGTGCAAGTTAAATTAACCTTTTCCGCCCCTGTTCTAATGATCAGTGGCGTCTCACAGAGTTCTGTTTTCGGCCCCGTGTTTTTCAACGTCTGCATAAAGGAGTTACCGTCCACACTCCAGGCGGATTGCCTAATCTAATTCGACTACCTGAAGCCGTGGCTGGAGGTATCCAGTATGGAAATTGCTGACAGGTTACAATGGACACGACCTGTTACATTATTGGTCGATTAAGTGGCCGCTGCCAACGAATTGTGTGAAATGTTCGGTTCTTCCAGTTGGTATGTCTGCCTCATTTGGAATCTACCATATTAATGATTCCTTGCTCAGAAACGCCAAAGGGAGAGGGATCTGGGGTTGATACTTTCGCCTGACTTCAAATCTAATGAAGCTACCAAGAAGGAGCTCGCTGCGGCCTACAGGATGTTTCATTCTATACGTAAAGCCTGCTCATGTCTGACCCCGGGGCTCTTCCAACTCCTGTTTACTTCACATACACGCTTGCTACTTGAATACAAGCTACCTGCCGCCTAACCACTTACGAAGTTTGGATGTGAAATGATTGAAAAGTTTCAACGGCGTGGAACCAACTCTGTTTCTGAGCTGCGGAACCTGTCTTATGCTCTCCGACTTAAACAACTAACCTCTTTTCCCTGGATTTCCGTCGTCATCGCGGAGACTTGACCTTAACCCGATGTATTCTTTGAGCAGAGTTGGGGATGGATGCAGGAATTCTTTCTTCTCAACACTGAGAGTTCGACAAGTGGCCACAGCTTGAAATTGTTCGAACTGAGGATTCATGGAGTGCAATCCCGTCTGGCTTTATATACTCGCGTGGTGACTGACTGGAACCGCCTTCCGGAGTCCAACGTCAAAGTCGAGACCGAGGAACGGTTCAAGCATTCATTTAACGTTCATTTTAGTTTACGGGGATTCAGCTGTTTCCAATGCATCTTCAGTGGTTCTCTGTGAAAATATTTTTCCTAAAACCCAGGCTATCTCCGCAACGATCGGGTAGTGACGGAGCTGACATAATAACCTTCTTCAGCTCTCTAAGTTTCCATGCTTTAGTGATCCGAACGGTGCAAAAAGAGCAATTTACCTTCGGTTGGATCAATCCGTTTTCCGGACAAAACGTTGAATTCTGAACAAACATTGCACAAAGGAAGGAAATGAGTCGTGCGATTGGTACTTGGCACCCAAACAAACTAACGTTTGAAGACATATTGAGTTCAGGTATTAATTCACTCAAATTCATAGCTTACAAGGTTTATACGAGTTTGGCGTCCAGCAAACAATTACTTTCTACACAGCTTAAGTAACGTAGGGGCATTTGTTTGGTCATAAGTTCTCGTCCGCTTTAAAAAATATTTTGAGTTACGAAGTTGTACTTGTTTTTGCATATTTAGGATCAAAGTTCTTCACCTTCGTGTCTCGGTTTTTGGTGAAATATACCATTTAAATAATATCGCCAATTTACCGTCTTTACTGACTATAAGCCGTTGACCTGCGAAATCAATGGCGCAACAGGAAAGTAATAGCCGCAAAAAACTAGATACATAGACGACGTTTCTTAATGCAAGACAGAACTACAACATGTATTGTACTCTTAATGCTTTCGCGGACGTTTTGTCACGAAATCACCAACTCGACAGCTCGTGGGGCCCACATCAACCTAGCCGCCATAGCTGCTGCCCAAAAACGTGTTCCCGACGTAGACAAGCTTAGACACCATACCTCGCTGAAATTGCGTGAGATTCCACTCGCTTCCTGTGAGAGGACAACGCTTTGTGACGCCTCAGGAACTTCTCCCGGATCCGTAGTTGCTACTTCAAGCAGCCAACTAGTCTTCAACGCAATACACAAGTTGCCACATCCCGACTTAAGTGCTTTGCAGAAGCTCGTAACTGAACGCTTTGTATGGTTTAATGTCAACTGCCATGTTCTCCCGCTGGCACGTTCTTGCTGAATGTTTCAGCATGCCATGGTGTAAAGACACACCAGAAGCCCATTTGGCGTCTTTCCATCTCCTGACTCTCTTTTCCCAAACGTCCATGTCAACTTGCTTGGACCTGTACCACCATGCAAAGGCCAGGTTTACCTCTACACTTGTGCACATTGGTTTACCCGTTGGCTAGAAGCGATCACGCAAGCCAACCGCGCAGCTGAGACAGTCGCACAAGCCGTCGTAGGACGCTGGGTAGCTCAACTTAAATACCCAGGCGTAATTATTACCGACAGAGTATCAAGTTATGTTGATCATGCCTGGTTTATCTGATCATGCGTGGTTTGGTGTGTCTCGACAAATTCAAGAATATACTATTTATTTATTTATTTATTTAAAAGGTTGATGGATTCCTAAAACACTTAACTTACTTGACTACCAACACAACCGAAACACCTCATACAGTTCGCAGCTAACGGGATGGTAGAAAGCACCCACCTGCAACTCAATGCAACACGCTGTGTCCAATCTATTACCTCCTGACACGAAGCACTTTCGCCCGTTCACAGGAATGGGGAACAGCGGCAAGTCGGATTTGCAAGTCACGTCATCTTCCTTAGTCTTTGGATGCACAATAGGCTTACCTGGTGAACTTATCTCACCAAACGCCCTGGCAGATTATGCTTTGCATTGTGATGCCGCATAGCTCACATACATCCTACTCGCTGAACTTATCATATTATTTTTCTCATTCCTGTTGATTCCTCGACCTTATATTTTTATCCTTACCTCTTTCCAGAATGCGAATGTTGTTGTCCAATAATTCTCATCTCTGTCTGTTTATTTCTAATATCATTGATATGCCCCGAAGAGCCACCTAGAATATGGCTCATTCACATTTCACCATTACAGACTAATATTTTACTGTGAAAATCCACCTTGCAGTTGAAACTTTAGTATGTTTTGGCGCAGCTGCCCTCCTTAATCCGCTACCCCTGGTATCTTTCACAGCTGGATCTGCAACCGTTTTCACGGTTCACAGTTATTCTTTCCTGTTCTACGCCGTCTATTTTACTTTTATTTCCTACTGTAGAAAGCTACTTTGGAGTGGAATACGTAGCATATTTTGGCAATTAATCCATGTCATTCTGCTAACCCTCGTCGTCTACAGCGCTGCCGCTACAAGAGTATCCTCGCAACAGCTGTAGTAAGCAATCCCAGCTCCTCTCGCTTCTGTGCTTAACATTTAACGGCAAACAGCCCATGCCTTGTAGTAGATAGCGATTAACTACTTGTCCACAAGTAAGCCGGCACTTGCAATTAATATATTCCACTGTCTATTTGACATGAATATTTCATTGTAGAAGTCTACCTTGGAGGTGATAACAGAACCCTTTAGCTCCGCTGCCCATCTCATCCAACCACATCTGGTCCAGATTAGAAGTGCGACTGGGACCCTTTTCTCACTACAGCTGTGATGTATGCTATTGCTTCCATTCTTGCTCCAGTTCTTAACTTTGTTAGCCTATTAGTCCATGCCTCATCCTAAACTAACTTTTGGCTCCTGCCCCACCACACATCCGGCTCCCATCACTACTGTTCAATACCGCCTGCTAGATATATACATTACACTGTAGACGCACACTTTAGGGCGGAGCACTAAGTATTGTTTGGCGTTACTGCGCTTATCGCTACGGTAGACCACGTTTTTTCAGCGCTGGTATTGCCACCGTATTCTCGGTACAGCTGCAGTATGTACTCCCGGCTCTTCTCTCCTTGATCACAATAGATCCTCCTTCCACCACAACTCTGCTCTGCCGTCCGGTTGGCTTTTATTTTGCACTGCTGTAGCTCACCTAGAGTGGAACATTTAGTATCTTTTAGCGAGGCAACCCATATCCTTCTGTTACCCCACGTCCCTGTGAGAGCAAGCTTCGCAATCGCTTCCTTAGTACGGCTATGGTGTGTAGCCCCGTCTCCTCTCACCCCAGTTTTCAAATTTGAATGCCTATTAGTATATACTTCTTCAGATAGCGAGCGACTCCTGCTTCTCAATTAACTTGGCAAGCACCCTTACTCTTCTCTACCGTCTACCTGACTTTTATGCTATAATGTAGCAGTCCACACCAAAATGGAACACTTGGTATTTGTTAACGAAGCTGCCCAACTTATTCCGCGGCCGCAGGCCCGTTTCAGAACTTGCTCTGCAACCGTTCTCTTGCCACAGCTGTAGTATGTAGTCCCGTCTATTATCGCTCCTGGTTTCAACATAGAATGAAGATTAGTACGTGCCAGCGCACTGGATAACGCGTGGCTTATGCTTTAATACTAATCCCACGTGCGACCTTACTCTGCTCTGCCAAATTATTAGAGTTGTTTGTCCCACTGTATAAGCCAACGATGGAGTGAAACAATCAGTAACTTCTGGCGGTGCTGCCTGTAACTATCCCTCACCACTGGTCACTTCCAGAGCTGGCGCTACAACCTTTTAATGACTACAGCTGTTGCAAGTATTCCCGTCTGTTCTGCCCCGCGTTTTCAAATTTGTAGACCTACTGGCCCATGCTTGAGCCTAAAATAACGTGCCGCTCCTGATTTCTAATTAACCAGGCTGCCAGCAACTTACTCCCCAGCCGTTTATTCTACTTTTACGTTCCACGGTGGATGTCCGCCTATGCGTGGAACACCTAAAGTCATTTGACGCCACCGCACCGGTTACTTTGATATTACTGGGCAATTTCAAAGCTGGCTTTGCAACCATGCTCTCGCTAAACCCGTAGTATGTAATTCCTTCTTTTATAGCTCCTGCTTTTAATGTAGCATGCCTATCAATACGTGCCTTGTCTACGACATTGGGCAGCTTCTTCCCCACAATTAATCCGACTCCCAGTATCACTCATTCCTGCCTTCCATTTGACTTGTATGCTGCACTATAGAAGTCCCTATCTTTCTCCACTATTCCATGGCCATTTTAGCACTTGCTTTGCAACCGTGTTTTCGCTACAGCTCTAGTAGTAGTCTCCACTATTTTAAATGAATAAATATTTTATTCTCGACTTTGCGAGTCAACTTCTCTGCCACCCCGTCTCACACCAGCACCCAGCTGTTGCTCTAACCTCCGATAGTTGAGCATGTTACGTTATCATTTTCATGGGTCTCTAACCCGGAGTAGCAACTCCACTGACTCGCATACATATACAAAACGGAAAGCACTACCACTGTCAACGGCTCGCTCAACCAACACCTTAGTCGCATATTCCACTACTTATTATGCTCTTCTGATTCCGATAACTCATTCACCGGTTAGCAACGCCTGCTACTCCCGCTTTCCACAAAGGACAACTGTTGCGTACGCTAGGCCAATTAGTACAGCATCTGTCTCTAACATGCAACGAAGATGGGGTCTTGTACTTGCAGGCAAAATAGCAGATCTGATGTATAACATATTCGGTCATTCCCTTGATTGTAGCCAGCAAAACGTTACCAAACATTTTGCATTAATAATTAAAACACTCCTGTATAATATCGTTGGCAGTTTGCTCGCTCCAATTTGCTTCCTTCCCTTGTTCTAAAGGATGACATTATCTGCTCGGTACACCTTTGAGGATACATCTGCGAGGCTTGCCTGGCAAGGAAACCAAAACAGAACAAGGAACTCATCCGCACTTTGCAATGCTGACAAACTGAAGAACCCTTAAAACTAATCAAATCAATACAAGTTGCCTGAGACATTCGGATTCAACAGCTCCATCCCCTTGCGGTCGACTCCGAAGGTGACAACTACGCAACCAAAGGAAACAAATAGGCGAAACATGACTGCGAATATCTGCAAAGATAATCAGTCAGCTGCAGTCTTGTCAATGTCATATCACGGGTGGGCAGCGTTGTAGGACATGGTGGGTTTTCGTCTCTCAAGCTTTCTTCCTACAAAAAGCCAAAAATGGTTATGTAACAACGCTGTGACTTGGCGGAAGTGATTTGCCACTCAATAAAGTCGGTGTCCCAACCACTCATGGAAAAATTGACCGATACCACGTCTCACACATCCTGTGCTTATATCTGCTTTCGTAGGACTACATCTGGATATTTGATCAGTGACCGGCTACTATGCTTAAAAGCTTATTGCAGCTTTGTTCTCATGCTTAACTCACCTGATCAGCACCGTGTACACACCCTCATCAAACTAGTTCCTCACCAACCTACTTTACTTAACGACCTAATTCCTATCTCTACGTCATGCACCCTGTGAAGCTAAACTTCATACAATAGTTGGACCATGTGGGCTTAAACGACTGAATACATCTGTATTTACTCCCGCTCTTGGTCCTGCTAATCATGCAATCAAGTAGAACATTGTGACATGCTGCGCATGCCCAAAAGGCGTGCCTCGCTTTTTTGAGAATAAAATATTTTTTATTGCTTTATTTACCATGGCAAATACGCTGCTCATCTATCTTACCACATGGGTTATGGGATACGTAAAGCTTATACGGCTTTTTGGATTGTGCTTAAAAGTGTCCAAGGCCTTCATGGATTATTTATGGTTGCAGACTTGAAGCAACTGTCCGGATAAGCAATGTGTGACTTGGTTGGCGACGAGTCACAACCGCCATGTCACAGTGTTGTTAAACGGACATTTGTGGCTCTTATGGAGAGAACGCTCGCCAGGCAAAAACCCACCAGGTCCCGGAACACTGTTGCCGAACTCGTTGCACGGAGGTGGTAAACCAGAATCACTCAGCTGGCACCGCGATGACGCTGTTTGACTATCCGGCCTAGGCAACCGGCGTGGTAAGTTGCACTGTGTACTGAGGTTGAATAATTAACTGGACCGTAGCCATGTTGCTTGGCGTTTGTTTCGGTTGTAACCCTCGGCTGCCCCGTTGTGTTGTGCATGTTCTGTTCCCCTAGCTAAAGCGTCAACGGTGTTGCTGTTTGAGGGCTAGGCAACATGGAATCTCTTACTGTACGATTAAAAGTATCTGTGCAACCCGAACTGGCTTCTGAATCGCTATCCGGGGTCCTGCTAGGGGCTGCTAGCTACGTAGGCGGGTTTGGCCTTCTTCGAGCCGAAAATGGTCAGCAAATGTTCGTGATCAGTAGTTAGTTTTAACCCAAAACGGATGGCATTTGGTGGAGTTGCTGCACTCCAGCGTTCCTGGTTAATGTTGCTTTTTCTACCTAACTGCAGCTTTCCTAGGTTTGTTTTAAACTCTCGTAAGCGTGAGCTAACGCTTTCTGGGATCCATCCGGGTACAAATGCAAATCGCTGCACCGATCCTGAGATGCAAATATAATGTACTGTGTTTGGTCGTAGTGAGCCGGCAACAAGTTTTGAAGCCAGTACTGACTTGCTTGGTACAAAGGTGCGCTGGCACTTACGTGTCTAGTTCCAGGAGTGGTCGTAGGTAAAAGGCATGCAGCTAGGCATGCAGGTGGTGCAACCTAGGCAAAACTGCGTTGTAGTGACTGATGCAACCACAGGAGGGACTTGGCGATTGAATATTTGCTGGTGGAGGCAGCTTCGCTTTGGCTGCCATGCCTGCCCGATCTGGGCGACGGCCATCCTTCGCAAGGACAAAATCAAGGAATTTGCCGATAATCGTGAAAGAAATACATTTGGCTTTACGTGTGCGAAAGCAAAGGTTGGATAAGACCAAGCACATCCTCCAAGCCGATCTGCCTCTTCGAATCGCTCATCAAGACCCTTCCTACATGCTACTCGCTGCAACTGGTGTTGTTGACATAGCCCTACCGATAAATAAAATATGCTTTTGGTTTACCGGATAAAACGTTCTTTCATTATTTTGCCACATTGGAATTTACGGTTGTTTTAATCTTCAAAACGTCTGCTTGGTTTACTGACTACAATCCATGGACACAAAATGTTTCGTTGAGTACCTTGCTGCACAGTTGCTTGCACTGGTGAAGTCTCTCCCTACTTTTTTAGTCGGCAGCATATACGTTGGGTTCAGTCAAATATTACTTCTATACTGTCCCGTATTTGACACGTCGCATTTGTGCCTTTGATTACAGACTAATATCCCAGGCCCCACTCAACAATTGGTGACCCCGTTAAAAAGCACGCCGTCCGGCATTTTGTATTTTCATTCCGGTGAGCTAGTTCCAATCATTCGTGTTTCATTAATTTGGTCATATTGTTTTCTCACCTTCCACATATTTAGCTACTGTTGCAATGGGTTACATGGAGGATGAGCAGTCTCCATACGCAGTCAACAACGTTGTGCCTCTAATGGTAAATTCTGTTGCATAGCCCCTCCGTCATTTTGAGAGGATGATCCTTCTTTATGGATTTTGCACCAAGAATCCGTTTTTTACGTATTTAGGATTTCTTCTTATTTCGCCGTGTAAGATCAGCTAACATTTCGTGTTCCTCGGTGTATATCGTCGCAGGTGAAACGTCATCTTTTGCTCCCCTCTAGTAATAAAATACGAGAATACTGTACAGTCTTTTGTTCAGCGAATTACGCCTTCTGGCAAGGTTAGTCTGCAACAACTATTTGGTGATCTGCTTCTAGAAGATAGGATGCCCTCCGTCTTGTTGCGCGAATTGCAACACCACATCGGTACGTCCAACAGGGACTTTGGGCTTCTACACGAGCTGTAGATTTAACGCCTTCCTGAAAGCACTCAGGCTATCCTTGCGCTGGCAAGTGGCTTGCCAATCATAGCGATTGCAGATCTGGCAGACCGCTTCAACGAACGGCACAAGCCAGAGACTGAAACCAGAGCACCTAAGCAGCTTTGTGCTGGCGCAACCACACCGACAAACGTGAGTAGCCAGCCATCGGCAATAGCGGCATTAACGTCGCAGATCACGTCGCTTCAGCGCTAGATCGAGGAACTCACTTTAAACCGTAAGCACCGCAGCCCCGCTGGATCATCGCACCGTCGCACAAAACCCGATGCCACTGATTACAGGTTTTCCTACTCGCATTTTGGTAATAAAGCCCGTAAGTGCGTTCAGCCATGTACCTACTGCGTTACAAGTGGTCTGCCAGGCAGGCCCGTAACGGCAACGAACGGTGTCGGCAAAGCGTAACATCATCTCATCTACATTAGGGATTATGATTCCGATACCAAGTTCTTAGTTGATACCCGTGTCATTCCCCTATGCTGAATGAGCCTATCGCTTACTTGTCGACAAGCCTCAGTGCCGCCAGTGGCTACCTACCGTCATCGGATGCTTACACTGGACCTAGGTCGCTGGCGCAAGTTCCGCTGGGTATCCACCGTCGACGCAGTTCCATTCGCTAGCACCGGCATTGACTTTCTCAGACACTTCGACCTCTTTGTCAATGCGAAACGCCATGTGATAATCGACACTGCAACTAAACTCCGCGTATCTGGCATCACCGCCGATATCGTATCTATAACACCGGTCTATGCATTTCCGCAGTCCTCGCCAGACTACGCCAAGCTCTTTTCTCAGTATTCCAAGCTCGTCCAGCCAAGGAATTCAGCTTTGCCCGTTGCATCCCAAGTTACACACTACATACGGACAAATGGCTTAACCGTCTCATGCCGTCCAAGCCGCTTAGCGCCCGAGAAAGTAAAAGTGACTAGGGCGGAGTTTGAGCACAAGCATGAACTTGGAATAATCCGACCTTTCGCCAGCCCTTGGTCCTCGCCCCTGCAAAGGTTCCCCATGAACTCTGGTGACTGACGCCATTGCGGTGGTTACCGCGTACGCACTCTGCTAACCGTCCAAGAGAAGTAACCCAGCCCACACACGCAGGACCTTACCGCATGCCTTACAGGTAAGAGGACCTTCAGCAAGATCGATCTGGTTCGCGCCCAGCACCAGGTACATGTAGAAGAAAGTGACATGCCTTAATCAGCCGGTATCACACCTTTCGTCTTGTTTGAATTTTTAAGCATACCATATATATTAATGATAGGGCTCAATGACGTTTTCCAGATAATAACTTATGGTAAATCCTACCTGTTTGCTAACGACATCAAAATAGTGCCCCTCATTTACTTAGCAACCATGCAAGCCGGTTTCTCCCAGCTTCAAATCGGTCTCAGGACTCTTGCTGTTTGGCGCAACACTTGGAAGCTGATATTCTCACCAGCGAACTGCAACGTCCTCTCATTCCGATGCATTGGTTCGTCTAAGGCGTTAGCGCTTCAAGGCACACCGCTTGATAATAATATCACAGTTCGGGACCTAGGTGCACATTACACCAGTTCTATAAACTCCGCTGAACAAGTGCGACATCGATCAGCAAAGCCGCACTCTCTCTTAAGCTATCTATTCAAATACATGGCACTGCAAGAATCAAGGCTGGCACTATACAAAACATGCGCCTAACCTCTGCTAGAATACTGCTCGATTGTGTTTACCAAATACAGAAAATGCGTGAGTTGCCATTGAAAAGGTCCAACGATCATTCACCAAAGGTTTTCTGGGTCAATCCACCCTTATTTATCGCGGGCTTTGCGTTAAACTTGCACTGGAACCTTCATGGATGCGAAGCTTGAAGACTAACTTCATCTTCCTATTTCTGTTTATCCATAATCCTCGTGCAAGCTCGCTGATGCTCTTCCTGCCATCGGGTAACAGGCTTATCCTCTCTGTAGTCGGCCACACTTCATTATCCTGCCGAAAGCCCACAGAAGTACAAGAGCAGACTTCTATCTCTGTGACTACGCATACGTATGGAACAGGCTTCCATAAGCTGTACTTACATCTGATAAAACCATCCAATTCCGTTCATCACTTAATAGGTACATCAGAATCAGTCATGTTGCTATTCTTTTAAACAATTACAGACTTGTGGCTGAGCTGTGGGAAAACGGACGTCATCAAAATAAGCGCCGCGGCGCTTACGCCCTATTTGTTACGTCATCCACAGTAACCTTAATGTATGCTCCCATTCCTCCTGTGCGCTATCATCAATGAACCCTCCTTAGCTACCGTCCAGCGAGCAAACATAAATCAAGTTGACAGCGCAAAGCCGCTCCCTAGTCTCTGGTTTCCATATGTTCAGCTGTCCCTTATTCGCTGCAACCTCTTCGGCACATGCTCACATAAGAGTCCACACCTTTCACTGGCTTTTCCCGGCTCAGCCTACCTTAGCACCCTAATATTACCTTAGTGTCTGCGCGCCTATTCGCTTCTGTCTCATATTCTACATTGTCCTCAGTAACCCTAATGTATGCTTGCATCCTGCCTGCCTGTTGTCCTTTCTTCCTTTAACCGTTTTCTAGCTCTCTTTGGGCAAACATTCTTACCTCAACAATGCAGCGCACAGCCGCTCCTTGCTACATGCCCAGTTATCTTTTACTCCATGCAACCATGGTGACACCCGTTCATGCACGAGCCCAGCCCCATCACTAGCTTTTCCCAGAACAGTCTACCTTAGCACTCCAGTAAGTGTTGATAATCTGCATGCCGCTGCGCTTTAGCCTCTTCTGCTTTGACGTATTTAACAAACTAAATGTGCACTCGCGCTCCTCCCCTACGCTCTCTTTTCATCACTAATCATTTCTAAGCTCATTTCTGTTGAGTATACATAACTCAAGTAGTCTGCGCACAGCCGCTCCTCAGCCACTCGTTTCTAGAAGTTCATTTATCCATTAATCGCTGCAAAGTCTGCGACACCTGCCCATATATGAATCCAGCACGTGTCAGGCTTTTTCAGGCTCAGTGTGCATTGCACTATTCCCTTAACACCCCAACACGAGTTTGATGTCTGCATGCCTCTGCCTCATCCTGTGACGTCCTTAGTTACCACAATGTATGCTTGCATTCTGCCTATTTGCTGTTCTTCGTTCATTTAACCTTTTCCATTTCTATCTGGCATGCACTGTTATTTCAGCAAATTAGCGTACATCCGCTCTTTAGCCTCCCTATTACAGACACTCATCTACCTCTTACTCGTTGTAACGCCTTCAATCTTTCTACCTGCAATCGTCCAGCTTTCGAAATAGCTTCCCTGCTCTATCCACGGTATTATTATCCCAACACGAGTTGAGTAGCTACGAGCCGCTGCGCTTCTGTCTCGTATGATTTGATTACCTCAGTAATCTTAAGGTATACTAGCTTTTTTCCTGGTTGTTTTCCTTTCTTCAGTTAACCTTTTCCGCTACCTTTGGGCGACTTTCGTTATACCTTTAGGTTAGCACACAGCCGCCCCTAACCCCTTTCTTGATGTTCACTCTTCCCTTACTCCCTGCAGCGTCTTCGCCAATTGCTCATGTTGGAGTCTAATTTTTCTACTGGCTTTTCCAGGCTAAGTCTACCTTAGAACCCTAGCTTGTTATGGGTAGCTGCGCGCGGCTGTCTTTTAGCGTCTTTTGTTCTGATGTACCATTCAAACTTAATGTACGCCTGCGCTCATCTCATTCGCCAGCCTTTCATCATGACATCTTGCTTAGCACCCTTTTGTCGATCAAACCTAGCAAATGCTTGACACACAGCCACTGTTTAGCTTGTCAGTTCTGGCTGTTCACATATATCTCGTAAGGTTTCCGAATTTTATACCTGCACAACTCTAACTCTCGGACTAGCTTTCTTTGGTTCTATCCAACTTGGTTCCTTTACCTTAGCGCCCTATCATGACCTGATAAGCGGCGCGCCGCAGTGCTTTTGTCTCATATGCTGAGTCGTCCTCAGCAACTGATGTATGTACCTCTCACCTGTTCGTTGCCTTTTCTTCAATTGAGCTTTCTTAGCTAGGTTCTGGCCATTAATCTTATCCCATCTGGTCAGCGCAATCCACTACTTAGCCACTGCTTTCTTGATGCTGCTATCCTTTACTCACTGAAAAGTCTGTGACACTGGTTCATATAGGAGTCCCACTCTCCCAATGGCATTTCCCGGCTCAGTCTACCTTCGTACCATTCCGTTAGCACCCTAGACTGGCTTGTATCTAAGCGATGCTGCACTTAGGTGTCATATGTCGTGACGGCCTCAGTAACCTTAATGCCCATTTGCGTTCCGCAAGTTTGCATTCTTTCAACTGATCTTTTTTAGCTCTCGTCTATTATTAAGCCTTTCTTATCTATTCATCACACAATCACTTCTTAACCACCCATTTTATGTGTTATGGTTACGCTTTGCAGCAAACATTTTGACCCTTGCTCATGTTGTAGCCCAGCTCACTCCGTCTGCCGTAGCACTATTCTCTTAACGCACTCATCTCGACTATTTGTGTAGATCTTCTGAACACTTCTACTCCGCACTTAGTTCCTATCTTTTCGCTGCTTTACCACTCATTGAACTTTGAATCTCTCACATTGCAAGCTAGTCATATTTTTACTTACTCATTCTGCGCTTTCTATATAAATATATAAATAAATATTTTATTCTCAACTATGCGAGGCACGCCCACGGAGGTATGATCAGATATGTACAACTGTACCAACATTTTATGGCAACTGTAACAGTGACAGTAGAAAATTGTACAAATGTCCATGATTGGAACTGTACAATGATAAAAATGCGAAACAGTAATTTGGTTGTCTTGAGACCCGGACCTCGGTTAATAATAGATTGAGAATCTTGAATGCTCTATTGGAAGATAATTGAAGGGCACACTCAAGACAGATATGACAATACAGTGTGGTCGTGCACAATTAACGCAAAGGTCAACGGTGATATCGTAGAAAGCAAAAAGACGACAGTATATGCAGATGTAGAAGTTCCAGTGTAATGATGGACATATGGTGGCGCTAGAAAAGAATACTAGTGGCCAGATGCAGCCATCCCAATACGATGCTTGGTCACCAGTGCATGCCTACAGGGTCAAGAATGCATCAACAAGCCAGCGAAGGTAAGTGATACAGACATTCGAAGAGAAGTATGAGGGAGAGATAAGGAGTACATCCTGGCGAACTACAGCCTTTCACAGAAGGGATATGGAGCCTACAACGCATCACTGCAAAGGGGTGATGAATATAAAAAGAGCTGCAGATAGTGGCGCTAGGAGGGAAAGCGTATCAGTGGCCAGCAAATGCATTCGGATCAAGCCTTCTAATTACCAGTGTACATCTACAGTGACAGAATAAGTCAAAAACCTGCGAAGGTATGTGATGCAAACAATCCAAGAAAGTAAGAGTTGTAGAGATAAGGAGTGGCTCCTAGCGCAGATGTATGCTACTAACAATGACCCGCTGCAGCTAAAAGGTGGTGCTATAGATAATACAAATAACTGATAGCGATACAAAGGAACAGAGTATCGACGTTTATCAATGGCATTTGGGTGAAAACTACTAGTTGCTAGTGGATACCTACAGTGTCTCAGCATAAGTCAACAAACAGCAAATATATGGGACGCCGTCAGTCCCAGAGAGTAAGGGATGGAGGAATAAAAGTGTGGGTCGTAGCAGGCTCTGGATACGCCCAAAGGTGGTTGGAGCTTATGAAGAATGGCTGCTGCTAAGCAGAGGTGCCATAGGTAAGCCGAAGAACAGATAAGGGCGCTAGGAGTGAGAGTATCAATGATCAGCAATGGCAATTGGATGAAGCATTTTAGTCACTAGCGTATAGCTACAGCGTCCCAAAATAAGTCAACAAACAGCAAAGGTATGTGACGCAGACAGTCCCAAAGAATGAAGGTTGGAGGTATAAGATAGTGGCTCTTATCAAGCTCCGGATATGCGTAGAGAAGCATGGAGCCTACGACCACTAGTTGCTGTTAAACAGAGGTGCTGAGGGTAGGACGATGGACATAATGGCGCTATGCAAAATTTTCGGTGGCCAGATGTAACCATTTCATTAAGCTGTTTGGTCACTGGTGGATGCCTACAGTGTCACAGAATACATCAACAAGCCAATGAAGGTAAGTGCTACAGACATTCGAAGAGAATGTATGATGGAGAGACGAGGTGTGAATCCTACCGAGCTCCGGATATGTGCAGAGATGTGTAGAGCCTACAACGAATCGCTGCAAAAAATGATGAATAAGACAAGACGAACGACATATAAGGGGGCTAGGAGGGAGAGTATGGGTAGCCAGCAAAGGCATTCGGATTATCCTGCTAACAACTAGTGGATACCTACAGCGAAAGAATAAGTCAACAAACCTGCGAAGGTATGTGATGCAAACAATCCAAGAAAGTAAGAGTTGTAGAGATAAGGAGTGGCTCCTAACGCAAAGATGCATGCTACCTACAATGAACCGCTGCAGCTGAAAAGTGGTGACGGAGGTAAGATGAAGAGCAGATAATGTGCTATGCTAGACAGTATCGATGTTTAGCAGTTGCGGTTGGGTGAAGCTTTCTAGTTGTTAAAGTTGCCAGGAGAATTGGTTTCACCTCCAGCATAGTCGGGTATGCCTCCGCTTAACTAGGCGTCCTCCGTAGCTCATAGCATGCGATCGCTATGCACCACTCCGCCACGTGAGCGGATTACAGATGGGCAAATGCACAACGGGCTCTCTATCTGCACTGACGTCTTCCCCACACCGACGAAGTGCGGCATCCCCTCCATCCTCCTTACACTGGACCTTGCAGGGTTCTGCAACGGACTCCGAAACCTTTTAATTTAGACCGGAATAGTCACTGAACAACAGTGTCCATCGACCGCCTGAAAGTGGCTTTCTTTGCAACCCGTCCTGATGCTAACACGCAAGCGCCCGCACCTGATGTGACCTCCGAGCACTGGATACCCGGAGTCCCTCTGTTCCTCTTGACCCTCAACCTACCGCGCCTCAACCCCAGGCAAAGGACCGAAGCGGTAGGCAGTCAAACGTCAGGTCCGTTTTACAGAGTTTGTAAACGTTCGCTATTTCCATTATCCCGCATATTTCCTCTCTGGTGATAAGCATGCGCCTCATTCACAAACGTTTTGTAAAAACGGCAAACTCCCAAGACGTGCTGGAAACGCCAAAATCGTATTTGCTTTAATCATACATACCGTGTACCATCTCCGGCGTCCAGCCACTACCCCGACCCATGCCTACCCCACCTGAGATCTACTTTTCAGAAACTCAACCGCCGGAACTGCCAAGGCCACCTTCGGGTGACACGCCAACCGGCTAAACACAACCCCCGAGTAACTCGCCAGCCAACCCAAGGCCGCGCTACTGCACCAAGGAACAGCCAGTCGCCCTCGGCCGCAGACAGCCACGACCCGGCTGGTTCCCGAACGCCTAGCTAGGCGTCGCCGACGAGGACGCCGTATTCCTTCGTGGTCTGAGGACGCCTGGATTTCTTCGTGGGACGAGGACCGTGGACTGAAGTGCGGTAGGGGAATGACACCTTCCAATCGCACTGCTGGACCAGCAGCAAAGGGAAGATTCCGGCGGTCTTGCTTTCTGGACTAGCCAGTTATTTTGCAGTCCGACCAACCCACCCCGACGGCCCATCAATTATGCACTCTGGTCCACACGAGCATCATGAATATTGACTAAACAAAGCCTGGTCCCAGCGAACATGCTGCACACTCCACCTTGAAGGTCCTTACTCAAGCCCATGCAACTAGTCGCAAAAAGCCTCACCTTTCGTTTCCCCCACTAACAGCTCCATCGAAGGCATCCATCCTTCAGCCTTCTAGGGGAAGCACTTGAAGTGTATCGGCATACACGATCTCCCGGTATTTTGCAACATTAGAATTTACTGTTGTTTTAACCTTCAAGAAGTCCACTAGTTTTACTGACCGCACATTCGTGGGCACAAAGTGTTTCAGTGAGTACCTTGTTGCACCGTTCTCGCCCTGGTTAATCCGCTTCCTACATTTTTAGCCTGCACAATATACATTGGGTTCAGTCGACTATTAATGCTACACTGTCCCGTGTTTGACACGTCTCTCACGTGCCATTGATTATCGACTAGTATCCAAGGCGCCACCCAACTGGCTCAAAAAGCTAATACCTGCCATTTTCAGCGATGAAATATGTGCGCTTTTCAGGCACAATGGGGTCAGATGATCCAAAGTTCTGGGTTATCCAGGTAGATCTGACTCTTAAGTCTCAGGATAAACATCATAACCAGTAAGCAGCTTCAAAAGACAGAGCACTATATTCTTATTGGTTAAGGTGGTTCAGTATCCTCTGAAAATATTACACAGAAGCCCTATGACCGTGAACTATTTATACATGGCTGGCTAGCCGAACAACCTCCTCGTGGTGCCAGCTGGGTGGTTCGGGTTTGACCCGTTTCAGCAAATAGTTCGGCGGCAGTGTTCCAGGACGTGGTGGGTTTTCGCCTGGCAAGCGTTCTCCCTATAAAAAGCCACAAATGTCTGCTTAACAACACTGTGACGTGGCGGTCGTGACTCGCCACAAAATAAAGTCACTGCCCCGTGGGTATCCGAATAATCCTTTCTAACGCACGGACATCCATCATCTACTCGAGCATTGCCGACGATATGAGAGTGAAAATTAGAGCAGCACAGTTACAAACAGGAACCTCACAGTTACACACCCACACACACACAGCTACATAATTACCTACCCCCTACATAAACGTACACTGGTACGGCAAACATAAATAAATAAATAAATAAACAGTATATTCTCGAATTTCCGAGACACACCTGACCAGGCGTGATCAACGTTTACAAGCAATTTATGTTTCGCAACAAACACGTTGCTATGTATGTAATCGGCAGTAAGACGAAAGTTGTCCAAGCTTTGGGAATTGTAAAATTAATCTTGAGGTATAAATTCGTCAAAACATGACGACAAGTTGGGTTCTAATGGGCGTAGTGTAAACAGGCTGTGCACATTCTTGACCGCGCATTGTTGTCATAATAATCATGCCTGTAAAGGCGTGCCTCGCCTTGTCGAGAATAAAAACTTTATTTATTTATTTAAGTCGCTTGCGTATATCATTCATTACTGGATTCCTAACATTTTCATGCAACATTATCGCTCATTTGCCTACAATTGCTATGCATGCCCGAAAAGTTGTGCTTCCTCCAGTTACGTTGTACTTAAGTGTCGCGGAAATCCTGGGCTATAAAATGTATTTCTAGATGGGTAGGCTTATTTAAAACTTATATTTTTCGGCACCTTCAACATTGTAGTTTCTTTTTTCTGATAACTGCTTGCGTAGGCTGCCCGGTAGTCGCAGACCTAGCAGGGTACTTTAACGATGGTGACGTTTGTTGCTTGGTCGGACAGGAGTGAAATAATTGACTTCTATACTCTGACATTCTAATCTGGTGTAACCATAAACTGTGTTTTATTGTGTTAAAAAGCTATCAACCGTTTGCCGCCGAATCGAATGCTCGGCAATACGGTCAACCAAATGCTGTAAATTTGGTAAATTAATTAGACAAAGAAATTTCCACACGAGTATGTCCAGTATTGCACAGTGCGCGACTTGTAATGCTAAAACTCAAAATTAGGTCGCCTGTTTTCATGGATGCTGTATTTAACTAATTCGCAGTCTTGGATGTCCGTTAAAAGCATTGGATTTCCGCAACGTATACCGTCAAAGCATTCTTTTTTGACAAACTTGTTGGCACGAGCGTCCCTTAATAGTCCGTGGGTTATCTTTTATGCGTCTCCGCAGCGTCCTGTCTAGATGTTGTTAGACGCAAAACAGAACACAGACGAGAGGTGCAGCGAAGCGGTTTTGAAATGAATGCAAACTGGTGTCCACTCAATCAGCTGGGCACGCTGTGTTGCAAAAATGCTAATATCCAACTGGCGTTATTATGCGTCTACGTATCGATGGGGAACATCGAAATATGTAATGCATGCAGCTAACATTGATTAAATATGCGTAACACTAATGCAATTTTGGTAACTAAAGTAGAAATTGTTCACTAAAAGTTATAAAAGATAAGCATACCGCTTCTGAGCCCATTTATTAAAAATTCCTGCCGTCCAATTTTAGTTTCTTCCTGGACTATTTAATTAGTCTGCTATTGTGCAGATATTTTTAGCCAAGGAATTTTAATGTGAAACGCATTTTTAATATAATGAAATAAGTAACACTTGGGGTTTGTGAGTTTCATAGCAGTTGATGCATCATGGCAGACATAATTAAGTAGCTTCTTTAACAGCGAAGATTATGTAAAATCATAGGAATCTTGTGCAGCATTATTTCACCTAGGAATTTTCATTTTATCCAAACATATGTACAGCGAGCTCTCCCACTGAGGCGTGCTTTTGTCCACTCGCAGAGAAGCAAAAGAAGATGAAGATAAATGTCTTTATATGTCCATGGATATTGTTAACTAATGTTCTAAATAATCATCGGCGCTGTTTAGTGTGCTAAATCCTTCTTTTTAACCGCACTTTCTGTCAGCGCAAGTAACTCTTAGCGCGCCATGGATGACGAATAATTCTTCACTGTGGTAGTACGAACTTACCAGTCTGTAATCGATTACCGCGTAATGTTGACGGAACATGCATCCCTTCAGCGCGAGCAGCGAAAGCGGGTGCCGTCGTGTGAGTGTTGTAACTCCCTAAATGACCAGATTTTTGGCCCTCAGAAGTGCAAATGTACACCTTATGGACGACGTTTGGTCACCCGGTATATCTTCCAACGCCCCTTGAAATTCAGCAACGAAAGTTTCATATTAAAAATATCGTAAACATGAAGCGGAAAATCACATATTAATTATAATTACGCAATGAAGTAGCCGTAAACCCAAACCCTAAATTGATTTGGAATTACCAATTCTCGTCCAAACGGAACTTAATTAAGATGATTTTTAGCCAATAGTATGCATTACCTGATGCTACCACAGCATTATCGTGATTGCGCTACTGCCGGAGCCTGTATCCTATGAGCACAACCTTTGGGGTCAAATAATATTACAACGCACTTGGATCCTAGTACATCGGCACCAAATGTGCCACTGAGAGAGCCTACATACAATGACCACGAAACTTGGAGCGGTATGCTATTACAACCAAACTGGGTCCTATTTCGTTGACACAAATGTGCCAATGTTGGAGCCTATATACAAGGAGCACGAGACTTGGAACAGTGCGCTATTAAAAACCACTTAGGTCCTAGTACGTCGGCAACAAACGTGCCACTGATGGAGCCTATATACAACAAGCACGAGACTTCGAGTCATATGCTATTATAACCCAACTGGGTCCTATTTCTTTGACACTAAATAGGACATTGATGGAGCCTATATGCAACGAGCACGAGACTTGGAGCCGTGTGCTTTTACAATCCACTTGTGTCCTATTACATCGGCACCAGATGTGCCACTGTTGGTGCCTATATACAACAACCAGGAGACTTCTATCCGTATGCTATAACAACCCAACTGGGTCCTATTACGTTGACACCAAATGTGCTATTGATGGAGCCTATATACAACGAACAAGAGACTTGGAGCGATGTGCTATTACAACCCCCTTGTGTCCTATTACATCGGCACGAAATGTGCTACTGTTGGAGCCTATATACAACGACCACGAGACTTCGAGCCGTGTGCTATGACAACCCACCTGGGTCCTATTACACTGGCAGCAAACGTGCCGCTAGTCCAATTCATTGTTTAGAATGTTGTAATCCCAAATAAGCGCAGAAACCGATATAAAAACTGCGTTGCGTTTAACAAAAGGCAGCGAGAGAAGGTTCAGCGTTGTTCACTATATTCGTGCCTTAATATCGCGTGTCCCATGCAAGGTGTCTTTACACAACGTCGTAATCATCGGCTAAAATACAATAGTAGTGCGAACATATAGCCTACTGTCGGGTAATTGAATGAGAGCTTTTATCTGAACAAGTTTTTTCCTTCTTTGCGTTTTCTTTACTGGGCTGGCATCCATGTCGACGCTACAATGGAGTGAAAATGGGAGTTTAAATTGCACCGTATAGCTTACTTTGGCACTCTATTCTGCACAATACTTCTGTTTGAGGGGAAATTCACGGCTCCCTTTCGACAAACTATCGGTGAAAGGTAAGGAAAAAGATCACCAGTATCAAGTGCACATGCAATGTGGGGCACGGTTTGTTGACTTGTACACGGATCGGCGGTAATCTCATCCTGACTGACTGCGTGGGCAGTAGTTATACTATGCTGTCGCTTACCTTCGTAAGCAGGGCAGGTTGATGGGGTAGAGGCAACTGTGCAATCCGGTGAGGGTGAACGACCAACATCTAAATATAGAAGTAAAAGTTGCTTTCTTACCGGCAGTACAGCATTGCACTGCCATCATGGGCACAGATATCGGTTGTGAAGCTTTGACACAAATTGTACGATGGGCTCCTGATTGCACACGTGAACACCATCGAAACGATGGTAAAGTAACCGATTGTGTGCACAGCGAACTGCGTCAACCACAACAGGCCTGTTGCATGTGAAACACAAATCTGTGGGCGCCATAACTTTCGGCCAACCCGGTTGCTTCTTTGCGCGTTAAAAGTCTGATGAATCACCAATTACTTCGTTAGTCCTTCCAAAAAGCCCTTGATACAGTTCCGAAAATCCGGATGGATTAAGCTCTTCAGCACTTCTCAGACGATGTACAAGATATGCAATTTTAGACGTGGATGGTTTTGTAACGGGGACTTTCAACGTCCGCAACGGCATGGACTCTGTTTGTAGGTTGTACTCCGCCAGCCAGCGGATGCAAATGGGTATTTGGCCTGTAAATGGATGCACATATCAGAAACGACTTACTTGTCGGTTACGCGTGCTGCTTGCATGCCGTCATTAAATGAATACGCGGAAGACACATGGTTTCATAAATAGGACAGGTGCATGTTCCCAAGGAGCAATCGATGGTGAAGCGGTTTCCCTCGTGCAATACTCAAACTATGGAAGTGTCAGAAGTTTTTATTCACATACCACTCCATTTCCAATGTCCGAGTAAACTGCTTGTAACATGGGTTGTGCTAAATAGCGCATCACTAATTTGCAAGCGTACGTAGTTAAGAGGTAAACTACGCGATGAACATATGCGCTGCCTCCTAGTAGCTGATGCCTGTCCTAGAAAAACGCGGCACGCATCTGGGACTCTTCCAGGAGAACTTTCGAATGCGCCCAGACTTTGCGAACGGCTGCAACATGGCCATCCGATGCACGGGTAACTTTCTTCAATCGCAAGTGGGCATTCTCAACTCGGTTGTTCGTTGTATTGCCAAAATGCACCAGACCGGCTTGGGCGTGTTTCGCCCACGAGCGTTTTATGTACAACCGGTACAACGTAAGGTAGCGCACAAACCGGGGGTCCGTTCTTTGAAAGAGTTTTAAATCTTGTTGAAATCTAAAACAAGAATATTACATGTAAAAGGATATTATACTCAGTCTCCATGTCAGAAGTTGCCATGCGATGAAACAGATAACGCGACCGGTTAATATTTGTCCACAGATTGTAACGAAGATTTATCACTCACATGCTTCTTGATGGCCTGGCGGATGTGGAAGCAATATAACGAAACGTCGCATTGAAAAACCGCGCGCGCCGCAGTATTTGAGCGGCCATTTTGTCCATCATTATTGTGCGGACGGGAATATCATGACCCATGATATCCCGAAACGCTTCGAACAACGTAGGCAATGATGCGTAAGCTTCCCGAAGCAGAAACGCATCAAATATTGGCCGGACGTACCCCATACCGTCAGTTACTGAAAACTGGTATATTTTGAAGTTTCAAGCAACAAGTAAGGCCGCTATCAATCCTTACTTCAAACGGTTAGTACCATGAGTAGCGTCTACACAAACGACATGCAAGAGTCGGCATAAAAGTTCTATTTGTTGATGCCGAGCGAATAATACGTGTGTGCACAAGCCATCCTCAGAAATAATTCGCGCAACTCCGTCTTCTTCCATAGACCTGATAACCTGATGGAATTTTACTGCAGGGAGTAAAGACTATCAAAATAAGCTTGCACTCAACGACAGGTCTCAGTTTACGACGAATATTGCGGACATCATTGCTGGTAATATACTTTCTGAATCAAACCTCGACGAACTGCTTGGCGTCGCTTGTTGGGGTGTTGTAGCGGAAAAGGTCCATGGATTGAGTGAACTCATTGTCTGTCAGACGGCGATTGATCGGGTGTCGAACAAAAAGAAGGCAATTGATCGGATAATTGTTAGACAGCTCGAACGTTGTGGCTTTCATAGGATCATAGGATTGTAGAGAGCAGATGGAGGAATCCATTTTCAGCTCCATCGCTTCCCGATCATTGTGTGGGGGCCGCGATTCGATGTTAAGCGGTAATCCACAAGGGACCGTGACAGCTACAGTGAAAGCTGCATGGGCCCATCGTATTCAAAAGATAAGAATCTAACATCCGCTTGAAACATTCCTCTGTCTGGGCATCGACCACATGCTTCGGTAAGTCGTTCCAATAGTTGACTACGCGAGTTGATAGAGCGAGAGCAGGATGAACCCGAAGCCTTCTGATTTTAAACAGTCTCCAGTTGTGGCCTCGAGTTGAACTTTTTGGATTGGATTGAAAGCACGCCTGTAGCTCCGTCCCCATCTCTCCTCTCAGGATACTCCTGATGAAAATCAGGTCACCGCGACGTCGGCGATAATCCAGGGTGAACTGTTTCATCCGTTGAAGTCTCAGAGGATAAGGCAAGTCCCGTAACTCTAAGGTGTGTTTCGATCCACGCCGTTGGACCTTCTCAATGAGGTCACATTCGAACTTGGTGAGAGGGAAGACGGCAGGTAATCCGTATTCGAGAATGGGCGTACATGGGAAGTAAACAATCGCCGGAAGATATCCGGAGTCAAACGTGAGAAGGCTCTTCGTATGGCATGGGACATCCTGTTGGCAGCAGCAACCCTTCGTAACGTGTCCTGTGTAGTCCGTAGATCAGATGACACCAACAAGCCGAGGTCTTTTTCAAGGATTGAGTTTCTGAGCAACGCACCACCAATACGGTACGTCCCGAAAGGTTCAGGAGCACCAATGGAAAGGACCGAGCACTTATCGCGATTTATGGGCAATCGCCATTTGACTGACCAATTTGCGTCCCGTTCTAATGAGCTTAACGCGAGCTTGGCAGTTAGTATCACGTGGGCTGAAAGATTTAGAATAATAGAAGCGAAATACTACTAAACACGTCTCACTCCTGTACTTTTTGACTTCCGACGTGCGCAGCGGACACATCGATAAATGAGCCTGTCGTACTTCACTCGTGACAGATTACAATTTCTGCTGCTGTAGCATACGAAATTGACATAATGAAAAAGCATAAGGTCTGAAAACAAACTATTAAACTCGTCAAATCTGTCAAAATAACGCCCAAGGAATACTCTCCGGAAATCAGACTCCATGGCGTACGGATTCGAAAATACTGTTCGTACCGCTTATCTGGTTTCCGACACATTCAAACAATTGCAATATCACATTTGCACAGATTTAAATAAAACTGCAAAGGCAGAAAGATAACCGGGAATCATGCCATAAACTGACACGAAACTATTTATTGCGCACTAGGTTTTGCGGGGTAACGGTGCTGCGACGTAGTCGCAGCCTTGCATAGCAGAAAGTTATTTTTAACGAAATAACCTAATGGTGTTATTCTTAGACTGCCAGTTTATCACAAATAAATCGCCAGTTAATGCATGTATCACCTTGCTTTCACTTTTAACTCAAGCAGCTGTTAAAACTAGTTCAAGTAGCATAATTTTGTTTTTTGTAATATTCTATCATTATAAAAGGTTTTTCTTGCGTTTGGTGGTGCATTCAGTTTGAATTTTAGAGTGAGGGCTAAAATTAGCGCAAGAATTTGTGGCTATATTTTTCATTAATTATATTATTTGTTTTAGTGCGGTGCCCACAAAAGGCGTGTTTTCTTTTTAGTTGAATATCTGCAGAGCGTTTTTACTATTTTCTGGTTCCTTCTATTTCCAGCACTCTTATTGCTACCCATGTGTCCACCGTTAAATGGGGCTTCTGAGCGTGCCGAAACCGTTCAGAAAATGTATAGCAAAATTTCTGGAGAATTGGATCCTGGTTTCAAAAAAACATGCGTAAGTAGGACGCTGTGCGATCTTTCGTCACCAATAAAATCAAAGAACATAAATACCGCTTGGAGGAGCCGGTTGCACTTCCCTGCGGACGCAAACAGTCCCTTAGCGGTACAGGTAGCAAAGCCCGTGCAATCGTAATTGCAAACAGGGAGCATATACACTCACGGTTCTTACTTCTCATAAAAGAGCATGCGAAGTGTGTAAATATTGTTCTCATCCCTTGCGGTATATATACGGCAAAACCATATATAGATATATATATCATAATGTCATTAAAGGGAACAGTTTAAAACTTATAGGCCTAAGAAACAATCATTTTGTTCTTAACTTTTCCGCTCTTGCACCCAGATAGCTGTGTCCTGTATACATATGCCTAGCACGATTGGCAACACTAGTAGACGGGCATCATGAAAAACAGTTTCTCTTCTTAAACCGCTTTTGCTAATAGAACATTCGCATTTCTAGATTCCATTTAACTGGCATGAAAACTAACCAACGACAGACGTCCCCTGCCGCACTGGTTGGCTGGACATCGAGAAAATTTTGACTACTACTTCGCCTTATCTCGGCCGCCCGTGCGTTATTTATCTTTTAGCTGCCTGCAAAGCCTATAATGCGTTATGCGTAATGTGGGGTGAACAACCAGCTCCCACTTTTTGTTACTATCGCACTCTTGGTTTACCTTATTACTCTTTGCTTAGGTTACTAGAATAGCTTTTGCTAAAAAACCACCGAGGAAATTGCTGGGGCAACAGTATGGTAATTGTTAACATTGCCACCTGGATGAACACCGCTGCCACTTGATTCGGAACTTAAACTTGGAGAGAAGTAGCTCGAAAATAAGCAAAGAGCTGCACGATTGTGTGGATCAACGCATGCGGCATAATAATCCCGCATGTTCGAGCAAGCTCAAACCCAGAAGTTGCGTTGATGTGCCCTACCAACGCAAAGCCAAACGGCTTTCGTGCCAAGAAGCATTTTGCTAAATTTTGCTACCGATACCCATTTCTTTATTATTAGTGACAGGTTTCTCTAGCTCACTGGCTTTGGAGATTTAGCCAAACGCATAGAGCTGATCGGCTCTAAGAGATAAAACTTGCTATGTTTATCTTAGAAATGTGTGCATTTTCCCGGCTAAACGTGTTAAAGGAGCCTAAAGGTCTTCCGTGTTATTAATGCAGACATAGCACACGCAGCCGGGCTTTAAATTTCAGAACAAATTACAGGCTTAAAAAATACTAAACGTTATGTTCTTAGTTGTTTACGTGGCTCAGTATCCACTGAAAATGGTACACTGAGGTCTTCTGACCGTTGGCTAATTATAAGTTATCTGGAACTCCCGTGCAGGCATAATATTCCTTACTATGTTTCTAGTGTTTCCACGCAACATTATTGCTTATTTTTCTGCATTTGCTTTGTATGCCTGAAAAGTTTGCTTTCTGGCCACCTTCGTCATACCTAGTTGTTGCGGGGTATTACTGGGCTATTTAGGGCATTGCTAGATAGTTTTGCATATTTAGAACATATATTGAACCGCTAGTTTTACATTTTCTTCTTTCTGATATCTGCTTGCCAAGCAGAAAGCCACGTTTAACGAAAACATGATGGCTTCATTGCTGGACCACCCCTCAATTGCAAATAACCCATGAGCTACTAAACATATAGGTATTTTTACTTTTATCGTAATCAGTGGTTAAAACTTGTTCTGGCAGCCTATTTTTGTGCTACATTACGCAATATTCTAGCTTTAGAAAACATTTTTCTTTTCTCTGAGATTCATTCAGGTTGAAAGTGTGTGCCAGAAATCAAATTCAGCGCAAGAAAAGTTCGGTTAGGTGCTTTGTTACTTTGTATTTTGTTAGTAAAGTATGCCGCCTCAGTAGGTCTCTAAACAAAACCATTTTATTATTATCTGCATTTCTCAAAAACAGTTGTAAACTTTGTATACCTTATAATTCCGCCACTCTTATTTCTTTCCATTTGCGCACCAAAAATGTGACGATTGATGGGGCCGAAATGGTCCAAAGAATTTAAAATGAAGTTGTGGTGATTTGGATCCTGTTTTTAAAGCATACTTGTACAACTACGGCTCTGCGCACCTCGCACACCAAAGAAAATCAAACAGTCAATATATCCTGAAGGAACCGGAAGAAGTTCAAGGGGAGCGCCTACGACCCCAGCAGCTGTACACTAAGCCATGCCAGTGCATTCGTAATTGCCAGCGAAGGGCACATACTCACACTTTTCCCGCTCCCATGCAAAAGCATAGGAGTAACGAAAATATTGAACTGATCCCTTGCGGACGAAGCCTCTAGCCAGGCTAGAAATATGCCGATTTAGTTATTTATTTATTAAGTCTAGAAATGTACCATTATTTATTTATTTAAGCTCGGTAGGCTTTACTTCCTCCGGTTGGCACTGCGTTGGCCGTAGCTGGTTTGTATGGCGAACCTGGGTCTTCATCCCCAAGATCGCTTTATACGTGGCATTCCTGCGACTGCCTTTGACCGTGCCAGGGGTCCAATTTACGTGTCCTGTCTGTTAGTCTCTTTTAGCACCGTCTGCCCTGACATAATCTATCATTGATTAATCCCACGCAACCGGTTAAAATACTATATCATTCTACGCATCTTTTCGCCAAACGTGGGCAGCGCGCGTCGTCGAACGGCATCAAATGGCACAGGCGGCATTCTGTACATCATGGCTTGTGCTGCCGGATCTACACCCGGCACTAGTGGGGTTGGTATTGTTCGGCATAGCATGAAGAATCAGGCAGCACCTTTTCTAGCCGTCCCTTCCCTATGAGTTGAGGAGAGCGCTTGAATGAATCCATGAATCACCCTACCCGGCCTTCGAGTATGGGTGGTAAGGCGGTGAGCGGAAGAGCTGGTCGGCGCACTGTTTGCAGAACTTCGTGAAAAGTGCTGAGGCAAAATTGTGCCCTTATCAGTTACCGGTGTCTCTGGACAACCGAATATAGCGATGAACAGCCGTAGCTTTGCTACGGCTGCTTTGGTCTGTGTACTAGTAATCAGGAACACCTCAGGCCATGTGCTTTCAGAGTCGATAGCAATCAGAAAACTTTAGCTGTTGGTCCGTCCTGCGGAACCGACGTGCACGTAGCACCACGGTCTCACAGTTTACGGCTATGAATGGAATTCCGTCGTTACTGGTGCGCTTGAAGCCGCAGCGCACTTGTGACATCTTTTAGTTATTGCTTCTAGAGGGCTGCCTTTGTATGCACAGTAAGAAAGGCTTTGGGCAAGCGCCTTCATGCTGTTGACCCCAGGAGGTCCTGCACGATACTGTCTAAATACGAGCACTTGTAGTGCCACGGTGATGATAAGTCGTTCAGAGAAAAATATCCTGTCGTGCACGAGGGGGATTGCACTCCTCCTATGGTAGTACTATTGCAATTCGGCGGATGAACATGAGCCTGCCCAGCTCATCCAGTTGAATTGTACGACAACCTTGCGTACCGGGTCGAAAAACGCTTCTACTCCTTCAGCTTCTGCGGTCACCGAGAAGTCACGTGATGCGGCACCCACAATAAATCTGACGTCCGGTTCAAGCTTTACTGCGGCAACGCTCTTGTCCTCTTCGTCTGGCTGATGGGAGAAAATTAAGTGTGACAGACCCATCACAAGGCCCATGAAAGCGGTTGTTATGTAGCTGATCGCAACCACGTAGCGGAGCAGCGTGTGCGTCCAGAGTTGCAGACGTTTATCCGTGTACGTTTAGCAACCTGGAGATTCCCAGGCTTGCCTGTGTAAATTACGAACTACAGTATTTAAAT
This sequence comes from Dicrocoelium dendriticum, assembly GCA_944474145.2. Classification (NCBI taxonomy): domain Eukaryota; kingdom Metazoa; phylum Platyhelminthes; class Trematoda; order Plagiorchiida; family Dicrocoeliidae; genus Dicrocoelium; species Dicrocoelium dendriticum. Next base: position 157,777,501 of record OX104064.1, on the reverse strand, counting down.
AAATAGACATATAATTTCAATGTACACCTAGGTGAGCCCAAATGTTGGTTGTACTGGTTGCTGAGCTTGAATGCTTGTCTTGATAATAGCTATTTTTGCTTGGCGTTCGTTTCGGTTGCAACCCGCTACTGCCCTGTGTGCTTGTTTTCTCCGTTTCTTTATCTGCAGTGTCAACGGTGTTTCTCCTTTATAGCTAGTTAACAAGGAATCTTTTGCTATACAGCAATGGTTTAGCTGCAACACCATCTGTATTCTGAATCCCTATCCAGGCTCCTGCTAGAGGCTGCCGACTAAATTGCAGGCCCCGAACAATGGTTTAGGAAATACCTTAGCGCCGGATATTTCAAACTGCTACAGTGAGCTCGTTCCGTATATATTTGTCGTATTTGCCGGTATATGTTATCATAAGGTAGCATCTGTAGACCAAAAGGTAGAGTCTCTCCATAACATTGTATCACTCTCTGCCACTTTTTGGGGACTTAAAACCTCATTTGTGATTCGCTCATCGAGAGGCTGAATTACATATCCACAGAAGTACTTCCAAGTACACGAAGTACATCAAGCTTATGTCCCTTAACCCAAAAAATATCAATGCAGGTCACAAACCTTATCATTTCTTAAACTGAAAACCGCTGGGGCCCTTAAGTAGGCCACTATTAAGGCGCATTGCCCTGTTAAAGATTCCGCCTACAGCAGCCTTTCAGGGAAATGCAGTTGGATGACAAACTGCCCGCAATACTGAAAGGAAAAATGCGTCAATCTTTTCGTTCATCAACCATGGCTGAAACTTTAAACGTGATCTAATGCTAACCAGGCTACCGGATAGCAGGCAAGCGACTCTTGATATCTGGAGTCCCGTTTCGCTCACCCAACTAGCATGCTTAGCAGATCGAGTCATTGAACGATCACGGCCGCTAGCCGATCCAGCAAGGGCAACTCTTTGCTTCTAAGAGTACTTCTATCATTGGCTTCCATTCAAACATAGACGACTGGCAAACAATGTTGCGACACCGTCGCTAAGTCCAACAGCTCACTATTAGCCTCCCTCGTCACAGCCGATCAAAAGCATCCTCAAGCCGCTCCAAATCCATCAACAGGTAGTTTTGCTTTTAGTACCGCCAACGCTTTGGCACCGCAGCTCGTACGCCTATCAAGCGACGTAGCTCCACGAGAAGTAAGGAAATGTCTCAGCCTGCCAGTAAATGCGACGGAAGCGACAGGCCCATAGCAAATTCGCCTCATCCGCTTTAGGGATTTAACTTTCGAAACCGGGTTCCTAGTAAACACTGGAGCCAAAGTTAGCATTATAGCCCGTAGCTCAGATGCGGTGGTCCCACACTCGCCGACCAGACTGCGTGACGCCAACGACACACCAATCGCAACTTTCGGCGAAAAGCTGCTAACGCTAAATCTAGGACCCAGGCAAACCTCTGGTTTGGCTTCCATAGTAGCAGCCGTCCATTTCGCCATCATATGTATAGACTTACTAAAACACTTAGTCCTTTCCGTCCAGGCTAAAATGAAGAAATTTATCTACTGTAGGACATAGATCTGTATGAGAAAACCTGGCGCGGACGTGGCTGCCATCAATCTCATCCGTGACCTATCTCAAGCTTCACAGCCTTCTGTAGACATTTTGATAAAACAACCAAAAATCCTTCGCGTTTCGAACGACGTGCCATCCCTGCCGTCAAAGCTCATGCCCTACATCGCAACCATATGACAACCTGTTTTGTCGCTCCCTTGCAGGCTAGCCCGCACAAGCTCAAAGCGTCCATGCGGAAATCAGACATAGGCTCGAAATGGGCATACTTCGCATTTCTCAATGTGCATGGGCATCAACGTTACACCTGGTGTCGAAGAAATCCGGTGACTTGCGTTCCTGTGTTGGCTACAATACACGAAACAAATTACCGTCTGGGATAAATACCCCATTCCTCACAAGCACTACTAGATCTCAGCTCTAGCTGATAAGCCTAGCGTTATCAAAATAGAACTGGATTGCGCCTACCACCAAACTCCCTTGGTGCCAGACGATAAGGCTAAAACAGCAGTCATCAAGTGGTACAAATTATTCCAATAACGGAATGACTTACGGCCTCGGAAACGCTGATCAAACTTATCAGCGTTTCATTCATGAGGTAACGCGAGGACTCGCTGGCGTTTGTCCTTCGTTAGACGACACTCTCATTGCCATCTCTTCTGAAGAATAGCATAATTCTCACATCAGTTTTCTTACAACACGTGACGCAACCTGTGGTTACTGTACGCTGTTACAGCCGTCAATGATGTCCAGTATTTAATACAGCCACACCACGTTTTTTGGGTTTTCCTTACGGCAGTGTTATTGGATGTGGTGGGCTCTCCAGTAACAAGATTTAGCCCTACAGAAGATCATTAATGCTTGCTTAACAATAATGTGAAGTGGCGGATGTGACTCGCCACTAACCAAAATCAGATCTCTAGCTAACGCTGACAGACTTAAAAAACCTACAACTTTAACCATTTCCTCAGACACCGGCAACGCGGTCGAACTCATTCAAAAGGATGGCAACACATATAGAAACGCAAGCAACACACCCACCTTCGTTTCTAATTTATGGATACACTTATATGAACATCCTACTAAACTATTGCAGAGTACATGGTTAATTGTCGTTCAATTACCATGTGCAGTCCTTTAATGGCGTGCCTGGCGTAGCCGAGAATAAAATTTTATTTACTTATTCAAATGTTTATTTGTTTATTTTGCGGTTCCTCATTCACGCTTTAACTCATGTGCTATGTGAGCCATGTTGCACGGCTGCGCTTGATACACTTTGTTTTGCACTGTGCGTTGTTCTTGCCCAACCCCGGGCTGAAGACTGGCTTTGCTTGCATACCTTACTATCCATTACTGGCGTTGGGATGCAGCTGAAGTCTATACTTACTCCACCTGCTATCTTTTGGCCGTTTCTGAGGACAAACGGACCTTATCAAACTGGATGAGGCGGAAGAAATCATTAAGTAAGTATTTGGAACTACTGTCCGTTTTGCATCCTATGATTTCACTTTCGGTCCCACAAGAAAGGACTGTACATCCAAATGCTGAGAGATAAAGCAAGCGAGATAATGGTGCGCTATAAGTAGAAAATTGCGACTATCTTACATCTGCCTTGGCGGAATATACCATACTATGGGGATTGTAAGCATAGGTTTATACTGCGTTGTACTAATTAGAAGCAGAAATAAAAATAGGGTACTTACTTCCCTGGGTTCTCGACGAAATTGCACGATAAAATGTGTCATCTTTGAACTAGTCAGCTACCACGTTGAAGTATGCTCGTCTAAGCGTTCGCCAGAGGAAGAATATCCTACACCAGCTACTTGAATTCACTGCCCACCTAGTCGTTAATGTTGTTCACGCAGTTGCAAACCACAGACGTCAGGTGAACCCCGAAAAATTTCGTGTGCCATCTTTGCGGGATGCAATATACTCATGTTACTGAGTGTCACCACAAAAAAGCAGTTGCCGAAATGTGGTACAATAGACAACCTAGCCCGCGTATGCAGAGCTGAACCCAAAGCACCAACCAATCTCACACAATCGGGGCGCAATAACAAACCGTCGCTTAAAGAAAAATGTTCTGGAAGACCCAGGCAGCAAGCTAAATAGGGTCTACGTAAATACCGTATCAGCTAACAAGTGCTCTCCAAATGAGATTCGTTTGATGATTGAGAATGTACCGATTTTTTAGGAACTGGCTACAAATACCGCAGTTACCATTATAAACAGTGATTCAATTAAGAACCTGCAGATTTTACAGCAATGTGACTCTAATTTTCAAACCTACGCGCAAGATCCGATTAGAATCGTGAGAACATGCATGGTTAACTCAGGCACGGCGTGTAGGAAATAACATCGCCTTTGCTCGTGGTATCCGCGCAATGACCCAATTTCTTGTAAAGAAATTGGATTCTATAATGCGCAGAAACCATACTGATTAGTGAGGTCGTGAGCAATGGCAGCAGTTTGAATGATCTGTTCAACCAATTTTCTTCCATATTGGAAACTAAGTTGGGTCAGCTGAAGCAGTTCAAAGCATCCAACAAGCTAAGGGAGAAATCCAACTTCGTTTTACAAACCACGCTCTGCACCGTGAGCTGTGTTCAAAGGTTAAAGTATAACTACTACGGCTACTATTCGAACGAGTAATCATGCCCTGCAACACTGGAATTGGGGCACCCCAATTATCTTGAACTCAAACCGGACGGTCTGCTACGTTATTCGGTGGTCAAAAGTTTGCTAAGCTTGATTTAATTCACGCATATTCTCAGGTTGAACTTGATGAGGAATCACGTGACTTAACCACCGTAACTACACATCTTGAACTATTTCAGTATACCTGACTTCCTTTCGGAATAACCTGCGCACTCAGCATCCTCCAGCGGAATGTTGATTTTAGGTACCTCGAGTTTAGAAATAGGTGTAAAGAACACTAAAGGAAAGCTCGGCTGTTGTACGAAAATGGATTGGCCGATGGAGCTTCGGAAAAGCCGAAGAAGTTCTTCGCTTATGCTAAGAGACGCTGTGGTTGATGTACAGTAATTCCAACTTTGATGCGGACCAATGGAACTCATGCGTATGCGTACGCAGATAATGCCCGGGTATTTGGTGAGCAGTAAGCTTTACTTTATTTTACTCTCATGATAGCGAGAAAGATGTTGAACATCTATGTAGCTATATCTCAATGTAGGACATGTCCCACTGACACAGTGTTACCTGTAGTAGTGAGCTAGCCCAGGTGAAAAAAGTAAAATATTTACAAGCATAGAAAGCAAACTCCATGTACTTACGATATATTCTTGGATGAACCACATGGAGTCCTTCACCAACTCCGCAGCCTATTACGGATGGGCATCGTTTCGGAAGCTGCAGTTGGTGGATTAACGGGCTCCATGGGTTATAATCATTGAACGATTCTTTCGTCAGTTTCCTGTGAAGGCTTCGTCGAATCTGGCATCCGCAAAGTGCGCGTCCAGGAATCGTTTGAATTCCGACACCGAGTTCGCTTCTACTATCCGCTTGGGCAAACGGTTCTACATGTTCACCACTCGCCGCTCAAGACACAAGGGATGAGCTACCCACTTGAGGTCAGGGACTACCAGTTTGTACTGGTGACCTCGTGTGCTGCTTGACGCACGGACATGGAGCAGGGGCCTCAGCATCGGATAAGCACCCAGATGCAAAACCCGATGGGTCATGATGAGGTCCACTCGCACGCGGCGGTAGGCTAGAGTATACAGACCCAATTGTCTGCATGTTTCTTCATTCGGCACACCCTGAATACCGGGAATGAGCCGTGTGGCCATGTGTTGTACTCTTTCGAGCTTGTGTATCTCATCTTTCGCCAACGGACAGTAGGCGGGTGAGCCGTAATCTAGCACCGGTCGTACATGAACATTGGGTCTCTTCACAGTCTTTGGAACTTATAGATGCTCGCCGGCATATTCCGGCTGGAAGCGAACACAATGAAACGCCGGGCAAAACTCCGTGCTAGCCTGAAGTGAGACCGCGAATCCTGGTGGTCTCGTCGTGCAACAGAGCTGGAAGTGGCCGCTGCCCTTGGAAACCATCGTGAGTTATTCCGTCTTATACGGGAAACGGGCAGCAGGAGACCTGGTGCTAGTGAAACTATACGTGACGAGAGTGGACAGCCTATCCATAATTTATCAAAACGCCTGGAACGTAGGGCTGAGCACTTTGAAAGGCAATTTAATTGGTCGGAATTGTTAGATTGCTCGCCGACCAGTGATCGCCCTGCTCCGTGGGCTGTTTCTCTGAATCCACCCTCTCGCTCAGAAGTCGAACAGGAGATCAAACTGTGGAAGTTAAACAAAGCCGCGGGACCTTATGACCTTCCTCCAGCCCTTTTCAAATTCGGGGGACCTGCTCTTGTGGATGATTTACACGAGTTGTTAGTGGGACTGTAGGAGCAGAAAACTGTCCCAACCGATTGGAGCCGCTCCGTCATAGTCCCAATTTGCAAAGGAGGCTCACGATCGGAATGCGGCAGCCATAGAGGAATTAGTCTGATCTCCATCGCCTCCAAATTGCTTGCCTCTGTCATCCTTCACAGACTGACTGGTACTCGTGAAAGCCAGATTCGTGAAGCGCAAGCTGGATTTCGTCGGGGTCGTGGCTGCATTGATCACATCTTCACCTTGCGTCAGTTGTTGGAGTGCCGTCACATATATTGGCGGCCACCGTTGCCGTGTTCCTCGATATCAAAGGTGCATTCGATTCGGTGGATGGACATGCACTTTGGGACTGTCTACTCAGGAAAGGTGCACCTGAGAAATATGTGAATATTATCCGAGCATTATACGCACGTAGCTCGGGCAGAGTGAGGGCTTACGGCAAGTTGTCGTCGCCCTTTAATATCTCCAGCGGCGTGGGACAAGGATGCCCGCTGTCACCTTTCCTCTTCAACTTCGTTGTTGACGAAGTCATGGAAATCGCGATCACAGGACACGACTTGGAAGGTGTGGAGCTACTCCCAGGAGAACGACTTCTTGACTTAGAGTATGCTGATGATATTACCCTGATCTGTGACAGCTCCGAGACGTGCCAAGCGGCACTGGACAGATTAGCACTTGCTGTCCGTCACTTCGGGCTTTGCTTCGCATCCTCGAAGTGCAAAGCGTTTCTCCAAGGTTGGTCTGGACCGCCTCCTACGCTGATCTTTGGTGGGGATCAGCTAGAAGTCGTTCAAAAATTCAACTACCTTGGAAGTTTTATCAGCGCCCGTGGGATTGAAGATGAAATCACGAATCGTATAGCAAAAGCTCGAGACGCTTTTGCTAACCTTCGCCACTTATGGCGCCGGGGCGACATCACTCTCGCCCTGAAGGGTAGAGTGTACAATGCAGCAGTACGTTCGACCCTATTGTACGGTTGTGAAACCTGGCCGCTTAAAGCAGCGGACCTGAAGAGGCTAGTTACCTTCAAACACCGGTGCCTTCGTAATTTAGCTCACGTTTGGTGGGAACACCGCGTGTGTAACGAGCGTGTACGACGCCTTGTTTATGGCACAGGAAAAGGAAATGAACCGCTCAGCACCATTATTTCACGCATAAGGCTCCGATGGCTCGGCCATGTGTTACGCATGCCAGCCCACCGACTTCCGCGACGTATGTTGTTTGCGCGCCGGGGGTGTGGATGGAAGAAGAGGAGGGGTGGCCAAGCGATGACTTGGTCCAGAGGAATGAAGGCCCTCACTTCTGAGCTGGCCTCAGTTGGAGCGTCTCGGCTCCCTGGTTGGGGACCGAAAGACGATGAACACCTTTGGTTGGACACAATTGCTGATATGGCTAGGAGCCGACCTCAGTGGCGTTCGTGCTGTGAGTTTCTTTGTCCCACCCCATCCCTCTTAGCCTTTCCCTCCAACCACGATCTCATTATTTAGCCTTATATAATTTTGCATAATAATATTTTTGGTGCACAGCAGCCGGTTGGTAGCTTACCGGAACCATGCGCATCCGTTACCGGTAGCTCAGCCAGCTTTCACCAGTTGCTTTTTTCTCTCCTTTTTTTCTTTGTATTGCTGCACAGTAGCTGAGGTGTTTCCCACCTCTAGCTAACGTGTATGATGATGATGATGACCGGTCGTACAATGGACGTGAAGAGACGAGTGACAATCTCTTTCGACCAGGTGCAGAAGCTACGTTTCAGCGCCCACAGCGAACGCGATGCTGTGCGATACATATTGTCCGTGTTGTCCAGTGACTTCGTGTCGTAACGTTGTATAACGCCAAGGTCTCTGACGCAATGTGTCGGGTGTAGAACTTGGCCGTCGAGAGTGAACGATCGGCCCGCTCCACCTATACCGAGGCACAGAAGTAGCGATTTTGCCGAGTTGATAGGCAAACTTACTTCGGCGGACCACATGGAGAGGCGGTCGAGGTCCTGCTGAAGTATGTCAAAGTCGTCCGACGTATGGATCACCCTCCATAGCTTCATGTCATCCGCGAACAAGGCACACGGCGACTGAAGGAGATGGGGCACGTCGTTGATGTGAATCAGGAAGAGAATGGGGCCAAGCACCGTCCCCTGAGAAACGCCGCTCGTCGACGGGTACCAGTCGGTCAGGTGGCTGTCGACTTGCACCCTCCACTTCCGTCCAACTAAGAAGTCACGGATCCATTGGTGCAGCGAGCCTCCGACTCCGCACTCCCTCAGTTTCTGAAGAAGGATCTCGTGATTCCCTCTGTCGAAGGCCTTACTGAAATCGACGTATACCACGTCGAGTGACTTACGTTGGTTTTCTGCTTGCAACCATTCATGCCATGTTAGCAGCAGGTTAGCGATGCACGAGCGGCCTCACACGAAACCATGCTGTGCAGGCGTCAGGAGAGAGTTGGTCTCCAGTAGCTGGAGCAGTCGCTTCTTCACAATCTTCTCCAGAACTTTCGACAATACTGCGGTCAAACAAATAGGGCGGTAATTCTCCACGTTGCGTGTCACCGCCTTTTGGAATCGGTTTGACAACGGCGCATTTCCAGTCACAAGGCACGCAGCCTATGGACAGGGATCGGTTGAACAGGTCGGTTACAGCAGGTGAGATCACAGTTGACAAGGACGTGGGTATCAGCGGATGGAGACCATCCCGTCCAGCTGGCTTCGTGCTGTCTAGGCAGCTGACTAGCCCATGTACCTCCGCAACGTCGCAGATCAAGTCGGTTAGCTCAGTCGGTGCGGCGACGGCAGAGCTTGGCGCGCAGGTTTGGTTAGTTGCGAATACAGAAGCGAAGTGCGCCGCTAATGCGGACGCACGCTCGGTGCTTGAACTTAGTGGTTGTCCGGTTGAACCCACTAGCACCGGCACATCACCTGCAGACTTCAGGCGTCGCTTCACATCCGCAAATATGCGCTTCGGGGCAGTTTTAGCTGAGCAAGCAAGCTGCTCCTCAAACTGACGGCGTTTTCGCGTTTTTGTGCTGTGGCACAAGTTTCGTTGTCGCTTGTATGCCTCATAGTCATCGGCAGAGCCAGACAGGAGGAACGCATTCCATAGTCGACACCGTTGTCGAGACAGTCGGTTATACTCATTGTTAAACCAATGGGGTTTCATTGGTCCAACTTTCCGAGTCTTGAGGGGTACAACTTGCGCACACAATGAGTGCACTGCCCCTTTAATGTTTGCCCAGCAAGTTTCAACGGATGAAACCTGTGGCATAGACCAATCAACCTGATTGGCAGCTAGAATGAGGCCATCGAAGTCAGCTTTCCAATAGTTGTATGTTGGCGCCACTGGACGCACACATGGAAGCTGCAGGTCTATAGTGGCCATAATTGTCGAGTGATCACTGGCCGCCATGGGCTCAAGAACTTCTATGTCATGCACTGTTTGTTCGCAGCTGGTTAGCAGCAGGTAAAGGCATGATGGCATTGAGCGCGGGGTTATGCGGGTGGGTTGCGTGATGTGCTGCACCGTTCCGGTTTCCAGTACCAGTTCGGCGAATCTTGTCTCCACTTCATTATGGCCAGTGATAAGCTGAACTTCAGGCCATAAGATTCGAGGAAGGTTAAAGTCGCCAGTGAGCAGGAACTGCGGGCGACTCATTTGGTTTTGGACGTGTGTGAGCCAATCCAATCCGTTACTCAATGGGCTACGATATGCCACACCCGCAAGCATTGGGGCTTTGTACCTAAGGCCGG
>OX104064.1:157707970-157767606 GCA_944474145.2 Dicrocoelium dendriticum | reverse complement strand
ACAGTTAGAATACCGCTTAAAGTGGCACAAAAGTACAGTGGTCTGGACAAGCTTTAGCGCTTGAATACGTTGAACGTAAAAGCAACACAATACGTGCAGTAGTTTGCGAGTTATTCGTAATTAAATGATGGTCTACGAATAAGGCCATTATTATTTTATGCTAAAAATGGCTTTCTGCTTTGCAAACAGATAGCAGAAAAGAGAAAAGAAAATATAAAAAGTAGGGAAGCGGCGTATGTTCTAGATAGGCATAGATATCCAGAAATGCTCTAATAAGCCCGTAATACCCTGCAACAACTACGGACTGCGCTGGTGGCCGAAAAGTAAACTTTGCAGGCATACATGACAAATATATGCAGATAAGGAATGATCTTGCGCGAAAACGCTAGAAATCCAGCAAGGAATATTATATCTACATGGGAATTCAGGGGAGCTTATAATTAACTCACGGTTAGAAGGCCAAGGCATACCATTTTCAGTGGATACTGAGCCACATAATCAACCAGTAAAATAGAGTTTAGCATTTTTTAAGCCTCTAAGCTTTTCTAAAGCTTACAACAAGCCCGCATGAGCCAGGTCTACCTGAGTAACCCTGGGGATATTTCAGATCCGTTGACAGATTTCGGCCTACAAAATACACACATTACTTAGCTAAACATCACAAGATTTAACCCTTAGAGCCCATTTTCTATATTCATGAGGTTCTGTCTCTAACGTCAGTGAGCTATAGGAGCCTGCCACCAATAATAAAGAAATAAGCGTGGGAAAATTTAGTAAAATTGAGCTAATTGCATTTGGGCGTGAAATCCGTTTTGGTCTACATTGGTTGGGCTTTAACAACTCTACTTCTGGTGGTTGAGCTTGCTCGTACTTGAGGTATCGTTATGTCTCATGTGTAGATGCACACTATTGTGCAGCTCTTTGATGAATTTCGATTTATTTCTCTCCATTTTTAAGTTCCGAAGATAGTGCCGGCGGTGTTCATCCAGTTGGCAATGTTAACTGGTACTCTAATGTCACACCGACTATTGCTTTTGTGATTTTCCTGGCAAGAGCTCTTCTAGCACCATAAGCAAAGAGCGATAAGGTAAATCAGGAGTAGAATAGTAACAAAAACCAGTGGGAGCTGGTCGTTCACCCGCCATTACGCATAGCGCATGGTAGGCTTTGGAGCCAGCTAAAAGAGAAATGACACACGGACGGCCAAGATAAGCAAAGTGGTGATGGAAAGTTTCTGGTGCTCCAGCCAGCCAGTGTGACAGGGGCCTCTCTGTCGTTGGTTAGCTTTCGTGCCAGTGAAATGAAATCTGGAAATGCGAGTGTTTTACGAGCAAAAGCAGTTAAAGAAGAGGATCTGGTTTTCATCATGCCTGTTGACAATAGCGAAAGACACATGTATACCAGATAAAGCTAAGTATATGGGGCCAAGAGAGAACAAGTGGAGAGCAAAATGCCTGATTATTGGGTATAGGACTTTTAACGTGCGCTCATTGTCAACAATAAGAAAGATATATTTTTTATTTTGCGGCTTACCTACTGATAGTGTTTGGAAACTGCTGACTATAGTAACTAGTGCTTAGACTTAATGAATAAGCTTCGATTAGGGCAACAACGCTAGAACCTGGCATTTCACATGAGGCTTAATGTTGTTAAAATGTTTTTAGTAGACGTGAATCATGGGTCACAAGTATAAGTATTCGCAAGAGACCAAGTGGACTAGGTATTTGGAAAATACTAAGGGGTAAAGATGGAGACGAAGGAACCAAAACGTAGAAGAGAAGGGAGAAGTGAAGTAAAGTTTGTCCGTTCGGATTGCTTCCCCATTGCTATGCAATATCCTACCTGGTCAGCGCCTACAGGCTTACGATGCTCCCATTCAATAGTACTAGGCTGATTTACGTGCTGATCTGTTGAGCAGTAAGAAACTGGGCGTCGAGAAAGAGCTTTCAAAGGGTTTGAGCTACCGATTAGTGTTTCCAGGTTGCCTTTGCGGTAGCGTCTACTATTTCAAGACTTCCCATTTAACTGATTGTAGGTGGAAGCCAGTAAAGCGCTCAGCTACTACTGGGGTAGGCTGAATACCTTTTGTGGTCGGATTAGCAGTCCTAACATCTGTAAGATGCGTGCAACTGATCGGGCCAAGATCTCTCACGTAGTGTGACAGGGACCGCAAAGTATGGGGAGGACCTGTGAGCCCAAGATGCTCCTGTCATGGAGCCTAGTGGAGCGCAATACAAAGTTGCGCTAGAGCTGACCAAAATGTGATCTATGCCCCATCGGGGCCGGTCTCAAAAAGGTTGTCATCAGAATCCCAGATGTTGAAAAGGCGTCTTATGTTATCCATGCACATAAATTTTCGTACCTCCTGCTTGAAAGCCTGTGGATTGTGAATCTCCCGCAGCTGTGAAGGTAATTTGTTCCAGATATTTACATAAGCGACAAGGAAGAAACGTGAACGTAGTTTCTTCCTCGCTGGCAGCGGGGCAACTGTGCAGTGCTTGTTTCGGTGGTTGCATTCTGATCCTCTTCTCAGTGTCAGGCTGGGGATATCACCGTGCACCGCCTGGTATATTAACTTATGTAAGAAGCACAGGTTTAAGATAATGCGCCACAGCCATAGAGGCTGGAGTTTGAGATGGTTACACCTCTGTAGGTAACTAAGCGTTAGGCCTTGTGGGGATACTATTTTGGTAAACCGCCGCTGAGCCTTTACGAGCAATATGCGGTCTGATTTCCGCAAATTACTGAAGATGAAGGGGCAATATTCCAGCTGCGGACGAACATGACTGCGGTAAAGCTCCAACCGTGCTTCAGCCGAGTTAATGTGGCGGCCTATGTGGAAGACCATTCTGCGTGCTTTTGCTACCCGATACTGCACATTCTCTGTAAAGTTGAGGGTCATAGAATAGCGAATACCTAGGTCAGTAGCTAACGTTTTTAGTTGGATGGGCGTACCATTCAACGTAAACGCACCATCCGATATGGAGCATTTGTGAGTCAGAATACTAGATTTATCAGCAGAGAATGTCATTTACCAATTTTGACACCACGACTCTAAGGTCTTCAGGTCTTCACGGATCTCTTGTAGTGCGGATACTTTGGCGCTTGGTGGGAAGACATATACGACCTTTATATCGTCAGCAAAGAGGAATGCGCGACCATGGCGCAGGCTGCTACAGATGTCGTTCACATAAATCAAAAACAGTGTTGGTCCAAGCACGCTGCCTTGCACAACACCGCTGGAAACTGTGACAGGGATGGACTCAAAGTGTGCTACCTTCACGGACTGCGTACGCCCGGTTAGGTAGGATTTAAGCCAGTCAAGCAGAGGGGTGACTACACCGTAAGCCTTGAGCTTATGTAATAGGCGTTTATGGGGGACCCTATCGAACGCCTTCTGCATATCGAGGTATAGCGTAATAATCGCCAGACCTGAATCAATCGCGCCAGTGACCAGGTTGAGAAAATCAAGCTGGCAGGTTGTGCAGGATCGTGCGCTTAGAAAACCATGCTGTGACCTGCTAACGTGGCCTCCTGCATTCAAGCAGGCCATAAGCGCAAGCTTAACCGATTTCTCCATCACACGTGAGAGAATAGATGTGTGGTTTATGGGTCGGTAGTTGCTGACTTCCTGTACGGAGCCACCTTTATGGCGCGGGGTGATGATAGAGTGCTTCCAAGCCAATGGGTATTGGCCCTTCTCCATAGAGAGTGTGAAGAGTTTCAAGAGCAGTATGGAAAGGTCATCGCCCCCATTCTTAAGTAATATGGGTGGAATTCCATCAGGACCAAGTTTGGTGGATGGTTTTATGGTTTTGATAGCGGAAAGGATGCCTTTTAGATCGAACTGAACCGTGGAGAGCAGCTGGTTTGTGGACACATCCAGCTCAGTAGTGACCGGGACAGTTCTTTACACTGGGACTCTTTGAAGTAAGAGTTGAACATCTCACATATAGTCCGTGGATCTTCACTTGCTTAGCAAGAGCCGACGCGTATGGAAGTGATCTTTGCTCCATAATGAGGGGTGCGAGAACGCAGCAGCCAGCTGAGGTGTTTGGCTTTGTTTGCACTAGCCATGGCTGCTCTTTCTTGGGATGTTTTAATCAATACAGATCTGGACGATAGCTGGCTCGCAATCTCGTTTTGCCCCGCTGCGTCTTTTAAAATAATCAAGAAACTTCTTGGGATTAGCTGCGACTGCGCCTGTTAAACCCTCTTCGTATTGGAGAACAGTTTTGAGGCGTGGCTTACATTTATTGTTAATCGCTTGATAACTATCACATGTACAGGCTGATGAAGCTGCCTGGTAAGTTCGCCAGCATCTAGACCGTTACTTGAGTAGGTACTTTCCTGTGTTACCTATGAATTGAGGCTGTGCCCGTAACCCTCGCTTCCTCATGAGTAGAATACCTTGGGTGTAAACTCAAACCTCAAACTTATCCTAGGCTAACTGGATAGAGTCGGCCATCGAGACTTCACGGTTCAGTACTGAAGCCTTAGCTCCCATTGCACTGAAATACGCGCGCCAAACCTTCGGAATTAATGCAACAGCGGTCCGTTTGTGCCTTGAAAGAGCACGCCGATAGGCCACGCACGCGTGGTCGCTGGACCCTAGAGGTGCACCGTATGAAAGGTCAGGTACGAAGTCGAGGTTTAAAGTAGATGGTATTAGGTTGTTCACATACCTAGTGGGGAAGTCCGCGTACTTGTGCACGGGTACTTGGGGAGTCAGCTCAAGCCTGTCTGCACCGAATATTCCGGACGCTGAATTGCAGGAAAGATTGGCTCAACTGACGCCTGGGAGGTTAAAATCCCCTAGAACTAAACACTTATTTGCGGACTAAGTGCGAATAAAGGGAAGTATCCCCTGGAAGAACGTCCAGGACTCATACAAATTACTAAACTGTTAACTAGGTAGAGGAATTACACAAAACAGCCGTTTGGGCTTCAACAGCTTGATCTGACGCTTGGAAGATGTAGGTTCTCAACTCATCTGTTACAAGTCACATACAGTACAAGACCTCCGCATTGGCGAGCAACAAAACAACCAACAATGAACAATGAATGAACAAAGAATTTATACGGGTTAAGAAGCGTGCTTTTCAAGCCCCGTTGGATAGTTGGTGGGGATCGCAACATAACAATTATAATGAAAAGGATAGTAAACTAGTTAATACTTTAAATACGAAAATAAGGACTTATCGTTTGCTTAGCTGTAGTCCTGCGATCTACTTAAATTCACAACACCCACAGTTAACAACAAATAATTCCAGGGTTAACTCCAGGTGAAGGATAAAGACATAGTGTTAAGTAACAAAGTGTAAGTGGATGAGTGCAACGTCCAACCGTCTTTTAAATACTGCTAGTGTCGGTGCAGAGACGACCGATTCTAGGAGAGCATCCCGCGGGTGACAGACACGAATGGAAAAGAAATTTCTCCGGCACTCCGGACGACTGTATTGTTCTGCGAGTTTTAATGAGCGGCCCCTCAGGTTTGTATTGCTGCTGAGTTGCAGTAAAGGGCGGCACACATGATGTGTGTCTTGCAGAATCAAGTATGTCATAATCAGGTCGCCTCGTAGCCTGCAATAGCTTCCACTGAACAATCCTAGTCGTCGCAGCCTCTCCTGGTTGGAAAGATTGCGCATTCCAATTACGTTCTTAGATGCCCGGCGTTGTGGCTGCTCCAGTGCATTAAGGTCGTGTTTCAGCCATGGATGCCAGGCTTGAATTGCGGCTTCGACATGGGGGCGAACATACGCACTATGCATTTGTCGAAATATGGAGCTGTTTATTTGTCCAAACGCCCGCCTCAACAGTCCCACGTGTTGGTTCCCGGTCTTCGAGCCGTATTCGGATTGCCTGGAGCAACCCAAGTCATCTTGAACCAGGACACCCAAGTAAGGTTCGAGAGTTGCTTGTTGCAGTACATCCGTTCCGAGTCGGTATGAGTAGCTGCTCTGATGTCGGATGGAAAGCACCTTGCATTTACTGACGTTGAAATGCAATAAGTTTTGGAACGACCATTGATACACTGTATCTAAGTCACTTTGGAGCACATGTTGGTCGGCGTTCGCCTGGATCCTGCGCCAAATCTTGATATCGTCGGCAAACATTAGGAAGTTTGAAGCGAGTCCCTGTGCAAGATCATTAATAAACACCAAAAACAAACGTGGACCTAGAACCGAGCCTTGCGGCACACCACACTCCACTTGTATGGGGTCAGATAAAGAGCTCCGGACTCTGACCACTAAGTGCATTTGAAATAGAAAGTTGGTAATCCGGCTTAAAAGATGGTCTCCGATTTCGTAAGGCTGCAGCTTGGATAGTAGTATCCGATGGTCTAGACGATTGAAAGCCTTGGAAAAATCCAGGTAGATCACATCAACACCTTCTCCAGTGTCGGCTGCCCCGGTCCAACTACTACGTGCAATTAGTAAATTCGTTGTACATGACCGCTGTCGACGGAAACCGTGCCGTTCAGGAGTGATGAGGTTGCAGTTTTCCAGCTAGCACACCAGTGCATCGGCAACTATGGATTCCATGACCTTGGAGAGTATAGGAAGAAGGGTTACTAGGCGGTAGTTGGAGGGATCAGTTCTGCTTCCACCTTTGTGAATTGGGCTTATTATTCCAAGCTTCCACATGGCGGGAACTTGGTTCTGGTCTAAGCAGTGCTGAAAAAACTGCGCTAAATATCCTGCCAGTTGGGTTGCTGCTGCTCCCCATGCTTCAGGACGAATGGCGTGGACACCCGGCGAGCTGTGTTTGCGTAGAGAAGTCAGCTTTTGCAATACAGCCTCATCGGTAAACTTGATGTGGGTTAGTCCTGGTGAGCAGAATACAAAGCTTGGTAGATCGCTTAGTGGCACGACTCTTTGAAACGTGGGGGCGTACTGCATCTGCAGCGCGTTTGCAGCTTCCATAGGTGTTCTTGGTGAGTCATCAGCCGTCTTGAGTGGAGGAAATCCTTGCCTCACCTTTCGTAGTCTATTAAGGTCCTTGTACAGCAGCTTGTTGTTAGCACTGAAGGTTTTTGCGATGTTCTGCTGATAGGCGGATTTGTCTTCTCTTAACGGTTGAGTGCAGTGGTTACTTTGGGCTACGTATTTGTCCCAAGTTTCCGGTGCTGGAGCTTCTCTGTACACTCGCCATGCTGCGTTTGCTTACTGTCATCCATTTTCGGGTTCTGCTCCAAACGAAAGAAACGGATTTGCGCTTATTGCAAGCTTTTATCTCAGAAGCCTCTGCAATCAGCTGACTAAATTTATTGACGAACTCGAGCCAAGCGACTTCCGGGGGTTCTTCTTCGAGGAAAGACCATGTTGTGGCGCTGACTAGCCGGGCGAGTCAGTCGTACCTTCTGATGGTTTGCACAGCATCATCGTTAGCTTTCCGATATTCTGCATAGCAGACGAAGTTGAAACTGATGACTGCGTGATCACTGCGACCCAACGGGCAGTCTAAAACCAACGCATCAATCATATGCTTCTCGTTGGTAAGCACAAGATCCAGCACAGATGGCCTGTTAGCAGTTCTTAACCGAGTGGGCAAAGTGATGTGGTTGTAAAGAGGAGCAGTAATTACCAGATCTTGTAAATCGGTTTTGAATTGTTCTCCGGTCGTGGCAGGGGCTTCTAGACAATGTACGTTGAAATCACCCATGATAAGAATGTGAGTGTACTTTTGTTGTAAACTGCACCTTAAAGCAGCCATCAGGTGGTAGTCGGTTTCGGATGTTGAGTTAGGGGCACGGTACACCAAGATAATAAGGCAAGCGTCCCTGCCTTTTAACTGCAACCGGCACAAAAAGAGAGTCAGGGAACTGCGAATCTGAATCCGCCACGGCTTCGCACTGTAAGTCGCTTCGGTAGTACAGGATTACCCCTCCTCCTTTTGTAAGCCTGTCGTTCCGGATCAGCGACATGCCGGGTAGCGACACTACAGCGTCCGTTATTCCCGTGTGCAACCATGTCTCGGTGATACCAATGACATCATACGAGCCGGAAGCTTGGCGATCTTTCAGTTCAGCCAGTTTGTTAGAAAGTCCCTGAGCATTTGTATACAAGCAGGCCAGTTTCTCGGTCTCTATGAGCCCGTAGAGAGGTGAAGCTGTCAAGCGTGGGAGAATGCCGCCCGATGGGAGGCCGGCAGTTATTCGTTTTTTGATGGATCCATGATACCTCGTTTGCAATTTGATTCGGTCAAGGTGCGTCCCAGCCTTCGTTTAGACCTACGTCAGTGTCAATTAAAGCCGCAGTCAAGTTACACTTCTGTACATTCGTCAGGATGCTTGCTGCTTCAGTTGCTTTAATACTTGAGCTGTGCGAATTGTTTGCGACCTTTAACCGAATTTCGGAAGGAAGATGTTTCCGATTTCTCTGCCATCGATCCAAAACATCCTATGCTTGTTGCTCTGACTGAACCACAAGTTTTAGGATTCTAGGGCAGCATCGTCTATAATTCGATGAGAGAGAGATCCTGGTGAGCGATAGTGCCACAATATTATCCAAAGAAAGTGTTTCACGAATGAACTGCCACTGTTCTAAATCGTGCTTTCCGGTCTCTTGAACATCGTTAGAAGGATGTTCTGGCACGCCATGTATGAATATTGTGTTTAGGCGGTCTTGTTTGTTGTGCCCCTCTTCGGTGTTTCGTTTTGGTTGTCGCGCGCTCCAAGGGACATCAGGATAGATACGTATCCCACAGGATTCGTGTTTTAGCGCGGTTGCGGAGAGCAAAACGTTTTCTACGTCTGTAGAGGATTCTAGAGTTACTCGAATAAGTCTGGGTTCGCCATAGTGTGGCGAGTTCGGATGACGAGTATCTCGTAACAAGTTTATGGGCTTGGCTTTGATACTCATCTGCATACACAATGAGTTCCATTGGTCTTGGTCGTCTGATAACTTATCCCGCAATGTGATGGAGGTAGATTCAGGGACATTTAAGCATACAACAGTCCGGACACTGTTGTTGGAGCCTATTTTAATCGATCTACAAGATATGGTACTCATTTGTCTTGACTTGTTGACAAGTGATTGTTTGCCGTTTTTCTCTCCATTTGCGTTAACGGTGTTTACAATGGAAGAGGATGCAACGGCGGCCTCTCGGTGGACACTTGCAGCAATCTCTGCATATGTAACCGATGTTCTGGGAGGCTTAGTCTCGACAAGAGATATTTGAGCTACAGGTACCAAGGGTTGGTGTTTGGTTGCTCCATCCTTGTTAATACTAGATGTCAGGTCTAGTGGAATTTGCTTAACCAGACGTTTTGAATGGTGTCCGATTTTCTTTTCTGTGAGTACTGCTTGATTCACGTAGATACAGTCTGTTTTTGCCCGGCTTTCTACCAAAGGTGGAGAAGACAACGGAGATGGAGACATGGCTGATTTCGGTGCAGGGGAAGCGGATTGTTCAGCATTCCGTTGCTTAGCAGCCGCTACGCTTCTGTGGTCCATACTCACTCCCATTGAAGTAATCTTATTGTTTATCCTCTGCTCTGCTTCTGTGATTAACCGGTCGCATTTCTCAGCTAGGATAAGCAAGCGCTTAACGAGGGGGATTGTGGAACACGCAGTACAGAACCAAAATGCATCTTGGGAGCTATTTCGCTCCCGTAACTGTTGTTGGGACACATTTGCACATTTCGTATGGTACCATTCCAAACAGTGCGAACAAGCTAGACCTATTTTTACTACCCGATGACATTCTCCTAACCCGCAAGTGCCGTTTGATGAGAGTCTCTTCTGTTTCGCCTTTCTGCCATTCAATTTAGTGTCGTTACCTGACCCAGTGGGTTGGTTAGCGTTCTGTACTTTACAGCTTTGAAAGCGGCGCACCTGGTCAGGCGAGCGTGGTGGTTGCAAGGTCAAATGAGCGGTCGGCGTGGTCGCGCGGTCCGTGTGATGGGTAATGCAGCCGCACTGGCTGACAAGGCCACAAGGAATGGCGAGTGACTGCAACCTGAACAGAGCGCTGAACACAGATTTTTTCACAGCTGTGTTGAGAAACACTGGATCGGAGTAAGCTTAGGCTTTTCGGCCTGCCTCGAGAATTCTGTATCGAATGGTGTCACACAGAATGGCAATCAGCTCAACATGATTGAATTAAACACTTGCGCTTAATCACAGATGCCAGTGAAAACGCTTAGTGATGGCACAGTCTCTAATCGTAGAAGATATTTCCAGGTATGATAAATCACTGTGTTAAGCTGGTAAATCCGGTTCGAATGAGCGTACAGTGATGACGCTGCGAGAAGATGGAGAGAGGATAGAGGGAAATAATCCAAATGAACCAGTAGCACGCACGTCCCGCGTTTGTGAGGATGACCTTTCAGTCGTAAGTAGCGCGTAGCCAGATAAACACCCCTCACCGTCCGTGAGAGCTGAATAAAACCACGTTTCACGGAAAACAAGTATATATGGGGTAGATTTGTCTACAAGTAAACCCAACGCTTTCACGTTGTTCCTTAGGCTACCCACCTCGCTAGGTACTACCTCGAGGAAGTCGGCAGGCCATCCTTGGGTAGTGCACCATCAGCGTAGGCTCCCATATGGCGGAAAATAACTTTCGGCTGACCAACAGAGATCCCCAGACGGAGGCCTTGCTCACAAGCCGCCGTCTGGTATTGAGGTCTTTGACAGCCTCTTTTAACTTCAAACTATCTGCCAGCAGAAGGTCCGGCTGAACGCTGAAACCACTACCCTTAAGTTTGAATGCGAACCTCAGTAAGCATCTGCCACCCTCTGGGGTAGAAGTGATCATGCGAAGAAGCCGGGGTCGCGGTGTATTGATAGGGACTTCCCCAATCTGGTCAGCTATCTGACAGTGACGCCAGGGAAACCAGATGAAAATGGCTTGCGGGGGCACAGTTTGAGCCACTTGTGGTTATGCAAGATGCGTTCCCTTGGGAGAGCAGATGCAGATTCAGTAACGTTACAGAATATAAAGCTACTATCCGTAAAAGGGTCGGCTCGAAGGGTGTGTTCACCCCACTTGCATTGGATTCGACACTTTTACCAGCTGTTTTCACCCCCAACGGTGGGACTATCCCTCACTTTGCAAACGATGTCGAAGCAACGGTAGCGTAGGTTTTCCGCTCTATTGCCGGCTTCTTGCTATTTTGTGGGTCTTCAATCCTCTTCGAAATTTTACGGGCAGGTCTAGTCCGCTTCTCTTTTGGGCTCACGGAAGCAGTGCCGTTGACCTTGTTTCGTATTGTGCAGTTACCAACACTTTGTCAGAAAGGGCTCGTTGGGCAGCAGCGGAGACGGTCAGCATCTTAGGAATGTTCTTCTGTGCACAACGGTCGGATGACTTTGCGACCGTCAAAGACGGCATTCTTCTAGATGCTGTGGCAACCAAATATCTGAGTTTAGCAGAGCGCTGATATTTCCGCACCCTATTTTTCGCTTGGACTGGCTTATGAAGATAGTCAGCAGTAATACTTGGAATGCCTGGTAGGAAGTGCGGCTTCTTGCCCCAGTGCCAGACTCAGCGCATGGATTATCAACGTGGTTGCCGTCTATTGCCATATCCTCAGCAGCAATATTACTGGAGTTTAACACCAACTCCAGTTTCGCTTCGTGCAAGGCAACAGAAACGAGTTTGTCTATCGCCACCTAAACGACTTGCCAACCTTGGAGCCAACGCTGAAAGTTTAGCACTGGTGCTAGCCGGGCGCGTTGCTCTCTGAGCGTAGCATTCAACACAGCTAAAAGGGAAGCGAACGCTGGATCATAGCATTTTGTATTGGTCTGCTGGTAGGCCGGTACAGCATTCGCGCTACCAGCGGCAGCAGCCGTCGCACTGCATATTGCCAGCTGAATTAGTTACCGGTTCTGAACAGTTATAGCGTCCGGAAGCCGCACTAGACGCACCAAGCAAGGACCCCAGGGGTCCATCCGCCTCGGTGTTTAGCGTGACAGCCATGTTAACGTCCGCCATACTAGATGCGGTTGCTTGTTTTGTCATATGATTTGTGCTCGCCGCAAAACCTTTGAGGGGGTGGATCATGTGGCGCCTAATAATTAGTTTGCAACCGCGGTTCTTTCAAGTATTCGGTGGTGACTTGGCAGCCTGGGTTCTTCTCGTACCAGTATGTGAAATACCAAATTCAAGGTTCAAGTGCAACTGGGATAGGAACGAAAGGTGATTCCCATAGTCGTTCCATCCTGAATGTGTCGTTGCTGTCCGTTACGTTGGGTGTAGTTTTGACAAGTTGTAGGAGAGAAAGCAGCTTGTGTTGAACACGTGGTGGTCAACCAATCAAGGCCTACGCGCACTGCGCTAGTAGACCCCGCTGCACCGTGGACGTACAATAATAAAAGGAGTAGTAACATTGTAGTCCGGGCATAAAGTGGGTCAGACAACATTGGAAGAGGAAGTAAGTGCGAGTAATTAAAAGGAAGTAAATAAATAAACAAATAAATAGTTTATTCTTAAATTTGCAGAGACATGTCAAACCAGGCATAATCAAAGTTTACAGGCAGCTGTATATCACAACGATACTTGGGTTCAATCGTGAGCAGTGTAAGTGGTCAAGGCACTAAAAGTGCAGTGAAAAGGCGAGTAGCATGTTCTTGCACGTGTCAGGAAAGTTGAAATATGAGTCTAGTAGATTTGCCAGTAGGTAGTTGCTGGCAGTGACTTTATTCAGTGGCGGGTCACATCCGCCACGTCGCATTGTTGTTAAACAGACGTTTATGTCTATTTATAGGGAGAACTCTTGAAAGACGAAAACCCACCACGTCCCGTAACACTACCGCAAAGCATTTTGAACACTGTTGTAGAACTGGTAAAGCCGCTTGACGACTGATTTCATATTCGATTATTCGCAGACAAATGGCTTCCAATTTCCTCTGTTGGCTGGACAGATAGTTTAATCAGGGCAGCCATAATTGTTGCGGCCGGTTGAGGATGGGAACGTCGCGAGTAGTTGTCTTGTTGTGTCAGGTGAGCAAAGCTTCAAACTTATTGCTGTATAGCTTTTTCAAATTTAAAATTTTCGAGTGGATGAAGACGTGTCCAGCTCTCCCTACTGAACATCGGTTGTGGTGATGATTGCTGTGGGGTCCATTTAGTATACAACCCTGCTTCATGTTGGTCCTTGTCGGTTATTACGACCGTCGGGTGCACTCTGTTCCTCAGTCCAATCCCAGATCTCCAAGAGGTTCCGGACCTCGGAGAAAAGTGAAAGTGAGGGAAAACCGAGAGAAGGCTGCAAGGACAGGCGTGGAGTCAAACATTGTTAAAGTCTTATGTTACAACATTTGGTTGAGACAAAAGCATGTACACTGTGTGTACACTGTGCCTTCTGAATGTTCTATAGAAACAATAGCTGTATAGGTAGACTGCTTACGCCTGCGTGGAGACAAGAGCGTTGTATCAGTGAGTAGTCCACAAACTATCAGTTTAGTATAAGGCAGAAATTACGGGGGGAGAGAGGAAAGCAAGTTAAGAGGATGGTGGTGATTGCATGGTGCATGAACAGCAAGTAGTCGGACGAATACGATCGGGAGCACAGAATAAGAAAGTTAAAAATAATTAGTTGGTCGAGACAGAGATCTAGAAGTTGGTTAGTGGTAAGGCCGCGGAAAGCTTGGATGCAGACATTCCAAGAAAATAAAGGTTATTGAGATAATGAGTGGCTCCTAACAACCTCTGGATACTCGCAAATGCATGGGGCCTATGACCACTAGCTGCTTCTAAACAGAGGTGCCGAATTTAAGACGATCGACAGATGGTGGCGCTAGGAAATATTACCAGTGGCCAGATGTAGCCATTCCAATAAGACGCTTGGTCACTAGTGTATGCCTACAGGGTCACAGAATACATCAACGCGCCAGCGAAGGGAAGTGATACAGACATTCCAAGAGAATGTATGATGGAGATAAGGAGTGTATCCTAACAAGCTCATGGTCTGCGAAAAGGGTGTGTAGCCTACAACGATTCGATGATAAGTGGCGAGGAAGATAAGAAGAGCGAAGTATGGCGGCGCTAGGATAGAGAGAACCCGTGGCCAGCAAAGACATTCGCATTAAGCCTACTTATTACCAATGGACACCTACCATGAGCAATGGATTATTTTGTACCCTCCACCGGCACGTTCCCAATATGCATTTTCATGGCTTTCAAACGCAAGTTCACCTGTTTCACCCTAATCTTTGACTTTGCACTACCACATTCCCTCCAATAAACTTACCCATTGACTATGTCGCCTTATCCACATCCGGTACGTGGATAGTCTACAGTGATGTAGACGTTAGTCAGCCAGTTTAAGTAGCTTGTTCCGTCTATGCATTCCAATTGACACCTGGTGTACACCAATATAAATCGATGGAAGGTATTGTCTTTTTCACTTCGGTATGTTCGAAGCTTCGTAGAAAGGAGAAATTATGCACATGGCAACCCGGTCTCCGAGGACATGCTAGCTCATCTTTTTACGGAGCAGTACCTATTTCTCAGTGTTCACGATTTGTGGTTTGTTAACAAGTTACTCGCTCATCTGTGAGGTTAGGAACATTTGTGAATGGTTGGAACTTCATTCTCTATTACCGCCGCATGCCCCTATACTTCGATTGCCCCTTTGTTCAATCACTGCTCCTTATGTACTCCGTTCTACCCCATGTTTGCCACATATGCCACTCTTCCTCCTCTCCCTGATGCTATTACCGTGCTTTGGAACTTCAACTCAGCGTAAAATACCTGTGCAGTTTCAGTTGCCACCTACTTGAGGTAACTGTCCATCGCTGTTGTCTTACGTCTGCTTCAATAGCCTGCCCCTCCATCCACCTGTTTGCCCATGTGCCACTAATCAGCCACATCCTGATGCCTCTACCGTGTCCGTGAGCAACATCAGAAGGCCGTCCGTTCTTGCATTCTGCCAGGCCCCGTGCGCCGCCCACGGTGCATCTGCAGGTTGTTGCAGGTCTGCATGCGTTTATTTCGTAACATTTAATTATGCTGTCAAACACCACCAAACCTACCGCTTCAACCAGGTTCCTTTATGTCAAACCAGTGATCGCAACCACAGCACTTACCAGGGCTAATCTCAGGGGAGGGCGAAAACGTCCCTTTACAGGTCCTAACATGTTGGATGCTCAGGCATTGAGGGTTGAGTGCGTATGTATTCACGCATTCAAAGACGACGCGGACACTGGTAACTAAATAAATAAATAGTTTATTCTCAAATTCTTAGAGACACACCAAATCAGGCATGATCAAGGATTAAACGCAGTTGTGTATCACGACGAAACTTCAGGTTCAATCGTGTGTAGATGAAGCGGTCAAGACACTATAATTGCAATGAAATGGTGTATGTAGACGGAGAGTACCATATTCTTGCATGCGTCGGGAAAAGTTGAAATATGAGTCTAGTCGACTGGCCAGTACGTAGTTGTGGGCGGTGGCTTTATTCAGTGGCGGATCACATTCGCCAAGTCGCAGTGTTGCTAAACAGACATTTGCGGCTTTTTATAGGGAGAACGCTTACCAGTCGAAAACCCACCACGTCCTGCAACACTGCCGTAAAGCATGTTGAACCTTAATGTATAAGTGGCGAAGCTGCTTGACAACTGATTTCCTATTCGGTTATTCGCAGCCAAATGGCTCCTTGTTTCCTCTGTTAGTTGGACAGGTAATTTGATCCGGGCCGCCATGATTGTTGAGGCCGGTTGAGGAGGGGAACATCGCGAATAGTCGTCTTGTTGTGTGTCCAGGTGAACAAAAGTTCAAATATTCTGCTGTCTGGAATTTTCAGTTGTATAATCTATGGGAGTATAAAGATGTGTCCAGTTCTCCATACTATACAAGGGTTGTGGTGATGGTAGTTGGGTCCTTTTGATGTTCAACCATGCTCAATACAAGTCCTTATCGGTTGTTACGTCCGTCTTGGGCGAAAACTGTTCCTCAGTCCAATCACAAATCCCAAGAAGTTCCGGACCTCGGAGAAAAGGGAAAGTAAGGGAAAACCGAGAGAAGACTGCAAGGACAGGCGTGGAGTTAAACATTGTTAAAGTCTTATGTGACAACATTTGGTTGAGACAAAAGCATGTACCCTGTGCAACAATAATTATGCTGAAAATGCCTTCTGAATGTCCTATAGAATCAGTAGCTGCATAGGTAGATTGCTAACGCCTGCGTAGAGACAAGAGCGTTGTATCAGTGAGTAGTCTACAAACTATCTGTTTAGTATAAGGCAGAAATTACGGGGGGAGAGAGGAAAGCAAGTTAAGAGGATGGTGGTGATTGCATGGTGCATGAACAGCAAGTAGTCGGACGAATACGATCGGAAGCGCAGAATAAGAAATTTAAAAACAATTAGTTGGCCGAGATAGAGATCTAAAAGTTAATTGGTGGTAGGGCAGCGGTAAGATTAAATGTCGATATTCTAAAGTAATAAAGTTTATTGAGATAATGAGTGGCTCCTAACAAGCATTGGATAGTCGTATATGCATGGAGCCTATGACCACTAGCTACTTCTAAACAGAGGTGCCGAATTTAAGACGATCGACAGATGGTGGCGCTAGGAATTATTACCAGTGGCCAGATGTAGCCATTCCAATAAGACGCTTGGTCACTAGTGTATGCCTACAGGGTCACAGAATACATCAACGCGCCAGCGAAGGGAAGTGATACAGACATTCCAAGAGAATGTATGATGGAGATAAGGAGTGTATCCTAACAAGCTCATTGTCTGCGAAGAAGGGGCGTGGAGCGTACAACGATTCGATGATAAGTGGCGAGGAAGATAAGAAGAGCGAAGTATGGTGGCGCTAGGATAGACAGAACCAGTGGCCAGCAAAGGCATTAGCGTTAAGCCTACTAATTACCAGGGGATACCTACAGTGACAGAAGAAGTCAATAGACTAGCAAAGGTGTGAAGCAAACAATCCAAGAGTGTAAGAGTTAGAGTGATAAGGAGTGACTCTTAGCACAAAGATGTATGCTACCTACAATGACTAGCTGCAGATGAAAATTGTTGACGTAGGTAATACGAAGAACTGATAATGCTGATATGGGAGAAAGAGTATCAACGGCTAGCAATAGCGTTCTGGTGAAGTCCTCTAGTCGCTAGTGGATACCTACAGTGTCCCAGAATGTCAGCAAGCAGCAAATGTATGTGGCGCAGACAGTCCCAGGTAATAAGTGTTGGTGAAATCGAAGAATGGCTCTTGGCAAGCTCTGGATATTCGCAGATGCATGGAGCCTACGACTACTGGCTCTTTTCAACGAGGCTTAATGTAAGTCAATTGACAGATGGTGGCTCTAGCAAAAACTACCAGTGGCCAGATGTAGCCATTCTAATGGAGCGCTTGGTCACTATTGTATGCCTACAGAGTCACAGTATGCATCAACAAGCCATCGAAGGTAGGTGATTTAGCCATTCCAAGAGAATGAATGATGGAGAGACAAGGAGTGAGGCCTAGCGAGCGCCCGATCCGTGCAGGGATTTATGGAGCCTACAACGAATCGCTCCAATAAGTGATGAATAAGACTAGACGAACGACATATAATGGGGATAGGAGGGAGAGTATCGTTGGCTAACAAAGGCAATCGGATTATCCATCTAATAACTAGCAGATATATATACAGTGGCAGAATAACTCAGCAAACCAGCGAAGGTATGTCATGCAAGCAAACCAAGTGAGTAAGGGTTGGAGAGACAAGGAGTGGCTCGTATCGCAAAATTCATGCTTCCTATAGTGACTAGCTGCAGATGAAAAGTGATGCGGAGGTAAGGCGAAGAGCAGATAATGTCTCTAGGTTAGAGAGTATCGGTGGCTAGCAGTGGCATTTGGATGGAGCCTTCTATTTGTTAATGGATATCTAATGTCCCAGAATGTCAACAAACAACAAATGCATGTGACGCCGACAGTCCCAGAGCGTAAAGGTTGGAGGGGTAAAAGTGTGGCTCTTAGCAGGCTCCGGATATGCTTAGAGATGCATGAAGCCTATGAAGAACAGCTGCTGCTACACATAGGCGCTAAGGGGAAGACGGAGAACGGATAATGGCACTGGGGTGTTGGTGTATCGGTGGGTAGCAGTGGTGTTTGAATGAAACCTTTTAGTTACTAGCGTATACCTACAGTGTCCCAGAATAAGTCAAAAACAGTAAATATACAAATGGGCAGACTCTCCAATAGAGTAAAGGTTGGAAGGATAAAAGGGTGGCTCCATGCAAGCTCCGGATTTGCGCAAATGTTTGCAGCCTACGAAGAATAGCTGCTGCTAAACGGAAGTAAGATGAAGAACAGAAAATAACTCTAGGAGCGAGAGTAACAGTGATCAGTAATTGCATTTGGATGAAGCCATCCAAGTGCTATTGGATATCTACAGCGACGGAATAAGTCAACAAACGGTAGAAGGTACGTGATGCAAACAATCCGAGAATAAGCTTTAGAGGGATAGGGAGTGGCTCCTAGCGCCGAGATGCATGTTACCTACAATGACTCGCTGCAGCTGGAGAGATGTGCCAAAGTTAAGACCATGAACAGGTAAGGTTGCTAGTGGAAAGCGTATCGGTGGCTAGCAATGGCATTCGGACTAAGCCTTTTAATTACCAGTGGATACTACAGTGACAGAATAAGTCAAATAACCAGCGAAAGGTATGTGATGAAAACAATCCAAAAGAGTATGTGTTGGAGAGCTAAAGAGTGCCTCCTAACCCAAAGATGTATGCCACCTACAATGACTCGCTGCACCTGAAAAGTGGTGACGTAGGTAATGCGAAGAATTGACAATGGTTCTAAGGGAGAGAGTGTCGACGGTTACCAGTGACATTTTGGGGGAAGGAACTAAAGAGCAATCGGACGAAGAATTAACGATGGCAAGGGAAGCTTCGGAGCTGCCTATTGTGGACGTTCAGGCGGCATATAAACTCTTTCACCGTGTGTGACAATACGACGTACCCGGGCAGCGCATTCCAGGAACCTATCCTTCGACGCGCCAAACTAGTGTCAGCCCAAACTCGCCCCCAACGGGATTTGTGCCAGTTCAACGGATGCCTATAAAAAGTAGGCAACTGCGCGGGATGGAATAGCCAGCATTGCTCTGAGCCGTTCGGCCTGGTAGTACACGATGAGGGAGTACTAACTTGCCGCCAAGACGGTGATAGTTTTGTAAGAACATTTTTAGGCTGAGCAGTCTGTCTGTGTAGGACAGGTGCAGCTGCTCTGCAACTATTTTGGTACGGTTCTATCGCCATCCCGTCACGAGTCGGACAAGGAGGACAAGCCCGGACGCAGTAGTCCAGTTGCGGTCTAACGAAAGCCGTAAACAAATTAATAAACGGATAGGCGGTTAACATCCTAAAAGATATACTGATCATCCAGAGCTTTCGGAAGCCCCTGCTATTCGTTGGTTTCTAGTTCTTGCTGGTTTTGAAGGATGAAGCTAATGTAGCATCTAAGCTAACTTGTTGGAACACCTTAGGTAATGCGTTCCTGCCAACCATGTAAGGCGTCGTCGGGCCGTTTGATCCCACGTGCGTTACTGAACGCTATGTGGTTTATTGGCATTTGCCACTAAACCGACCAATAACGCAGTCTGTCGCGAGCTCGTTACGAAGCCCGGCAGACACCAGCGTCGTCTAGCGTGCACCAAACTTCAAATTGTCCGCAAACATGCGGGTAGGCATCCCAGTATTTTCGGCAGTTGATTAGGTTACACAGCAAGCAACAGCGAACCAAGGGCTGATCCCCGTGGAACGCCGTTTAGAACAGCATGTCGGAAGAAAAGACTAGTGCTTATTCGAACACACATTTCGGTTCCTCTAATAACTGCCAATAGCAATTGAAGCACAGGTAGGGAGAGGCCGCAGGAACGCATCTTAAACGGAGACGGCACGTTGGTGCGGACTCAAACCCTTCGGAGAAATAAATAAATAAATATTTTATTCTCGAATTCATCGAGCCATACCACCTTAGGTATGATGAAAGTTTACAAGCAATGATGTGGCGCCACAGATACGTTACAGGGCATGTAATAGGCTGTGGCCAAAGGTTGTACAATTTGCAGAAACAGTCGAAGCACTCATGCGGAGCAAAGTCATTAGTGGAGTTCCAATAAAATGGTTTAAAGGGTGGGTAGAGCAAATAAAAATGCATAATAAGTGGAGTGGGGACCGTAGATAAATGCTGTGAGTATCCGTGTTGTACGTGACAGTAGAATATTGAATAATGGCTAGTCGGTATTACAGTGTGTAACAGTGGGCTCTGAGTTTATTCAGTGGCGAGTCAAGTCCGCCACGTCACAGCGTTGATAAACAGAGGTTTGTGGCATTTTATAGGGAGAACAATTGCCAGGCGAAAACCCACCGCGTCCTGGAACACTGTCGTCGATTGCTATGAACGGTCGTGCAGAACTTGCAACGCTTCTTATAAAGCATTTCGTCGTTCAGTTATTCGCAGTCGAGTGACTCCTCTGTTGACTAGACAAAGGAAATAGTCAGAGTCCAACATGGTCATTGGGGTCAGTCGAGCAGGAAGTATGGTTTTGAATGTAAGCAGTATTTCCAGTGTACAGGGTCTCACCTTCTCTAAATAGGTACATTTGCCGTGGTGTGAAGAATTCGTGTTCAGTTATCCTCTCTGGACATCGGTGCTTGAGGTGTTGGGTGCAGATGGTTGGTTTTAAAGTGAAGCCATGGTGTAGGTAAGTCCTTGGTGGTCATTTCGTCCCACCTCAGACAAAGGCAGTTTCTCAGTTCGATCCCGGATCTCGAAGATGTTCACGATCTCAGAGAAAAGGGAAAGAGAGGAACAGGCCGAGGGAAGACCAAAAAGAACAGTCATGGTACCAGGCATTGGGGATATCCTGCTTTAGGATATTTATTTGAGACAACTGGTAAACAATGTGCAACAGATATTACGCTGAAAATGTTTTATGATTACGCAGCGGAAGGCATGGCCTAATGGATAAATTACTTCCATAAGGATGAAGTGCAGGGTTCCGGGAAGAAATCCACGTGGCATTAGCTTCCGGCGTTAGAATTCACCCGAAAACCACAAGGTGGGTATGTATTCACGCCTAGTTGCAATCGGAAACCAGAAGATACAGGGACGAGGTGGCGATGGTTAAATATACTCTACGGGATGGTGATTATCTAAGACCACACAGCAACTATTATGTACATAGGTAAATGAAAATAGGGAGCTGAGCATAATGAAAGCCGTCTAGGCTTAAATGGACATGTACGGAGGACTAAGTGTCGAAGGTAGGACGATCGAGAAATGGCGCTAATGGACTGGGTTTCAGTGGTCGAACGTGCTAGTTGGGTTAAGCATTCTAGTTACTAATGGATAACTACAGTGTCAAACAATGGGTCAACAAACCAGCAAAAATATGTGATGCAAATAGTCTGCAAGAAAGCAGTTGGAAAGATAAGCAGTGGCATATAGCCAGCCCCGAATATGCGCAGAGCTGCAAGGAGGGTACGCCAAATCGCGGAAGCTAGAGTTGTTGAAAGTGAGACAAACGAGATAAAAGCGTTGGTGGACAGATCATCAACGGCCAACTGTAGCCACTCGATTAAAAATTTCGGTTAAATTGGAAATCTGCGGTGTCAAAGAGTAAGTCACCGAACAAGCTGTTGTGATGCAAGCGATCCAAGAGAAGAAAGTTTAGAAATAAGTGGTTGCTCCAAGCAAGCTACAGTTCCGCACAGTGATGCATGGCGCCAACAACGACTAACTGCTGCCAAGAAGAGTTGACGAGCGTAAGCCGTACGGCAGATGCGGGCGCTAGTAGAGAAGTCAGGGGCCAGCCATGGCATTCGGATTAAGCCTTCAGTTACTAGTGGAACCTACGGTGGCACAGAATAGGTCACCAAACGAGCTGAGTAGTGATGCAAACGATCCGAGAGAATAAGATTTGGGAATAAGTGGTGGCTCCAAGCAAGCTACAGATTTGCCCGGGTGCGTGAAGCAAACAACGACTAACTGTTGCCAAGAAGAGTTGACGACAGTAAGGCAAACGACAGATGACGGCGATAAAAGAGAGAACAGTAGCCAGCACTGGCATTCGGATTAATCTTTTCATTACTAGTAGGTCCTACGGTGTCACAGAATAGGTCAACAAACCAGCTGAGCTGTGATGCAAACAGTCCGAGAGAATAAACTTTGTAGAGAAGGAGTGGAGAACACCGAGCTCCAGATATCCGTAGTTTACTGGAGCCTAGGACGACTGTCTGCTGCTACACAGAGATAATGGCTCTAGGAAGGGTAGTATCAGTAGCCGGTGTAGCCATATGATTAATACGTTTGGCCACAAGTGGATACCTACAGTGTCAAATAATAAATCAACAAGCAAGCGAAGATTAGAGAGATAGACATTCGAGGAAAAAGAATGTAGGGGGTAAAAGGGTGGCTCCTTCAAAGCTACAGATTTGCACAGAGATGCGTAGAGCCAACAACGACTAACTGCTGCCAAGAAGAGTTGACGGGCGTAAACCTAAGGGCAGATAATGGCGCTAGGAGAGAAGTCAGTCGCCAGCCATGAACCGTACTTCTACCGATTGACTCTAGTCGATAGACTTCTCAGCTGTTTCGAGTAACCAGCAGATTGGTCATAAAGGAATAGCTTTTGCAAAAGCCATGCTTAAATGGGCTGCGAATGTTAAACACCGTGAAATGGTTGACGAGTGCATCCCTCACCAGCTTTTCTAGCAACTTAACCAGCACGCTGGTTATACTGACGGGGCCATATTTTACAGGAAGGATTTTGTCACCTTTTGAAAGAGGAGCCACCACACCTTCCTTGCAGTCAGTAGGAAACGCAAAGCTAGCAAGCGCGTTTTCGAACAAGCGCGTTACCGGCGTACAAATTTCTTGTGCCAGTTCATATAGCAACCGGGATGAATAGCATCGACACCATCGGCTTTGATAGGATCTACCTCCAGCAGCAGTGAAAGCCCTTTGGTTGCTGATACGGAGAATTCAGTCAGTGATATTCAGGACTTACTTTTCTAATTTGACCTTTGGCAAAAGTGTCTCTAGGGTAAACGACCCATTATGCTGCTGTTTGAGAAGACAAGCCTTGTCGTAAGTGACTAACCCAAATGGTATATGAAAAACTGGGAACGGTGAATTAGCACCCACTCGTCTTCTGACATTAACGAAAAACCGCTTCGGGTTGGACGAAGCCGTATTGGCTAGTTGCATTATATAACAAAGTCAAGCATCCATTAGATGCCGCTTACATGCGTTTGGTTCTGTCAAATAACCATGTAAGGCACCGTCTGATGGTTACAATGTAATTCCGCCAACACGTGGACCGTCTGTTCACCAGTTGACTCGCAGTTAAAGCAAACCAGGGTGGGCTGGTGTGTCCTTTCTTTGCAATTGAAGGCGAAATGGGGGAAGCCACACATCAGGACGGCAAGCTTTGAAGTTATCCCAAGTTGTCTGTATATCCTCTGCTGCCACGATGGTGCAGGATGACATGGTAGCACTGAATATCCTTGCATCAACATCTGCAGGCCAGATGTTCGAACCGCTAGCGGCGCATTTTTCTTGGGCTTTAAGTAGCGCAAGTTGCATTAGGCGCAGAAGGGTGCACTAGCTGCAAATGGCTGATCTTATGCGATGTTACGTACGAACTCGATTGACTTGACAAAAAAGGAAAGTGAATTGAATAAGGTTTTCTTTTCCATGAACCATATGAACTGGTTTCCAAACTGATGTAGGTGGACTTGCAAAATCAGCTCCACTAGTTTGGCAGCTAAGCCTACGGTCGCAATCTTGCAGATGTTTTGACAGACTAGCTCTGGGAAGTTAAAGGTACCCAACACTCAGCACCGGTGGGTGAAATGATCACGAATGAAAGTAATGAATCTGAAAGCGCTGCCAAGGCTTCGCACCCTAACAAATTTTTAAACTGCGAAGACAAGGTGCCTCCTGCTCCCCTGATTTATTCAGACTTCTGAGACGTCGCCTCTCTTTGCTCGTCTGACTCCACTATCCCTTTACATTACCTAGAGAGCCTCGTGAACTTCTCCCACCCATCGTCAATAAACCTTTCTCATTCTGACCCAAACCCTTATTATCGCGCTCTGCTTTCATTTCTTTAATTGGATTGCACGATCTTACTGCTCTGTGGTGATCTAGTCCCACTGACTTGCCTCTTTCTCTTTTATGCTCCAATGCTGCTCTGACTTAAGTGGTATGCGCTATGCAGACTCAACGCTCTTGTCCCCCCACCCGGAGATTCTGCTTGACTCGCTTACCCTCTATTGTTAAGGACCTTTACCTGTCTTTAAATTTACTCGCTATTCCTACGCGCCGACTAATCTAGTATCGCTAGATCAGACACTTGTTTCCAGTTTTACTTAGAGTTATTCTACGTTACAAATCTTGGTTCGGCTGACTCAACGTCTTGCTCACATCACCTGGAAAGCCTCGTGGGATCCCTCACTACTTATCAGTAAACCTTTTCATACCGACCCTAAACTTTTCTTCTCTCGCTTTCTGTTTTCAATCCCTTTTTATCGGACATCCGGCTTTACTCCATTGCCGTGATATTGGCTCACTTGCCTAGTCTGTTTCCCTCAGTCTGCTACTACGCTACTAAGACCTACGCGGTATGCGCCCCGTAGTCTAAATATGATGTTTCCCTTAAATTTAGAGCCTGCTTGACTTGCTCACCATTTACTGCTGGTTCCTTTCTTACCTTTACTACATGTCCTTATCCAAACGCGCCGACTAATCAAGTCCTACCCGATCGGCCTCCTGCTCTCCGGATTTATTCAGACTGCTGAGACGTCACCTCACTTGGCTCGTCTGACTCTACTATCTCTTTACATTACCTAGAGAGCCTATTTGGCTTCTCTTACCCATCGTTAATAAACCCTTCTCATCCTGTCGCTAACTTATGTTTTATCGCGCTCTGTTCTCAATTGTTCTTCAACTGGCGGTGTGGTGATCTAGTCCACCGATCAGTTTCCTTCTCACTGATTGCTGATATGCTACTCTGACTTACGTGGTTTACGCTATACAGACTCAACGCTCTTTATCCCTTACTTCGTGAGGCTGCTAGACTCGTTCAACTTTTGTTACAGCCTCTTTTCCTGCCTTTGATTTTACGTGCTATTCCTACGTGCCGACTAATCTAGTCTTGCTAGATCAGCCACTTGTTTCCA
Source organism: Dicrocoelium dendriticum (assembly GCA_944474145.2). Classification (NCBI taxonomy): domain Eukaryota; kingdom Metazoa; phylum Platyhelminthes; class Trematoda; order Plagiorchiida; family Dicrocoeliidae; genus Dicrocoelium; species Dicrocoelium dendriticum. The sequence continues at coordinate 157,742,468 of OX104064.1, read as the reverse complement.
CTTTTACTTAGAGTTATTCCACATTACAAACCTTGTTTCCGCTGACTCGACGTCTTGCTTACATCACTTGGAATGCTTCGTGGGCTCCCTCACTTCTTATCAGTAAACCTTTCTCATACAGACCCTAACCTTTTCTTATCTCGCTTTCTCTTTTCATTCCCCTTTATTAATCGGACGGCCAGCCTTACTGCCCTGCCGTGATCCTGTCTCACTGGACTAGTCTGTTATCTCTGACTGCTCCCATGATACCGAGCCTTAAACGGTATTGGCTCCGCAGAGTTAACTCTATTACCCCACATTATTGTTATAGCCTTTTACTTATCTGTATTGAACGACCTGGTCCCAAAGCGCCGATAAACCCATTCCCGCTTAGTCCGTCCCATACTCAGTGTATACATATGGACTTCTGAGACGTCCCTTCTGTTGGTTCGGCTGACCTATTGGTCCTGTAAACACTACGTGGAGAGACTTGTGGGCCTTTCCACGCTTTACCAATGATCCATTCTCACCTAGACCCTAACCTTTTCTATCGCTTTCTGTTTTCGTCTCTTTTTAACTCGGACGTCCGGCTTCACTGTCCTGCCGTTATCCTCTCTTACCTGACCCGTCTGTCACTCTCTGCCTGCTTTTATAAATAAATAAATAAATAAATAAACTTTTATTCTCGACAAGGCGAGACACACCTTTACAGGCATGATCATGCTTAGCTAACATAGTGTGATCAAAAATGTACAAAAAATACATGTTTGGTATAACAGTGTATGTAAGTGTATGAGTGTATATACGTATGTAATTTTGTATAAATGTTGCTTGTGTCTGAATGTGCCGGAGCATTTTTGACTGTTTCTTATCCTCAGGAATGTGAGCATAAGGTATTGATGTCTACAAGTTGGATAGCACTTTCTGGATATCCAGCGTGTATGGGTGTATATACGTATGTAATTTTGTATGAATGTAGCTTGTGTCTTTGAATACGCTGGAGCACTTTTGACAGTGTGTTATCCTCAGGAATGTGAGCATAAGCGATTGATGTCTGTGGGTTGGATAGCGCTTTCCGGATATCCACGGGCCAGTGACTTTATTTTGTGGTGTGTCACATCCGCCACGTCGCAGTGTTGTTAAACAGACATTTGTGGCTTTTTATAGGGAGAACGCTTGCCAGGCGAATACCCACCACGTCCTGGAACACTGCCGCCGAAGTATTTGCTGGAAAGGGTTAAACCCGAACCACCCAGCTGGCACCACGAGGAGGTTGTTCGGCTGGCCAGCCGTTTCTCTTATTGCGCTCCAATTTATATTCCCACAGCTTACACTCATTGCGCCTATCCAAGTTATCCTCGTGCGAATGATCTCATTCGCTCTGAGCTCGCTCCTGAGTATTTCCGGCACTCGGACCATCACTAAGTGTTGCTTGACTGGTACTTCCATTAGTATGCTCAACTTACCACTCTTCCTATTCCTATGCTCTTTACCTTATGCTCGCACTGGTATATTATTGAGACCGTATGTGTCATAACGACTCCCTATGCACGGCAGTTTTGCCCCCTGTGACCATTTTCCCAGAATCTGACGGCTTTTGGACTGTAGAATCATGAACGCTTTAGCGTAATTACTCTTATGAACTACTCCTCGTATTGCCGTCAGCATTCATTCGCTCCTAGCCGATTCATAGAAATTCCTTTTCCTTTTGGAATGTTGCTCTACTTATCTTGCTCCCGCATTCGGTCTCAACCTAGTTGTTCTCAGTTTCACCTAAGATGCCTCTCGCATTCGGACTTCTGCCATCATCATCGGTTTACCTGTTTCTCTAAAACCATCGCATCATTCGCTTAACTTTTGTTAAAACGCTTTGTTATATCGGTCTTTTGACCCTGCGCGTGCAGAACCTACTTCCCACGTAGTAGCTGTAGTCGGAGTCACACCAGCGACGTAATGTATAGAACGCGCTTGCAAATTATGTATACTAAACAAAATTACATAAGTTTGAATGTATCCTAGGCACCGGTGAGTGCCACCAGTCTGTGTTGGTGCTTCCTGATTCATTACAGTCTCTGTTTGGCCACCTCTTGTCCGTTGCCCGTTTTTCCCGAGATTCCCACAGGTACGTCCGCCATAACAAGAAGGTTCATCCTCTGGGACTGGCAGACCCATCCTCAAAACGCTTGACTTTTCTCCAGGAAATGAAAAACCCACACACTGGTCCAAATGGAGCTCATTCCGCCATTCCGGAGGCGCTACCTCCACGGGGTCTAAACAAATGGGTTTAGCTTGCCTCGTACTCAGAGAACAATTTACTCACCCGGAATAATATATGTACATGGATCCCCCGTTCCACAACCGAAGACAAACAACTCTGGCGTGATTACCTTCACTGCCTCAAACTTTCCTATTCGCCAGTCACCTGCAGCTATTCTGATGTCATTTCACGGACAGCGTTGCGCACGTATACGTGGCTATTCCAATGGTCTTCCATGGACTTTTCACTTGGCTATGGAAACAGTTACACTTAGTTACATCTGCAGGAATCCCAAATCCAATTTGCAGAGAATGGCGTTTTTACCTATTAAGGACATATTCAGCCACAAGAAACAACTTCACTCACCGACGTCATGACAAGTCCAGCGTGGATAGCTGGACAGGGTTTGCAAGCCGAGCAAGAATATAATAGAAGAACCGGCCTCTATTAATAATGTGTTTACTCACCTGCATCATCATCATTCGACTCTTCGAATCTTGCATCATTGACCGGCCCCAACGACTGCTGCCGTATCAGTACTAAGCCATTCGGCCAACCAACGAAGAATTTTGGCTGTCAACCGACAGTGAATAATAGAATGCAAAATCGGTCTATACGATGCATAACCGACTTGCACTACTGTTCAACGAAAGCTACGGCAGTGTTCCAGGACGTGGTGGGTTTTCGCCTGGCAAGCATTCTCCCTATGAAAAGCCACAAATGTCCGCTTAACAACACTGCAACGTAGCGAACGTGACGCCACAAAATAAATCCACAGCTAAGCATTTCACCCTGACGCAGTCCTCAGCCTTCTACATCGAACCTGTGCAACTAATTCTGCTATGAAGAATGCTTTGTTGGAGCAAGATCATCCCTATTTCGTAATGGTTATTGGTTGCAACAAAACCTTGTTTAGGCTCCTGTGCTCACTGAGCACTATCTGGCGAAATTACCCCCAACCTGTGTTTTGACGGATTTTTGCGCGCCACAGCGCCATAATGTCCCTAAATCTGACTATTACCTAACAGTATGCTCACTCATACGGACAACATCTTTTATTTTATACCTTTCATTAAAACGAAATGTTTTAACATTCCACAGAAGCTCTGCTTGTATGCATATTTGGTCACGCCTTTACAGGTGTGTGGCATTTTACCGAGAATATACCATTTATTTCTTTATTTATTTATAGAAGATGTTTAACAGTTCTATCAGTCGAGTGGAACTAGGGTGTTTTGGAAACAGTTAAGCAGGATTTTAGTTAAAGCGTAACCCCTCTTCAGCGACGGTCACTGGGACGATCGGACCTCAGCAGCGCGTAGTCGGATAGGAGCATTTCACACTTCGTGACCTCTGAATACAGCTAAGTTTTGGTAAACGGGACGACGTCTGGATGACAGAGGACCACATCAGCGTCACCTTCGCACATCTCGTTACGCAAGCTGCGCATGTTAATGAGCATTACATGAAAGGTATTGGTATGGTAAAATCAGCATTGTATGTCACCAGGATGGGCTTTAGCGTGGCATAAGTGAACCGCCGATGCACTATCCAAAAACCCACCAACCGCAGTCCACTTTCACCAGCAGTGCGACGTGACTTAAGTCATTAGATAGCTGCCTCACTTTCACCCTATCAGCTCAAAGAACAACCAGCTGTACGCTGAATACAAAATTTGTACGTTGAGGGCAAATCGCACTTGAGCTTGGTGCTGCTCTGGTGTGAAAACGATCGACCATGGAAAGCAAGGACCAGGGTTGGGGCTACTGACTGGCACGTCTCCAAGACGGGTTAGTTTACGCACGGTCACTCCGGGGAGTCTAGGCCGAAGGGGACTAGCGCGGCAGCTTTTTACATATTCGTCAGCATGTAACAGTCTGTCCTTGGGAAAGGTGGAAGTGAATCTAATAATATTTCTAAGGATTACGCCACTGTTGGTATATAAGTCGCCCCGACGTGGGGTGTTTACAGCGCGTGCTACAGCACCACGAGATGGGGACACATGCCTCAGTGTAGAATTGGTGGCTGTACATGACGGAGCGTGTGGATGGACTGGAGAACCCGGTTCAGGTGAGGTTGTGCCCAAGAGATTTGTCGTACACGCTGCGTCTCCCTTCGCTCTAACTTTAACTGTAAATGCAGCCAACTTAGTCTTCATTCGCCCACTCGTCACAGCCACAGGATTCTGTAAATCGCCCATATTATGAACAGAGTCAAAAATGCCGTCCGACGGGTCTCCAATAATAGAAGACGTTCTCGTAGCAGGAAGCGAGTTCGTCAAGCTTCTCGACCCCAAAATGTTACACTAACCCTCACTACCCTACATAACGGGTACACCAGCATATTCAAGGCTAGCGAAGGTTACATTCACTTTCTGGTCCACGGTGGGTAACAAGGTAAGTTGGTTTACCACGCTTCCTAACTTGCAAATCAGCGCCGAGCATTGTACCTCCGAAAGGAAATCGCGCTGAGTAGGTTGCTTGCACCAAATAGCAAAACTAAACAGAAACCCTCACTGCTGAACTAGCACAGGTATTGCCATGGAAATTTAAGCGGAAACATACGTGGGCTATTCCGCTACACGCAAACCATTAGTTTGGGAACAATAACTGAGAAAGTTGGACAACCGTACCATTTTCAGCGTGACTGACTGGCCAGTTTGGCGGTACATTTTGAATACTAGTTCAGCAGGCAGCCTGCGGCACCGCCACTCGCCGATTAGCCCAAGGTGACATGGAAAGTAGATTTTGGCAGTCGTACACTGAAAGTGCTTCCAGATGACCTAACCATCCTGATGCGTAACAAGGCTCTAGGACTGAAGGAGCTTGATCCATCCTTGCTGAGAGGTGTCCATGACGCTATATCGGTTCCTTTACCTTGATAGCGGAGGCATCTGTGGTGGTCGCATACCTAGATAGCTTAAGTCACGCAACAGCAAGGCACTTGCGGCTTTCCAGAGAAGTCAATTGTTGTAGACGGCCTTGTATGAACCTGGCAGTTAAATGCGACGTTTAGGCCGGTTTTAGTGAATGGACAAAAGACCCGGTCAGTTCGCGAGAAGGGCATGAGAAGCTTGCCGGTGTTTGCCCAGCGGCTTTTGCGGAGTATTGCTCAGGTCTATTTGGAACATTGGATAGGCAGTGTGGTTCCGCAAGTTGCTTTCTCGCGAAACAGCTTCTTGTTCCACGTTGAAGCGTTTGCTTTTGCCCATTAACTGACATTGCCTAGGTAGTTTTTGCTGGATGCCTATTAGACGTCTTCCTCGGCATTCAGTATACTCCGTGTCTACTCCAGTTTGGAAAGACGCTTGAGGTGGACAGCCCATGACGAGACGGCGAAATGAAGAAATTGTCTAAGAATCAATCGGGCTGGTGCGTACGGGCGCATCAGACGTAGCGCAGTCAGTGGCGTTGCCGTATTCGATTTTTGCATTTGGTGGCTGATTTGCATTCAATTCTGATTAATTTAATGCAATTTTGCGTCCATTTTCCTTGCATTCTATTTGCGTCCAGGAAAGCCGTATTGCCGTCGTTAATTATGGTTATCCTCGTGATTTCCGCCATGGCAACTACATCCAGCTCCCCTCGGTGTTGGTAACAGGTGATCGACCGTACTGGACTAGGACTGTCATCCCTAATTTTTGCAGACGACTTAAGGTTCCAGGCTACAGGGAATGCACCTAGTATTTCGTCGGCCCTAGAATCTGCTCTACCTAGACAATGGAAATGGTCTACATTGTTGCAGTTACCAGTGAATCTCGGAGCCAATGCTAATTTTTCCGGTGCTACTTGGCAAGTTCGGGAGGTGTCACAGCTAAGCGTCGCATAGTCCGAGTGCCCCAAGTAATGCAGTCCGTCATATGGAAACACATTTTTGCATGTTGTGTCCTGTGCACGATGTCTCCTGCACCCAAGCCATATGGTTTACCTATGGTAATCGAGCAGGCACAACCCAGATGGCTTCTACACGACTAGTAGAAGTGCGATCACCTGACACTGGTTGTCTCGGGACCTCGCAGTCTTGGAGTGAAATGGACCTAACCTTTAGTCACTAGCTACAATTACGGGGAGTGAATAGCATCCGGTAAAGTGATTCTGAATAAATAAATGACTATTTTGTTCTCAGAAGCTCGGCACGCCTGTAAAGGCATGATACTGGTAATCTAAACATGTATGCACACAAGTGGTACTGGTTAACCAGTAACGTATATGTATGTATGTAGTTTTTTGGGTTTATGTGCAAGTAGGCAATTTGGGTGCGTTTATTACTGTGGCGATGCATTTGTGGGTTTGTTCGTCAAGTTCTCCATCGAAATAAATCAACGCGACTTCGTATTGGATGACGTAGGTGATGTGTGTACGGATTTTCGAAAAAGCGCGTATCAATAACTTTATTTAGTGGCGATGTATCTCCTCCATGTGCAGTGTTTTTAGGCAAAACTTTGTGGCGTTTTATAGGCAGCAGACTTGCCAAGCGGAAACTCACAACGTCCTGGAACACAACCGCTGTATCACTTTCTGGAAAGGGCTTAACCCAAACCACTCAGCTGGCACCGCAATCAGGTACTTTGACTAGCCTGCCAGCCCGTCAGTACGTAAGGTGACGCTGTGCTTCTTCAGTTTTAAATAAATAAATAGATATTTTGTTCTCGACAAAGCGAGACACGCCTTCTGGGCGTGATCAACATAATGCAATATTGTACATGAGAGCAGAGTAAGCAGCACCAAGAGTGGGAGTAGTAAAGTTAGAGACTGTAGTGTGGGTCCAAAGAGCCAAATGGTTATATGAAATCTATGTACACAGAACGCGAGAGGTAGAGATAGAAATCAGAGCACTTATATGGTATGTTGTTGAGGAACTAGTCCGATGAGGTCCCGTACGCAGTGTGGGTCGGTGAGTGAAGTATGAGGAAACGGGTGAAAAATACTTAAGAATAGTGGCATGTCACTAATCAGATATGTAGGCGTGTTCGTGCGAGAGCAGACATATGCACAGAACTTGTAAATGTGATGTCGGCAAACTTTCCAATGTGTTATGGGTGGTGACTTTATTGAGTGGCGGTTCACATCCGCCACGTCGCAGTGTTGTTAAACAGACATTTGTGGCTTTTTGTATGGAAAACGCTTGCTAGACGAAGACCCACCACTGGCGGGCTGGTGATATATCATTGACAAGATTGTATCTGACCGATTACCCTCGCGGATATTTGCGGTCACGTAACGCCAATTTGTTTCCCATGGCTGTGTAGTCGTCTTCGGAGTCCAGCGCAAGTGGTTGGACCTGTTGAAGTTGGACGACTCAGGTGACTTGTATTGAGTTACTCAGTTTTCTAAGTTCTTTTGTGTGTCAGGATTACAAAGTGCGGGTTTTTTCTTTGTTCTTTATTGATTCCGTGCCCATGGAAGCGTTGAAGGTATGTCCTCAGCGGTGTTCGGTGCAGGTAATGTTATCCTGTAGAACAAGGGTGAGAAATAAAACGGACCGGGCCAACTGCCAGAAAAATTGAACAGGATTATGTTGTTGTATTAATATAAAATTTAGGGTAAAGTTGTGCCGGTTGAAAGCAATGGAGTGACCGTATATGTTGTACATCATATCCGTATCCGTAGTTTTGCATTGTAGCACGAGGCCCGATATTTGCTGAATGTGAGAGGAAGATGCTGGCCGAAGTGGCCTAGCGTACGCAAAAGTTGTCCAGTTTGGAAACCGTGAGTATCAGGCGTTGTTAACCGATAAATGAGTTAAGGGAATCAGAAGAACATAGTGAGTGGTTTAATAAGCGCTTAAGATATAAGTTGAGCGGTCTGTTGACAGTGCTAGAGCTTATCGTTCGAACATGTACGAGAGCCAGTGAAGCTATTACGCCGGATTTGAGGCCAAGAAAATAATAACGCAACATGTTCAGTAATCGGATGCTAGACAGCTGGGTGAAGGGGTGAGACGGTGCGCCAAATTTGTGACGAGAATGGGATTTATATACTACAACTGTAGCAACAGTAAGGTTGCAAAGCTAGCCCTAAAGTGACCTCTAATAGCGGGAAAAGATAAAGACTTCTACAGTGCAACAAACAGGTCAAATATACGACAGGAAAGGGTGATACTGGGAGTCGGGTTAGTTATGTGGAAGAAACTGTTTGCTGACAGGCCTTCAACTTTGATAATAGGAGACAGAAGGGCTTGAATACTACAGGTTTTGTTAGAAAATGGTTGTAGGGCCAGCACTAAAGGGGACCTGGAATATCAGCATTGTGAGCAGTAGCCGCGAAAGATGCTACGTGTGCCATTGATGTGGACATCCACGGTGGAACGTTTAAGTCAAATAGACTGCTAGTTATAACTCACTAATTGGTGTGTTGCTGGCCACCTGATTAGTTAGTATACAGAAGCGGCGCGCTTTATTAGGCTCAGCATAGTCTGATAGGTGTACAGTGTGGAATACAAGAGAGAGAACAGACAGCAATACTTGCGACAGCTGTAGAGAGGAAACGACAGTGGTGCCGGCTCCGGAAGTGATCAAGGGTAAGGAAATAATACAGACAGCACCGCCAGTTACTAAGTTTTCACCCCAAGATTTGCAATGACGAGAGGAGGTGCAGAAAAGTATGCAATAGAGTATGGTTAAACATAGGAGTGGATGAGACCCAAAGAAGTTCAAGTGCTCAGCATCTGGCGCTGGTGGAATAAGAAAGCCTTCCGTCCAATAGACGGAGATGTGAGAATTAAAATTGCATGGCAGCCGATGAGCTGAGGCTAGTGGTACCTATACCATTATTGAAAAGTTGCGATATGAACGAAAAGAGACGCCAAAAAAGAGAGGGAGACGGTAATGTGAGCTGAGATGCATTGTAGGGGAGCCGAGAGCCAAACACAATCGGAGACCGGAAATTTGGAGTTCGGTAGGCGTTACCAAGCATAGAGATAATGATTCAGACAAAGAAGAGTATCACAAGGTTGTAACTTATACCAATGAGAACTTTAGTCAATGGCAGCCGATGCTCAAAATAGGAGAGGCCTCGGTTTGAGAACTATAGGCAGTTGGAGCCTAAGAGGACTGACTTGTTCAAAATGTTTTGAAATGAGAGGCACAGTAGGAAAGATAACCAGAAGAGGACTGGGATGTTGCGCTGACGCTAATGGTACCTATACCACCATTGAACGGATGGGATGTGGACCAAAAGAGAGGCCAACCAAGAGATGGAGACGATACTTGTGAGCTGAGAAGAATGATAGTGGAGCCGAGAGGCAAAACTAGCCAAGGACCGGAAATTTCAATTTGGTAGAAGGACCAAGCATACAGATAATGTATCAGACGGAGACGAGTATCGTGAGGCTGTTACTTTTACCAATGAGAACGTTAGATGATGGCAGCCGATGCTTAAATGAAAAGAGGCCTTGGTTTGAGACCTTTAGGCATTTGGAGCCTGACAGGCGGAGCAGTCCAAAAGGTTTAGGAATGGGAGTTACAGTAGCAAGCATTTATAACGACGCCTGGGATTAGGCATACAGATAAAGAATCTGACGTAGACGAGAATCATGAGGCCGGTACTTATAACAATGAGAACATTAATCGGGGGCAGCCGATCCTCAAATGAAGAGAGGCCTTGGTTTGATGCCCATGGACATTTGGAGCTTGAGAGGCCGGACTAGTCCAATAGGTTTAACAATGAGAGCCACAGTAGCAAAGAGAATCAAACGGGGGCTACTAAGTTGCGCTGACGTTAGAGGCACCTATACCGCCATTGAACCGACGCAATATGGACCACAAGAGAGGCCAACCAAGGGAGGGGAACGTAATTGTGAGCTAATTCGCATGATAGTGGAGCCGAGAGGCAAAACTCAATCGGAGACCTAAAATGGCAATTTGGCAGGGATCCAAGCGCACTGACAATGTAGCAGACGGAGGCGAGTATCATGAGGCTGTTTCTTATGTCAATGAGAACTTTAATCGATGCTCAAAGGAAGAGAAGCCTTTGTTTGAGACCCACAGGAATTTGGAGCCTGCGGCCGATGTGGTCCAGAAGGTTTAAGATTGCAAGGCGCTGTAGGATAGCGAATCAAATGTGGCATAGTATGTTGCGCTGACACTATGGGAACCTAAACCACCATTGAACAGTTGCGATATGGACACAAAGAGAGGCCAAACATGAGAGAGGAACGTATTTGTGAGCTGAGAAGCATGCTAATGGAGCCGAGAGGCAAAACTAATCACGGACCGGAACTTTGGTTTCCGGTAGGGGGACCAAGCATACAGATAATGTATCAGACGGAGAAGAGTATCATGAGGCTGTTACTTTTACAAATGAGAACCCTCGTTGATGGCAGCCGATCCTCAAATGAAAAGAGGCCTTGGGTTGAGGCCTATGGGCATTTAGGGCCTGAGAGGCCGGACTAGTCGAAAAGGTTTAAGAATGAGTGCCACAGTAGCAAAGAGAATCAAAGGAGGCCTAGGATATTGCGCTGACGTTAGTGTTACCTATACCGCCACTGAACCGGTGCGATATGGACCAAAAGAGAGGCCAAAAAAGAGAAGGGAACGTAATTGTGAGCTGAGATGCATGATTGTGGAGCCGAGAGGCGAAACTCAAGCAGAGACCTGAAATTGCAATTTTGCAGAGGACCAAGTATACAGATAATGGATCAGACGGAGAAGAGTATCATGAGGCTGTTTCGTTTACCAATGAGAACCTTATTCAATGCTCAAAAGTTGAGAAAACTTGATTTGAGACCTATAGGCATATGGAGCCTGAGGCCGGTTTAGTCCAAAAAGTTTGAGATTGAGTGCCACAGCAGTAAAGAGAATCTAACGAGGTCTAGGATGTTGTGATGACGTTAGTGGTACCTATGCCACCATTGAACAGTTGCGATGTGGGCCAACTAGAGGCTAAGCAAGAGAGCGAGGCGTTAATGTGAGCTGAGAAGCATGATAGTGGAGCAGAAAGGCAAAACTCAATCAGAGGCCGGAACTTTCGATTTCGGTAGGGGGACCAAGCATACAGGTAATGTATCAGACGGAAACGAGTATCATGAGGCTGTTACTTATACCAATGCGAACCTTAGCCGAGGGCGACCGATGCTCAAAAGAAGAAAGCCTTCGTTTGAGACCAAGGGGCATTCGGAGCCTAAGAGGCCGGACTAGTCCAAAATGTCTAAGAATGAGAGGCAAATTAGGAAAGAGAATCTAGCAAGGCCTAGGATTGGTCACCGGCGTTATGTGTACTTAGGCCACTATTGAAGAGTTGCGATAAGGACCAGGGGAGGTGCCGAATACAATATACACAGCGTCGGGTTAAGCATAACGGAGGAGCAGAGTAAGCAAAGATGCGGCTAAGGATGTAAATCTCAACGTTCTAGAAGGGACAATAAGTGAAATATTTGGATCAAAGTGATGGAAGCCTTGATGCAGTCTCGTCTAGGTAGGGATAGGAAGGAAAAAAGAGAGCAGACTTGCGAATAAGGTGTCAGAAAAAGCCGTGATGCGAGGTTAAAATGAAGTAGGAAACTGTTGGAAATAATTCGTTAGAAAGGGGTTGTAGACGAATTCGCTAGAGGTTGTTTGGTCCTGTCTCCCAAAGCTCGTCTTCCGTCACTTTAAGGCTTAATAGTTCGGAAACTGTGTTAACGTCGAGGAATCTCCGTATAGCATTGCTGAAGTGTGTACTGGTCATAGATGATCGGATTTGCAGAGGTAATTTTTTCCAGGTGTCCGCGTATCTATAAAGGAAGAAGTTGTGGCAGCGCGTATCCGCGGGCCTTACCACGACCGCATTTCGTAGCTTGTGATTGGATGCCTGTCCGTTCGCGATCAATACCAAGGTTGTTTTGAATATACTGAGTGTATGTACCGTTGGCGTAAATAGAAGTTTGTGTTGCGTACCAGTAGAGTTCTGCTTCCTCGTTCGGGGCTTTGGTAGTGTTTGTTCAAGACCTCGAGTGCAGGGGACTAGTGTACGTGTAGATACAACAGTGGCGTCGCGAGCCCCGAAAAGGCCATAAAAGAGATGATTTCCAACGATTTGATAGAGCCAGTTAACTGTTCCGAATGGGTGCATCCCATGGTCACGGTGTTAAAGAAGGACGGTACTGTGCGCATATGCAACGACTTGAAAGCGTTGAACAGTCAGATCGTCGTCGAAAAATTCGTTCTTCCCACAGTTGACGAGTTGTTGGTCAAGATAACTGGCGCGCGATTTTTCTTAAAACTAGACCTGAGGAAGGCCTTTATCCACATGCCATTGACACCAGAATCCAGACCACTTACGGCTTTTCTGACATCAAGTGGTCTATTTTAGTACAAAGTCTTGCCGATGGGACTTAGCTCCGCTCCAGCAGCTTGGCAGAAGTTTATGAATCACTCACTAGCAGATCTACCGGGACAAATCGCTTACATGGATGATGCATGCGTTCTCGGGAAATCAAGAGATGAGCACGACTCAAGACTGCGCGCTGTGTTGCAGCGATTGGAGAGCCTAGATCTTCGGCTAAACCTGGAAAAGTGTATATTTTGTGCTACGGATGTCGAGTTTCTTGGGTACGTCTTATCAGCTGGTGGAATTAGACCATGCGCAGCTAATACTCAAGCTATCACGGAAGCACCTGTACCGAAGAATACATCCGAGGTTAAGCACTTTCTTGGTTTGTGCTCGTTCAACTTGCGCTATTTGCCCGATTTTGCAACTATAGCGGAGCCATTGAGAATGCTGACAAAAGAAAAAGCTACGTTCGATTGGGGTTCTTCGCAGCAGTCGGCCTTTGAAGAAATTAACAGACGCCTCGTCTCCACCCCAATGCTGGCCATTTTCGACGAAAACTGCCCAACATTCGTCTCAACGGATGCGTCAAACATCGGTTTAGGAGCGGTCTTGTCTCAAATTCAGAACGGTGAGGAAAAAGTGATTGCATATGCTTCTAGAAAGTTATCCCCTACTGAAGTTTCATATTCCGCAGGTGAAAGGGAGGCCCTGGCCTGTGTATGGGCCTGTGAAAAATGGCACCTGTTTCTGTTTGGTCGGAGATTTACATTGCGCACGGATCATGCTGCTCTAACTACCCTCCTCAGTCGAGGAACCAATGGTCACAGACCACTACGGAGTAACCGCTGGTATGCGCGGTTACTGAACTATGATTTTCAAATCATCTTCCGCCCTAGCTCCGAGAACCGTATGGCAGATAGCTTATCACGTCTCCCATTGGATGATTCCGACAAGAATGAAGACAACGAAGAAAAGTCATGATTTCTGCTTTACAATCAAATAAGCTCTCCGCGGTTACTAAACGAGAGCTTCAAGAAGCTAACCGGAGTGATTTATATGTGCAAGATGTCATTCACTATCTCTCTCAAGGCTGGCCTCGCTACGCGAAGTTGAGTGGTGAACTACGGGCGTTTCATGTTTTACGACATGAGCTAGCGGTCGTTGATGATTGCCTTATGCGAGGATTGCGATTCGTAGCTCCACAGAAACTGACATTAAAAATTATCCGATGTGCACACGAAGGACATCCGGGTATCGCACGGACGAAGCGCCGACTTCAAGAATACTTTTGGTGGCCAAGAATGAATAAAATGGCAGAGGCGTGTGTCCGGTCTTGCGATGCATGTCGGAAGGCCGACAAGAGCTCCAAACCAATCGATGCCCCCATGCAACCTGTTACTTATCCAATGAAACCTTGGTCAAAGGTGGTGATTGACATCATGGGACCGTTTCATTCTGCGCCACAGCACCAGAGGAACTGCTTAGTTGCTAGGTGCTATTACAGTAAGTGGCCGGAAATCCATTTGTGTGGCGATGTGACCACCTCAACCGTTATACGGTGGCTGAAACATCTGTTTGCTAGATTTGGGTTTCCTGAGGAAATTGTGACAGACAACGGACCACAATTCACGAACTATGAGTTTAAACGTTTCTTACAGCTTCGTGATGTGAAGCACGTACATACTGTCCCGTACAACCCAGCTGCCAAAGGCATGGTTGAGCGCACTAATCGCATGCTGAAGGAAACTATACAGACAGCACGTTTGTCCGGCAGGCAGTGGGAAGATGCCGTTTTGAAGGCTCTGATTACTCACCGAACATCGCACCACAGAGCGACTGATCGCAAGCCAGGTGAGCTGATGTTTGGCAGGAAGTTGCGTACGAACTTAAACGCAGCTATTTCGGCTGCAGAAAACAACGACCCCACCAACTGGAACGTCGCCGGGGTTATCAGTCATCCTCCGAAAAACGGACCCCATCGCTGCGTTCTGGAACGTTGGTCAGGTTGAAGGAGAGGCATACACGTAAAGGCGAACCGGCACTGACGAGACCCATCAGAATTACTCGTGCGCTAGGGCCAGGAACTTATGAGTTAGCAGACGGCCGACGAGTCAACGCCAGACAGCTATACTCAGCACTTCAACCGAAGCAATGTCCTGAAACGAGGGTCACCGCAGTAAACCAACCGCTGAAGAGGGGGAGTAGTGTGGCAGCGCGTACGCGCGGGCCTTACCACGACCGCACTTCGTAGCTTGTGATTAGGTGCCTGTCCGTTCGCGATCAATACCAAGGTTGTTTTGAATATACTAAGTGTATGTACCGTTGGCGTGAATAGAAGTTTGTGTTGCATACCAGTAGAGTTCTGCTTCCTCGTTCGGGGCTTTGGTTGTGTTTGTTCAAGACCCTGCGTGCAGGGGACTAGTGTACGTGTAGATACAACAGAAGTTATGGCGTATGCCACAACGAGCAGCCGGCAGACTGAATGAAAAAGTCGCGTTGCGCAGATGATATCGGGTATCCCCTTCCGTTCGGAAGTGTCGTGTCAGGTTCATTTCCGGCTTTTGTTTAAGTTTGTGTCCACCTACAATTATCCATTAGGCATATCGTCCGTACCATTTCTGGTCCTTGCACAGCAGGCATTCATGTGGTTTTCCGAGTATCGATAGATATCTTTCTCCCTGATACATTCTTTGGTAGAGCGCTAACTGCATCAGTTATGGGCCATTGTTTTGGCGTCTTGTTCAACTCTCGTAAGCGCCCCGTCTTACATGTGACATTTAGGCAGATAATACGTATGGCCCCTCCATGTTCAGCTTCGCGCCCTGTCCTACCGCTTCTAGCTACCATGAGTCATGGATTATTTTGTACCCTCCACCGGCACGTTCCCACTATGCATTTTCATGGCTTTCAAACGCAAGTTCACCTGTTTCACCCTAATCTTTGACTTTGCACTACCACATTCCCTCCATTAAACTTACCCATTGATTATGTCGCCTTATCCACATCCGGTACGTGGATAGTCTACAGTGATGTAGACGTTAGTCAGCCAGTTTAAGTATCTTGTTCCGTCTATGCATTCCAATTGACGCCTGGTGTACACCAATATAAATCGATGGAAGGTATTGTCTTTTTCACTTCGGTATGTTCGAAGCTTCGTAGAAAGGAGAAATTATGCACATGGCAACCCGGTCTCCGGGGACATGCTAGCTCATCTTTTTACGGAGCAGTACCTATTTCTCAGTGTTCACGATTTGTGGTTTGTTAACAAGTTACTCGCTCATCTGTGAGGTTAGGAACATTTGTGAATGGTTGGAACTTCATTCTCTATTACCGTCGCATGCCCCTATACTTCGATTGCCCCTTTGTTCAATCACTGCTCCTTATGTACTCCGTTCTACCCCATGTTTGCCACATATGCCACTCTTCCTCCTCTCCCTGATGCTATTACCGTGCTTTGGAACTTCAACTCAGCGTAAAATACCTGTGCAGTTTCAGTTGCCACCTACTTGAGGTAACTGCCCATCGCTGTTGTCTTACGTCTGCTTCCATAGCCTGCCCCTCCATCCACCTGTTTGCCCATGTGCCACTAATCAGCCACATCCTGATGCCTCTACCGTGTCCGTGAGCAACATCAGAAGGCCCTCCGTTCTTGCATTCTGCCAGGCCCCGTGCGCCGCCCACGGTGCATCTGCAGGTTGTTGCAGGTATGCATGCGTTTATTTCGTAACATTTAATTATGCTGTCAAACACCACCAAACCTACCGCTTCAACCAGGTTCCTTTATGTCAAACCAGTGATCGCAACCACAGCACTTACCAGGGCTAACCTCAGGGGAGGGCGAAAACGTCCCTTTAAAGGGCCTAACATGTTTGATGCTCAGGCATTGAGGGTTGAGTGCGTATGTATTCACGCATTCAAAGACGACGCGGACACTGGTAACTAAATAAATAAATAATTTATTCTCAAATTCTTAGTGACACACCAAATCAGGCATGATCAAGGATTAAACGCAGTTGTGTATCACGACGAAACTTCAGGTTCAATCGTGTGTAGATGAAGCGGTCAAGACACTATAATTGCAATGAAATGGTGTATGTAGACGGAGAGTACCATATTCTTGCATGCGTCGGGAAAAGTTGAAATATGAGTCTAGTCGACTGGCCAGTACGTAGTTGTGGGCGGTGGCTTTATTCAGTGGCGGATCACATTCGCCAAGTCGCAGTGTTGCTAAACAGACATTTGCGGCTTTTTATAGGGAGAACGCTTACCAGTCGAAAACCCACCACGTCCTGCAACACTGCCGTAAAGCATGTTGAACCTTAATGTATAAGTGGCGAAGCTGCTTGACAACTGATTTCCTATTCGGTTATTCGCAGCCAAATGGCTCCTTATTTCCTCTGTTAGTTGGACAGGTAATTTGATCCGGGCCGCCATGATTGTTGAGGCCGGTTGAGGAGGGGAACATCGCGAATAGTCGTCTTGTTGTGTGTCCAGGTGAGCAAAAGTTCAAATATTCTGCTGTCTGGAATTTTCAGTTGTATAATCTATGGGAGTATAAAGATGTGTCCAGTTCTCCATACTATACAAGGGTTGTGGTGATGGTAGTTGGGTCCTTTTGATGTTCAACCATGCTCAATGCAAGTCCTTATCGGTTGTTACGTCCGTCTTGGGCGAAAACTGTTCCTCAGTCCAATCACAAATCCCAAGAAGTTCCGGACCTCGGAGAAAAGGGAAAGTAAGGGAAAACCGAGAGAAGACTGCAAGGACAGGCGTGGAGTTAAACATTGTTAAAGTCTTATGTGACAACATTTGGTTGAGACAAAAGCATGTACCCTGTGCAACAATAATTATGCTGAAAATGCCTTCTGAATGTCCTATAGAATCAGTAGCTGCATAGGTAGATTGCTAACGCCTGCGTAGAGACAAGAGCGTTGTATCAGTGAGTAGTCTACAAACTATCAGTTTAGTATAAGGCAGAAATTACGGGGGGAGAGAGGAAAGCAAGTTAAGAGGATGGTGGTGATTGCATGGTGCATGAACAGCAAGTAGTCGGACGAATACGATCGGAAGCGCAGAATAAGAAATTTAAAAATAATTAGTTGGCCGAGATAGAGATCTAAAGGTTAATTGGTGGTAGGGCAGCGGTAAGATTAAATGTCGATATTCTAAAGTAATAAAGGTTATTGAGATAATGAGTGGCTCCTAACAAGCACTGGATAGTCGTATATGCATGGAGCCTATGACCACTAGCTACTTCTAAACAGAGGTGCCGAATTTAAGACGATCGACAGATGGTGGCGCTAGGAATTATTACCAGTGGCCAGATGTAGCCATTCCAATAAGACGCTTGGTCACTAGTGTATGCCTACAGGGTCACAGAATACATCAACGCGCCAGCGAAAGTAATTGATACAGACATTCCAAGAGAATGTATGATGGAGATAAGGAGTGTATCCTAACAAGCTCATGGTCTGCGAAAAGGGTGTGTAGCCTACAACGATTCGATGATAAGTGGCGAGGAAGATAAGAAGAGCGAAGTATGGTGGCGCTAGGATAGAGAGAACCAGTGGCCAGCAAAGGCATTCGCATTAAGCCTACTAATTACCAATGGACACCTACAGTGACAGAAGAAGTCAACAAACCAGCAAAGCTGTGATGCAAACAATTCGAGAGAGTAAGTGTTGGAGAGCTAAGGAGTGACTCTTGGCGCAAAAATTAATGCTACCTACAATAACTCGCTGCAGCTAAAATCTGGTGACTTAGGTAATACGAAGAGCTGATAATGGTTATAAGGGAGAGAGTATCGACAGCTAGCGATGGCATTGGGGTGAAGCCTTCTAGTGGCTAGTGGATAATAAAGTGTCCCAGAATAATTCAACAGACAGCAAATGTATGCGATGCACGCAGTCCCAGAGAGGAGTAAAACAATGGCCCTTAGCAAGCTCCGGATATGCGCAGTGATGGTTGGGGCCTAAGATGAATGGCCGCTGCTAAACAGAATTACCAGAAGTAATACGAAGAACTGATAATGGTAATAAGGGAGCGAGACGGCTAGCATTGGCATTGGTGTTAGGCCTTCTAGTGGACACCTAAAGTGTCCTAGAATAAGTCAACAGACAGCAAATGTATGTGCCCCAGACAGTCCCAAAGGATGAAGCTTGGAGATAAAAGTGAGTTGCTCTTAGCATGCTATGGATATGCGCAGAGATGATTGGAACCTACGATCACTAGTTGTTACTAAATAGAGGTGCTGAGAATGAGAAAATCGACGGATAGGGGTGCTATGAAAATCTTTCGGTGGTCAAATATAACCAATCCATTAAGCATATAGGTCACTAGTTGATTCCTACAGTGTCACAGAATATATCAGCAAGTCAGCGAGTGTAAATGCTACAGACATTTTAAGAGATTACAGGTTGGAGAGGCAAGGGATGTCTCCTAGTAGCTCGGATATGCTCAAAGAGGTATGGAACCTACAACGGATCGCTGAAGAAAAGGTGATGAAGATATGAGGCACGAAGGATAATGGTGCTAAATGAGAGAACCAGTGGACAGCAACTGAATTCGCATTCAGCCTTCTAGTTATTAGTGGATAGTTACAGTGACAGGAGAAGTCAACTAACCCGCGAAGGTATGTGATGCAAACAATTTAAGAGTATAAGTGTTGGAGAGCTAAGTAATTGCTCCTAGCGCTCTTAGCGATAAGGATATAAGTGGGCAACAGGGCCTGCTTCTTGAGGTCCTACGCATATAAGTGCGGAGCTACATTGCGCAGATAATCAGCTCGTGCTGAGGAACAAATGGAATATAACTAATCAAGCCTGAGCCGAGAGAATCCGGCGAGAGAGCTGAACTACAACTAATTAAGTGTCGCAGATGAGAACGTGACAGCTGAGCACCTAGCAAGGAAGCCTGCTGCGGAAAAAGCCGGTGAGAAATCTAGACTTTGGTATGAGTAGGTGTCAAAGACGTAGCGAGTAACAGATAAATGTAAGTCTAGAAAGGAGGGGCCGTGCGCGGACTGCTTGAGTTATGTTTGCTGGGCAGAAGACAGCTAAGTAAGTGGTGGTTCCAAGCAACCTTCGGGTATGTGCAGCGATGCACAGAGCCTACGACGGCTATCTACTGCAGCTACTTAGCTTAGTGCTGCGCGGCACTGGGATAAGCGCTAAAGCACACTGGGTAGGAGAAAGCTTGTGTAATATGTTTATAGCCCTACACAAAAAGCGAATAAAGTATTCGTGAAGAAGATTGTAAAGGAGAATGTATGCTAATGACGCAAGTGAGTTGCTTTACGCAATGGTATTCAGAAGTCCTGGATCATTAGAAGATAACGAGTAAGTCAGTCGGGGTGATGGGAATCTGTAGGTTGGACTGGATATCCAATAAGTTGGCGGCAACAAACATTGTGGCTGTCTTGTAAGGTTATGCTTTAATAGCGAGCAGGTCCATGCTCCCACAGCTCATCCTCAGGAATGCATATTCCTAGGAATTCATATATGGAGGTAGTGTTTAAAAATCTGTGTAAAGAGTTCAAAACTCTAAGGTGGTCTTGGCTGTCCGGGTAGTCATCGGCAGCCGATTCCATGCGATGGCGTATTTATGAAGAAAGAAGTTGGAACGGATGCTGGATCGAGCCCCAGACAGAGTTATGGAAAACGGTCTGGCTCGAATGGGGTGAGGATCATTGTCTACTTGTAGAATAAACCAATCAGTATTGACCTCTGGGTTCTGTATCATCTGCAATAACAGCACAAGCTTGATCTTGAGCCTGCGTAGCCAAAGTGGTTCCAGTTAAAGCTGCTAGCTTCTGTCTCGATAACTAAGCGTGGACGAACCAAGTAGACTTTCGGTAAACTTTTGTTGCACCCTCTCAATTTCTGTACGGTCACTCTTGCGCGAACTGGTGAACACAACTGAACAGTACTCCAAAATTGGTCGGGCGCAGGACTTGTAGAGGGCTGGCTGCGATTCCACAATTAGCATCAAATTGTAAATCATATTGCTAGTTAAGCGAGTTTTTTCAGAGCTATAGCTCGCCTGCTCGGCGAAGTTTAGTGAACTGGAGTAACGTACGCCAAGGTCCATGAGTGTAGTGCACCCTGTAAGTGATGAGCCATGTAGTTTCAGTGCGTCGGAAGGCACACTGCAACGACATGATATAACATTGCATTTTGCAGGTGAGAAATCCATTTTCCACAGACTGCACCAATGTTCAAGTGCTTTAAGGTCGCTTTGTACACTGGAGATTCCGTTATGTATGCGGGCTGAGTCAAATGTGAAGACTACTTTGATGTCATCTGCGAATAGAAACGGTTTACCGTGTGAAAAGGAGTCAAATACATTGTTGATGTAGTGGAGGAACAGCAAAGGTGTAGACGTCGATGGGAATTTTAGCAATCGTCCCAGTACCTACATATTTTGTCTTCACCTTCCTCGCTATATTAAGTCCACAACGTTATTCGTTCCATTTTATAGCCTTCTATTTTTTAACACGTTGGCTAGAGGTGGGAAGCCCTCGGCTACTGTGTCGCAATGCATGGAAGAAAAAGCAAAAACTGCGAAAGGTTTAAGCCAGCTGGGCTACCGGTAACAGATGGGCATCTTTCCCGTCAGCCACCAGCCGGCTACTTTGCAGCGTTCTACAAATCAGTTACTACTTCGGGGTGGGAGGAGCTTGAGTTCTCACAATCAACATGATATCGAGCAATCGTGCTCCCAATCCAGTGAAAAGGTAACATGTCGTCAGTTCCATTGTTCACTATCACCCGTAGCTTACAAATGCACATACATCCCCTAACGCAGTGATCCACTTTGTTGAGGTGATGCCATCCATTCATCTACCACTTACGCGTGAGCACTTCACTAAGCTTAAGCAACGAGCCAATTTATAATTCCGTACTATTTTGGCCGCGTTCTCCTTTCATTCCGTTTGCATCGGCGTACCCATACCAGTAAAATTTAGCTTGGTACGTACACAATATTGGAGCCGCTGACTTTGTTCTTCATACGTACTTGCATGATTTGGCCTAGGTTACAGTTCTATGCCAGTTCCCTTATTTCTTTCACACATGCATTTATTGCTTCTTGGACTACCCATATCACCAGGTATTTATCCGTGCTCACCATTACAGCATCCCGTTGCATGCCGCAATGGATAAAGTCATCCATCACGTTAAAATTTCATTGAAAGACAAACAATGCGGTACTGCTCATTTGCATGTCAAGCGTTTACACCGTTTGGCCATACAGCGCAGTTGCGCAAAGCGCATTCCACGGTAAATTCGAATAAGTTGAATATTTTTGGTTGGCTATTCAGTGTTGCTATATTGCTGCCATTAACCTTATCTTACCGTTTGTGATATTTAATTATATCACACCGTCATCTTATAACCGTACATCGGGTTTTCTTTGGACTTTCTGTCCAAGTCGTCTTTTGTAGCGTTGTGATATCGTGATCCATTTTTCTGTATCATGGTACCTAAACGTCTCGCAGCTATGAGGCGTAATAAACGAAGAGTGAAATCGACTACATTCTCCACTGTTAAAGTCAACTCGGCTTTAGCTGACGTGCGTGATGTCCAATTCATGGACCAAATTGACAACATCGTGGTGGCCAATAGTTCCAGCTCAGTGATTGATGATAAAGAGGATGTAAATCCTACATCAATACCTGAGATAGTTGCTATCATTCCTCCTCAGGAATGCAAGGTCATGCTTAATGACCCTCTTACTGAAGCGAGGCTAAAAATTCACGCACTTGAAAATCAAGTGAGTTCGCTAAAAAGCGACATAATGAACATCAATGAGACCTTGAAGAAGGTGATGCCCCTAGTACACCTGTCGGGCATACAAAAACCTGAAAGTTCTTCAGACCTAAACCAAGCTGGCATGCTCCTGAACGTAATTGCCCAAGAGGCCAAAGAGCGCTTGCGTCGCGCCAATAATGCCATACTATTCAATGTCCCAGACCGGTTTCCACTTGAAAATTTGCTACGTAAGCTTCTAAACGTCTGCAAATTGCCGCTAGATTGCTGCACAGCTAAACGCTTAAGAAAGATTCCCGGCCGTACTTGTCCTATCATGCTTAGATTTGTAGGTCCTGAGTTTGCAACACGCTTCATGGCCTCCAGCTTTCTCCTCAAACAACAGGCTAACTTCGGGGCTCTACAGATCAGAGAGGATATGACCCCTACAAAGATCGATGGCGCGTACCTCTACATCGTCATCCAACATAAAAGCCCGACCTGAAACTAAAGATGCATCGCTCGTCACATGCTCTACACCACTGTGTGCTGTTGATTTAGATGCATCACAACCACAACAACAACGACAGGGTGTCTCCTCTAAAGTGGCTTCACCCAACTCCGGCTCAGAACGAGATATTGCAACTACTGCAGAAAGAGAAACATTCAGAGCGCTATCAAACTGTGACACTGATATGTGCGATTCCGATACTAAACCAGAAATCCTGTTTATCGCTTCGCCCACTACTCCCGTCATCAGGAGTGAATGTAACAATGCGGATGCATCTTGCGGAAACCCACTTATACCCTATAACGCACGCCAAAGGTGTCTGCTACCCGCACCTACAACGAACCCAGCAAAGATCCGCAGGATCCAAGTAACCCCGTTTCACAAAATCGCTAACAAGAAACAACCTGAGCGCCGGATGGCACACGGCAAAGCTTGGACTCAGGCGAGGCAGCCGCTAACCGTAAAAATTTCCTCCCAGAGATATCAGTCGTTGATGGGTTCCGTGCTCACGGCTAGGTTACGCCAGCCACCAGCTAAACGTTACTTACTTTAAGCCCCCAAATTGGCAGACCGCACCCCTACTTAACAACAACCGACCAACGCAAGTGGCTCGATACCATCTGTTCTTGGACATAGTTCTTACGGTACTCCCCATCGAACAAGGAGCACCAAAGCTGTGAACCCCACTATAAACAACCACTTCCCAAAACCTGGACAGCCCAAGTTCGTGAATCTACATAACGTAACCGAACACCAAGCGGCCCCTTTTACCACTGTCCATTTTTATGGGACAATACATGGTATGGTCTGCCGCACGCAGTCCATCAAGAGCTAGCGCCTGCTCTACTTTATATCCGAAATCACCTATGTTAATTACAGCCCCTTCAAACCGCTGGATTCAGCCCTTCGAGTAGTTCCAGCCATGCCCAAGTTTCCGCTTGTCATGTCGATGGCAAATATTCAGCAGTACCAAACTTTGCCATCCCATGATCACACATATGCGAAGCGTTCACTTAATAAACGCAACTCTATCCTCCCCAACTCCTCGCTTCCCCTTCCTTTCCCACGAAAGTGAAAATTGCCCACGTTAGCCCCTCAGTCCATGCTCACAACTAGCGATCCGCTTTCGTGGTCAAAGCTCATTGACGATCTGGTCTTCCCTCATTGCCATGTTCCATCCATCCACACTAGGTCCATCCCAGGGACCTCAGTAACCCCCTCATCTACGTCTTATCGCCACCAACACTACTCTGCACAGGAGCTGACAATAACCTACTGCATGACCCACATGCCTACGACAATGGTACTGCTCTCACTACAACAACCTCCCTAAGTGGCAGTATAAAAGTTTCTGCGCAAAGGAATGAGCCGCTTGACCCGTTAACTTACCAACTATTTATCCTGCGGTCTTCTAACAACTCTTTATCGTACAACCTGTGGACTCACAATAACCTATGTGGCTAGACACCTCAGTGCATTTCCCCAGATCGTTGTGAGGTAATAACTTCAACATGTGTATTAACTGCACACGAAACATCTGCTTCACACTTTACTGACTCCACCGTTGTGACACGCAGGGATACTACACGCGACCCCGATTTCACTCTGTCTAAGGACCTACGCAGTCGAACCTGCAATTTGCTCCTTATCAACGCAAAAGCCATTAACCACAAATTACACTACATCGGTCCATTTGTTCTTCTCTCCTCTCCACAAATTGTTCTGATCACAGAAACTTGGCAATCCTCAAGCACCCCTGACAACTATCTAAATATCATCGGGTACACCACGTTCTGCAATGGACGCACCAACCAACGTTGAGGTGGATGCCTTACTTACTTGCGGGATGACTTTGGTGCCTTTGAATTTCAGCTGTTACCAATTGCAGACCCAGAAGATTCAATCTGGATCCAGACCAAAGGGGGTACAATTGACTTCCTAATAGGTTGCATTTATAACCCCACATGCCCCTAATACCAAGATTAATGAACTAGTACACCTCCTTAATGACTTCTTTACAGTGTCCCCACGCTACAAGGTAGTGGGTAGTGACTTTATATGTTTAGAGAGTCGCCTATACAGTGAACCCAAAGCGCGATGCGAGAAGACAGATCGAGTTACAGGGAAACATTTATTGATACAGTAAAAGATTCCCTGTTTTCTCGGTATAAAGGAACGACACCGTGGACGCTCTAGCTAGGTGAACGGAGAATGCACAGCACACATGGCAATCGCGAGTTGCAACCGAAACAAGCGCCACACAAAAATGGCGATGAGCAAGTCAAAAATTCGAATTCAGAAACCAGTTCAACAAACCACACCGGTTGCTTAGGTGTACAATTAAAGAATTTTGGTTAGAATTTTACAAGGCAAACCGGGGAATCTCCAGACTGCTACATAGCCCTCTCCCAGAAAGGACTGTGTGAGCAGTCCTTTGATCTATGTGAGGATTGTCCGTCGCGGGCCAGCTTTCTGCGAGACCAGGTTGTGAAACTTGATGCAGCTGCTGGGGGAGAACCATGTAATCGGACGCTAATGGTCTCCCGCCGGTGTCCTCCCTACGGTGTCGAAACGGTAAAAAGAACTGTTTTTCGGGGAGAGTTAGTAAAGTTCACTTAGGCGGTTGAACAGGAAGTTCGTTCCACTTCCAGTTGACCTGCGCAGATCCAGCGAAAAGTGAAACCGAGGTGCAATCAACCGGCGGTGTATATGGAAAGCAAAATGAAAAAAAGCATAAATGCGTAGCAATGCGCAAAAGAGTGTAAAGCAAAGACAGTGTAAAACTGTTTTTGGGTTTTCAAAAGGTTTTGTACTTTTTTGGTAGTTTCAAATCGGTTTGATCTTTATGGGGATTTTTGGAAATGTTTGGTAAGAGCGGAAAATTTCAAAGGCACGTTCTATGTAAAATAGTGAGTACTAACAAAGTCCGAAAAGCGAACTGGAGGTTGGAGTTTTCTACCGCATTCATCGATAGTAGGGCGAGTAGGTGTGCTGTCGGTTAAGGTTGTCGGTTTTGCTGGAGCGGACTGACTCGTCTGAGGTGTGTAGTAGTGTAGCTGTAGTGTAGTGTAGTAGTAGTAGTAGTAGTGGTAGTAGTAGTGTGGTAGTGTAGCTGTAGTGGCGCAGGCTGTGAAGGTGCTTGTTGCGCCGAAGAGTCAGACTTGTCGAGGAATGGTGGTTTGAGTCGAGCGAGGTTGATCGTCGCAGTCTTACCATTGTGGTCAATGGTAAACGTCTTGCCGCTTCTGCGTACGACACGGTACGGACCAGATTAAGGAGGTTGAATTGGCCGACGTACGCTGTCACTGCGAACGAACACTTGCGTGCAACTAGCCAAGCGTTCGTCCACGTTGGTAAGCAAGCTCTGTGCTCTCTGTTGCACAGGCTGAAACTGTCGCATGTGATGAGATAGGCGGGCTGCGTATCGCCATATTCGAAGATTGTCGGCGCTTTCGGTGAGACGAGTTCACCAGGAAAGCGTTGTGTGCATCCAAAGGCTAGCGACGATGGAGTGGCGCGCAAACCTGCTTTAATCGTGTTTCTTATGCCTAAGAGAACGAGCGGAAGTGCTTCGTGCGCGGATGTGCTAGATTGGGCACATAGTGAGGCTTTGAGTTGTCGGTGGAACCTTTCTACCATCTCAGTAGCTGCGGGATAGTATGCGGTGCTTCGGTTATGTTGTCAAACAAAAACGTCAAGCAGTTTGCTGAAGGATCCGTCAAAGTGCGATCGTCTGTCAGTGATGACTACGCTTGGGCAACCGAATTGAGCTACCCAGCGTTCCAGGAAAGCTTGCGCAACTGTCTCAGATGAGCAGTTGACTACCGGAATCGCCTCTGGCCAACGGATGAATCGGTCAACACAAGTAAGGAGGTACACGTAGCCTTTGCATGGAGGCAAAGGTCCGACCAGGTCGACATGGACGTGCGCAAAACGATAGTCAGGAGCGGGAAAGACGCCAAGTGGGCTTTTGGTGTGTCTGTATACCCTGATGGTCTGACAATCTAGGCATGCACGTGCCTAAAGGCGGACATCGCGATTGACGTTGGGTCATCCGAAGCGTTCAGTAACGAAGAGCTGCGAAGCGCGTACGCCGGGATGAGACAGGTTGTGTAAAGCCTTGAAAGCTAGTCGACGCATCGAGGTAGGAACTACGGGTCGGGGAGAAGTTTGTGAAACGTCACAAAGCATGGTCTGCTCAGATGAAGCTAGTGGAACTTCACGTAGTTTCAACGAGGTTTTGCGTCGTAGCTTGTCTATGTCGGGAGCAGCTTGTTGGGCAGCAGCCATAACGGCTTGATCAAGGTTGGTGCCAGGCGATAAGCTGATCAGCTGAATACGTGAAAGCGCATCCGCGACGGGGTTGAGAGCACTTAAGACGTCGTACGTCTGTCGTAAACTAAGAAACGTAGTCTTGGTGTCGAGATTTCCGCGGAGAAGACTTGTCCGTTGCGCCACTGATTGCGTCGATCAATGGCTTGTGGTCAGTGAAGACTGTAAAATGTCGCCCTTCGAGATAGTGACGGAAATGTTTGATGCCTAGGTAGATAGCTAGCAGTTCCCTACCGAAGGTGCTGTAACACGATTCGGCAGGTTGTGAACGTTTCGTGAAGCAACCTAGAGGTATCCATCAATGGTCGATGCGTTGTTGAAGAACTGCACCGACGGCGGTGTCGGATGCGTCAGTTGTCAGGGAGAGTGGTGCAGATGTGTCTGGATGTGCGAAAAGCGCTATGTTGGAGATAGCGTCTTTGAGCTTCTCAAAAGACAGTCTAGCGTCGTCTGTAAAATGAAAAGACCGTTGTTTACAGCGGAGCAAGTCAGTCTTTGGTTGAACAATGCTCGCACAGTTAGGAATAAAGCGTCGATAATAGTTACTAGGCCAAGGAATCGGCGTAACTGTTTGAAGGAACTGGGAGCAAGATAGTCCTTAAGTGCCTGGATTTTGTCTGCCAGAGCTTCGATACCAGAGGCGGACATGTGGTGGCCAAGAAAGTTGATGGGGCTTGGGTGAAGCTAGCATTTTTGGGGTTGACGGTAACCCCATGCAGCGTTAAGCGTTGAAAGAGAGCATCGAGATGATGAAGATGTTCCTCGTCAGAAGATCTGGCGATAAGAATGTCATCTATATAGGGATAACCGCCTTCGAGTCCTCGCATTACCTCGCTAATGAAATCCTGAAAAGTTTGTGCAGCGTTGCTGAGGCCAAAAAGCATCCTGAGGTATTCGAATAGGTCGAATGGCGTGATGACTGCTGTTTTATTAATGTCGTCTGGCGCGACAGGTATCTGATGGTAGGCGCGAACTAGGTCGACTTTGCCAATGATAAACTTACCAGTTAGAGCTGAGGTCAAGTCGTGCATGTGCGGAATAGGGTATTTATCCGGGATGGTAAGTTCGTTAAGTGCCCTGTAGTCACCACAGGGGCTCCAGTCACCGCATTTCTTCGGTATCATATGTAATGGTGATGCCAATGGACTTTTGTACGGGTGGATGCTTCGCAGTTCGAGCATTTGCTCTAATTCCGTTTTAGCAGCTTTGAGCTTGTCCGGAGCTAGTCTGCAAGGACGGGCCGAAACAGGTGGGCCCTTAGTGAAAATGTGGTGCATGACGTTTGACATCACAGGAGGCAAGTCGTTCAGGACGCGAACGAGTTTAGGATGCTTGTTGAAAAGTTATAGAAAAGGTTGTGAAGCTTGAGGTAGAACACGCATGGGAGTGCTAGCAGCCACGTTGTTGCCAGTCCCGATAACACTAAGCTGTGTCCTGGAGTCGATAAGCTTCTTCCTTTTAGCGTCGACGATGAGGTCAAAGCGTTGAAGAAAGTCTATGCCTAGGATGGCGAAATGCACGGCAGCGATTATGAATGGCCAGCGAAAGGTGCGCCCGAGGCCATAATTGAGCGTTAGCAGCTTTTTGCCGAAAGTTGCGATTGGTGTACCATTGGCGGCACGCAGCTTGGTCGGCGATGGCGAGATGACCTCATCTAAGCTACGGGTATAAGGCTAACTTCGGCTCCTGTATCAACTAGAAACTCGGTACCGGAAGTTAAATCCCTAACGCGGATGAGGCGACTTTGGTTTTGGCCGGTCGCGTCCGTCGCCGTTACGGACCGGCCGGGAAGTTTCCCTGCTTCTCGGCGAAGTTGCAAGGCTTTACAGATTTATGAGCTGCGGCACCAAAGCGCTGATGGTACCAACAGCTATCTGCCCGTTGCAAGACTTATAACATTTGAAAGGCGATTTTGAGCGGCGATGACGACGAAGGTTCATAGTAAGCTGTTAGACCTGGCGACTAAGCGTCGCAACTTGTGTTTAGAGGGATTCTATAGTTGACTGTAAGCCAGTGATAGAAGTGCCCGGGGCGCGACGACATTGGTCTTGCTGGCGTTGTCTTGTGGTTGTGAGCGCTCAATAACTCGATCCGCTAAACCTGCTAGTTGAGTGAGCGAAACGGAGCTAACTGTAGCGAGAATCGCTTGCGTGTTTTCTGGTAGCCTCTGTAGCCATAGTTCGCGAAGTAAAGTCTCGTCCATGGTTGAGGAACCCAGCAGTTGCTGCATTTCTCGTAGCAGGGTTGAGGGCAGTTTGTCTCCCAGCTGCAGATTTCGGGAAAGCTGCTGCAGGCGAAATTCCTAGGAGGTCACAACGCCTAATCTTGGCCTCCTTGAGAGCCTCATAGCGGTTTTCGGTCTGAATAATGATGACCTCACGAACATGCATTGATATCTCCTTGGGAATATAGGACATGGGCCTGCTATACTTCGCGTGGTCGGAAGCGGTTTTGTGGTTGTAAAACTCAGACTCAAGACGAGCGAACCACAAAAGAGGATCCATGTTCCAAAAAGGTGGCACAGAGAGAGATACAACGCTTAGCAGAGACTCGACCTTAGGGTCTACACAATCCATGGCTTAAAATATGATGCAAAGTATAGGTTACTGTGCGTAAAAATTAACCGGAAAATATGAAAAATAAATAAAAGTACCTCACCGAAGAAAAGTACCAAATATCCGGCGATGAGATTGTTCCGGAGTCGGGGTCATCAAGTTAGAGGGTCGCCTTTACCGGGAGCCCAAAACGCGATGCGAGAAGACAGATCGAGTTATAGGGAAACTTTTATTAGTACAGTAAAAGATTCCCTGTTATCTCGATATAAAGGAACGACACCGTGGACGCTCTAGCTAGGTGAACGGAGAATGCACAGCACACATGGCAATCGCGAGTTGTAACCGAAACCAGCGTCAAACAAAAATGGCGATGAGCAAGTCAAACATTCGAATTCAGAAACCAGTTCAACAAACCACACCGGTTGCTTAGGTGTACAATTAAAGAATTTTGGTTAGAATTTTACAAGGCAAACCGGGGAATCTCCAAACTGCTACATATACCACTCATGGAATGGCCAGAATGCACCTCTCAGCTACAGAGGCTTTGTCGCCACCATATATACCAACAACTGGATTCTACAGTACATGTTCCGACGAGGCTCTGTAAATCTTTTGACTTAAATTTGCCCTTGGAATTTCTGATGTTGTTACTAGCGTAAAAGACAACATCCCAGGAAGCGATCACAAGGTAGTTCATCTATCATTTACGCTCTTTATCTCACCCCATTGCTCAACTAGTCTAGCAGGTGAATCGCGGATGTTCAGAAGCATTAACTGGGATAAATTTTCTATGCTTGTTAGATCAACTAATTGGGATACCTTTTTCCTGTCCACTGATGTGGACGCGGCCACTCATAAAGTCTGCAACAACATCACCAACTGTCTGGACGTGGTCGCTCGGCTAATTCACAGCCACAGGTCAAAACCGTTAAAGAGTTCATCCCATCTAAACAAGGTGCTGATAAAGCTCCGGAAAATGCGTCACCAATAATACAAGACGCATGATTTTTATATCCTTTTTCGCATGAACAAAGTCATAGACAACTGGCAGCACTGCCGAGTGACGGTTAAGCTAGCTGAAGAGGGCGCTGCCTATAAAAGCAACAACAAAACCAAGTCCCTCACTCAGCTATTGAAATATAGGAACAATCGTACAGCAACAACCATCACCTGTCTAAGACCCTCTGATGAGTCCGTGTTCAGCGCTCTAAAGGATATAGCTGAGATTCTCAATAGCCACTTCTGCAATTGCTTCACTGATAACAACATGATATTGCCAACTGCTGTGCTTAAACTTACCCAAGACTCGCTAAATATTATTACCTTTGACCTACTTTCTATAACCCGAGTAATTAAATCACTTAAGCTGTCACGACACCCCGGCCCTGATGGTCTCCCATCTGCGCTGCTGATACTCGGCGGCCAGGACCTTCCTGTTATACTTCTTAACTTATTTACCTTCTCACTGAAATTCGGCGTGTGTACAAACACGTGGAAGCATTCCATAGTCATCAATAGACATAAACAAGGTAGCCGTCAAAACGTAGAACACTACCGCCCTATCAGCCACATGCCTATTGCCTCGAGTGATAGAAAGAGTTGTTAAGGAAAACTTGTTGAACTTTCTACTTGGTCGCAACCTCATCAATAGACATCAACACGGATTTTTAGCGTCCAAATCCTGTCAGACTTGCCAGATTGGGTTTCTCAACCATGTGACTGCTCAGATGGATGCTAAACAAGCACTAGTCATAATCTACCTTGATATGAGAAAGTTCCCGACAGTACCACACGCGGAATTATTAGTAAAGCCAGAATCCTACGGAATCTCAGACCGCCTGCTCTTATGGTTCTAACCTTGTCTCTCATCTTGCAAGCAATCAGTAAACGTGGACGCGTCTATGTCAATTCACAAACCAGTTACAAGTGGCGTTTTTCAGGGCAGCGTACTAGGTCCACTGTTATTCTTGCTATATACCAATGAGGTTTTCCAGGTAATACAATAGGTCAACTCATACTTGTCCGCCGATGACACCAAAATAGTGTTCTTCATTCACCCATCAAACATGCAAGCCGGTCCTTCCCATATTCAAAGCGACCGTAGGGCTCTGGATATTTGGTGCAACACAGAGAATCTGGTATTCTCACGGGCTAAATGCAACGTCCTCTCATACCGATGCATTGTTCCGCCCAAGGCGTTAACGCTTCAAGGCACTCCGCTTGTTAACAGCCTCACAGTTCATGCTCCAGGTGTACATTACTCCAGTTCTCTGAACTTCGCAGAGCAAGTGAGTCATTGCTCAGCAAAAGCACGCTCCCTCATCAGCTACATATTCATATCCATGGCACTGCATGCATCTAGGTTTGCTCTATACAAAACCTGCCCCCGACCTAGGCTAGAATACTGCTCCATTGTGTTTGCCCACTCCAGCAAATGCGACAGAGTAACCAAGGAAATGGTTCAACGATGGTTTACCCAACGTCTTCTGGGCCACTCTACCCTCAATTATCGCGGTCGGTGCATCGTACTCGTGCTAGAGCCTTTATGGTTGCGCAGGCTGAAAACTAACCTCATCTTCCTATATCAGCTTATCAATAATACTCTTGCGAACTCAATAACGCCCTTTCTGTCATCGGCCAACATTTCGTACCCTCTTCGTAATAGACGGCACTCCATTATCTTGCCGAAAGCCCACAGTACTACGCGGACAAACTTTTATCTCTACGGATATTCGTATGTGTGGAACAGGCTTCCGTATACTGTGCGGGCATCTGGTAACGTAAACCAATTCCGTTCAGCAGTTAATAGGTACCTCATAGTCAGTCAAGTTTCTATTCTTTTAAGCATTAACAGGCTTGAAGACGAACTGTGGGAAACTGGAACTGACCACATATAGGTGTCTTCCCCATCTGACCTCACACAACTCAAGTCTGCACACAGCCAATCCTTAGTCTCTCCTTGTAGACCTTCCTCTATTCATTACTTTTGCAACACCTGTGACATCTTTCTCTGATTGAGTTTTGCCCCTGGGCTCCACCAGCAAGCCTTTTAGCTCACATAAACGTCGCCATCTCTCATTTGGCTTTTCTTATGGTCTGTATCTTAACTCTTCAATAGTAGTCATGTCACCGCTAGCTTCGGCGCAAAATCCAAATCTTCGTTAGATTCCCATTGCTATTGTGCCTCTCGTTCTCAAAGCACTTGGACCAGTCCGGTCTCTGAGGCTCCAAATGCCCATAGGTCTCAAGCCACCGCATCTTTTTTGTTTGAACATCGGCTGCCATTGACCATGGTGCTCAACTATAAAAGCAACAGCATCATGATAATTGTCTCCATCTGTCTAATCATCTGCAAGCTGGGTCATCCCTACCGGATTTGAAATTCCTGGCCTCTGATTGAGTTTTGCCTCTCGGCTCCAGTATCAAGCTTTTTAGCTCTCATTAACTTATCTCTCTCTCATTTGGCTTCTCTTTTGGTCCATATCGTAACTCTTCAGTAGTAGTCTTGTTACCACTAGCCCCAGCGCAAAATCTCAATCTTCGCTAGTTTCCCTTTGCTACTGTGGCTCTCATCTTAAACCTGTTGGACCAGTCCGATCGCTGAGGCACCAAATGCCCATAAGTCTCAAGCCAATGCCTCTTTTCTTTTGTGCATCGGCTGTTACTGACCAAGATGCTTATTGGGTTAATTAAGTGTCTCAGACCTACTTCCATCTGATTCATTGTCTGTATGTTTAGTCCCAAACCAAAAATTCCGGCCTCTGATTGAGGTTTGCCTCTCAGCTTCACTATCAAGCTTTTTAGCTCACATTAACCTCTTTTCTCTTCTCCCTTGGCTATTGTGATTCTCATTCTTAAACTTTTTGGACCAGTCCGATCTCTGTGGATACAAATGCCCGTAGGTCTGAAACCAATGTTTCGCTTATTTTGCGCATCGGCTGCAATTGGCAAATGTGCTCATTGGTAAAAGTGGCAGACTCATGTTACTTGTCTCTGTCTGGTTCAATACCTGTATATTTGTTCCCTTATATCGAAATTGAAATTTCCAGTCTCTAATTGTGTTCTGCCCCTCGGCTTCACTACCAAGTTATTTCGCTCACAATAACGTCTCTCTCGCATTCGGCATCTGCTTCGGTCCTTATAGCAACACCCCTCTACAGCGGTTGTAAGTATATCTGTCTGTTCTCTCTCTTATATTCAACAATGTACACCTATCAGTTTTTCCCGAGCCTAATAAATCGTGCCGCTCCTGTGTACTAATTAGTCAGGCTGCCAGCAACTCACTAACCAGCATTCTATCCTACTTTAGCGTTGCACGGTGGACTTCCACCCTAGAGTGGCACACAGCATCTTTTCGGGCTGCTGCTCACACTACAGATACTACTGGTCCCTTTTCTCCTACAGTCGTAGTCTTCAAGCCATTCTCGCTCCTGTTTTTAACGTTGAATGCCTAGCAGTGGGAAGGTTCTTCCTCATACTTAACCCGACTTCCAATATCGCTCTTTCCTGCTGTATAGTTGACTTGTTTGTCGCAATTTAGAAGTCCCTGTCTTTTTCTGCTATTCGAGGTCCCTCAGAGCTGGCTTTGAAACCGTATGTTCGCTACAGCTGTAGTATATAAATCCCATGCTCATCCTAACTTTGACACTCCGTCCCACTCCTTCACTCAGCTGTTTCTCTAGCATCCGATTACTGAACATTTCATCAGTATTTTCATGGGTCCCGAACCCGGCGTAGCAATTCCACTGGCTTGCATACATGTTAGAATGATAAGCTCTACCACTGTCAACCGATCACTTAACCTATACCTTAAGCGCATATTAAACAGCGTACTAGGCTTTTCTGATTCCTTTAACTCATTTGCCGGT
>OX104064.1:157505012-157707478 GCA_944474145.2 Dicrocoelium dendriticum | reverse complement strand
GTATAGGTACACCGGTGAACCTATACGTGTCCTTGGTAAATGCTTCGTGAAGGCACAGTATGGCGACAAAATACGCACACTTCCTGTATATGTGATCCCCGGGGATCGTCCAAATCTGCTTGGAAGAGACTGGATACGTGCTTTCCTGGATACAATGAATGTGGTAAAATTAGTCACCGAGATCTCCGGACTTGAAACATTACTTAAACAACATTCAGCTGTTTTTTCCGAGGAGCTTGGGAAGTTGAAAGAATTTCAGGCTGCGATAAAACTAAAGGAAGGCGCTCGACCAAAATTCATTAAGGCGCGCACACTACCATACGCTATGAGGCATAAAGTTGAATAGGAACTAAACCGCCTACAGATTCGAGGTATTATTACTCCTGTACACTTTTCTGACTGGGGAACTCCAATTGTGCCAGTAATCAAACCGGACGTCTCCGTACGGATTTGTGGTGACTACAAGATAACCATAAATCAAGCATCCATGCTGGTCAGGTACCCCTTGCCACGTATTGATGACTTGTATGCAACACTAGCTGGTGGTGAAAAGTTTACCAAACTCGATCTGAGTCATGCATACTCGCAGATAGAGCTCGATGAACCTTCGAGGAAACTTACTACCATCACCACGCACATGAGACTATTTCAATACACTCGTTTACCTTTTGGCATTAATTCCGCCCCCGGAATATTTCAGAGAATTATTGACGACCTAGTGAAGGACATTCCTTTTGCGTGTGCTTATCTGGATGATATTCTTATCTCTGGACGCTCGGATACAGAGCATCTTCGAACACTCGCGGTCGTGCTCGAGTGTTTGGAGCGAAGTGGATTCAGATTGAAAAGGTCTAAATGTGAGTTCCTTTCACCTTCCGTTTGTTACCTTGGATACCGGCTTGATAAACACGGTTTACATGTTTTAAATGATAAGGTTAAACCTATTTTAGAAAGCCCAGAGCCAAAGAGTTGTGATGAACTCCGTTCGTTCTTAGGAATGCTATCTCACTATCGCCGTTTCCTGCCTAATGCATCGACGGTTCTATCGCCATTAAATGAACTGTTACACAAAAATGCATCGTGTTGTTGGGGTTCCCGTCAAAAAATGCCTTCAATAAAACAAAACATGCTCTTGCTTCGCCACCAACGTTAGTCCATTATGACTCTAACAAGCCACTCATACTTCAGTGCGACGCGTCCACTTGGGGGGTCGGGGCTGTCTTGTGCCACCGCATGGACGATGGTCCTTTACGTCCCATAGCATATGCATCGCGCACCTTACAGACGGCGGAGAAGAACTACTCACAACTGGACAGGGAAGCGCTAGCCGTTATCTTCGGAGTTAAGAGGTTTCACCAGTATTTATGGGGAAACGTTTTCGAGCTTCATACAGACCACAAACCATTGATATCCTTGTTTGGGGCAACCAAAGGTATACAACAAATGGCATCACCGAGGATGCAAAGATGGGCTATAACCTTGAGTGCTTACAGTTACAAGCTTGTTTATATTACCGGCGTCAGCAACTGCACAGCTGATGCACTCAGCCGTCTGCCGATCACGGAAACTGCACATGAACACGACTCTCCGTTTGAACTGGTTAATCTAATGCAACATCTAGACACAACACCGATACGGAGTTCAACAATCCGTCAATGGACGGATCGAGACCCCGTGCTATCAATGGTGAAACGCTTTTTGAACATGGGTTGGCCTCCTGAAGGGACAGTTGAATTACAACCGTTTATGATTCGGAAGAACGAACTGAGTCTATTCGACGGCTGTGTTTTTTGGGGCTCTCGTCTAGTCCCTCCCACCAAGACGCGTTCACAGATACTTAAAGAGCTCCATGATGCTCATCCAGGTGTGGCGAGGATGAAGGCACTAGCGAGAGGATACTGCTGGTGGCCCAACATCGACTCAGACATAGAGAACTTACTGAAGAATTGCGATATTTGTCAGGCGTATCAGCGGAGCAAGGCGCCAGGTCCAATACACCCTTGGCGTTGACCCGACAAGCCCTGGCAGCGTATCCACGCCGACTACTTCGGACCGATCGACGGGACCATGTTTCTTCTACTTATTGATGCACATTCTAAGTGGATTGACGTACATCCAGTTACTCAGGCGACAGCCGAATCCACCATCACTAAAATGCGCTCGTCCTTCGCTACGTTTGGCATTCCGGAAACCATTTGTACAGACAATGGTTCGACTTTTACCAGTGCCGAATTTGGTAAATTTCGCCAACAACGGAATCCAACACGTTAAATCAGCCCCGTATCACCCAGCATCAAACGGATTAGCGGAGCGTGCAGTACAAACTGTGAAACAAGGCTTACTAAAGCAGCGAACGGGAACATTGCGAACAAAACTGGATCGGTTCCTATTCTCCTACCGTTCTACACCCACTGAGGCTACCGGGAAATCCCCGGCGGAATTGATGTTCGGTAGAAATCTGAGAACAAGGCTTCATTTGTTGTTCCCGAACCCGCGTGTTGAAGTACAGGAGCGTCAGAAAAAGTTTGTGTCTTCAGAGGAATCAAAGCCGGAAGTTACATTTCAGGACCATCAACCTGTTTACACCAGGTTACCGCATGAACAATATTGGCAGCCGGCGACTGTGCTCGATTCTTCAGGAAGTCAAAACGATTTGCAGCTTCCGGACGGCCGGGTTGTTCGCCGGCACTCAGATCATGTACGCCCCAGGAGCACTGACACACTTGCCGTGAGTCAGTCACACTCGGAGATCGCAGAGCAAGCTGCAGAGCACGACGAACACAGAACAACTGGGGAAACTCAATTACGCCGATCGACCCGGATTCGCAAACCGATCGAACGTTTTCAGCCATGACTGTAACGTCAGCCAAAACAGGGAGGACTGTTACGTGTTCAACCAATGATCGCTCACTATGACTGTGAACCTGATTGGCCCTACACACACACGTAGATAAGCACGCACACACGCACTCAAGGACACACCCTAACGTTCCGTGTTCACATGTAAACCGTTAAGTGTTCAGTACACTGTGCGCCAGACTGACGCGTCTTCTTGCTTATTCGCTACTAGTTGAAATACGTACTTGCGGTTAGAGTCCAGCTGTGATAGTTGATGTGATTCTTGTAGTCTGGAGCGTTTGAGGATGACAAAAGTATCATCTACGTAACGTACCCAAAGTTTGGGCTCCACTATTGACAAGGCTTTCTCTTCCAAGCTTTGCATCACTGCTTCCGCTACCAGTCCAGAGATTGGCGATCCCATTGGCGTACCCGTTATCTGTTTGTACATTTAACCGTTGAAAGTGAAATGTGTCGTGAGACAGAAATCAAGGAACTCCATCATTTGTGTGGCTTCAATTCGGTTGCTGGTATTTACCGCTCCGTGTTGTTCAAGCAGAGTCCTCATTGTTTGCCTTGCCAGTGTCGTGTCAATTGATGTGAACAAAGCTGTAACGTCAAAAGAGACCATTATCTCGTCTCTTTCTATTGTTATTCCCTTAAGTTTTTCAAGAAATTGTTCTGCCGAATGGATTGAGTGCTCTGAGCCTGCGATTAGATGTTTCAACCGTTTCCAAAGTTCCTTAGACAGTTTGTAATTTGGTGCCCCGGGTAATGACACGATAGGGCGAAGCGGTACCCCCTTTTTGTGTACTTTAGGTAGGCCGTAGAACCGTGGTAGAACTGAATCCTCGGGTTTCATCTTGCTGTGTGTTCTAACTTCGTGATCTGTCCCATTTGTTCCAATCTTAGAAGAGTTTTGTTGATCTTGCTTTCCAGACGTTTTGTAGGGTCTTCACTTATCGGCTGGTAGGTGTTCACATCTCCGAGCAGTTCTTGTGTTTTCTTCATGTAGTCAGACTTGTCCATTATTCCAGTAAGACGTACCTTGTCGGCCGGTAATATAACAATATTTTTGTCTTTTCTGAGGTTTGTCAGTGTCTTTCGTTTGCTTACACTGAATATATTGGTTTCCACTTTGTGACTCAGAGCGGGGATGATGCTGTGTCTAATTGCATGTTGGGCTTCAGTTGTGATGTTTGATGTGGTCAGCGTTGATTCAAGTGCGGCAAGGAAATCAATGGGATTGGAATCTTTGTAATTGACTTGCAAACCTCGCACAATAACTGCTCTTTTTGTATCTGATAGGGTTCGTTTGGATAGATTCTTAATCCATGCGTCTTCTTCGGTTGCTGGTTTTTGTTGCGAGATTCTGTCCAACTTCCTTTCTAGTTTCTGCTTTGTTTGGAATTTGGTCTTATGGGTACTAATGGCAATCGCTTTCTCAAGCTCTCTGGTAAACTGTTCCCCGAGGTTGGACAAACAAATGGCCTTTTCTTGGTCGATTACTCGTTGATACTTTTGCCATCGGTTGTGTGCATCCGTGATCAACAGACACAGCATTCGTCGTCCATGTTGTTCTGTGATCTTCTAGGCCAACGGATTGTTGATGCGTGGACGATAGTGCATACTTGGTGGTAGGACATGTCTTCGCAAACACT
Source organism: Dicrocoelium dendriticum (assembly GCA_944474145.2). Lineage (NCBI taxonomy): Eukaryota > Metazoa > Platyhelminthes > Trematoda > Plagiorchiida > Dicrocoeliidae > Dicrocoelium > Dicrocoelium dendriticum. The sequence goes on along the minus strand of OX104064.1, from coordinate 157,702,979 downwards.
CGTGCGGGAAGTAGAGTTGCTCGTGAGTGGAGGATTGCCGGTTAGCAAAGGTCTCCCATCGGCGAGCGGATTTTAGCGCCTCGCGCCCGAATTGTTTGGAAATTATTGAGAATACCTGTAGCTCGGGATGTAGATGAAAGGATTGTCATGTTCTCCGAGCTGGGCATTTCTGTTGCAGATGTTTCGTTACCAAACTAGGAAACATCTTCAGTGCAGCTATTTAGTGCTGATTCGCGGTCTCGCAAACCAATGCCAGATCTGAATGACTATTGATTGTTGCCTGCTTCGAATGTCAGTTCGGAGAACAGGACAATCCTTTCACACAATCTGTAGTTATCGCACCATAACGTATTCAGTGGCATGTTCTTCAAGCCCTTGAATCCTCTGATGTAAAGAAGCCCAATAAATACACGCAGCTCAGGGATAGTTATTTTCTACTGACACTTGACACCTATCACTCTCCTGGCCTCAGTTTCAATGCGTAAATGAATCTGCTTTAGCATCTAGGACTTGATTATGATGTCAAAAGCGCTCACACATTTTTTTACCTTAGGCAGTTGGTCATGTTCTAGGTGTAAAAACATTCTGTGCTGGTGTCCTACCAACAGTAGTTGTCTGGAACTCCATGGCGGCCCACGATGTACCATCTTTCGATATGTGAGCTTCACTGGAAACTACAGAATTGGCTGGTACATTCTCATCACTGTCCCTTTGAGATGTGTCGCTGTTAGAACCTTGACTATCGGGGATGCTTTTATATTCCTCCGACTCCTGGAAAATGAAATCTTTATCAGCATCATGTTCATTCTCATCTATAGACTCTTTATAATCGGTAGCTGTTAGTTCTCGTAAATTCTCAAGAGCTGTTTTCCTCCTATGAGCCATTGTGTACCAAGGGCACTGAAATTTCTCAGCCCAAAAGCACATCACTGAGAAATCACGAATCGTCTAGTTTTCAGTCCCGTTTAGACTGATATTGCGTGTAACTTTGTCAGAAATAGTAGTGGGGGCTGAAAATGAAAAAAGTATATCGGATTAGAGAAAAGTGGTCATTTTGACCGCTAACAAACGCAACTGCTTCTTTTCTCGAAAGCGATAACATGAAGTTCGTATAAAAATAATAAAAAGCACAAAATATCTGTGGAAAATGTTCACAAATGTATAAACTATGCACATCTAATAACGCTGAGCGGTCAAAATTGTAGAGGGAACCACAAAAGGGAGGCACATTCTATATTGCTCACGCATAACGGGTTCACAGGCTAGCAAACACACACGCACGTATAGAGGCTATTTCCCGACCACCACGAAGCACACACTGACCTTTCGCTAGGCGTCACATTCATGCCCCGGCTTCAGACGGTCACTGAAGTCTCCGCTCGTCGATTTGCCCTCGTATCTTCGCTTCCGCCCGTCCTACTCTTACCGGGCTGGATTTGTTCTAATACTCTTGACTTGCTTAATCGGGGTTGCGTCGCTCTCGTGGTTATTCCTGGAGGCGCGGTCAAATGCGTATGTCTTCGTGAATTAAGACTGTTCACCAATACGTCACCCGCTCTTTTCGGCCTGGGTCTGACATCGTTTGTCGTTCGTTGTCCATTTCCTACTTGTTCCGTAGGCCTCGAGCTGCTTTGTCGACTTTCGTCCCCGGCGTCCTCGTTAGTTTTCATCCCTTAGTTTTCCCGGCTTGTCTGTTCTGCCAGTGATCTGTACGTTCCGTGCCACTACAAAACGACCTTTCCGGGCGTTCTAGAGTGAAGGCATTGAAACGTTTGGATTTCTGGGGATATATTTTGGAGGTATTAATGCTTCAAATCAACGAGTTTGGGCTTCATCCACTTCTTGTTACCCGCGGCACAACCCGTACTGTTATACATGGTGACGCACATTCCCACAACTTCGGTTAAACCGCAGCTACCTCTGTCCAGCTCTTTACAAATTTACATGTAACTACAAGACCAGTTACATAGGCATGGTAGAGCGCCAGTTGCAGGTGAGCATCGCGGAACACATCCCATCTTCAGTCAAGGACCATGTTTCGAACCTATCCCCGTCCACCACCCCAGCTGCGCAGCCAAGGAATGCCGTACAAGACGCCTGCATCGCCAATTGACCGTCATCTGTCAACTGACAAACACTATGTTGTCCCATGCGCATGTTCAGTGTGATCTACGCATCAAACAATACTCATGCGATACGCTGAAGCGGTCGTGATCGAACAGCTTGAGCCTAGTCTCTGTGTGCAGAAGGACGCGTTCGTCACACTGGCTTTACCCTAGTAGTAAGCCAGTGGATAGATGACGTATTGGCAAGGACATATGTATGTGTTTACGTACATTGCCGAATTTGTTATCTCAACTGTATTAACTCTTCATAATGCGATAATGAACAATGAACAATGAATTTATACGGGTTAAGAAGCGTTGCTTTACAAGCCCCGTTGGATAGTTGGTGGGGATATCAACATAATAATTATGATGAAAAGGTTAGTAAAATAGTTAACACTTTAAATACGAAAATAAGGACTTATCGTTTGCTTCGCTGCAGTCCTGCGATCCACTTAGATTCACAACACCCACAGTTAACAACAAATAATTCCAGGGTAAACTCCAGGTGTAGGATGGAGACGTAGTGTTAAGTAACAAAGTGTAAGTGGATGAGTGCATCGTCCAACCGTCTTTTAAATATTGTTAGTGTCGGTGCAGAGACGACCGATTCTGGGAGAACATTCCACGGGTGACAGACACAGATGGAAAAGATATTTCTGCGGCACTCCAAAGGACTGTATTGTTCTGCGAGTTTTAATGAGTGGCCCCTCAGGTTTGTATTGCTGCTGAGTTGCAGTAAAGGGCGGCACACATGATGTGGGTTTCGCAGAATCAAGTATGTCATAATCAGGTCGCCTCGTAGCCTGCGATAGCTTCCACTGAACAATCCTAGTCGTCGCAGCCTCTCCTGGTAGGACAGATTGCGCATTCCAGTCACGTTCTTAGATGCGCGGCGTTGAGGCTGCTCCAGTGCCTTAAGGTCGTGTTTCAGCCATGGATGCCAGGCTTGAATTGCGTATTCGACATGGGGGCGAACATACGCACTGAGCATTTGTCGAAATATGGAGCTGTTTATTTGTCCAAACGCCCGCCTCAACAGCCCAACGTGTTGATTCCCGGTCTTCGAGGCCTTTTCCGATTGCCTGGAGCAACCCAAGTCATCTTGAAGCAGGACACCCAAGTCACGTTCGAGAGTTGATTGTTGCAGTACATCCGTGCAGAGTCGGTATGAGTAGCTGGTTTGATGTCGGATGGAAAGCACCTTGCATTTACTGACGTTGAAATGCAATAAGTTTTGGATCGACCATTGATACACTGTATCTAAGTCATTTTGGAGCACATGTTGGTCGGCGTTCGCCTGGATCCTGCACGAGTTCTGTACTACGCACTTGATAATATGCGGAGAAATTTCTCCGTAATTAAATCGTGCAATGCTTTGATGTTCATGTTTTTACGGAAAGTCAAAAACGTTCCCCTGCTCCCGCGATGTTCCAACGGAGATCCTGCAAATTTTCTTAATGCAGCCATTTTATCTACAGAGGAATCGTATGTGGAGCTGGCTGAGCAGATGTGAAAGATTGGGGGCGAATGGTGCCAGTTCCGTGGCGCAGCCCGGAAGTGTCGCTTTTTCTAACGCATTTGCACCGGTGGTTGAATAGCCGCGCCAAACGCTTTGCGTTGTAAGGATCCGGGTGGGTTCGACAGCGGTGCTGAGACAAATCACGCTTGCTTTTGTACGTTTTGATGCATACTGAACTTTCGAACCCAGTCCATTTGACGACGACAATATAAGTCAAAAATCTCATTACTTTGCGGTGGTGGAAAGCTAGGTATTGGCCTAAGCTTAGGCTTGTGGATAAGGAACATGGGCACAAACCGCGGTAATGCAGGAGTGTGGTATCCGTCGTTAAATCCGGTCAATTTTCATCTTGCTGTAAGTCAGATGACGGGGACAACTGTTGAGGCGGTGCAGCCGTTGGTGTTGCTACGGTGGAATCGGCCGAGCATTTGGCAATAGGAGCCCACTTGTGGGTCTCTTATTTCTCTGGCCAGATGCGTCAGAAAATCTCTCTTACAAACATGTATTCAATGGAAATCTTCGTTCCAAGATCGGATGGCTCTGTTTCCTGTGTTGAATCCTTCCATCACACTGTCAGATACTCACTGGATAATGTTGTTCCGCCAGTCACTTGGTTCCGAAGGATAAAGATATTTCGATGCTATACACCCTACGGGACATGTCAAGCACCTGCTTTTTTACCCATTATAATTCATTGTTCATTGAACCTAATGGCTAAATCTGGGATCTCATAAGTGATTCAGTTATTTGAGGAACTATTGGGAATTCAGCAGCGCATTTTCGCTCGCTATCAGTTTTTGTAGTTACAACAGCAGAGCGGAGAAAGAGTGAACGATTTTATCGAACGCATTCACCAAGCTACCCCAGAGTGTCGTTACAACACAATCCATTCGATGCATTTGGAAGAAGTCATGAAAATTCAGTGCCTGATGGCTGGAAGTATAGATGATGGATCAAGGAAAAATCTATTATCTCAGGAAGAAGAAACCCTTTCTTGGGGAACAGCTTGCAACCTTGTTCGGCAGAGGGAACAACTGAAAAATCATTTGTCCACTTTTAACCCCGCTCACCCTGCAGAAAATGCGAACAAACGAACTCGACCTTTTTCCTCTGAGAATATTTTGCGGAAGTTTGTTTTCTACCGATGCGGTGATCAACACACACCCCCAACCAGTGCCCTCACTTGCGTACGAAGTGCAGGAAGTGCGGTAAAGTTGGCCATTTGGCTCGATTGTGTCCGTTTCCTACTATCACAAGTTTCCATTAAATCGCTGAACGAAAACGACGGTGAGTCATGTGATTCACAGTTAAACTTTATGAACCATGTATTTGCGAACTGTTCAAACATGACCAAACTACCTCCGTATATGATCACGCTTGTTGTTAATGGTCAATCTGTGTTATTTGAAGTGGACACCGGCTCAGCAGTTACAATAGACCAGAATGCACTTTCACCATTACCTAAGTTGGAACTGAGTGATACAGTTTTCAAAACTTATACGGGGAGGTCAAAGACCTAGCTGGAAAATTGCAGGTGCTAGTTCAACATCAGGGGAGATCGCACAGCTCAATGATTCGTGTTGTTCCTCGTGCATCAACCAATCTACTGGTGCGTGATTGGATAAAACAGTTACCGCTGGTGCTGAACGCAATAAACTCCGTGGGGGTGGAAACGGTAGAACCGGTCGTAAAGAGATACCCAGAGGTATTTAACGAACACCACTAGGGGAAGCTCAACAATTTTAAAGCTAAAATCCATATGGCGGATGCTAGTACGCCAACATTATTCAAGGATAGGACACTAGCTTATTCTCTACGGCCAAAAGCTGCGGAAGAATTGAAATGGCTCCAGCATGAAAATACAATCGTACCGGTTCAACAATCCGAATGCACAGAACCCATAGCCCCTATGCTTAAGCCAGACGGCAGCGTGCGGATTGGCGGTGTTTACAAAATAAAAATGAATCGCTGCATCATCGTGGACCGTTACCCCTTACCCAAAATTGAAGATTTATATGCCATCTTATCTGTTGGGGTCAAGTTCACTAAGCTTCATTTAAGTCATGCTTATTCGCAGGTGGAATTGGGGGACGATTCTCGCCCGTCTACTACGATTAGCACATATCTGATTTTATTTACGTACACTAGACTCCCATTTTGAATTAACTCTGCCCCGGAGATTTTCCAAAGGATAATCGACAGCGTCGTATATGATATACCGAATACCTGTGAATATCTTGACGACCTACTAATCAGGGAAAGACAGAAGTAGACCATTTACACACTGCATAAGGTCCTACACAGACCTTCCGAAAACGGGTTGCTTTTGAAGCGTTGCAAATGTACTTTCCTAGTTGATTCCGTTGAATAGCTTGAATATCGACCAGATAAAAATGTACTGCATGCATGAAAGGACAAGCTGGAGCCCTTCATTAGTGCACCCAGTCCACACAACGAAGCACAGTTACGTTCATTCGTTAGAATCTTTTCGTACTACGGTTGTTTCGTACCTAATCTGGCCTCTGTGATCGCACCACTTCATGATTTGTTTAAGAAAGGTGTCAAGTAGTCATGGACAAGGAAAGAGGAAAAAGCATTGTTGAAAGCGAAGAATGTACTTGTTTCTTCACAAGTATTAGTGCATAATGGTTCAAACAAACCTGTTGTCTTACAATGTGATGCCTCACCGTTTGGAGTGTGAGCAGTCCTAGGACATCAGATTCACGATGGAACCATCCGTCCTGTTGCTTTCGCATCTCGTAGACTACTGGCCGCTGGGAAGAATTACGCACAGCTAGACAAAAAGACACTGGCCGTGATACTTGGAGTTAAGCGCTTTTAACAATAATTGTGGGGCAATCGGTTTGAGATAAACAGATCATAAACCATTGATTTCGCTGTATGGTGAGAGGCGAGGTATGGAACAAATTAATGCACCCCGTATGATACGTTGAGCACTCACCCTTTCCGCTTACGACTATCGGATTCGATACACCTCTAGTTCCCACAATAATGAAGGCGATACCCTAAGCGTATCGCCACAAGAAGTGTATAGTAACGAGCAAGGTGGAACGTCTTGCGAGTTCGTCCAGTTATTACATCACTTAGACACCACTCCAATATCCAGCGATATGGTTAGGGGAGCTACAGTCCGAGACCCGGTCCTGTCGACTGTGAAACGTTTGATGTTAAGTGGTTGGGATTCCCGATCCACTGAGGTCCTACGTCCGTTCTTCAATTGCTGATTGGAGCTCTGTCTGCATGAAGGATGTATCATGCATGAATCTCGTATCGTTATTTCATCTGCCCTCAGATCAGCCGTATTGAGAGAATTACATTATGTTCATCCGGGAGTCGTCCGCATGAAAGATCTGGCCAGAGCCTACTGTTGGTGGCCGGTAATTGATCGAGATCCCGAAGCTCTGTTGAAAGCATGTACCATATACCAATAATACCAGAAAAACAAATCAGCCGGTCAGATTCACCTATGGGAGCTACGTGCTGGTCCATGGGAGCGTGTTCATGCAGACAATTTCGGTCCGATTGAAAGAAAAATGCTACTACTCCTGGTGGATGCGTACTTCAAATGGACAAATGTACATATTGTCCCTAACGCTACTTCGGACACTACAATTAATAAAGTACACACTAGCCTATCCATATTTGGCATGGCAAAAACTTGAGTTACGGATAACGGTCTACAATTTACGAGTACAGCTTTCAGACAGTATCTACAGAGTAACGTCATCCACCATACGAGTTTTACACCATATCATCCAGCATCCAGTGGTTTGGCAGAGAGAGTGGTACAGACTGTGAAAGCCGGTCTCTTTAAGCAAAGCCAAGCATCTTTGCACACCAGATTAGATCGACTCTTGTTCGCCCATCGTGTCACGCCCTTGGAGTCCATGGGCAAAAGTCACGTGAGGCATTGTTTGGGCGTCGCCTACGCACAAGGTTAAATGTTTTGTTTCCAGACCCCCGTCAAACCAAGGTTTTCCAACAACAGCGAATGCACCAGAGTGGACACTTACGCGATAAAGCCCAGAGTCTGTTACCGAAACAGGATGTGGGTACGAAACTCCGCATGAGCAGATATGGCAGCCCGGAATGGTACTAGCCACTTCACGAACGGAAGTCGTTATACAGTTGGAAACCGGAGAAACCGTACGCCGGCACAAGGATTTTATTCGGCCCCGTGCATCTACGGTATCAGACCATGAGAATGAAACCGTTTGTGCAGAACAAACTGAGACGACTGAAAAAACCTAATTGGGTGAAGCTGATCTACCGATCGCTGTTCGAAGGTCACGACGTTTACCCAGACTAATCGAACGTTACATATTACAAACATGATTTTATCTGCCATGTGAAGGGATGTTATGGACCTCCACAACCGATGCGTCATGCTACACCCATTAACTACACGCGCCCAATCACATGGCTATAGTGCTTTCGCCGATTGGTCTCTGTTTCTCATTGGTTCGTTTTCGTCCTTTGTGTTTTAACTTGGCTCCGGTTAGGAGCAGAGCACAGTTTAACACGTACCATCCGGTGTTGGCGTTTCTCCTACGTCTAAACGGACTACGGGTCCGTACAATGATTAGGAATACACCATATGGAGCATATGGAGCAACAATGGAATTGTGCAATGAATGAAATGGTGTGCAAGACGTGGTTAGCGATCGATTCCGGTGACTGAGATAGACATCGGCAGAGGCGGAGCGGTTCATGATAGTTGAACCTGAACTAGCAGGTAGAAATTGGGCGTTGCCCATCCGAAAACACTGCACTGCTATGACGTGTTTCGATTTCATTTGTTTTTATCAGGTAGAAATAGCGAGCAACGATCCCGAGAAACATTGGGATGTTACTTGTGACCGGTGCCCCACAGCCACCGGGTCACGACGGGCAACGCTTGGCACGACGGTTAATGATTGATTTTGAAGCATAGTAAAATGGGGTAATCCCGAAGCTGGGGTAATTCCACACCTGTTCTAGTTATACAACTTTTTCGTAAATGGAAGGAATTTTGGTCAATGCAGGAACCAACAAATTTTAGTGCCTCCACTTTGCCAGCTTCGCGTTTATATACGCACCTCACCATGTACAAGTGTTCAGCTAGAGATATAGAATACACGAGCAATGCAGAGTTATCTGCAGGTAAGTAGACATGTTACACTTTTTAAAAGTCTATAATTGTCTAAAAAGTCATATTGCCAGAAATCGTGTGCTATTTATTAGGATGGTTATAGTGTTATTAATTCTTCGCGTTTAAACGATTTGTCTCATGAGCTGATTTTACGTTAGGGAATGAGAAATTACTAGCATCTTTGGGAAATTGTGCCCCCCCCCCCAAGTTAAAAGCTTGTAGGGCAATTGCACACATCACGGTGTGTATTTAACCCATGTTTAGTTCCGAGCCTTTTGGATGTGAATGGGCTAATTTCGATAGCTTTTCGAATTTTAGTAGGATTCGACACTGCAAACGTAAAAACGCGGCATATAACACGGCTGCAATGGAACAAGCCGTTGCTCAACTTAGAAATGGTATCACGGGGTAAAAGAAAGCTGCTAAGTTGCACAACTTGAAAATGGAGACAACTCGTGAACACGTAAAAGGAAAATACAACACAATGGGTTGGCAGAGAAATAGTTCTTCCTAAAGCAGAAGAAGGAAAAGAAGAACTTTCCAGCTGTTTAAAACATTTGCCCAGTGGGCGTTTGAATTCATATACACAGAAGCGATGGAAGTTTTGGCTGACTTTATACTTCTTTTGGTCAAGAGATGACTGTCCCCTTTAAGGTGAAAGTTCCTACTCGAGATTGCTTATACAACTTTTGTAGAGGCATCCGGATCTGACCTACTGAACTGCAAAGCAGCCAAAAAATACAAGTGAACGGACATTTAAAGAGTGGTTTCATCTGCTTACTAAAACTTAGAATCAGTGGCATTATGAATATGCCTTAGAGCTTACAAGTTTGATGGCAGTGGCTCTCCGCTCGACCCTAAGCGATTGAGTGATTTGGTAAAAAGGATAAAACCTTTTCCGTCTCATTGGTGGCTCAGGGAGGGATTTTACCACAATGCAGAGATGAGCCCAGGCTGATGAAACCACGCTTCCTCCATGTATTCTTTATGAGGCTAGAAATCTAAGTTGTTGGGACGCGAAATGAACTTGACAATGCTAGATAAAATATCTCTGAAAAAGGTTAGATGGACAGTGCTTATTTTAGTGACTGGTTTCTAAAACATTTCATCTCATTTATACCAGAATTTAGACCCGCTTTGTTAGTGGTTGATGGTTATATTTCACATATGAAGATTAAACTCTTTAGAGTAACACTTCAAAATGGCGTTATAATTATGCAACCCCCATCAAATACGAAACACTTGTTCCAACCTCTAGACGTGGGTGTCTGTAGACCAGTGAAGACAGAGTGGGAGAATCTTTTTATTAGATTCGTCAGGCAGAACTTAGGTGCAGCCTTACCCAAAGAGCTATTTCCTATTTTTCTGAGGAAGGTATGGGAAATTAACTGTCAGAGTAAAAGAAGTATTGAATCTGGATTTAGCAAATGTGGCCCTTCCGAAATTTCATCCTCTGCATTAATCTGCAGAAGATGTGGGTGGCGTTCAAGCAACATCAACAGCGCACAACGCAAGCCATACAAGTGTGGGCAACCGGCAAGAAGACAATGCTTGGAATCAGTCAGCCGTTTTAGTTCTGTCAACAGTCTCTGCCATGACGACGGAATCATCTCTACGTCAACTTTCCACATCCAGAAAAGAATCTCATGCTGAGAAGCAGAGCGATCAAAGAAACTCTAGTAGACACATTTTTCTCAACAGGCTGTCACCATTCCTTAAACAAAACATCTAAAACAGAGAAAGACAATTAAAAGACATTATGGAGAAAGTCTAACTGCTCAGGAATGTGTGGAGCGAATGAAGCAGCAATAAGTAGTAAAGGTAGGAAATATCACAAGACCACGGAGAAATTTGCATTAAAATAAAAAGATCGGAAGAATCGAAGTGATTTCGATAAAACGAAACCATCCAGTTCACATGGTCATACCATGGATCTAGGGTTTCGTGATATCTTCGCAAAGGCAGCAAAAATCACGCGATCATAAAGACATCCGTTAAATGAAGTGCATGTGCTCAATAAGACTATAACTGTTTTAGACAAGAATAAACCACCCTGTTCGTATGCTCAGCCCAGAAATGATTCCACAGGAAAGCAGAAGAGTTGTTCAGAGTCTTGCAATTATATAAATTGTTCCAAATCAGACAGTGATGTTGGGTGGTTGCCCCCCCAAAAGGTGTCTAGTAGAAACTTATTTGAAAAATTCAGTTTCGGAAACAAGGCATCAAGTCCTTTCTAATTATTTGGTTGTAATGTTTAAAAACTCCTGAGTAGAGCAGGTGTAGAATTGCTCCATTTTCCTATTTTATCAAAAAATAAGTAACATACTGATATCTCGGTTACAATTGTGTTTTCAGCAAAGTGCTATCCGTGCCAGTAAAGTTAATGTATTGCTATCCAGATAATATATGTGATTATGAATATTGTGAATTACTTAGTTTCTATAAATATTTCAAAAAGTAAGGTGCGGGATTACCCCAACTTACTGTGCACGTTGTGTGGATGGACTGCGACACGCAATCTCAATGTTGACCGCGACTCACATTAAAGTGAATTTTGTTCTTTCAATCACGTGGACAGTAGCTGAGGCAGGCATGCTGTCATGGCAATTCAGAATAGGAAGTGTAGGGAGACAGGCCGAGACCTGCGCCGCGGGCCGTTCATAGGCCCCAATCTGCGGCTGGGGTGACGGTTGGATGGGGATTGCCGGTGCATGGGTTTCTACGCGCAAGATATTGTGTCTCAGAACGATGGAAATGTCGTGAAATGTCGTGCATGGTGCCGACTCATCTGCATGAAGCCCTCTGGACGTCCACTACGTTTAACCTTGGGAGTTTGGTCCAGTCGAAATGCCACAAACTCCTAATTGTCGATGACCTTCTCGCTGAAAAATGCCGGTGAAGGCAGCGCAATCGGTTCTTCAGATTTCTCCCCGGACTGCAACTCGTCGGCTAACCGAATTTACTCGGCATCTTCCTTCAACCAGAAGTCGCTGCGAATGGCTCTTCTCGATTTCATGAGGGCGCGGTACTCTGGGGTGTGTCCGTCGGCGGTAAATTGTCAGCACTGTCCGTGAAGTGAAAGATCTGGTTTGCCGACACGCCGGTGGTTCAGGGGATGTCCTGTGTGAAATCCCATGTGGCGCGCCAATTCATCCGCAGAGTTAGGGGAAGCGAGGCAGATCATGCAAGCATGCTAAGTGGATGTTGATGGTGACAGTAATTGGAGTGGAGATAGAGGGAGAGGTAGATGGGTGGAGAAAGTTCTGTGCAGAATCCATGTTAAATGTCGTTGACAGAGAGACACAAGTTACCATAGAGCTCGGGCCGATTAGATGCAAATAAAGCGATACTATTTACCATAGGGTAAGAGCAACTAAGCATTTCTTGATAACAGTACTGTGCAGCTACATGTAATAAGATAGAAAATACGACAAATACTGCGCAACAGCATGGAAGCCATAAATTCAACAGGCTATAAAAAGAGTAAAAGGCTGGAGAGAGCAAATAATCACTACAATCAAATTTGTTAAACAAAATGAATCCCCACGGGGATTCTCCATTAAAATGGATCTGCAAGTCAGAATACTGTAGTGTTATCGCAGCAAGCTAAATAAACAGGAACTTGACAAGAGAAACGGGCTTTATAATTTTCAGTCCCAAAATATGTTAGTACTGAGCGCTACAACCTTCAATCAACAGGCAAAACTGGAAGATGCTAACCGATCATCAAAACAAATTGCCGAATTCAAGGCAAAGCGGCTAGGAACTAGGAAAGTACGGTGAATACACGCGTAAACTCTAAACCACTTCACCGATTATTAGTGATTTATGGCTGTTCGATGCTGCTTCCAAAGCTTTGTCAGGGAATGTTTGAGCGGCTACGTTGACACTAACGTATCGACCAAATTAATGCGGGCCCTGGAACGCCCTTCCAAACTCAGTTGTTTGTGCCCCCACATTAGATACGTTTAAAAAACGATTGGACGTCGCACTGAGCGCCCTGCGCTTTGTTTTATGAACGAAAACGCTTGTATATATTTAGGCTGACCAGCCTCTTTGGATTTATACCCCAAAGTCACGGTCGTAAATCTGTGGGAATTGGTGAGTACTCCATTTTGATTTGCCACCATCACCAACGATAACAATTTCTTAGCCAGTTTTGCTTCGTACTACTTTATCCCCCTAAAACTGTAATACTTCTACCTTTTATCTCACTGACGCTCCTTACTTCAACCACTTATGTGGTTTGCCAATTTGTTAGTATTTCTATTGCCAACCTGCGGGACTCGTTAAGTGTATGCTTTTTTACCCGTCATATACCATTGTTCCATTGTTTCCATTGTAATAAGTTTGCACAAAGCAACCTATCACACCATTAGAAAGGGTTGAAAAACTGAACACAGATGGTAGAAAAAGTAAAAAGCACACCACAACTCCACGGGATTGCGCTCTGGGAAAACCCGGTGTTCATTTTTAGTAGTGAAGGGGTATTTAACTTTGGCTACGCCGATATTGTGATTGCGCGTGTCTATCCTATCGCCAAATGAGTGGTCGAAATATGATGCACTACCCTATCATTACCGCTTATGATTGGCGTTGATAGTTGTGACTCTAGTGTAGACGGTGTTTGAGTTTCAACAACTGTCGAAATGGCACCGAGCTCAGTGCATGCTCCTCTGTCTGATGAGACCAGATGATGTCATATTATGTGGCGTGATGTAGTAATTTCGAGCGGGCAACACCCAACATTTATCTGCTTCCATGTTCGGTTAAGTGCCGACCCATGGTGTTAATGATCACAAGCCTGCCTTGTAACCTGAGGGTGTGGGATTGGAGCCCGCGTACGGACCGGGCAACCCTTGCAGTATCTTTAGCACATATGCGAACGATGGTGGCTGCGTGGCAGCGAAGCGTCGATGCTGCGTACCGGCTTACTGCCGGTACTTATTACGATCTAATGATCGAATCGAGCAGGGATCACTTCAATGTGAATGGCGGTCCTCTTTGAGCTTGTTCCTGTCAGACCATCCATCCTTCAATTGATTGAAATATGGCGCACTAATCAGTCATTAACCGTTGTGACGTGTTTGTTATCGTGACTCGTGTAGAGTTTTCAACTAAAGTCTCCAGGGCCCTTTGTTCCTAACAATATCTACCTTATGAGATCAGAGGATATGGAATCCGGTGACGCAGTGTCATATTTTCGTGTGGATAGCACCAAAAATTGATCTATATTATGTGATCGGATCAACCAATGTTCACTTCAATGCGAATGGCGGTGCACATCTAGCTTGTGCGTGTCTATCCAACTAACCACTTGCATGTGGAAAAGCCTCTCCAAATTCCCCATTCAGGCCGAAGAAGAGAAGCAGGTGTCCTAACCTCACATCACAGTCTCAGTCTTCAGCAGTCCCAATTCCCTTCTCTCACTCTCATAAGTGAAAACATTGCCTTCAGCCTACCGGCTTCAACTTTTCTGCAGTGTGTCACACTCAGAAGTTCCTTAGCGATACAGATACCGTCAGCCCACCATAGTGAGATACCAGGTAACATACGAATCGGTAGCAGCCAAGCAAACACGGGAAAGAGCACCAGTAACTATGTTGACCGGACTAGGGAAAAGTGAAGTGTCGTAAGAAAGGATGGCATCCACCAGTCCCGTCCACAACTTCACCAAAAACACAGGAAACTAAGGCTCCAAAACTAGTGGTCATCAGGCGTAACTATGGTACCTTAAATCTTGTTTGCAGCAATGTCCCCGAATCGAAATCCAATGACATTAAGGGTCAGCTGCTAGACGATCGAAATCAATGGAGTTCCATCTGTACGGCCATCGGTGTCCATGCTGATCACACTAGATTAAAACACATCTCGCGGCACCCAAACTCCAAGCACTACGGTGAATCCCGATAACTTTGGGTAACACTAAACTCGGGGGATGAGACAGAGGCCGTTTTGTGGTCTTCGAATTAACTCCGCAACGCCTCAAGTAGAGTGCGCATACTATCTGAAGTCCCGTGAAAATAAGGTTCAGCGGATCCAACTAACAGAGAGAGGACCGGAAAAAGCAAGCTAAAAAAATCTGTGGTTGCTCACAGTGTTACTGGGTTTACAGATCTGTCTTCTGACAATGTACAAGTACACGATCTGCAGCAATGACGTTACATCTATAAGACTCTTTCTCTTGAAATTGTCGTCACCACCTCGTTGACAAAGATCCCAGACCGTTGAAACTGGTATTGTCATCTGAACTAACGGCACAAAATCTTTTAATGAATCGGACTAACTTCCGTAGCAAGTTGCCAACAGAAATTCGTCTGAAAGCAGCAGGAATACAACCATTCGAATTCGATAGGCCAGCAATGTGTTATCACCGACCAGTTGCCCTGCTTCGAGTCGAAGGCGTTTAAGTCCGTTTCGCACAAGTGGAGCATCCAGAGGCGACGTATATCACCGCACCACCCACAAACCAACGGAATGACAAATAAGTTCGACCGGACCAGGCATACGAGGAACTGCACGAAGGAAGGAACCATTGTCTGAAATTCTGCTTCACATCGGAACACCATGTAATCGACCACCAAAGTATCGCCATTCGAAGTACAGAGTGGCGCTCCATACGTGCTTGGCGAAATCTGATGAGTGGGAACATCTGGCACTGCGTCACGAACGACTTCTAGAAGAGGAACCAAACCCGAGAAGCCTGCAATAAGAGGAACTACGACTCCAAGCATGGGTCTCACAAGTGGACACCATTCAGGATTGGAGGACAAGTCAAACTATGGAACTACGATCGACCAGATCATGAAGGGCCAAGTGCGAGCAAGTTCAGGGAACGCTGAAGAGGTACTTACACCATACTCGAGCGGAAAGGAGCAATCTTCGAAAGCGACCTTGGAGGAAGAAAATGCTGGGTGAATGCCAACCATGGGACAAGAGGGAGAAACGACTTCGAGCAGAGGCGGGAGCCAACGACTACTCGGGCACAGAAAGGGCAACGAAAACGGGATAGCAGGGACTTACCAACAAACGCAATAGATGAGATAAGACAAGGCAATGCGAGTCTTGCAGATCTAGCCGAGAGCGGATTACCAGTGACGTCTGGTAACGAGCCTATACCCAGAACAACTGAGGAGCTAGTTGTCGAGAACGCAGTGAATCAGACAAGTACGTCGCTAGCGAAGCCCACAGGACTGAACGCAGGCCGAGTGATGCAGCCACGGGGAAGGAAATCGCGAGCCTTCGAACGACTCGTGGCTGGCCAGTATTGGATATAGGGAAACGGAGATAGAAGATGGAAACATGGAGGGATTGTTCTCGGGCTAAAGATCGTAAGGCATATGAAATGGCTGGTCTCCTAAAACCTCATCCACAGTGCGTCGTAGGAAGGAAAAGCGGTCCATATCTGCACGGGTTTGCAAGTGGTCAGTTTGTGCATTGTTGTGGCAATACACGATCTGGTCTTCTCACTAACGAAGAGCTCATGGTCGATGGACTAAGGTGTGCAGTCCTTTGGGCCGTAGCGATCACGTGACTTTGCAGTTCGATTACATCTGCTACGCCGAATATCCAGCTGCGGAGCTCGAAACGAGGCAATCTGTTATCCATTACCACGTTCTGTCTGCTCTAGTTGAGAATACCAGTTGGACGTTTCTAGCTAACTGCACCCCAGAACTAGCCTGGGAGACATTTGCGAACACCATCACGTCACTAGTCATAGAAGCCTCAACACCAAAAGTTTCCCAACATCCCCGCACAGCGAAATCATTCTTACGAAGCCGGACGCGAAAATGCATGGCTCTAAGGGATCGGGCATGGCGCACGTATAAAAGCAACCCCAGCGCAGAAAACTGGACGGAATACGTTTCGCATCGCAACTACTGTGTGCTTTTGGTTCGCGAAGACAAGAGAACGCATCAGCAGGAGCTAGCCAAACGATTCTGTTTGGACAAAAAGCTTCTTTACAAACATGTGAATGGACTTCGCAAGGTGTAACGGGGAATCCCACCACTTAATACGACCAATGGGTATACACATACTGCGAAAGAGGCGGCCAACGCATTACGGGCCCAGTACTCCCCAATCTTCCAAGGTGTACAAGCCTCGACGTATATTGCGCCACTAGTTACCCCACCGTCCGTTTTATCCAACGTCACGTTCACTGCAGAAATGGTGCTGCAAAAGCTGCTATCCTTGCGTCCACACAGCTCTCCCGGGGCCTATAACATTCACCCGAAAACATTACAGGTAGCTGCCATCCACTTGGCCGAACCACTAGCTGCAACGGTGAATACATATATTAAGCTAAACAGCATAAAACGGTAATATGTCTGTCAACGACAAAGATGTTCAACGTGCTTGCTGGCGTTCTGCTTGCAGTGTGGAAATCGCCTGAGGCAATAGTCTATAACTTTTTACAAAGTTTCCGTATTGATGGCGAGACATTCGTGGACAATACTGCCGTTCAGTTGTTCCAGTGAAATAGACGTTTCCTTGTAAGCTCTTCTATTCAAATAACCCCCTAGGAAGAAATACAAGGGGTTCAGATTTGGTGACCGGGCAGATCAATCCCTTGGACTTCTGCGACCGATCCACCGGTGACCGAACATCTCAAGATAATGCAGCCCTATTTGTGCATAATGAGCAGGTGTCTCATTGAATCTAGAACGGCAGAAACGAAGTGCCGGAATAGCCAACGACAATCGGTAGCGAAAACATCTCTATCTCGTAGCTCTTACGTAATTTGCTAGTGACAGTTCCCTTACCATTGGAGAACCATGATAAACAGAGAAATAACGGTAACCACAATCTGGCTGTACCCACGGACGCCGCAGATTTTTGAATCACCATGCGCTGGATGCTACATTTGCTTCGGATAATTAGGCTATAAGTGTTCTTTCTGTGTGAATTGTGCACCAATATTCTTCTTTTGGTGTATTTTCCAATCGTGCAAAGTTGGTGGATATTCTTTGGCTAATTGCGGAAATATCATTGATTGGCCCAACGCCCATCTGTGTCCGCCATCCTGGATTTGCTCTATCTTGTGATGCCGTCTCAAGCTACTGGTGTTTCGTGTTCGAAAGTTGTTGGACATAAGGCTCACGCACTTCAGTTTCGATGTTTTGTTCCATGTTTCATGCACTGCCCTATGCATTGACGTATTTCGAAAACCTCTAGACATCCGTTGCTTCGTTATATGTGATATCTCGCGGTGCAAGACATCAAAATTCACAGCGACCGCCAACAACTACCGGAAAAATCTTCCAGGCAGAAACAAAACGTTCATCACGTGGGGTCAAGCGCCCTTGTGAAAGTACCCCTGTCAACTCGCTTTTCTTTGGCACTCAGCGATCTGCACCACCACCAGCGTCTTCCACTCCAGCCGAGCCTCAGATTCAATGTTCCTCACCGATTGAAGACTCAGACTCGGAACCTACGAACTACCGCTACATTGATCGGTCCGTGAATTTCTCAGATCCTGTCTTTGAACCTCTGAACACCGAGCATCGATGGACCGCTCAAAAGCGCAAAGAGCCACGTAATCGAGTTCAAGCGTCCCCTGTTGATAAACAACAACCCAAATTGATAAGCGCCATCAGTCCTGCTTCCACAGGTTCAGCACCGATTTCGCTGAGGTGTCAGAATATCGTGGTCTTCTACGTAAGAGTCACAGGGTGAAAAGCCTCAGATACACTATGATCACGATATTGAGTTCCTCCAGCGTCTCATCGATAAACTCTTGGATGTGGATAAAGACAGTGTGACGATTAAACAAGTAATTCGACTTCGCCAGAAAACTAACCAGTCATGTCGAGCTCTGAGAATCACCTTTATAAATCAAAATATGCCGCATCTCATACTGCTCGTCTGTCAAGCTTGAAAGGCATAAAGGTTCACATCTGCGAGACTTGGAACCCGAAGTCAGGGATTGTTTGAAGACTGCGGTCATTAAGCTCAAACGCCGTACAGAAGAAGGTGAGACTGACTTACAAATTGCAATTTTCGAGTAATCAAGAAGGATGTACGAACCATTCATTCATTGATTATACACGTTAGCTAGAGGTGGGAAACACCTCAGCTACTGTGCCGCAAGACGTAGAAGAAAAAAGGGGAAAATGTAACAGGTGCAAGCCAGCTGAGCTACCGGTAACTGATGGGCATCGTCCCGGTAAGCTACCAGCTGGCTACTATGCAGCAGAAAAAATAATTTACTATGCAAAAGTATGTAAGGCTAAATAGTGAGATCGTGGTTGGAGGGGGAGGCTAAGAGGGATGGGGTGGGACAAAGAAACTCACAGCACGAACGCCACTGAGGTCGGCTCCTAGCCATATCAGCAAGTGTATCCAGCCAAACGTGTTCATCGTCTCTCGGACCTCAATCAGGGAGCCAAAATGCTCCGAGGCAAGCTCAGAAGTGAGGGCCTTCATTCCTCTCGACCAGGTCATCGCTTGGCCACCCCTCCTTTTCTTCCATCCACACTCCCGGGGCGCAAACGTACGCCGCGGAAGTCAGTGGGCTGGTATGCGTAACACGTGGCCGAGCCATCGGAGCCTGGTGCGTGAAATAACGGTGCTGAGCGGTGCACTTTCTTTCCCTGTGCCGTAAACAAGGCGTCAAACACGCTCGTTGCTCACACGGTGTTCCCACCAGATGTGAGCTAAATTGCGAAGGAACCGGTGGTCGAACGTAACTAGCCTCTTTATGTCCGTTGATCTAAGGGGCCAGGTTTCACAATCGTACAGTAGGATCGAACGTACCACTGCACTCTAAACTTCAGGGCGAGAGTGATGTCGTGCCGGTGCCACAAGTGGCGAAGGTTAGCAAAAGCGCCTCGAGCTTTTACTATATGGTTCGTGATCTCATCTTCAATCCCACGGGCACTGATACAGCTTCCCAGGTAGTTGAATTTCTGAACGACTTCTGGCTGATTTCCCCCAAGGGTCAGCGTAGGAGGCGGTCCAGGCCAATCTTGGAGGAGCGCTTTGCACTTCGAGGGTGCGAAACAAAACCCGAAGTGACGGACAGCTAGTGTCAATCTGTCCAGTGCCGCTTCGCACCTTTGTGAGCTGTCACAGACTAGGGCAATGTCGTCAGCATACTCCAAGTCAAGAAGTCGTTCTCCTGGGAGCAGATCCACACCTTCTAAGGCGCGTCCTGTAATGTGATTTCCATGACTTCGTCGATAGCGAAGTTGAAGAGGGAAGGTGACAGCGGGTATCCTTGTCTCACACCGCTGATATTGAAGGGCGGCCATAGATGGCCTGAGCTACGCGTGTATATTACTCGGATAATATTTACATATTTTTCAGGTACACCTTTCCTAAGTAGATAGTAACAAAGTGCAAGTCTATCCATCGAATCGAATGCACCTTTGATATCGAGGAAGACGACAACGGTGGGCCGCAAAGATGTGACGGTGTGCGAACCCGTATCAACCAGTTGCTCAACCTCCAGGCACGTCCCGCGGTACCTCCCAGGACCTCCGTGCGGCATTCGCCAACGTGTGCACACTAATGAGCAAACGTGAGGAACTGTGCCGCTTCACTGTCTCGGAGCGGCCGGACGTTTTAGGACTCACAGAGCTGACTAAACTCCGACGTCATACCCCACCAAGTCGCGTTGTCAGGATACTCATGTTTTCGATGCGACCGAAAATCAAAGGCTCACGGTGGTGTTCTGTTGTACATCAAACTGTCGCTATCTGGAAAACTTGTCAGCACTTATCGGAGCGAGAATAACTTATGCGTGCAGTTGTTGTGCACAATCTGCCACACACGCGCAGAACTAATAGTGGGTGTTATCTACCTTAGTCCATTAAACCGTTGTTGCGATTGGCTACCACACATACAGAAGCACATGAGCCGCCCTCATTTCTTACTGATGGAGGGTCTAAATTTACCTAGCCAGACGTTCGACTTCTTCTCGGTCATGGCGATGTTGAGGCTCAATTAGCTAAAATGACTAGTGAAATCGGGGCAACGCGAGTAACTATGCACTCGGCATCTTGGCTGGACTTAATGTTTATGAGCTGCGAGCAGAAGCTGAAATAGTTCAGTCCTCGAACCTCTGGCTCCATTGTAACATGCACAGAACTGCCGTTACCGTATTACAACCAACGGAAGCCGACATTCAACTATTAGAAGACGGACTTCAATGGGCTCGTCCAAGCCGCAAATCAGACTGATTGGACACTACCACAAGATGAGTCGCTTGAAACCTGTTGGTCATTAATGAAGGGGAAGTTTAACTCGCTGTGTACTTGGTTCATTCCCCTGAAGTATTCAAAAGTCAAACCGCAATGGTTTGATAAGGAACATATACAGTTAGCGCGACGGCGTCGCAAACTTTGAAATAGATACATCAGATCGGGTTGCGATGTAGATTACACGGTGCACAGGAAACAGCGTAACTTATGTAACGCCGCAAAAATCAACGCCGGCAATTCGAAAAGGAGCTAGCATCCTCGGTCACAACTGCATCCAAAAGAATATTTGCCTACTTGAAACGTCAACTGAAACGTGGGGGCGACCTACCGGTCTTAGAGAGATTGGACGGACAAACGCTCAATTCAAGCACGGAGCGCGCGGACGCCTTGGCTACGCACTTCCTCATCGTATTTTCCAGTAAACCGGCGGGTATTCCAGTACCGGTACAGGTTGCGCCAGTCTTGCTCAACAGCCTACGATGTGATGCAGCCGAAGTGTTTCAGCTACTCATCAACCTCGATGGTGTAAAGTCCCTGGGACCAGACGGACTTCACCCACTAATACTCAAGTCCCTATTGTATGTCATCTCACCAGCCGTGACAAAGCTATTCAATAAATTACTATCTGAAGGATCTGTCCCCAATGACTGGAAATGCTCCATAGTGAGACCGTTTCCCAAGGGTGGTGGTCCGAGTAAAACAGAGAACTATAGACCGATCTGTTTGACTTCGATATTATCCACAGTTCTCGAGAAAGTTGTGAAAAGTGCCTGCTGTCGTTCTTCGAATTGATGGGCGTATTGACGCCAGTGCAACACGGCTTTATGAAAGGGCGATCCTGCATCTCCAGCTTAATGTACGCAAACCACCAGTGGGTACGAGTTCCCAATAAACAGAAGGATGTTGACGTACGGAATCGGTGGCACGCTACTTCAGTGGTTACAGGAGTTTATTGTGGGACGAAGGTTTAGAGTACAGGTCAATGACTACCTGACCATTGGCGTGTCTCAAGGAACTGTACTTGGGCCAGTATTATTTATTATTCATATCAACGATCTTCCGCAGCAGCTCCAGTCACCATGTGCCCTGTTTGCAGATGATTTGAAAATCTGGAGGATCATTGAGAACCAGGACGACTGCGCTCGCCTCCAGCATGACTTAGGTCGACTATCAACATGGTCCTCTGAAATGTAACTCCCACTTAAGGCAAACAAGTCGGAGTTCATCAGCATCGCCAGACGTTCAGCCACTCGATCATACACTTTGGACGGCCAGTTGCTCCACCCTAACACATCAGTCAGACTTAGGAGTGCTCTCGCAACATGATATGAGATCACTAGAAAATACGGAGAAATTGTACCGTGCAAGACTTCGCACGCCCTGAGCATTACGACGCAGTTTCTCCACATGGTCCGAAGTAATCGTTCCTCGACTATTAGATCAATCCTTGAATACGGCGCCCCAGCTTCCCATCCGATAACCCAGTGGGAAACTGAAAAGCCGGAGAAAGTACAGCACATCTCGACTAGCATGATACGCAGTCGACGAAGTTTCCGTATGAAAAATGGGAAAGACTCGGACTCTACACACTATCCTACCGCCGAGTAAGAATTGACTTTATAATGACCCCTCGAGTACTACACTTGAAGCACTTCCCCATGATGTGGCCAATATGTCACCTGTGGGAGCCCTGTAACACACGAGGACAGCGTTACAAACTCAGGGTCCCCTGCATGAACAAAGTATCACATCAGCTTTGTGTCGGATCGTAAAATTTTGGAATACGCTTCCAGAAGGACTAATAGAGGCCGATTTTGTGAATTGTTTTAAAAGCCAGTGCTTTTGTGAAACGGTGCACACGCAATGGAAAAAACACATCCTATATCCGGAAATAATGACATCAATACGAATTACTAACCGAACTGGAATAAACGATTAACTGATAACTACCGCTGACGATTCGCAATCAAATGCTTTTGAGATTTCATAATGCGATAGAGTTGTACAGAAACCTTTCGACTTGCTCTTAAATACAGTCTGTCTCACAAGTGAGTAACTTGGCAAACACGAGGTTAAGGTCACATGGGCGACGGAAGTACGTGACTCTGGCTTGCAAGAAACGCAGAATGCAGCCTACTGAACTTCAACAATTTCGTCCACCGCAGTCAACTTTATAGTAAACACCAACCGCGACGCCTGCACCCTGTCGGGCAATTGAGCGATCGCGATTTTCTCACGTACCCATCTTGTTCTATTTTCTTGTAGTGTTCATTCAACCCTGACGAAGTATTCGCACCATTACTCATCGCAACAATGTGTCAGTGAAATCAATCGCTATGCATTATCCATATATTTAAGTGAAGTATGTTTCAAGAGCATAAAAATCAACGAAGCAGATGTTCAAAATCACCACAGTCAATTCCCTTGCAGGGCAGTATTCGTCCGAAGCTATTAGCTAGCACTTTCTGCAAAGTGCCCACCGACATCCCGGGACATTCTTTAAAGCTGCTCGGTTTCAGTTCCTTCGGCATGAAGCTGTGGAATGACACAGGTCAGCAACAATTCTTTGTAGGAGGATGCTAACAAATGTGAAGCGTTAGTTCTGGTAGTAAATGAACTTACCGTCATAAAAGTCAAGGAAGTAGACGTTCAAAATAACTACCGTTGTTTCGCTTGCAGAGCAATATTCACCGGATGCTTTTGGCTGGTACGTTCTGCAGTGTCCACCGATATACCGCAAGAGCCGTTGAGGATGCTGTTTCAGTTCCTCTAGACAAGTTGACCTGGTTTTATGCACTCGGCGTTTTAAGTAGCCCCGTAGAAAAAAAATCCAGGGGATTCAAATCAGGAGACCGTGCAGGCCAAGCAATAGTCTCCACGACCGATCCAGCGATTACTGAAACTTTCGTTAAGGTAAGTACGTACCGTTTGTGCAGAATGGGCAGGCGCACCATCCAACTGCCACTCAATAAACCTTCAGTCTGCAGTTGTGGAATAAACCTGTACTGCAACATTTCTTTATACCAAGATGCTAAGAAATGTGAAGCATTGGTTCTGTTACAAAAATCAAGTTACCCATCACATTCTTGGAAAAGAAAAATGGTCCGATAATTTCAAGTCCTGCCAACCCAGTCCATGCCATGAGTTGTGCACCATGTTGCACACGCGAAGCGATGCATTGTCGGGGGTAATTGGTAACCCAAACATGCCGCTTATCGGCGACATGCCGATGGAAAAGTGCCTCATCCGTAAACATGATTGAGTGCATGTCCATGATTTCCAGATGGCATCGGGGAAATTCCATACGGTTCACATAATGCATGGCTTCAGAACTTGAATCTGCAGCGCACGATATCTTCGGAATTTCCGTTCCTTTAATATGCGTAGCACAGAATGTCATGTGCTGACACATTGCTGAGCAATCTACCGAATGTTTACATCACCATTACGGGTTACCTCATCAATATATATATGTATATATATATATATAATGGTATCGGCTTAAGTACTCCATCCCTGGTCAGCTACTGGATGCTAAATTGCACTTCAGTGCCGTGTCTAAAACTGGTGCTACTAACAGTGGAATCTCCGCGTACAGTTGTAACAGACGCTCACCGTTGTCCGCCCGGTCGGAAGGAAGCACATGTAACC
This sequence comes from Dicrocoelium dendriticum, assembly GCA_944474145.2. NCBI lineage: Eukaryota > Metazoa > Platyhelminthes > Trematoda > Plagiorchiida > Dicrocoeliidae > Dicrocoelium > Dicrocoelium dendriticum. Next base: position 157,678,343 of record OX104064.1, on the reverse strand, counting down.
TACTTGTGAATCCGTATCCCCTGCAGCAGCTACAGCTGAACTGGTAGCACTGCATAGTAACGTGTTCATTCAGTGGTGAAATGTATCCTTAGCAGCATCAGAACTGCAGTCGGTGGAGCGCACAAGCGGAAACCACAAATAAACAGCGTTTTATATTACTTCGTGAATCAATTTTAGTCGATGTCGTCAAACGTGTCGCACAGAGGAATCCAATTTACCAATAATGACTCAGTTTTGGAGCTGAGAACGATACCTATCCCAGCTTGAACAGTGATTGCCACCTCAGCGTTTTCGGATGTGTGCAACCAATAGCAAATGGACTAGCTGGAAGTAGTCGATTCAACAACCTCGCGAGTTATTGATCCTAGTTTCGGATACGCAACACACGTAAATACCTAATGTGTTCAACGTGCGCGCGAATGCAGCCTGCTGACCTATTTGTCTTAGAAAGCGAATGTTGAACGCCGCCAGGGAAACGAGACTATTCCCGATATGCGTCCAATGGGTGGTGCGGGAAGATAGCTGCAGCTGGTTCGACTCCAGTGACATTACGGCTGCTGTCAATTAAGCTAGGAATTAGGAAGGAAAGTTATTAATGGGGTTTGGGAGAGGAGTAAGAGAAATAGGTGGAAAAGAAAGGTGCTAGCAGTAGCTTGTTTTTGCTGTGTGCAACAGATAAGGCGACCCCTGATAAGCTGCGCGACAGCCGAGGCAGGATGCAGTTGGTTTGGAGAAATTGTCACGGTTGTACGTTGGCTGAGATACTGCCAGGGCGCCCAAACCTAGACAAGAAAACGATTAGGGTCCTTAAAACAAAGTCTTTGGCTTAAAAGCCGATCCACAAGGCAACGGATGTGGCAGTGATCCGGTTTTACATAAAAGAAGGCCCCCTATTTCAAACCCCCAACCTGGAGTGCCAGGAGATTGAGTTTGTCTGACCTCTAGCCATCGACCAACCTGGTAGGATTGGCTGCTCACAAGGAGCCCGGGGGCACAACCCAGTAAAGCTCAATGGATCAGAGGTAGGCAAAGCATCACACCACGTTAAGGTCCAATCTAGTCGTGATGATGAGGAGTCGAATCCGAAACAATCGTTACGATGCCGATGCTCTACTGATATAATTGATTTCTCTGGAGTAGGTTAGCAATGGAAATGTGTATAGCAACAGAAAACGAAGTGGCAAGCAATGACAGACGTTGGCAGCAATAATTATTATTAACTAATATCCCGGAAGACAGTCAATAAAATAATGCAATACGTTGCTTGAAAAACTAGTGCTGTTTTCAGTACTTTGGATAAACTACTGAAGATTCAGACAACAATATGTAGATCACGATTGTCAGACAATCCCGTAGATATATCAGAAAACAACCACAATCTAGCATGAGAAGCGAGCGTCTCGAAGGTCAGTGGCAACAGATAAGGTGAGAATGTCTTTCTTTTTCAGGCTCCATCATGTCATCTATGGGCGGTAAGCCGAGTCCAGATCGCACCGATAACAGAAGTATGAAAACTGATGACTGTATGCTTTGGCTCTACACCATAAGTGAATCGGACGAGCATGAAAGAGGCAGAAATCCGATGGAGCAATCTGTTTATTTCATTGATCGCACATGCGCCAAAAGAAAAGATAGATTACAATTTGTCGTGGAACTCGTCTACGGTCGGTATAGAACTCTTCAGACCCTTCTTTTTTCGAATGGCAAGAGCCACTTGGCCAGGCTTGGAAGCAGGGTCGAGTGGGTTTCCGGGATACACTTGCCAATGATCAAAGACGCATTGAGGGAATGCTTGCCCGCCAGTGTTTGCACGCAAATCCGTGGCAAAACCTGTGATTGAGTAATTAGAAAACGTATGACGTACCGAAGGATTCGTTGACTGGCAAGAAAGCTTTAACCACGCACATCATGGTACCCGCCGTCCGCTCCTCACTTTGCATCACCCCTCGTTTTCTGTTAAGCGTGCTGTAAATGCCCCCAAGAGCTGTATCAGGTGCTTGAATTTCGACTAGGTACACTGGTTCAAGTATGCCCGGTGTTGCCGTAAGAACGGTTGCATAGAAACATCGTCGAGCGGTGTTGATGATTTGTCCACCCCCACGATGGATAGCATCAGCATGCAGGACGGCATCTTCTAAGTTGACACGGACACCGCGCATGTTTTCAGAGCATAACACACCTTCTTTTGTAGCCCACTGAAATGCGATTGAAACGCTATCTTTGATTTCGTTTAGATACTGCACCCCCTTTGTGACGTCGACCACAACATTAGGACCAGTGCCCTCTGGACCAAAACACCATATACGTCTAGCTTCTTGGACATCCCAACCATAATTGTCGACAAGATGACGGGCCCGGTCCTTAATATCCTGTTTACTAGTAATCTTGCCGTTGTCAATATCCACCGATAAATCCTCGGATAATGGCGAGGCCCTCATGGTTAGACGATTATGTTTGTTAGGCGACTTAGACAAACAAGACATGCTAGAAGTGTCCAATACAGTTTCGCGATACGAGACGACAGGGTCGGATTTTTTTAGAGGAATACAGGCATGATCTTCTTCAAGGTCCTTCAAGCAAATTTCTAGGTGTAATTCGCCAGCACCAGCAATAATATGTTCTCCCGACTCTTCCGTAGTGATCTAAAAGAGGGATAAGATGGATGGATAAGATAGAAACGACAATACCTGAACCATCGGGTCGCTCTTGGCTAGGCGCTTAAGACCTTCAACGAGCTTGGGGAGATCAGCTGGATTTTGGCATTCAACGGCAACTCGAACAACCGGGCTGACGCTGAACTTCATTTGCCGCATGTTGTGAGCACCAGCGAAAGTCGTAATAGTTCCAGTCTTCACAATAAACTGATCGACCCCAACCAGCCCGCAAATGTTGCCACAGGGCACGTTTTCCACAGCTTCAGTATAACGACCCATCATGAGGACGGTTCTCTGCACGCTCTTTTCGTATAAATCATCCTTTTTCCCAGGAACGTAATTCGGACCCATGATACGCACTTTCTGTCCGGTGGAAACACATCCAGAGAACACGCGACCAAAGGCGAAGAAACGACCCTTGTCTGATGTAGGGACCATTTTACTTATATACATCATAAGGGGACCATTGGGATCACAGTTTTTTACCGCAATTGCCGCTTCGTCATCATGTGGACCCTCATAAAGCATTTCCATGCGGTAAGACTGTGAAGCAACAGGACTAGGAAGGTGCACGCATATCATCTCTAACAACGAATCCCCAGCAGGCAACCACTTATGCATGATGCACTTTAGGCGCTGTTTGTCCGGTAGTGCATATTCTGATTCATCTAGTTTGATACCCATTTTTGTGAGTAAGGTGGTTTGCTCTTCACGAGATTTCTTCATTACAGTATCAAAGACTGTGTAAATTGGGGTCAGGACAAACTGGTTGAAGCCACGAATGTCATCCTCGGACTGCCTAACCTTGGTCCACTTTTTGGTCTTAATGTTATAGAAGTTTTCACCCCATAATCGGTTCATAAGTTTAGGAAGTTCTAAATTGAACTTTGAAGCATAGAGCTTTGCGAAGTCTCTTAGTGTGAAGGCCCAGCTTTGTAAACCAGATCCAAAGCCGACGGTTCCACGTGTAGCAGAGACTGAAATATTTCCCATAGGCGAGTCCGCTTCACTGAACTGAGCAATAATAACATTGACGCTTTCAATAACACGCTGGAATTTTAAGTACAACTCCTCCATTTCACAATTCAAGGTTGTTACGGCCATATCCATCTTGTTCATAAAGAGAACGGGCTTAATGCGTTCAGCGATCGCTTGGCGCAGAACAGTTTCCGTTTGTACACATACACCTAGAAACCATTGGAAAATAAGATTTAGACTCACCAGAAACACAGTCAACAACCACTAGTGCACCGTCAGTAACTCTTAGTGCAGCCGTCACCTCAGAGGAAAAATCCACATGACCAGGTGAATCAATGAGATTGATTAGAAAGCGTCTCTCCTCGGTCCCATCAGGTCCGATAGCAACAGGTTGAACAGACTTCACCAGCTCAAGATCCTCCTTTGGCATTTTATTGTATAGGCTTATGGCTGTTGACTTGATAGTGATACAACGATCCTGCTCGTCTTTCCTAGTGTCAGTGAAACGAGCGTCACCAGCGCGCGAATCAGCAATGATACCAGCTTTGCAAACCAAAGAGTCCGTCAACGTAGATTTACCGTGATCAACATGTGCAATGACAGACATGTTGCGAATATTCTGTTTCAAGTCCATCAACTGCCGAAGCTGGTCCACAGTGAAATTCACCTGTTAGAAAAAATAAAGCAACATAGAAAATTGCAACAAATTCCCTGAAACTTTACCACAATCGGGTGTAGCACACTTAATACAGCAACAAAAAAGCTTATATCCATTCAAGAAGTGTTGGCAATTACCAAAAGCCTAATCACAAAATCTGATTGACAAATGGGCGTCGGAGTACCTATCTTGATTGATTACCACAAACAACCGTAACATGGACTTCGAGATCATTCATAAGTTTATAAGTTTAGCAAACAATGAAATCCGTCGTGGAGCACAGTGTTGGAATCAAGCAATAAGGAACACACAACCCAAATCTTGTCTTTTGTAAATTAGCAGTCACTGGTCTAGTTAGCTGAAGAAGCAACCAATTTGATGAGCTATCAGTGTGCCATACGCAAATGGAATCGTGCTAGCGGTGAGCTACCACACAACTACAATGAGTTGCGCGCGTGCTAAAGCCACGGAGGTTATGCACACCTACGTAGGATTCAAGTGGTGACCGGCGGTAGACAATTCATCTACCGACCAACTGCAGGCTAGAAGCAAGGACTTTCAGGCGGCTGTTGTAGCAACTGCATCCGGCATGTGCTCTCGTTACCGGTTATAGCAATTCAGAGATGCAGATTTGAGACTAGCAGGTGAAGTTGAAGTACTCATCGCTCGCAGAACAAGAGCTGAATCATCACTAGTTGATTGGACTCCAGTGATTAGCCACTAATATGTGGTCCGCTTAGGTACCCCAACCGAATTGACGCAGGGAGTAGCACTGTATATTTGTTACTGCAGTTTATATCCCACAGACCGAAAACTTGATGCCACGAAAGACACTTTTACCACCAAGTCAACAGCATTTTGCAGTTATTAGTTTAGATGTCGTCAGAGATGCAGGTGATAGGAATGCGCAAGTATATCGTTTCAGCTTAACAAGCCCTAAGCTAGGTGATAGGACCTTAACTTTGAAAGCACGAATAGTTGTGGGTGCTCGTTGTAACTGTGCTCTGAACTGCGGTGGTTTCCTATGGGAAGGCCTGTGCCTAAAAGGCACAGTTGGCACCGATCTGCTATTTTGCGTCCGTTAAGCGATGAACCCAACAGATTAGACCGCCAAGGGTTTAGGTTGTGCAGTTCCATGTTTGGCCGCAGCTTGTTGGGTAACACGGTTCAGATAACATTGAGGTATGAAGTAGTTCTGCAACTTGGCTTTCGCTATGCAATGTCTATCAGTGGGCAACACTGAAATGACGACCAATTCATCTACATTGGCAACTGCATTAGCTGCGACGGGCGTGCGACTATCACCCATGAGTCAGGGTCTACGACTTGTCAAATACGTTCCTGGCTACAAGTAGCATCATTTAGTTTTGTATAATTTATCGTTTTTGTTAAACTTCATCGTGGACTCCATCATTAAATGCTTGCTTGTAAAATCACCAAATGCAAGGTCGAGGTGAAACCTGGTTGAAAACTACTTGATCTTGACTATGTAGAGGATAGTAACTTTGTTTGTTAGCGATGTTGGGGCGATTAGGTAACCCAGAATAACGTCTCTTAAGTGGTCCTATTATTTGACATGCGCTTTGCATCAACGGAAGCAGATCAGCCACTTGAGCTGATGCATCGCTGCCGTATAACCACCGCGTAGGGGTGGGCGTCCTAGCGGTATATTCAGCCCGCGTATGACTGGTGGTGGTCGCACGGCAGCGAAACGCAGTTAAGACGTACAGCTGACACATTATTAAGGAATGAAAGGACAATAAGAGGGAAAAAGGGGGCCTACGGCAAAACCTTATAGTATTACACAAACACTCGGGGTGAAGGCGCTTACACCTTGTTAACAACATACCATCACAAACAGCTGACTATTGTACAAACATAAGGCGGCATCCGCGAGAAAGCTTCTTTGCGAATTTCAATGCCCCGCGTCGTAATCAGTCAGTACCCAGAAGATAACCCAGCACTAGACACACTGAACACAGTCCAACTAAGAGAGGACAACAGAGACGGGTGCCGACTGCCAGTCATGTCCCGTAATGTATCAAGCACAAGGTGAGCCACGTGGACTCCAGTCTGAAAGGCAAGGCGGATCGACGGCACCGAGTTAGGTCGTTCGTGACTTCATTTCCCGCTGCCAAGTCAGCTTTTGTCCCCCTCTAGCTTTGCGTCACCTTACCTCCTGCAAACAAAACAATGCCCTCCTGGGTAAGCTGTGACCAGGTATACGTACTACGTGCCCAAGTCGACGTGACTTATTCAGTGCTATCTGTTGTTCTAAGGAACTAGTGTGGTTAACACCACCTAGTACTCGCTTACGTACATCATCGTTGCGGACACAGTGGTACCATCGACACTAGTAATGCTTCGCAGACAACAGTGATCAAAGATATGAATGCGCCGCAGGTCCTCAGATCGCACAGGCCAAGTCTTGCTTCCATAGAGTGAATTGACTTCAGTTGCTATGCACCAATCGTTGCTGATGCAGACGCCAAGATAGGTGAAGTGATCAAGCACATCGAGTTTTCTCGCCACCAAGGGTCAAGGATCATTAAGTGGCTACTGGTCCTGTAACAGCACTTCTCTCTGAAGATACGAAGCGCATGCAAAAATGATGGGACAACACATGTGAGGCTGTTCAAAGTTGAGTGCGCCGACCAATCATTAAAACGGAAGACAAAATCGCCCGCATAATCACGATCAACTAGAGTTTCAACAGGTAGGACTTCAACGTCATTGTCAAACGTATCATAAGCGTGGGCATAAAGAGGAATGCTGCAGCCAAGTCCGGTCGAAGCAAGTGAAGTCTTATCGAAAGAGTAATTCTAGAAGGGATGGCGCTGAGTCTGTCCATAGTTGCCACAATCTAAAGCGAATGTAAACCGAGACGACGATTCATCACTGTGTTAATCAATGGGATCCCAATCAAGCTACAATTTGACACGGCCTCGGACATCACGATTATTTCCAGGAGCACATGGAATCACATAAAGAGGCCGAAGATGGTCGACTCCCAGAAAGTTGCACATAATGCATCCGGCGGTGTGTTAAACTTAGTCGGCGAACTCAATTGCAAGATTGCTTTCCAAGGTGTGGAAAAGTCGGGAAGATGCTACATTTCAGACCGGCCGAATTTGAATCTCCTTGGCCTCGACTGGATTGAAAAGTTGAATCTCCTCGATGTTCCCTTGAATCAGATCTGCAACCGAGTTCGAGCACGTCCATACCCATCATCAAAGTCCGTCGAAGATATGACACGTACCCTGAAGCGCAAATTTGCCTCTGTCTTTCAGGATGGCTTGGGCCATTGTACAAAATTCAAAGCGACACTGAACTTGCGACCAGGTTCTAAACCAGTGTTCAAGGCCAAAAGACCAGTACCATATGCAGCCATGTCAATCGTTGAGCAAGAGCTCGATCCACTGGAACGTGCCGGAGTCATCACAGCCGTCAACTACTCATCATGGGCCGCATCTATTGTCGCAGTGAAGAAAGCAAATGGCAAGGTACGCGTTTGTGCTGACTTTTCAACTGGCCTCAATGCCGCACTGGACGACCACCAGTACCCATTACCTGTACCGGAGGATATCTTTGCAAAGTTAAATGGTGATAAGTACTTTGCCAAGCTTGTTCTATCCGATGCTTATCTGTAAGTGGATGTTGACGATGTCTCGAGGGAGTTGTTGACCATCAACACTCATCGTGGGTTATTCCAATACAACCGCTTGCCATTTGGTGTGAAAACAGCGCCAGCCATCTTCCAACAGTTGATGGACACCATGCTAGCGGGCGTTTCTGGAACCGCTGCATATCTGGATGATACCATAGTTATGGGCCGAACACCGGAAGAGCTGTTTAACCGACTGGATGAAGTGCTTGGTTGCATACAATCGTACGGTTTCCGGATCCGTGAGGATAAATGCATATTTTTCACGCCGATCATCGAATACCTCGGTTTTATCCTCGAAAAGGACGGACGTCAAGCAGATCCGGAAAACATAGAAGCTATTAGCAAAATGCCTCCGCCAACAGATCTACAGTCCTTGCGTTCCTTTTGTGGGCTCATAAGCCACTACAGCGCATTCTTGCCAGAGATGCACCGCCTGCGTGCCCGTCAAACAAGCTACTAGCCAAAGGCCAGATGGAACTGGACATCAGAATGCCAGAAGGCCTTCGAACGCGCTAAGTCACTGCTGTCCTCAAACTTGCTTTTGACCCACAGATGCATCAAGCCATGGGATTAGTGTAGTAATATCACACACCTACGCCGATGGATCTCAAAAGGCAATCGCCCATGCCGCCAGAACCCTTAGGAAGGCCGAGAAGAATTACAGCCAGACTGAAAAAGAAGCATTGGTCATAGTGTACGCGGTCAAGAAATGCCACAAAATGCTATACGGCCGCCGCTTCAAGCTGCTGACAGATTACAAGCCCTTGCTGGCTATCTTTGGTTCAAAAAAGAGCATTCCGGCCCACACAGCCAACCGGCTACAACGTTGGGTTCTTACCTAAATGGGGTATGATTTCGAGATCGAATACCAGTCGACAGTTTCCACTGGCCAAGCGGATGCACTGTCACGCCTAATTGATGCCCGCCAGCAAGAACATGAGGACACAATCATTGCCTCGGTCGAGACTGAAAACGACGTCAACTTTCTGGTAACTGATGTATTGCACGGTCTACCAGTTACCGCAGAAGCTGTACGAACCGAAACGCTTCGAGACCTAATACTCAAGAAGGTTACACGATTTCACAAAATAAGTTGGCCACGTTCATGTCCATCTGCCGAGTTGCAACAGTACTTCCAGAGGAGACACTCGCTCTCTATTGTAAAAGACTGCATACTATTTTCGGAAGGAGTGGTCATCCCCAAGGCACTTCAGGAGCGTCTTATTCGACAGTTCCACGCCGGGCATCCAGGAATCAACCGGATGAAGGCGCTTGCCCGCAGTTATGTATACTGGCCCTTCATGGACAAACAGCTAGAAGAAATAGCCAAACGATGCCAACAGTGTGCCAATGTCTTGAAAGCGCCACAAAAATCAGTACTCTATTCATGGCCAAAAGTTACTAAGCCATGGTGCCGCATCCATGTCGACTATGCGGGACAGATCAACGGCCGAAGTTTTCTCATTATAGTCGATTCATATAGCAAGTGGCCTGAAGTATTTCTTATGGAGAACACAACCACCAATGCCACCATATCGAAACTGCGCCAAACCTTTAGCAGATTCGACTGTCCTGAGACAATTGTCACCGACAATGGCTCACAATTTACTTCAGCAATGTTTAAGTTTTGTAAGCAATGCGCCACACAGCACGTTCGCTCCCCACCGTTTCACCCACAGTCGAATGGCCAGGCGGAAAGGTTTATGGTACATTCAAGCGAGTTCTCCACAAATCAAAAGGGGAGGGACGTATAGAGAAGGTGGTTGACCGGTTCCTTTTCCTCTACCGATCAACACCGAATCCACAAGCGCCAGATGGAGTCTCTCCAGCACATGCCATGATGAACCGGAAGCTCCGCATGCCTTTCGACGCCATCCGACCGGGCTCGGAGTCTTCTGTTAGTGAAAGAAACCGCAGAATGGAACAGGATTTTAACCGACGGCATGGAGCAAAGAAGCGCTCTTTTACGCTTGGACAGGAGGTGCTAGTACGTGACTACCGGGAAGGCCATGCGAAATGGACGTCAGGGACGGTCAAACGCAAGCGCGGAAACGTCATGTATGACGTCAAGGTGGGCGCACAGATCTGGCCACGGCATGCAAACCAGTTACGACCCACATCTTGCCAACCAGAACAAGCAAGGCCTACTGACCCCCCGTTCGATTCACTGGTGGAAAGCTTCAACCTGCCGAAGGTAGCAGTGGACGACTGCACACAGTCGAGCAAAGAATCCAGAACAAGAACATCGGAATGAAGTTCTCGGGCGCTTCTGCCAAGGAGGTGGACCGACAGGCAGAGAACACCGTCCCGAAGGCTGCAAGTTAGACCTAGGCTTTCGTCTTATACCTCGGACGACATCTCAGGAGGGGGTGTCCGGGAGAAAGCAAGAATTGCCTTGGAAATCCACTATTCCAGCGATTAATCGATTATTAACGATTATCGCATCGATTTCGAACGTTCCGGAATGTTCTGCTTCTGCACATGATCAAAATCCACTTGACCCCTCGGCAAAAGATATGGGGAACAACTAACCTTAGTAGCTGACCTTCCAATTCTAGAAGTTGAAGGTCAGTGGAGACCTATAAATACAGCCAAGGTTCGCAGTTGTTGTACAGTGTTCGTTGACGGCGATTATCACGTTATTTTGGCAAGGTCATTGGCGTTTTGTTTTTTATCCTTCGGTTGGGCTAGAAGTTTTGTGGAGCAGTGAATTGTTATTTTTGGAGTTGCGTCCAGTGAGAAGATTATAACAGTTTCAACAGGTAGAACTTCAACGTCTGCATTGTGATCTTCCGCAAGAGAACACTCCGTGATGGAGTTCACGACGAAGTTGAAATAAAAAAGGAAGTTGGGCAACCAAGACGAACGCCACTTGTTGTCGGAGAGGCATTACCACGGACGCCTGGTTTTCTGGGACCAGTGGTTCGGATCACCTGAAAGAGCTTACAATAATTGCCTACTGCTCCTGTCTCCTCCAGTTCTTGAGACTGACTGGTCCACTAGACTTCCTTGTCAGCACGCAGGCTTTGCTTTAGTTCGCATTTAATCGTCCATCTGATTATAGTAAGTTCAGAGCCAACCGGGAGTTTACTACTGGATTCCAACAGGTTCACTGACCTCTCGGAGATCTAGTGACTGATGTGGTGACGATTGATAGTTCGCAAGCGGAGGCTCCTGCATGTTGCATGACGGCCGAGATCCTATTCCCATGACAAGGGAGCTAAAGGTCGGTACGCAGTGTATTCTAGTGGGGTTGCCTAACCGAGCGTTGAGATAATCTTAGGTTCGAATGAGGTGAGGCGCTTAATACTCCTGGTGGAGTTCATGAAAAAACGAGTGTACCAAGGTATGATCAGAGCTGACGCAAGTGCTGCAGAAAGAGCGACAATCCAGGATGGAACCATGCCACCTGTAAGTTATGGCAACGTGATCTAGTTGAGTGCATCGCTGATCAGCTACTGGACGCCAAGTGGAACTACGGCGCCCACCGTGTCTAATAACAGTACTACTAAGAAATAGACACTAGCCGTAGTACGAAGCCCATGCTTACAATCTCGCTAAGCCACTGAAGTGCTCAGACGACTTACTTGTGCATTCATATCCTCTACAAGAACTAAGATATCTGAAATAACAATACTGCGTAGTAACGTGTGCAGTTCGTGGTAGAAAGCGTTCCTCGCAACATCAGAGCTGCAAACAAAAAGCGTCTTGTACCACTAAGTGTATCAACTTTAATTGATGTTGTCAAACGGGCTGTTCACGGGAAACAAATCAACCAACGATGACCCGGTCTTAGAGCAAAGAACAGTGCCTACTCCAGTCTGACCAGTGATTGCCGCATTAGCGACTCCTGATGTGCGCAAGCAATAGCCACAGGACAGGATACACTTGCTGATATGGGAAAAATCTGGCCCCAATGGCATTTGGGTTGTGAGTTTCGTTATCTATACCCTCCCTTTTAAATTTCCCCTTCAATTCTGATCTCATGCGAAACACAATGTCATATGTAGCATCATATTTGCTTTGGAAACATTTTGTAATGTAATTCAGCTGAGGTTTCTCACCATCAACTGAAGTGTATTAATGAGGATGATGAGCGAGAGAACAAATTGGGTGGTTAATTCAACAATGTTATGAGGGTCATTGATCCTAGTTTCGGACAAAGTCAATACCAAGTGTGTCTAACGTGAATACGAGTGAGGCCATTGACCTATCTATCTTAGAGTCAAAAGGTTGAACGCCGCCAGGAAAACGGGACAGTGTGGCTTAATAAGGAGCTGTTTGCGATTGGTATCCAGTGAATGGTGCGGTAATATAGCTGCAGACGGTATGACACTAGTGGCGTTGCGGTTGCTGTCAATTAAACTGAGATTATATGAGGAAGGCTAGTAATGGGGAATGAGAGGGGAGTAAGAGGAACAGATGATAAGGAAAGAAGGTACCAGCGGTAGCATGTTTTCGCTTATCCGTCCTGCTGTGCGCAACTGATGAGGTTGGTCAATGGTTATAGGTCAGACAAACTCTCCTGGTTTTCCATGTTAGGGGCTTGAAATGGGATGGCGTCCACTTTCGTAAAACCAGATTGTTGCCACGTCCGCTGCATTGCGGACAGGCATTTGAGCTAAGGGCTTTTGTTAAAGGTCCTAACTGTTCTCCTGTCTAGGTTAGTGCGCTCTGGCAGTATCTCAGCCCACGTACAATTGTCTATTTCATGAAACGACAACCATATACCACGTCGGCTGTCAAGCAGATATACTAGGGTCGATGGAGCCACTCTTTTTACCTTTTGCATTCATTTCCTTTCAGATACTTATTACTAGCCTTCCTTTAAGTTCCATCTTAATCGAAAGCAACCGCGATGCCATTAGTGTCATACCATCTGCAGCTATTTTCCTGCGCCATTCACTGGATGCCTATTGGCAGCAGCCCCTTATAGAGCCACTGTCTTGTTTTCCTAGCCGCATTCAACGTTAGCATTCTGAAACAAATAAGTCAACAGACTGCAATCGCACGCACGTTGGACACACTGGGTAGTAACGTGTGCTGCACGTCCGAAACTAGGATCAATGACCCGCACGGGGTTGTCGAACTAACTGCAACTGGCTTGTCCTCTTGCGACTGGTCGCACTCATCCAGAGGCGCTGATGCGGCAACCACCTGTCAACCTGCGGTGGGCAGTTCTCAGCTCCAACGCCGAGTCATCGTTGAGTAATTAGATTCCTGTGAATAGCCGTTTGTGTGTAGCCCGTTTGACGATATCAACCAAGGTTGATTCACAAAGTAGGATTTGAGGGTTCCGCTTATGTCCTCACCGACTGCAATTTTGATGCTACCAAGGATGCTTTCGACTACGAAATGAACGCGCTACCACGTATTGTAACGAGTTAAGATCACAGTTATTCGAAGTGGCATAAATGCGCAGTTGTATAGTAGCAACACGGGGCCTTTAACTTGGCCGTTGCTAGTTTCTTCTAGGAGTACTGTTTGTTACGCTAGATACTGCGGATATATCCATTCTATAGTGTTGTTTTCGGAATTTCGTTTCTCTGAACCATTATAAGATCGACAATGATATTCTACTCTGCCAAATTTATGGAACCGTTTCGAAGTGCTGCACGAAGCATATCTTATGCTGAATGCGGTATAAAGGCCAGAAACACCACCAAACGAATTTTCAGAAAATTTTTGGTAAAATGAGAAAACATCGCGCGGTTTGGCAAGTTGGCATTAGACACCCTCATGCTGATTCTGTTCAGCAATGTGCGCTCACTTCTCAGTAAAATCGCTGAACTTACTGCCACTGTGATGTGCAAGGAATTTGCAAATACAGGTGTTGTGACGCGTCAAGAAAGTTGGCTCCATCCTGACTTAGAGGACGAGGTTATCCCACTCAGCGACTACCGTGGCATAAGGACAGATAGACCTGTGAAGCCGTATAATCGTGGAGGGAGGCGCCATCAGTTACATCAATGAACTCTGGAGTAAAGCGGTGATCGTGTTTACATACTCAAGGTCGAAGGTTAGTTGCCATTTAATAGAATGCAAATCAAATTTTGAGCGAATTTCATTCTGTAGTTATTGGAAATGTCTCTATAGCTCCTGACACATCAATGAGTTGAAGAACATGGCCGATTACTTTTTCCCAGCGTTACCGCCCATAACTGAGAGTTCACTGTATCGGTCGCTAATTTCAACAACAGTGACACAGCATTCATCAAATCTCTCGATCTAACAAATATGGTGAACTTCGAAACCGACTGAATGCAGTTAGATTTTGTCTTCACAAATAAAACCCAGTTATGTGCTACACTAAAAAGCGCTCATCTCAACAACTCATCGCTGCATTCTGAAGGCATGCCTGAAGGCATGCCGCGTAGGGGTGGGCGTCCTCGCGGTATACTCAGCCCGCGCGCGACTGGTGGTGGTCGCGCGGCAGCGAAGCGCCGTTACGGCGTATAAGCTGACACATTCATTCAGTCATTTACTGCAAGACCAAGTTTATCTCTTTGACAAAGCCATTCAAACCGTCAGACGGAAAGACTGCTCGACAGAAAATATTGCGAAACTCCAAACGACGTTGGCTTCAACTGACTTTTCAGTCTTCAAGAACGAAAATCTATCTTTGGAGTGCGACCACTTGACTGAATACATCAAATTCTGCTTCGAGATGTATTGCCCTGTTGAGACCATCTATCTAAGAATGGAAGGATTTTCTTCGCCGTTACTGAAGCAACTTAAAAGAACAAGCCTATAAATGCAAAACGAATGCGCAAGTTAAGGCTACGGCAACAAAATCCGAGATAAAAAGGTTGAACTGCCTATACATTGAGACAGTGTTGGGCACCCATGATTATCGCGATCGCTGGGGACTTTTGAAACAGGTATGTGGACAAAATTTCCATAAGCGCATTTATAACGTGGATGTGCACAAACTCAACGCTGAATTTCGTTCTTTTCAACAGGGTACTAATTCTTTGCCCCATTTCACCAACACAGGTCAGGTAGTCACGTTTGACAGGTTTAATGTTTGTCGTGAACTCAGAAAATTGTAGATAAGGCTACTGGCCCCGACGCAGTACCAGCGCTTGTCCTAAACCACGGTTCAGATTATCTTGCAGAACCTCTGACCGCAATTTTCAACCGATGTCTAATGGAGGGCATCAGCCTTAACATTTGGAGACCTGTTAGGATAACACCTGTCCCGAAGGACTCGCTAAAGTATCGTCCAATAACATGTACATCGGTGATGTTGAAGGTCTACGAGAAACTGCTTGCTCCACAGATTTTCACACGCACCAATGCAAACGATAGGTACAAATTCGCTTACAAATATGGCCGCTCCACACTAGATGCGGTCTCCTATCTTGTGTATTCAGTAGCATCTGCACTGGATGAAAAAAGCGGGGCAGTTCGCCTTCTGTTTCTTGACTACACATGTGCTTTCAGAAGCAATGACAGATCAATCCTGTTCAAGCAGCTGTCTGTAAATAGGGTTCCAACAAGTGTTTGTGGGGTGGTTAATGAATACTTCACAAACCGCACTCAGTTCATCTAAAGTAATGGAGCGAAGTCTTCTGCATTGCTCTTTAGTTGGTGTTTTACACGGAGCCATCCCTCACCTGCTTTATTTTCCGTATACACTGAAAAGCTACCCATAACATCTACCTTTATTGAATGCAAGTATGACCACGATGTCCTACTGTGATGCGTAACTCAAATTGCTGTGACATCTAGTTGTCAAAATGGTCTAGATGAGCTCGTGCTCATTCCGATCCCTGATTTTAAACCCCTCGAAATGTCGTGACTTAACATATTCGTTTCGCCGAGTTGACAGGTTACAAATTGTTTTGGACGCAACTTCTCCTTTGGCAGTGAGTGATCAGTTCATACCCAGATGGTCAAGCAGTTTCTAGGGTTTTTTATCCCTTTTTATTTTTTTTTATTTATCGAAACTATTTCTAAGGTTAGACGATTGTCATTTTATGCTCTTCGACTTAAAGTACTTTCAGTACCTCGTGACTGGATTCTTAGATTTGTGATTACATGTACACTGCCACATTGGCTCTACTGGGTTACACAAATAGATTATACATTGATTTTACGGTCCATAAAGCTTATTTCCAGATGAAGCGGATTGTCTAGAGCCCCTTGTAAATTTTATTGTCAACAAGCACCTAGACGCTTGTACCAATATTTCCTCCAAAATTCTAAACGACCTTCTTCATGCACTGCAAAAACATCAGCTATTTCCTCTACCCGCTTCAAGTATGAGATTTTAGTTTACGTACTACATCACCGCAATTCTGTGCTACCGTACCTGCCATGCTTGCTTGTTGACCCGACCGAAACTGAATATGATGCTCCAGTGAAAGTGTAACATTTATACGAGTCATTTTTTAAGTAACAGTAATTTCATGAGCATTACCATTCGCAGTGATAGTGTAACAGGTTGAAAATGCACTTACCCGGGTATATAAAGCTTACTATGACTTGACTCTTAGACAATGGGCACCGAAGTGCCACTTGGTTTTCACCTATAACTGGCCAACTGTGGACCCGAATAGAGTATGTAGTCATGCTACAGGTGGCATGGTTCTATCCTGGATTGACGTTCTTTCTAGAGCACTTGGGTAGACTCGGATCATGCCTTGGTACACTCGTTTTTTCATGAACTCCATGGGAACCCGAGAAATTATCAAAACGCTCGGTCAGGCAACCCCACTAGAATACACTGCGTATAAAACTTTAGCTCCATTGTCTTAATGACACTCAGCGTCATGGGAATAGGATCTCGGCCGTCATGCAACATGCAGGAGCCTCCGCTTGCGGACTATCAATCGTCACCACATCAGTCACTAGATCTCCGAGAGGTCAGTGAACCTGTTGGAATCCAGTAGTAAACTCCCGGTTGGCTCTGAACTTACTATAATCAGATGGACGATTAAATGCGAACTAAAGCAAAGCCTGCGTGCTGACAAGGAAGTCTAGTGGACCAGTCGGGCTCAAGAACTGGAGGAGACAGGAGCAGTAGGCAATTATTGCAAGCTCTTCCAGGTGATCCGCACTAATGGTCCCAGAAAACCAGACGTCCATGAAACAACCAGAGACAGCGCGGAAACTGTGACGCACCATTGAGATTGCCGTACGCTTTGTTGGGCGGAGTACTTTCTTGAGCAGTTCAGTTGTCCTCCTGCTTTTGGACCTCTTCTTACTCAAGTGGTGCCAGCTGAGCCATGGACGGAAAGTTTAGATTCTCCGTCGGAGGCTGAGGTCCGAAACGCGATTGCAGCCCTTAATCGTTTTCGCGCTGGTGGCCCAGGTTCCCTAGTACCCGCCCTATTTAAGGATGGTGGTAAGGTCCATTGTAATGCACTGACCTTGTAGAAGGAATAGTCATCTCAGATAACTTGCGTGGATCTACTAGTGTCAATATACTAGGACAGTGTCCTGACTATGCTAACCACAGAGGTAGTAGCCCAAAGCCAGCAGTGATAAAATTACTAGTTTCAATTCTCGCCCATCATTTCAAAGCAAAACGAGAATTCAGGAGTGGGGAAAATCGAGCAGTCTACCGTCCAGGACGGTGCTGTAGAGACCACATATTCACTTTGCGGCAGATGCTAGAGCAGCACTACATGTATCACAAGACCGGCAATAACCGTGTTCCTGGTATTTAAGTGAGCTTTCGATTCAATCGATCGATCCGTTCAGATCAAGAAAGGCGTTCATACGAAATAGGTGATCATTCTACGCCCCAAGCCGCATCTGAGTACAAGGTCTTATCTTCCCGACAAGTGGCGTTCGTCAGATTTGTTAAATTTCCCTATTTTTGTTTAACTCCGTCGTGGGCTCCATCATGGAGTGTTCCCTTAAAGAACCTCAGGATGCAGACGTTAAGGTGCTGCCTTGTGAAAGGTTAGTAGATCTTGATTATGCGGACGATTTTATCTTGCTGGTTAACGATGTTTGTGAAGCTCAATCAACCCTGAGTAACCATCATAGAATGGTCGCACCAAATGGCATGCGCTTCGCACCTTCAGAGAGAAGTGCTGTTACAGGACCCGCAGCCACTTAATGATCCTTGACCCTTGATGGCGAGGAACTCGAGGTGCTTGATTACTTCAGTTACTTTGGGCAGGTTTTTCAGCAAAGCTGGGCGCGTTAACACTGAAGTCAGTTCACGTATGACAAAAGCCAGAATCGTTCCCTTGAATCTGCAACATGTTTGGTCCGAAAACCGTGTATAAAGACCACAGTGAGGGCCGTCCTCTAAGGGGGTGAGAGTTGACCCCTTCGATCAGAGAATTCGATGTGTCTCCAAGTTAATGATCACTGTTGTCTGCGAACCACTGCTGGTGTCGGATGGCACTAATGTGTGCGCAACGATGTCATACGTAGGCGAGTACTAGGCAGTAGTAATCAGCCTAATTTCTTAGAACGACAGATAGCAATGGATAAGTTGCGTCAGCTTGGGCGCGTACTAGGTATGCCTGATCATCGCTCATCGAGGACGGCCTTGTTTTGTTTGCCAGAAGTAGAGTGGCACAAGACCGGAGATGGAAAAAGTTAACGTCAAAGCTGGAAGTGAAGTCACGGACGACCCAACTCGGTGCCATCGATCTGTCTCGCCTTCCAAGATGGAGTCCGCGTGACCCGCCTTGTGCTTAGCTTGAGGCATTGCAGGACATAGCTCACAGTCGGCACTAGTGACGTGTCCGTTTTTGTCTAGTCGGACTGCCTGGCTAAAGTGTGTTCGTTAGTTATCTGCGGGGTTATGGCTAATGATGACGCGGAGCAGTGACAGCCGCAGGGAATATGTCTTGCTGATGCTGCCTTATCTTTGCATGATAGCATATGGTTTGTGACGGTATGTTGTCGGCAAAGTGTAGGCACCATGACCCTGAATGACTGCCTAGGGGAATAAACTTGCACGTAAGTTCCCTCTTCGCACCTACCTAATTATTCTTGTTCCGTAGGTTAGTGTTCTACGGCAGCACAGCACAATACCAATTCAAATGGCCGATGTCCTGTTGTTAATGATGATGATAATTATGCTCGTCAATTTAGTGCATGCTTGGATCGCATGTAAGCACAAACTAGAATCTTGCAGGAAAGTTTCCGGTCCACAGCAGAGATCCATCAATAGGGTCTTCAGTGTTAGCGCATGCTGCCTGTTGTTGCAGATTGACCATCAGGTAACATTTGCCCGAATATTGGAAACCCTATCGACTAGCAACTGCTATTTATCGGAAACTCACCTGCAGGATTTGAGTTGCGGTTGCACGGCGATCACCTACATGCAAGACTGGCGGAACTTTCTCATTGTCTTTGTCTGGAAATAACGCAGTATTAAATGTCAGTCAAGCCGGTGTGCTTTGAGTCACCGAGGTGAAACTGCCCTGACCGACTGGATCCCGGATGTGTGCCGTTCAGAGCTTCGGAGTCTAACGGTGGCAAACTGTGCTTGTTTCCCATTGCTGCATACGCCTAAACAGTGGCAAAAATAAGGTGAAAGATGACTTCCAGCACGAACTGATCGAGCTGTCACAGCAGCAGCACGGATACTGTGATGCATGCTGAGAATCTAAAGGCCTGAGCTGGAGTACTGTCTACTGGTGAACTGCATCTGAGTGGCCAACACCGTTTAGACTCCCATAATGATAACGGTGTGTGGTTGCTACACGTGTGTTAAGATTCTCGTCTCTTTCTCGCGAGCACTAAGTTGCGACATCACCCGCAAAAGTGACCTGACGCCCATTAGCCTCGGTTCAGCCGTGGAGGCAAATCGATCGCATTGCGATCAGTTTCCGCTGGAGGGGCTGCGTCCAGAACTGTCGCTCGATTTGGAGCACATTTGTGGACATTGACTATGCATTTGTATATGCTGATCTGCGGGTGCATTTTGGCGGACGCCAACGATGACGCTGTGAGCGCATAGACACCAGTCAATTGTTCCGAGTGCGTATCAAAGGACGCTGGCATCCGGGCTGCGTTCGCGCTTACAGAACTCAGTCGAAGATCACTAGTCGCATATCGGCCAGACGTTATTAGCAACAGGCATTTGATTACCAACAGGGGGATTGGGTCTTTATACAGTCTCTGGAACTCCTCTATGCTCGCCAACGCGGCCCGACCGAAAATAAACACAATACTCGCAGACATCCGGACAAAACTGCGTGCTAAGCTGGGAACCGCGAAACCTGATGGTTTCATCGCTCATCGGAGATGGAAATAGCTGCTGCCCGAGGTAACAAGCCTGATACGGGAAACAATATGCGATGACTACTGACAGCCAATCCACAGCCTGTCAAAACGCTTGGAGGGTTGAACAGAACCATAAAAATCAATTTGATCCGCTTGAGTTGACAGTTGCCTTATGGCTCTTTTCTATAAGCCGTCCGCTTAGATTCACGTTCGAACGTGAAATCATACTGTTGAAGGTGAATAAGGCGACAGGAGCAAATAAACTCCCAGACGAAACCACCTCATTCAGCTAGTGGGGTCAAACGCGCTCGTGAGAGTACCTCTGTGAACTCCCCTTCCCCTGCAACTCCACGATCTGCACCACCGCCAGAGTCTTCTACCCCAACCAATTCTCACAACCAATGTTCCCCACAGATTGACGACTCAGAGTCTGAGCCCCCTAATCTTTAAGCGCATACCTGTGAACCTCTGAACACTGAAAATAAATGGATCATTCAAAAACGCAAAAGTTCACGCAACAACTTTCAGCCTCCCCCTAACGATAGACGATCGTCCAAAACGACAAGCCCCTTCACTCCTCCTGCCTCAAGTTCGTCACCGATCTCCCTGAGGCGTTATAATCTCATGGTGTTCCATGCACCAGTCGAAAGATGAAAACCCTCAGAAACGTTATGATCACGATGTTGAGTTTCTTCAGGGGCTCGTTGATAAACTGTTGGATGTGGGTGAAGGCAGCGTAACGATTAAACAAGTAGTCCGACTTGGTCAGCATACTAACCAATCACGTCGACCCTTAAGAATCACCTTTGCTGACCACAACACGCCACAACCCATTCTGTCTCGTCTCTCCAGGCTTAAAGGCACCAGGGTTCACATCCGCCGAGACTTGGAACCCGAAGAGAGGAACCGCTTGAAGACTGCGGTCCTTGAGCTTAAACGCCGTACAGAAGAAGGCGCAACTGATCTACACATCGTAAATTTTCGAGTGATCAAGAAGGGTGCACGAACCCGTATCAGTCGGTTGATCAACCTCCAGGCACGTCCTGCGGTGCCTCTCAGGACCTCCGTGCTGCATTCACAAACATCTGTAGCCTTATGAACAAATGGGATGAGCTGTGTCGTTTCTTTGCCTCTAAGCGACCAGACGTCGTAGGACTGGCGGAGACATGGCTAACTTCTGAGGTAATGGCAGAGGAAGTCGATCTCAGTGGCTACTCATGCTTTCGCTGCGATAGAATATCAAATCCTCGTGGTGGTGTCTTACTTTATATACGGTCTTCCCTGCGTGGGAGGCTTGTAAGCGTGTACCGAAGTGGAGATGGACTGTGTGAACAGGTATGGTGCTCGATCAACCTCAGGCGCGGCAAGCTGACAGTAGGTGCATTCTACCGTAGTCCTCTGAACCGCTCTTTAGATTGGCTATTGCATCTTCTGAACAACATGAGTCATCCATGTTTTCTACTAATGGGTGACTTCAATTGTCCCCACATTCAATGGCCTGAAATCCAACTCATGCCCGGGTATTCTGAAGTCAAATCAAAGTTGGTTGATTTGTTGCTTGAAACTGGGGCATCGCAACACATATACCAACCTACGCGCGTGACGGCGCGTTCGAACCCATCGTGCCTTGATTTGATGGTGACGAATTGCGAACAGCGGTTGCATGACATACGAATCCAGGAGTCCCTAGCTAAAAGCGACCATTCCGTGCTGATAGCCACTATGGAACTGAACTTGCCGAGTGTATCTCCGGTAGAACCAGCTTACAACTACTGGAAAACTGATTTCGATGGATTAAATCGAGCAGCGAGCCAAATGGATTGGTCTCTACCGCATGTTACATCCGTGGAGGACGGTTGGACAGTAATAAAGGAAGGATTGGCTTCGCTTTGTTCTCAGTTTGTGCCGTTGAAATTTCAGAAAGTCGGACCAATCAAACCACACTGGTTCGATAAGGAATATGGTAGGCTGGCTCGGTTACGGCGAAGAATGTGGGACGCATTTCGCCTCTCTGGCTCCGCCACTGATTACGAAGCATATAAAAGACAGCGAAATTTTGCAACAAAGTGAAATTGACAAAGCGCTGGAAGTTCGAAGAAAAGCTTGCAACTGACGCGAGGATGGCCCCAAAGAAGATCTTTGCTTACGTGAAACGCCGTTTGAAGCCAAAAGGTGACGTGTCATGTCTGGAAGACGCGGACGGACACCTGCTAACTTCCAGTTCCGATCGCGCGTCCGCACTGGCCGCTCACTTCGCTTCCGTGTTTGCAAACGACGCGGCGCCCATACCCATCTCAGCGAGTAACATTCCTGTAGAACTCAACAGTTTGGTTTGTGATGTCGACGAGGTGCGCCTGCTACTTGCGAACCTTGACGGTACCAAGCCTGCAGGGCCTGACGGGCTTCATCCGCTAATTATCAAATCACTAGCTGCCGTTATCTCGCCTGCTGTTACGGATCTATTCAACAAATCATTGTCTGAGGGCTCATTGCCAAACGACTGGAAGCGCTCGGTGGTGAGGCCGATCCCGAAAGGTGGCGACCCCAGTAAGGTGGATAACTACAGGCCAATTTGTCTTACACCCGTTTTGGCCAAAGTGATCGAGAAGATAGTAAAAAAGCGTCTAATACATCTGTTGCAATCGAAGGAACTTCTGACACCGGCACAACACGGATTCAGGATGGGATATTCTTGTGTTACCAACTTACTTGTGACGAGACAGGAATGGTTGCAAGCAATGAACCGGGGAAAGTCCGTCGACGTAATCTACATCGAGGTCAACAAAGCATTCGACAAAGTTAATCATGAAGTGATTCTAGACAGATTAAGGTCGTGTGGTGTCGGAGGATCGTTACATCGATGGATCCATGAATTTCTCGTTGGAAGAAAGTGGAGGGTACAGGTGGACGGCCATCTAACCGATTGGTATCCCGCGACCAGTGGTGTACCTCAAGGTACGGTACTGGGACCCACTCTGTTTCTCATACATATCAACGAGCTGCCCCAGCTTTTACGGTCGCCGTGTGCACTGTTTGCGGATGACCTCAAAATTTGGTGAGAAAGTAATACTCTCAATGACTGTGACATTCTCCAACAAGACCTCGACCGCCTCGCAGTATGGTCTGCTGAAGTCCACCTACCGGTCAACCCGGCAAAGTCCCTATTCATGAATCTCGGGAAAGCTGTTCACGGACGAACGTACACCCTAGACGGCCAACCACTGCATCCCACACCTTCCGTGAAAGACCTAGGTGTACTCTCACGCTACGACTTGAAGTCCGCCGACAACACCAACAAACTGCATCGAAACGGACAGCGCATGCTGTGGGCGCTGAAACGCAGCTTCTGCACTTGGTCTGAGGACGTTGCCACTCGCCTCTTCCATCGTCAGACCAATGGTAGAGTACGGCTCGCCTGCATACTGCCCGATCACTCGCGGCGAAGCGCAAAAGATCGAAGGAGTACAACACGTCGCCACCAAGTTGATCCCCAGCTTGAGAGGCTTATCGTATGAAAACCGGTGCATGAAACTTGGGCTCTACACCTTGTCATATCGCCGTGTTCGAGTGGATCTTATCATGACCTACCGTATTTTACATCTCGGTCATTTCCCCATGCTGAGGTCGTTACTCCACTTGCGAGTACCATGCACCACACGTGGGCACAGGTACAAACTCGTGGTACCTGATCTGAAGAAAATCCCACACCCCGTGTTTCCAGCGGAGGGTTTTGCACGCCTGGAACAGTCTGCCAGAACACGTCGTCAAAGCCGAATCTGTGCAGAAATTCAAATCTTTGTTGGATTTACACTTCGCTAACACACGTTTAAGAGAACGGTTGCCGCTTGACGACGATATCACCCACTTGTGACTCACTGTGAACAAGCATTTTGTGTGCTACAGGAGTTGCTGAACCATCTCAGGATAACCACCGGACGTGTTTATATTTTCCAAATGTTTTTTGATTATCACCCGAGGGAGTTGTACAGAATTATTCTCTACTTGCTCCAAAATACAGTATTCAGTATTTGGGCCTTCTTCAAATTCCATGGACCTGCACCTTTGGATGATTTGCATGTGGGAAAAGACTGGAGCCGCTCTCTCACAGTCCAAGTTACTAAGGGAAGTTTACGCTCGAATATCTGTAACCATAAAGAGATCAGTCTGATCACAACTGCCTAAGTTGCTGGCGATTATTAGTATCAATAGACTAAGTGGCACCTATCGAACCAACAATCGTGAAGAACAAGCCGGGTTCTTAACCATCATCTTATGTCACTTACCAGGACACCGCCATATTTACCGTCGACGCACAAAAGTTTAGTTCCTCGACCTCAAAGGTGCCATCGATTAGACAGATTGATGTACCCTTCAGGACTGGGGGCTGCACACTGTCTCCAAACGTGTGACAAATTTGTTCTGTCACCTCTTTTCATTAAGTTGGTCATGGACGAACTCATAAAAATATCAGATCACAACATAAGCTCGCGAACTTTAGGCTACGGGCCGGCAAGTAGGCGCCTTGGCCCTGAATGTTTGCTTAGAACATTAAAATTATACGGTAAGCCCCTCTTATTGTTCCTCGTTCCGTAGGTCATCGTGCGCGTACGGTAACGAAGCATCAGTTCAAATGGCAGATGTGCTGCTCTTGATGCTGATAGTGGTTCTCTAGGTGGTATCGGTTTTTGCCTAGCTGGTGGCTTGTTGGCATTTATGATCCATTTTGATAAGTTGTAGGTGGACATTCATACCAAGCCAATAGACAACCACGTGTGATTGTTTCCATCCTCATAATACCCGAATAACTAAACTGAACCTGGCGGAGAACGACTGTTCGCTCGGTGAACATAAGACAGGAATCAACTACGGTTGCTGATTCGCAGCGACAGAATAATTGATGTCATTATCATCATTACACGTTAGCTGGAGGTGGAAAACACCTCAGCTATTGTGCCGCAATACAAAAGAAAAGAAAAGCAAAAGTGGCACAACCACTGAGTCCCCAGTAACGGATGGACATCGTTCCGCAGAGCTAACAGCTGGCTGCCGTAAAAGAGCCGTATGATGCCTAACAGGTGAGATCGTGATTGGAGGGGGATACTAAACAGGAGGGGGATGGACAAAGGAAATCACAACACAAACGCCATTGGTGCCGGCTCCGAGCCATATCAGCAAGTGTGTCCAACCAAACGTGTTCACCGTCCTTAGGACCCCAGCCAGGCAGTCAGGATGCACCAACCGACGCCAACTTCGAAGTGTGGGTTTTCATTTCTGAATTGAATAATTGATGTAATTCTCCGGTAAGTCCGCATGCCAACACGACTGTTTAAAAGAGATGGCACATCGAAGAAACGGATCATACGCGGTCGCGTGACTAATGTCAACAGCGGTAACCGGGATTCCACTTACGGCATCTGGGAGCTGCCGATGGACATCTTCCGCAATGTGGGCAGGAGCAATGACTGTCGTCTTCAGGTGCGTACTAGTGGCTTCTAACGCAAGATAGCACCTCGCCTTGTCCGAACTCGAGGTTACGATACTAGCTGGCAAAGTCGTCCCCCAATAGAATTGTTGCCCAACTTTGAGGACACTTGGCAGAGTACATTGAGATACTCTTCTTGGCTCCAGAAATCGAAAACATTTTGTGGTCATTAAGCAGTGTGAAGTGGCGGCTAAACAGAAATTTGTGGAATTCCTTGATAGGAAAGATAACAGACAACGCCCATTTCGATTTGGCTGCGGTGAGCATACACGAAGCGTAAGCAATGGCCTGTTCAGAACCGTTTGGGAAAAACATGGGAAACAATTGCTCCTAAGTTGTACTTAGAAGCATCTGCAGGGAACACGAAGGGCATATTCAGATCTTAATGTATTGCCAATAAGTCACAGATGAACATCATCTTGAGTTTGGCATATGCAGCTTCACATTCCGCGGATCGAACCCATTTTGCGTCCTTTTGCGGGTGACGGTTCATTAAAGCCCGGAGATTGCGCATAGTCGGCAGCAATGCACTGTAGTATTTAATCAAGCCAAGGAAGGACGTAGGTTAAAGACATCCCTCAGAGCAGGCATTTGCTGAACTACTCGAATGTTTTCAGGATCCCGGTGGCGGCCGTCGATGTCGAAGAAGGTACTTTACTAAGGGGAGAAAAAATGCATTTTTCGACTCGGAGACAAAAAGCCTAAATGCGCTTGTGAACCGCAACGGTGCGATCTCGGAGCTCTTCCGTTGATCTGATTACGACAGCCAGCCAATTAAAGTTGCCCAAACGACAGATTTCTAGGACGGTTGGAAGCTCGCCCCGCTTGTTCGCAACCTTTCAACTCAATGCAGCCCACAATCGGATGTTTTGGTTCACATCAATAGGTGTCCAGTCCGTCTGCAGCTTGACACTGCCACTGACATCACTCTCAGCTCCAGAAGGCTCTGGCGATTGTTCGGTAGCCCTACAGTCCAAGCATCTAGCCACCAGTGTTTGTGGCCCAGTGCAGTTGACTGGACAGTTACACTGCTCAGCTTTCTTCCGTGGAAACACCGTCAAGACAGTCAGTTACGTCTCAGATTCTAACTTCGGTCTTGACTGGTTTGAGCCACTTTGTCTCATGGACTTATCAATTTGTTCTGTCTGAAAAATAGCGCAGTCCCAAACCGGTCGCTCAAAACTGACCCATCAGTTCTCCGATGTTTACAAACAGGGACTTGGTCTCTACAAGCACAGAGAAGGCAGCCAACCTGTCTTCAGTCCGAAAAGACCAGTAACCTACGATGCCTTGCCGATCATCGATCAGAAACTCAAGCGTTTAGCGGAAATTAGTCTTGCAGCTTGTTCTATATTCTGCATGGTCTGCTCCTATTGTCGTGGTCAAGAAGGCATATGTGCCGATTTTTCAACGGGTCTCAATTTTGTTCTGGAATCTAACTGTTACCCGCTTCGAGTCCCAGATGATTTATTTACCGTACTTAATGATGGCACTTGCTTTGCTAAGTTAGACATGGCGTACGTGTAACTTTAAATCGAAGTGGCTCATGAATTCCGTGAACTGCTTACGAGCAGTACCCACAGAAGTCTTTTCCAATACAACAGGCTCCTATAAAGTGTCAAAATTGCCCTAACAGTTTTCCAGTAATTGGCCCATACTACTAACACTGGACTACCAGATACAGTGACAGCGGGGCGATAATGTCGTAATGGGAAGAAAAGAAGGCATTTTAGAGGGTTGCCTATTCCGGGAGCCCAGAGAGCGATTCCAGAAGACAGATCGAGTTGCAGGGAAACTTTTATTGGTTCAGCAAAAGATTCCCTGTTAGCTAGCTATAAATGAACGACACCGTGGACGCTCTAGCTAGGGGAACGGATCAAGCACAGCACACAGAGCAGTCGCGCGTTGCAACCGAAGCGAGCGCCAAGCAAAAAATGGCGATGAGCAAGTAAAGCATTCGAACTCAGCAAGCAGTTCAACAAACCACACCGGTTGCCTAAGTGTACAATTAAAGAATTTTGGTTAGAATTTTACACAAGCAAACCGGGGAATCTCCAGACTGCTACATAGCCCTCTCCCAGAAGGGACTGTGTAAGCAGTCCTTCGATCTACGTGAGGACTGTCCGTCGCCGGCCAGCCTTCTGCGAGACCAGGTTGTGAAACCCGATGCAGCTGCTGGGGGAGAACCATGCAATCGGACCCTAGCGGGCTCCCACCCGTGTCCTCCCTACGGTGTCGAAACGGTAAAAAAAACTTTGTGGGGGGGACAGTTAGTGAAGTTCACGTAGGCGGTCGAACAGGAAGTTCGTTCCACTTGCAGTTGACGCGCGGGGATCCAGCGAAATGTGAAACCGAGGTGCAACCAACCGGCGGTGTATATGGAAAGCAAAATGAAAAAGCAGCATAAATGCATAGCAATACACAAAAGAGTGCAAAGCGAAAAACGTGCAAAGCTGTTTTTGGGTTTTCAAAAGATTTTGCTCTTTTTTAGTAATTTCAAAACGTTTTGATCTTTTTTGTGGGTTTTCAAAAACGCTTAGTAAGAGCAGATAATTTCTAAGGCACGTTCTACGTAAAATAGTAAGTGCTGACAAAGTCTGAAAAACGAACTGGAGGCTTGAGTTTCCTACCGCGTCGATTGAGAGTAGGGCGGGTAGGAGTGCTGTCGGTTGTGGTTGTCGGTTCTGCTGGAGCGGGCTGACTCGTCTGAGGTTGCGGTGCGTGCTCTGATGGAGCAGGCTGTGAAGGTGCTTGTTGCACCGACGAGTCAGACTTGTTGAAGAATGCTGGCTTGAGTCGATCAATGGTGATCGTCTCAGTGGTGTTGCGTCGTGGCTTGCTTATGTCGGGATCAGCTTGTGGGGCAGCAGCCATGGCGGCTAGATCAATATTTGTGCCAGGCGATAAGCTGATCTGCTGAATGCGTGAAAGCGCATCCGCGACGGGATTGAGAGCACCTGAGACATGACGTACGTCTGTCGTAAACTGAGAAACGTAGTCTAGGTGTCTAGTTTCCCGCGGCGAATACTTGTCTGTTGCGCCATTAATTGCGTAGATCAATGGCTTGTGGTCGGTGAAGACGGTGAAATGTCGACCTTCGAGGTAGTGACGGAAATGTCGGATACCTAGGTAGATAGCTAACAGTTCCCTACCGAAGGTGCTGTATCGCGATTCGGCAGGTTGTAAGCGCTTTGAGAAGAAACCTAGAGGTATCCATCGATGGTCGATGAGTTGCTGAAGAACTGCACCGACGGCAGTGTCGGATGCGTCAGTCGTCAGGGAGAGTGGTGCTGATGTGTCTGGATGGGCGAGAAGCGCTATGTTGGAGATAGCGTCTTTAAGCTTCTCGAAAGACAATTTAGCGTCATCTGCAAAGTGAAAAGACCGTTGTTTACCGCGGAGCAAGTCAGTCATTGGTTGAACAATGCTCGCGCAGTTAGGTATAAAGCGTCTGTAATAGTTGACCAGGCCAAGGAATCGGCGTAACTGCTTGAAGGAACTGGGAGCAGGATAATCCTTCAGTGCCTGGATTTTGTCTGGCAGGGCTTCGATACCAGAGGCAGATATGCGGTGGCCAAGAAAGTCGATGGAGCTTTGGCCAAGCTCGCATTTATCGGGGTTGACGGTAACCCCATGCTGTGTTAAGCGCTGGAAGAGAGCGTCGAGGTGACGAAGATGCTCCTCGTCAGAAGAGCTGGCGATGAGTATGTCATCTAAATAAGGGTAAACGCCCTCGAGTCCTCGCGTTACCTCATGAATGAAACGCTGAAAAGTTTGAGCAGCGTTGCTGAGGCCGAAAGGCATTCTGAGGTACTCGAATAGGCCGAATGGCGTGATTACTGCGGTTTTAGCAATGTCGTCTGGCGCCACAGGTATCTGATGGTAGGCACGGACTAAGTCGACTTTGCTGAAGATAGACTTGCCAGCTAGAGCTGAGGTCAAGTCGTGCATGTGCGGGATAGGGTATTTATCCGGGACGGTAAGTTTGTTAAGTGCCCTGTAGTCACCACAGGGGCGCCAGTCACCGGACTTCTTCGGCACCATGTGTAATGGTGATGCCCATGGACTTTTAGACGGGCGGATGATTCCCAGTTCGAGCATTTGCTCGAATTCCGCCTTCGCAGCTTTGAGTTTGTCCGGGGCTAGTCGGCGAGGGCGGGCCGAAACAGGTGGGCCCTTAGTGCAAATGTGATGCGTGACGTTTGACGTCACCGGAGGCAACTCGTTCAGGACGCGAACGAGTTTAGGGTGCTTGCTGAAAAGTTCTAGAAAAGACTGTGAAGCTTGAGGTAGGACACGAATGGGAGTGATAGCAGCCACGTTGGCGCTAGTCCCGATAACACTGAGCTGTGTCCTAGAATCGATAAGCTTCTTCCGTTTAGCGTCGACGATGAGGTCGAAGCGTTGAAGAAAGTCTATGCCTATGATGGCGAAAGGCACAGCAGCGATTATGAAAGGCCAGCGAAAGGTTCGCCGGAGGCCTAAATTGAGCGTTAACAGCTTTTCGCCGAAAGTTGCGATTGGTGTGCCATTGGCGGCACGCAGCTTGGTCGGCGATGGTGAGACGAGCAGTGACCAGGCATCCGTAGTAGGTGTCCAAGCCAACGTAACTTGTTCAATTCTATTTGTTGTTCTACGGAACTAGCCTGCACAACAGTCGTCAAGGCCGGTGGCCGAGTGGTTGTCACGTTTTGCTTCCCAACCATAAGGTCGCCGGTTCGAATCCGCGTAGGAGTGGGCGTCCTCGCGGTAGAATCAGCCCGCGCGCGACTGGTGGTGGTCGCGCGGCAGCGAAGCGCCGTTACGGCGTATAAGCTGACATTTCTTTTATTCGTCAAGGCACATCATTGCTGCGGGCACACTAGTGCCATTCGACACAAGCAATGCTTCGCAGACAACGAGACTTGAAGGCGCTGCATATGTTCAGATCGAAAGGGTCATGTCTCTCTTGTGGAGTAGGACGGTCGTTACTGTGACTTTGTAAACAGATCGAAGGACACCACTCTGACGCCAAAGATGCCGCAGATTGAGGAAGTCGGCTTTGGCTTTTGCAAAACAAGTACTGACTACATGAGTTATGCACCAAATGTTATTGATGCAGCTGCCAAGTGAAGTGATCAGCTACCTCGCTACCAACAGTCAAGGAATCATCAGAAGGCTGGTGTCCTGCAACATTGCATTTCGAAAGTGCAAAGCGTGTCATATAATGGGACCAGTCTTGAGACTATTCGGGGTTGATTGGGCGGCCAAAATAATTTAAAACAGCAGGACAATACCGTGCGAATAGTAAAGATCAACTAGCTTCTTAGCAGGCAACAACACGTCTACAGTATGAGGCTAAGAAAGGGAACGCTCCATGATGCAGTCTGCGACGAAGTTGAAAAAAAGGCGAAATCTGACAACTCTGACGAACGCCACTTGTGGTCGGAAAGACACAACAAATCACCGTAGACTGTGGTATTCGAATATAGGGCGTGGAAATGTTCACACTTTGTGGGAACGCGTTTCCACACAAGTATTTCGTAGTGCATCGTTCGACTGAGTAGAATGCACACTCGAAATCGGTTTGCTTGGCGAACTCTAGTTTCCACAAAGTGAATATGGCGTCTATACCGCCCCATCCTGAACGGAGATCTGGTCACTCTGCTTTAATCCGGAATTCGTGTTGTAATGAGGCGACGAACGACAATTTATGGCAATATTGTTGTCACCACCGGCGTTCGACTGGTAATGAAGTAGTTAGCACATTTGGTACGATTGCTTTTATTGTATATCGCCAGTATAATCGATTCGCTCCAGTCATCTGGGAAGGTCTCTTCTTTCCAGACCTATTCGAACAGTAAGGTCAGTGCTTCGCAGAAGACCTCGTAATATAGTGTGAAGGCGAGGAAATCCGGGCAGCTGCACGAAAACAATCAAGGGCTGCAATCGGGTTTCGGACCTCAGGCTCCGATGGAGCCTCTACGCTAACCGTCAATGGATCATCTGCATTACCTGAGTAGGAAGAAATGCAGGAGCATGGGGACAACGCAACTGCTCTAGAAAGTGCTTCGCCCAACGAGCATACGGCGCCCTTTGTTGGGTATCAGGACACCCGCGTTGCATTTGATTGTCTGGCTGAGGCCTGGTTCTCTGGTGCCAATGGTGCGCATCAGCTACAGAGTAGGTATGGCAAAGCAAATGCTACAGTGATTTTGTAAACACGTCGCGAGTAGCTGAATTCCTGTGGTATTTCTGGACAAGTCTCACGATGGATTTCAGTTTTCCTAATCGGAAGGGAAATGTGTGTGCGGGTGGGTTTAAGCCTGTCATTCCGCCAATGTGTTCTCAATGGCGTTCCGCAAAGTTCGATCCTTGGTACCCTTCTCTTCACTTTACACGTTAATGACCTACATGAGGAATTGGGTGTGTCATCCCTAATGTTTGCGGATGACTTGAAACTCTGGTTCACGACAGGCGATCTGATTGGTCCACTGACCGTACAGGGGGCTCTGGATAGACTTTGGGACTGATCAATTTTGTGGCAGTTGTCCGTTAATTTAGTGAAATGTTCAGTTTTAGGCGTTGGTCCGAATGACCCGCCGACGCGTTATTTGCTTGGCAGCAACGCGGTACCGCGAGTTCAACTCCAATCTGACCTCGGTGTTTTGCTGTCATCCGACTTTAAGTCCCCTGAACACTGGACGACAGCTGCTCGCAAAGGTTTCAACATGTTGTGGATGATCCGCAGGTCATTCGGGATCATGAGCACCGACATGTTCGTTAGACTATTTTCAGTTTTTGTAAGGCCGCACTTGGAATACTGCGTCCAGGCTTGTCCTCCATGCCTGGTTCGTGATAAGATGGCAGTTGAACGAGTCCTGCGGTCCGGGACGAAAATGGTGCACGAAGTAAAGAAGCTGACGTACTCGGAAAGACTACGTAAATTGGATGTTTTCCATGTATTACAGGCGGCTTCGGGGCGACTTGGTCCTCATAAATCGTATATTGGTGGGTAAGATTAATCCTGATTTGACGGGATTGTTTCGCCCAACTTGACTGCCAACTCTTCGTGGACACCCATCAAAGTTGCACAAACCCCGGTCTGACCGGGTTTGGGCAGCTTTTCGGTTATCGCGTAGGGTCAGCTTATTGGAACGCATTGCCTGCAGACGTCGTTATGGCACCGACGGTGAAAAAGTTCAAACATCGACTTGACGCTCTCGGTCTGCAGTTCAAAGTTTTCTCCTTCATGTCCTGAACTTCTTTTCATCTACTACGGCCTACGCCCCTCTAACTCATTTTAACTTACAGCTTAATAATGCCTACGAAATTCGATAAGCTTGTCTTCACGTGACCGGCACAACGGGGACTGCTAGTGCAGGGAACGTGGGTATTGTTTGGTTGACCATGCAAATCGTGTGGGTTGATTTGGCTTTCCATTGGCATATCAAGGCCCCGGTTTCCCTGTTGGATCAACGACGTTTTCCAAGGTGGAACATTCGCAGGATTTTCCTACCGTTCCGGTCCCAATTGAACTTGAACTTCAGTTTTTTAACATAAACAGTTTTTGGACTACAAGGGCTTTCGTTTCCCACATAACAATTTCACAGACAGCGAATGGAAATCGGAAAAAGGAACGTTTGTTTCCTGCTACCAAGGATTTGTCCAGAAAGTCAAGTGATGTTTTGATGATATGGTAAATTACTACGTTATATCTCGAAACGTTACGCTGCATGCGTCTTGTTTTCTTGACGTCTATAAGCCAGACGGGACGTCAGGTAGTTTCCCTGCCTTGCTTGGGTTGCGATCTCTGTACGCGTATCAGTTTGCTGCGTGGACTTCCCTATTAGGTGACCAGTCCGCGCCGACCTGAGGCTCACATTAATCCTATGACCAAGTAAACGTGAGTCGAAATTTTAACCAATACTAAGCACCGGAACTTACAAGTAGATAAGATGTGCTGTGACGCAACGCTAGCAGTGACAGAACAATACTGTGTAAACCATGAAGACAAGGAATGAGCATGACCCAGAATGAGATATGGTGCGAAAAAAGGAAGGAACCAGCAGTACGCTGGTACGCAGTACTAACGCTTCGCTGCCACGCAACAACCCCCCCTCGGTTGCACATGAGCTAGGATACTGCAAGAGCCGCTTTGGCCCTACGCAGGCTCGAACCCGCGCCGCAAAATTACGTGACAAGCTCGTTACCTCCAAGTTAAAGGCATAACGAGGAAACTGCGTGGTTAGAATATTAAAAAACTAAAACGTTACGAAAAGACGATAAAAGAGTAACATGGTACAATACCCTGAGCAACAAAAACCCGCATTAGAGAGACCTAGAACAGCGCCAGAAAGGAAACTCACCATTTCGAGGGGGAAGAGGAAGACGGCACAGGAAGCGACCACAGACGCGCCAAGTGGATAAACGACCAATTAAAACAAATTAAGCTTTTAGCGTTGCCCAACGGACGAATATGTCCAAAGCGATTGCAATTAGCAATACACAGCTCAGTAATTGTTTTCTTAGATTCTTATTACAATGATGCAACAAGGCAACGCTCATTCAGATTCGGATTCAGATGGGACTGGAACGATAGGAAAATCCCATGCGTGTTCCTTCTTAAGCGGATCGTTGAGCCAGGAAATGATAATGTGCTAGGAGGTCTTGATGGATCTAAAACGAAAGACCTTTACCACACCATGGTCAACCAAATACTGCCTACGTTCCCTGCACTAGCATTTCCCGCTGTGTAGGTCAGTGAAGTAACGAAGGCGTAGAAAGGAAGTGAAGCTAAAGAAGAAGCAACGTCATTTAATAAAAGGATAAGACCACGGAGTGAGGAGAATGACATTACATGAGCTTATACTTGGAAGATGGATATTGTCAGAAGAAGGGAAATGTCCCCTGTTGCTACCCAAGGGCATCTAACTGATGCTCGACACCCTCAACCGTTGGTCCACTGATTACACTTTCTGGAAGCGAGTTCCAGCGCTAGGTACCTACGCAATAACCGAGTTAATGCCCTGATCTGGTCGGAAGGCGGCTTGTGTAACTTCATGGGATGACTGCGAAGACAAGGTAACCGCGCCGCGCTAAACAGCCAGCTCAAGTCCGGTCCAGCCTTCAGTGTTAAAAATGCGGTAAGTAAGGAGTACGTATCCACAAAGCCGTCGGTATTGCACTAAATACCTACCTATACTGGTGCTGCGGATAACGATCCCCTGTGGAGGTTTTTGCTCCTGAAGTTTCCAGCTTTCTGTATCAATACAGCAAACCACTATGACGACCAAATGCATAGATTGCGGCAAACGCGTTACCTCCCGCTCAAAACCTGTCCAAGGCGCCCTTTACGAAGGGGGACTGCCCACTTTTTGCTGTAACATCGACGACGCTCAATTTGATTGCCTTCAACGCACGGCCTCTGAGGTCGTGAGTTCCCATTATGACGAATGTCGAGGACTGGTGAATGACAAAAGCCTTCTGGCTAACCTGCATCCTCTCAGTATATATAGCCCTGCCGCCCTGACAATGTACAATCCGGAAGATGAGTCACCCGCATCATCGATATCCCTGCATGCATCTGGGTTTGCCACACCCACACCAAACCTAAGCCGCACTCACTCCGCTACGTCGGCCGAGTCATTATCTCCCAGTATGATGACGTGTCAGCCGGATAAAGCCCGAGACGTATGCTATCGTGGCGAGTGCCATCGCTTTAACAACAACAACAACAGCAGCAGCAGCAGCAGCAACAACAACAACAACAACCGGCCGCTGCCCAGCTGAAAGCATCCGCCGGGAA
Organism: Dicrocoelium dendriticum; assembly: GCA_944474145.2. Lineage (NCBI taxonomy): Eukaryota > Metazoa > Platyhelminthes > Trematoda > Plagiorchiida > Dicrocoeliidae > Dicrocoelium > Dicrocoelium dendriticum. The sequence goes on along the minus strand of OX104064.1, from coordinate 157,642,913 downwards.
GCTGGTCTCTAAGCCCAAAGCGAAACCCATCACCTGGAATAACTCTTCCCTAGTGAAGGGAAATGTGACCTCAACCTTACTCAGTCAAAGCCCAGCCACCAATGCCGCCAATTTTAAACCCAAATCCGGGGGTAAACCCAATTCTAAGCTCTCAGCATCTCAGCCACAAATGAAGCTAGTTCTCAGTAGGCTTCCTGAGATGGAAAATGTGAGCAAAGATAATCCGTCCGCTCGCAGGCCGCAAATCCATGAGCGCACTCCATCTTCTCGGGACTGTTGCCTCATCAGTAGGAAAGCAGTTGAACAAAACAAAGCCACCCCAGCGGAAAGAATTTTGGATGACCAACTACTACTCGCGCGGTTGGTCTCTTTGTTATTTGATGAAGGCGAACAGGTAATTAACCTCGTCTCTGCATTCCAGCTCTGTATGAAGCAAAGGGATCCACCCTAAGTTCGCCCCTTAAAGTCGGGTGCCAAACAGAAGAGGAATGCCAAAGTATTCTGGGACTGACTTTTCGTCTCAATGGTGAGCCGTATTACGTACTACGTGACATTTCTCCAGGGATCGGATAAAAACGAAAAGGCTGTTGAGGAGGTGCGAATGAGCCGAAGAAAGCGTGAAACGGACCTCCAGATCGTGGATTTTTGCGTGGTTGGGAAGACCCTGAGGCCAGTTGCAGACCCATTCTTCTCATCCTCGGACACGAAAGCACACAAAGGGACTACGCGTGTTAACCGCCAATGTGTGCAGTCTAAGGAATAAATTGGATGAGATTCAGTTGCTTGCCTTAGAGACCCGTGCAGACCTGATGGCCTTCACTGAAACCTGGCTATTTACAGACATCCTGGATTCAGAGATGTCCATCCTGGGTTACCACCTCTCCCGATCCGATCGACAAGGAGGGTGTCTGGCGGTGGCGTAATGATCTACTGGAAGACCGATATCGGAGTCCATGTAGATGAAGCGGTCAGTGACAACGACCATGAGTTCGATGCCCTCTGGTGTGGTGTTCATGATGGACGGAGTTCCCTCACATTTTGTGTTGCCTACAAAGTGCCTTCAGGATCCGGAGTCCGCTTGAAGGACTCGATCAGGAGGCATGGTGCAGGAAAGGATTGTCTAATCCTTGGGGATTTCATTGCTCATTCGGTTGACTGAAACCTGCTGCTTTGTGACCAACCTACAGACTCCTACGGGACCAACTTACTCGAGACCATTCTTCCTTGTAATTTGCTTCAACATACCACTACGCCAACTCATATACCTCCAGACCAGACGCCGCATATCCTGGATCTCGTGCTCCCCTTAGCACAATCAGACATAGCGTACCTTTCTATTCTACAGCCCATTGGTAGCAGTGATCGCTGTACTGTCTCATTCCAGTGGATACGTCGTTTCGCTGTTCACAGCCAGCCAGCCGACCGTCGGCACTTCTGGCGTGCCGATACACTTCGACTGAAAACGGCCGCTAGAGTTGTCGATTGGAGTATCCATGTACACCTCAATGTTGACGAAGCGTGGAATAACTTATACTCCAAGCTGACGTTGCTCATTGAACGGGTCATCCTCTTCTCCAAAAAAGACCCTACGCAAAGGCCCTCCTTGAATCGATCACGAAGTAAGATCAATGTTGAAAAGAAAACGAAAATTTTGGCACTCTTCAGAACTACGCGATTTGAGCATGACTACTGCTACCACAAAACGGTCAAGAACGCTTGCAACATGAGAAAACGCGACAAACGTCAAAAATACGTGCTGTCTTTGGCTGCACTTCCAAGTACAACCTCCAAGGCGCTCTTCTCATATTTCAAACAGAGCACCAAAGCTGGCAGTGGTGTCCCTGTCTTGTCTCCCTGTGAGCATTTGGATCTAGTTTACGAAGCTTTTGATGAAGCTGGCCTTTTGGCCCAGCAAGCTTCCCCTATCTACTTGATCGAAACGCCACTCCAAAATAGCCTTGCACCCACTCCTCCTTCCCTTTTGAAACCCGTAAACGTTAACACTGACGTTTCGAGGAAACTTCTTCTTAACCCAGACCCGTATTCCTCGCCTGTTTCTCATGGTTTACACCCATTGCTTCTTAAGACCGTGGCTGAACACATTGCTGCTCCTGTCTGTTAACTCTTCCGTCGTTCCTTTGCGGTCGGGCGGCTGCCAACAGCTTGGAAGGTAGAAATCGTCAGACCTATTTGCAAAGGTGGACACCGACAGAACCCAGCCAGATATCGTCCCAACTGTCTGTCTTCGATTTTGTGCAAAATCATGCAACTGAGTGGGAAAGGCGTCCTTCGCCTTCATCTCGATGTCTTGGAGTTCCTAGCTTATGCACAACATGGGTTTCGAAGTGCGCTTTCATGCGCCACAAAATTGCTAGTGGTTGGGAATAATGGGCACGCTCCTTAGACCCCGGTAAGCGTCTAGCTGCTGTGTTTGTTGGTTTGGGTAAGGCTTTTGACGAAGTCCCGTATGAGCGGCTCTTCCTCAAACTTCGGGGAATCAGCGTCACCTGTAATTTTTCTTGATTCTCGGGTTTCCTGGACGGTCGCTCCATGCAGTTTAAAGTGAATGAAGCACTTTCTGTTCAAGTTCTCATGACGGGTGGGATCTCCCAGTGTTCTGTACCCGGTCCCGGACTCTCCAGTATCTTTATCAACGACTTGCCAGCCGAATTGCAGACGGACTGCTTAATCTACGCGGATGATCCGAAGCTGTGGATGGAGGCATCTAGTCTGGAAGATGCAGCCAGCTTTCAAGCGACACTCGGTCTGCTCCAGGATTGGTCAATATAGTGGCAGACGCTTATCAACCGGGACAAATGCACTGTCTTTCCAGTCGGTTCTCCGGAGCCTTTTGGGGCTGGCCATATTGTGGGTTGCTGGCTCAGAAAGGTCGACCAGGAGAGGGAGCTCGGGGTGATTGTGTCTCTCGATCTCATATCAATCGAGGATACCCGGAAGAGGATCGCGTCCGCCTACTGAACACATTACGTTATACGGAGAACGTTCTCACGCCTGATCCCAACACTCCTCCCGTTAATGTTTGCTTTGCATGTGCACTCCATTCCCGTGTACGGAGTGCCAGCTGCCTACCCTCTCAACAAGTCCGAAAGTGACATGATCGAGGAGGTTCGACGGCGTGGATTCAAATCCGCTTCAGGGTTGTGGGACTTATCTTACCCACTACAGCTTCAACTGTTGAACCTGTTCCCTTTGGAGTATCGTCGTCGCCGCGGAGAAATGATATTCACTAGGCGTATTCTACACGGTGGGATGGAGGTGAGCTGCTATCGTTCCTTCGTCTCAACACAACGTGTGTAACCCTGGCCAACCGTGGAATCTTTTCAAACCGCGACTACACCGTAAGTGGTCCGATATGGCCCTAGCCACCCGGGTAGCGAAGGACTGGAACAGCTTGCCAGAGGCTGTCGTCGATGCGGAGACATACGAATCTTTAGAGCGACAGTTGGCTTTCCATTCGCTGAGTGAGCAGGGAGTTTGCTTCTCCAATACAGTCACAGCGGTCTTCTGCGGAACCTTGTTCCGCAATGATCCCAGCAACCTTCGCCACGCTCAAGGAGTGACGGGGCTGACAAAGGAACTTCCTTCTGCCCTCTACCAACCAATAAACCAATGAACCATGAAACAAAGCTAAATATATGCTTAGGGTCGGTTCGCCCAAGTAACCACTCGCACAACTTGGTACCTACACTCAAAACCCTCTCGAGCTCCATTTTGTCGCGAATAAAGCATGGCGGGCAGGCTGGGATACCGTATTCCAGATGAGGCTGATGGAAAGCTGAGAAAAGCTTCATTAATATGTCATCAGTTACGACTCCGTAAACACTGCGTATTAACCCCAACATTTTGAAATCTCTATTTGTGGCCTTCTTTCAGTTGTCACCAGAATGCAAAGACAAGGAAATGACGACGCCTAGGTCTACCTAGTTGGAGACAAGTGGGAATTCGACCCCAGCAAGCACTTATTGCGTAGGTGGAAAGGTTGCTCCTATACGAGCACGGAACAATCAGCCAGAGTATTAGGCAGTAGCCACAAAGCAGACAAGCCCCAAAGACTGTACAAGGCATGCTGTATGGCCTCAAAACCCCCAGGGACATTCACAACCTTCCATAGCTTAATGCTATCAGCATACGATTGGGCTAATGCCCCAAGCTCTGCAAGGAGATCGTTTATGTAGGTGGTGAACAGCGTCGATCCAAGGACCGAGCCCTGTGGGTCGCCGCTAAGGACCGACTGCCCAAAGGATAAACGCAAACCATACGTACACACTACGCTCTTCCCTGCAAGAATGCAGCTAACCAGTGAAGGGCGCAGTCAGGTACGCCTTAGAAGCTCAGCTTTTGTGACAGCCTCAACTTGGGAAACTTACCAAAAGCTTTCGTAAGTCGAGGAAAAGCATATCCACTACGTGGCCATTGCCCACACATTCAGCATCAACATTACACACGTCAGCTAGAGGTGGGAAATACCTCAGCTACGGTGCCGCAATACGCAGAAGAAATGAGGAGAAAAATGCAATCGGTGCAAGCCAGCTGAGCTACCGGTAATGGATGGGCATCGTTCCAGTAAGGTACCAGCCGGCTAGAATGCAGCAGAAAAAGTAATTTACTATGCAAAAGTATGTAACGCTAAATAATGAGGTCGTGGTTGGAGGGAGGCTAAGAGGGATGGGGTGGGACAAAGAAACGCACAGTATGTACGCCACTGAGGTCGGCTCCTAGCCATATCAGCAAGTGTATCCAGCCAACCGCGTTCATCATCTTTCGGACCGCAAGCAGAGAGCCAAAACGCTGCAACCGGGGCCAGCTCCTAAATGAGGGCCTTCATTCCACTCGACCAAGTCATCGCTTGGCCACCTCTTCTTTTCTTACATCCACACCCCCGACGCGCAAACAACGCGTTGCGGGAGTCGGTGGACTAATATGCGTAACACGCGGCCTAGCCATCGGCGACATTTGGGTGAAATAACGGCGCTGGGCGGTTTTATTTCCTTTTATAAGTAAATAAATAAATAAATTCTTTATTCTCGTGCAATGCCAGACACGCATACGTAGGCATGATAAGGTTAAAGGTAAAACTAAATGTCGGGGAAGGGATAAAAATTGGTGCACGTAGCCATGAACTTTGGAGCTATGAGTTCATACATGCGTGTGGGTGCATGTGTCTATCTGTTATACGTGTTTGAATATGTGTCACTGCAATTACGCTTGCCTGCATGGCTAGTGTTAGAAGAGTTGAGTGACGTCCGTGGTGGGAGTGTGGTTGTTTGGGTAATCATGGGGTAGTGACTTTAGTTAGTGGTGCGTCACGTCCGCCTCGTCACAGTGCTGTTAAGCAGACATCAGTGGCTTTTTATATGGAGAGCGCTTTCCAGGCGAAAACCCACCAAGTCCTGGAGCACTGTCGCTAAACAGTTGGAACCTTGGGGAAGTCATATTTTCGATTGCTGCCTAGCCATAAGCGAACGATTTGACGTTTGCCGTGCGGAACCACAGGTTGGGTAATTATGGATTGATTCAGGTCGGTTGTGGCAGTCAAATGTTTTGAAGGCATTTTGCATGCAGGCCTTGGCTGATCCAATCCTCTGGATAAGGGCATTCATATACGATTGCCCATTGTTAATAGACCAGAAAGGGAGTGAGTATGTTGGAGGACTGCTATGATCCCTTTTGTCTTGGTAGAGGCCTTTGGTCGCAGACCCACAGGCAAGGTGGGATCCTAGGTACCTTTCTGTGGAAATCATCAGCTCTCGTTGTTACCTCGATGTTCCCACCAGATGTGAGCTAAATTGCAAAGGCACCGATAGTCGAACGTAATTAGACTATTTGTGTCCGTTTATCTAAGGGTCAGGTTTCACAACCGTACAGTAGAGCCAAACGTACCGCTGCGTTGTATACTCTACCCTTCAGGGTGAGAGTGATGTCCCTGGTAGCACAATCGTACCAGTAAACGTAGCAAACTGGACATAAACTGGGCTGATGTCCCGTTCAGGTATTAATGCATTTCTTGCAGCAAAATGCATTCAGTTTGACATTTGTTAACAAATAAATGGTTGGTATGCATTATAATTGCTATTAATTGACCATAAACCCAGTGGTTTAAATGCATCGTTGGGTCATGTTATTTGCAGAGTTTCGGTTTCGTAACCTTGGTCGCTGATACTACTTCGTTCTGCGCCATTGTCTAGCTTCCTTGAAACTGCGTTTCCGCAGGTGTACGTATCAGGTTTTTCGGTTAAACCTTGTTTGCTACGTAGGTGTTCCTTTTCAGCATGTCACGTCGACGGTTATCAATTAACTGCACAGTTTCCGTCTCGTAGCACCATTTACCATGCAGCGAAAAGTATGACATCAGGATTCAGCTACGAAGAAGTGCTTCTTTTGTCAGAAGCCAAACGACAGAAGAGTAAGAGCATCTTTAACATATCTTAAATATGATTGCTTACACAGTTCAGCCACCTGCACACGTTATCAACCGCAGTGAAGAGGACAGGGACCCCGATGAGTTGGTACATAACTTGAGAAAATTGATCGCAAAATTTCAAGTACCAGCGTCTTTTGTTCGTCCACTGTTGTGCCTTGTGCAGCCATGGATGCCATTTTTGCCAAAGGATCACCGGACGCTGATGCGCACCCCGCGGACCTCCCGCATTCGCGTTGTTTCACCGGGAACTTGTTCCTTTAATTCATGTATTTTTGCATGATTACTTTGATCATTATGGTCCCAGTGAGATGAAGTGGAACGTACGCTGACTGGTTCATCTTCCTGCTGACGTACGAAAGATGGGGAAGTTAGACAGCTTCTCAGCATTTCCCTTCGAGTCTCACTTGTTTTACATCAAGCGCATGATTCACAATTCCCTTCGTCCGGTTGCTCAAATCGTGCGACGTACGTCGGAAGAGGAACAGCTTCCTCCTACTTCCAGCAACGCAAGCACGGTTGAGAATGTAGAGATGTGCATATAAGGGTCAGTAGGCGTTTTGTTTGTACGGCATTTTGTTTTCCACTGTGAAGCCGGATAACGTGGTCATCCTCGATGCCAAACCCCCAGTACTAACAGATGGGTCTGTGAATGTGTCCGGGAACATTTCGTGCAATACCGTGAATTTATGAATCTCCGTAGTCTGTCAACGCAAAGCCTGGATTCCTCAACGGCGTACATCTTCCGTGCATCGCAATTGTCAACTGAGGTATGTAGCTTCTCTATCTGTCATATCCTATTTAAGTGCATTGCTTTACCCTTGGATGGTTTCCTTGTAATTTACCCTATGCCACACAGTTATACACTTTAACTACTAACGTCTATCTTTTTCAGCAATGATGGCTTTTCAAGGATGCCGCGTTGTCAAACTCCTTGACTCCGAGGGTTTACTACTGTCAGTAACACTTGGCTTAGAGACGAAGGTTCGTACGCTCAAATACCTTCAGTGCAGGGTATGCACTACTGCGCAGCGGTGAAAAATCACACTGCGCCGGATGTCGATGTGGTCAGCACTGCCGTGTCCATAATCGTTAGCAAGAGTGAGTATTTCTCTTATATTAACCCACCTCGTTAGTTAGCTTCCATCATGCCCGAGAAATGGAACGGCAATCTGAGCGCGGGATGCTGCCATCGACAGACGATACAATTCCCATGGGCCTTCTAGCTAAGCGTGCAATGTGCGTATGGTGTTTTATTCCCCTTAGACGCCGGCCCGTCCGTTCTAGCTCCGATGACGAGGATGCCGCGCGTCCCAGCAAATCCAAAAGGCCATCTGCAGCAACATACGCACGTGCGCCCTCCCTCGGTTCAGTGGCATTAGTCCATCACGTCCAGGGCCAGCAACAAGCAACCGTAAGTATCGATTTCATACTGCCCCTATTAAACAGTAATCGTGCCCCCAGTTATTGCTGACGTCCCACCATGCAATCTGGACGTGCTGCAGGCACTGCAGGCCATAAAATGTAAGACGCCACAGAGGTATTGCATTGCACTCAGCCTTATTTTTAGATGAGTTGTGTCTCATTCGATCAGCATTGGTCGGCCATCGCCGCATGTCCGAAGCGATGTTGCAAACGCTACAACGACAATCTTAAAGTGTTGCGCCGGGACTATCTCTGCCATTCATCGCTCTCAGTGAGCTAAAGAGATATGATGAACGGCTGAAGGGCCCCGAATTCAAAATCAGAGTCGTAAGTTCGTCTTATTATTCAACTACTTTAGATCAACCATTTATGTGCTGTGCACGGTGATAACGTGCAACTCATTTTCCGGGGTACCATGGAGCGGCTAATGACAAGATCATTTGCAGCGGAGATAAATTACTCCGGCGCTAGAGGTTCGTTTGCATTCAGGCGAACAAATATGAATGGCCTTGTACAAGGTAGGTTGAAATGCAGTAATCCATAAATACTACCAAGGCATCATTCGGCAACGCATGGGTGATGCAGCCTCGGATGCTGACGTTACACGGCACATCAAAACGTGGTTGCATTCTGCACGGCACAAAAGACCGCCGGTTGAGCAAACTAAAGTATGCAGTGCGAATGAGGTGGGTCCCCTGCTTCCTTAGGCACACCTTTAGCCTCCTACGTTGACACTCGCGGAAGCGGATTAGCAATATTGGCTATGCCGCTTTCTGTTACTAACGTTCTTTGTACTGCACCCTTCATGTATATATAGCATTCCTAAACCTCGGTTTTGATTTTCTTTCGCCTTGTGATGTCAGGTGCGCGGTAAGAGCCGTTTCCTTTTCTGACAAACAGCTTTGAGTCGCCGCCTAGGTTGGTTCCCAAGTCCAGCAACGACCGCAACAGGTACCGGGTGAACACTAGGCCCGAGCCGTCCATATATTCGTTAGACGCATAGTGCGTTCTAGTGTGGTGTCCGCATTCGGATACCCATGGGAGGCAATGACGGGATCTGGACCAACCGGATTGTCACGCATAGTGGTGTACTTCTATTGGTCAAAGCTAGCATCATCTTCATTGCTCCAACGTAAACTGGACAGAAACCCTTTTTAGCCCTCTCACGGTAATACTTCTTGTCCAGTGTATCCTAATGCTCTCATAGGAATGTTTAGGATGCTAAACTGGACAGGACCTGGACATGTGCTACCAGGGGTCGCGCCGGAGCCATAAGTGGCGAAGGTTAGCAAAAGAGCCTCGAGCTTTTATTATATGGTTCGTGATCTCATCTTCAATCCCACGGGCGCTAATACAACTTTCCAAGTAGTTGAATTTTTGAACGACTTCTAGCTGATCTCCAACAACGGTCAGCGAAGTAGGCGTTCCAGGCCAAGCTTGGAGGAACGCCTGGCGATTCGAGGGTGCGAAGCAAAGCCCGAAGTGAAGTTGAAGAGGAGTGAGAGCGGGCACCGTTTTCTCACCCCGCTGGAGATATTAATGGACAGCGACAGCTTGCCGTAAGCCAGCACTCTTCCCGAGCTAGGCGCGTATAATGCAATTGTCCACTGCCTCGGCCCAAGCTTCACGAGCAACCAACAAATTCGGCAGACATGAAAACCCGGAATCCGTGTTGTGCACTACTGAGTAGATTAACTCTATTCAGGTGTCCTTCCGACGAATCTCTCACCAACTTTTCAAGCAGTTTGACCACGAAGCTAATCAGACTGAGTGGCCTATAATTGGCTAAAGAAATCTTGTCGCCATTTTCGAAGATATGACAGACGACATCCTCCTTCCATTCAGAAGATACTACGCAGCTGTCAAGTGAATGCTGAAACGCCATCGTCGACCATCCACTTAGTTCCACGGCGAAATCATGCAGATGCTTCGGGTGAATTTAGTCACTTTGTGTCAACCACATAATCCAATGTAGTCGTATGAACTGCAGAGTGTAGCAGTCTGGAGATTTTCCGGTTCGCCTGCGTAAACTTCTAATTAAAATTATTCCATTGTACACCTAAGCAACCAGTATGATTCGTTGAACTGATTGCTGAGTTCGAATACTTGACTTGCTCATCAACATTTTTACTTGGCGCTCGTTTCGGTTGCAACGCGCGACTGCCCTGTGTGCTGTGCATTCTCCGTTCTCCTAGCTAAAGCGTCAACGGCGTCGTTTATTTAAAGCTAGGTAAGAGGGAATCGTTTACTGTACCAATAAAAGTTTCCCTGCAATCCGACCAGCCTTTTCGATCCGCCCTCTGGGCTCTAGCTACAGGATACTCGCTAAATTATTGATCAAGACTTTTGAAAAATTGCAGCGCCGGATGCTTCAAACCTTTCTTCGGTGAGCATGTTCCATTTATTTTTCATATTTTCCGGTTACTTTTTGCATACGGTAGCTAATTTTGTGTCATTTTGTGAACCGTGGATGCTGTAGACAATACTATAAAGTCTATCATTAGCGCTGTAACTTTCTGGGTCCCGCTTTTTGAGACACAGATCCTCTTTTGTTGTTTACTCACCTTGAGGCTGATTTTTATAACCACAGAATCCCTTCGGACTACGAGAAATAGAGCAAGATAATGTCTTATCTCCTTAAGTTTATACCGTTTCAGGTTCGAGGTTATCGTTTCTCAGACCAAAAATCGCTATGAGGTTCTCAAGAAAGCCACGATTATGCGTGTCATGCCCTCTGAGAAAGTTTGGCTGCAGCAGCTTTTCAGGGATCTGCAGCTGGGCGACAAAATGCCTGCAAAACTGCTACCAGAAATGCAGCAATTCTTTGGTTCCTCAAGCATGGACGAAACATTACTTCGCGAACTATGGCTACAACGGCTACCAGGATACACTCAAGCAACGCTCACTATCCGGAGCACCGTTTTGCTCAGTCGGCTAGCAGATTTAGCGGATCGAACGATGAAACGATCACAGCCACAATCAGACGCAAGCAAAAGCAATGTCCCCGCGTCCCAGGGCACTTCTAGCTCTAACTTACAGTCAACTAAAGAAGTCTTAAAAACACAAGTTGCGACACATAGTCACCAAGTTCAACAGCTTACTATAAACCGTCATCGCGATAGCCGATCGACGTCGCCCTTAAACAGCTCCAAATCCAACAGCGGGTAGGCTTGAAGTTGGTACCATCAGCGTTTTGGTACCATAGCTCATAAATGTAGCAAGCTTGCAACTTCGCCCAGAAGCAGGGAAATTTATCGACGACGGATGCGACCGGCCAACAACAAAGCCGCTTCATCCGCGTCCGTGACTTACCTACGGCCTTCAGTACCTGATCGACAAAGGAGCCGAAGTTAGCGTTATACCCCGTAGCTCAGCTGAGGTCGTCTTAACCGCGCCGACCATGGTGCATGCCGCCAATAGCTCACTAATCGAGACATCTGCCGAAAGGCCATATACGTTCAATTTAGGCCTCCAGCGAACCTTTCGCTGACTTTTCGTAGTCGCAGCCTTGCCTTTCGTCATCATAAGCATAGACTTCTATCAACGCTCTGACCTCATCGTCTACTCTAATAAGGAAGAAGTGTATGGACTCCAGGACACAGCTCAGCGTTATCGGGACTAGCGCCAACGTGGCTGCTAACACGTCCATTCCTGTTCTACCTCAAGCTTCACAGCTTTTTATAGAACTTATCAACAAGCACACGCTCCTCCTCTTCCACCCCCTGTGGCGTCAAACGTTGTGCATCAAATTCGTACTTAGGTTTCATCAGTTTCGGCCCGCCCTCGCAGACAAGTCCCGGACACTCTCAGAGCTGTTAAGGAGGAATTGGGGCAAATGTTCGAACTGGGAATAAGCTGCCTGTCCAAAATTCTATAGGCCTCACCATTAAACATGGTGCAGAAGAAATCCAGTGACTGGCACCCCTGTGGTGACTACAGGGCACTTAACAAAATTACCGTCCAGGACAAATACTCCATTCGGCACCAGCACTACTTGACCTCAGTTCTAGCTGGTACGTCTATCTAGCAAAGTCGATCTGGTTCACACCCACCAGCAGATACATGTGGTGCCGGTAAATATTGCTACAACAGCAGTCATCACGCCATTCGGCCTATTAGAATACCTCAGAATGCTTTTCGGCCTCATCAACGCTGCTCAAACGTTTCAACGTTTCATTCATGATGTCACGCAAAGACTCGGAGGTGCGCCCCCTTATCTAGATGACATTCTCATCGCCAGCTTTTCTGACGATGAACAACTTCCTTACCTCGACGTTCCCTTCCAAAGCTTGACGCAACATGGGGTTACCGGCAGCCTGGATAAATGCAAGCTAGGACAAAGCTCCATCTACTTTTTTGGCTACCGAACATCCGCCTCTGGTATTGAAGCTCTGCCAGACCAAATCCAGGCACTGAAGAACTGTCCTAGTTTTAGTTCCTTCAAACAGTTAAGCGGACAACTTGGCTGATCAACTATTATCGACGTTGTATTCCGAACTGCGCGAGCATTGTTCAAACAATGACTAACTTGCCCCGCGGTAACCAGCGCGCTTTTCATTTCGCAGACGACGCGAGACTGTCTTCTGAGAAGCCCAACGGCACTACCAACAACACAGGGCTTCTAGCACACCCAGCTACATCTGCACCACTCTCCCTGACAACGGACACATCCAACACTGCAGTCGGTGCAGTTCTTCCACAACGTATCGACCATGGATGGATATCACCAGGTATTTTCTCGAAACCTTTTACAACCTGCCGAATGGCGTTACAGCACCCCCGGTAGGTATCAGACATTCCCGTCACTATCCCAAAGGGCTACATTTTACCATCTTTGCTGGACACAAGCTATTGCTTTACGCACTCATTTGCGGAATAGACAAGCAATCTCAGCGCGAAACTGGACACCGAGACTAGGTTTCTCAGTTTACGACAGAACTACGACGTTTCTCAGGTGCTCTCAGTCCCGTCGTGCATGCGCTGTCACGCATTCATCAAAGCAGCTTATCGCCTGGCATCAACGTGGAGCCGGCCGCTATGGCTGTGGCCCAACAAGCTGATCGCGACCCAGACAAGCTACGACGCAACACCTCGTTGAAACTAGGCGAAGTTCTACTAGCTTCACCTGAGAGGACCATTCTTTGTACTGCCTCACCAACTTCTCCCCGACCCGTCCTTCCTACTTCGATGCGTCGACTTGTTTTAAGCGCTTTAAACAACCTGCCCCATACCGGCACTGTGCTTCGCAGAAGCTCGTAACAAAACGCCGCCTATGGCTTAACGTCAACACCGGTGCCCGCCTTTGAGTACGCGCAGGTTTAGATTAGCAACGCACCAAGGTATGCAGACAAATCAAAGCCCACTTGGCGTCTTTCCTGCTCCCGGCTCTCGTTTTTACAAACCCGCGTCGACCTGGTCGGAAGCTTGACCACATACAAAGCCTATGTGTACCACCTCACCTGTTTTAACAGATTCACCCGTTATGCACAAATGATTCCGATAGTCAACTGCTCATCTGAGGCCGTGACACACGCCTTCCTAGAAGGCTGAATAGCTCAATTCCGTTGCCCAAGCGTAGTCATCACCGACAGAGGCGCACCATTTGACGGATCCTTCAGCAAACTTCCCAAAGTTCTTGGTTGCCAAAAAATCCGAACCACCGCATACCACCCCGCAGCTAATGGAATGGTAGAACGGTTTCACCGGCAAGGCAAAGCATCCCTCTGTGCCCAAGCTACCACGTGCTGGCATGAAGCACTTCCGCCCGTTCTCTTAGGCAGATGAAACAAGATTAAAGCGGGTCTGCAAGCCACTCCTTCTTCGCTACTCTTTAGACGCACATAAGGCTTACTTGGTGAACTACTCTCCCCAAAAGCGCCAGCAACTTTCGTTTATGTCGACTAAGCCGCTTGCCCATCTCCTCACACACGGCAGCTTCAGCCTGTGCAACCCAGAGCACAGAGCTGGCGTACCGAAGTAGACAAACGATTAACTACTTGCACGCACTTATTCGTTCGCACTGACAGCGTACACCGACCACTTCAACCTTCGTATTCTGGCCCGTACCGCGTCATACGCAGAAACGACGGGAAGTTTACCATTGACTACAATGGTAAGAATGAGACGATCAACGTCGATCGACTCAAGCCAGCATTCCTCGAAAAGTCTGACTCTTCGGGGCAACAAGCACCATCACAGCCAGCGCCGCAACCTTGGACCAGTCACCCCGCTCGAGAGGAACCGACAGACTCAACTGACTTCACCTGTTCACGACCCCTTCCAAACAAGGTGGTAGAGAAGTAAAACCACCTGTACGATTTACCGATTCCGTTAGCGTTTGCTACTTCCCATAAGTAAGCCCTTGCAGGTTTTTGGCTATTACCAAACGTTCTCCAAAATCCACAATAAAGCCAAAACGTTTTAAAATTAGCAAAAAAGAGCAAACCCTATTAAATACTCAAAAAACATCTTTGCACCTGTTTGCGCTCTACACTCGTTTGTGTACTGCTGTGCATTCACGCTGCTTTTTCGTTTCGCTTTCCAAATACACCATCGATTGGTTACGTCTCGGTTTTACTTTTCGCTGGATACTTGCGCGTCAACTGAAGGTTGTCACAATGTAGCTCCGCACTTATGCGTGGCACCGCATCTATATCCTTTCACATTTACAGGAATATGGCAGCGCTGGATACTCTATTCTATCTCCCCTTCAACTGCAGATCTTGACTATATAAATCGACGCTCCTCTTTTCAACTGACAGCTCGGCAGTGCATGTCCAGTGTTCTCTTAAACATCCTCTAACTCAACTTTACTTACCCGTCTCCACCGCCTCTAGCCTCCGCTTTATATTTATGCTCCGCTTACCTCTGGCTCCCTACCAATTCCACGCAGGGCACCAGCTGTGTAGCTACAAACGATCACCCTACATTTACCCATATGTACGGCCCAGCTCACTACTTGCCTTCCATCACTTAACTTGCCTGTGTTTCTAACATCGGTACAATGTTAGAATTACTAACCTCGCGCAACACAGCAGGATGGCAGTAAACAGCTGTGAACGGAACACACACCAACTTCGAATCCCCACGGGTGCGCGGTTTTTGGTTGCACGTATAACAAGTTTATTTGACACATAACGACAAAACTACGGTATTCACAGCATTTCCTGTAACAACGTTCTGTTTTATTCCATTCGGTTCCGCGCATGCATTTTCATTCCATTTCTCCTTGGCCTGCTCCCTTCCGTTGAATCTCTTTCCAAGTTTCCTACACATACTTCCACCGGACTGGAACAATCCCTCAACTACTGGAGCGTCCATAATTAGCAAGTTGGATACTTGTCCTCGCGAAGAACACATCGCTTGATTGACCAGGACTGAAACCCAACGTGACCACAGAACGCACCATACACTTCAGAATAGAAGACGCGTAATAGCTGACTGCGAGTAACAGCACAGGAGGGCTGCTTCTAGTCATAACATTCTCTTGGAACTAATTCCATTATCACCTAACTTGATTATCAATATTTTTTACATTTGCATCAACAATCTGTTACGGCAGGGAGGTCGAACATTTATCACAACCTCATTTCACCTTTTACATTTGCCGAAGGCGAAAACAAAGTTGATCACGTCTGCTCGTTACAGGTTTGATCGTACCTATTTGATCATGTCTTGTTGGCGTGTCTGGCTCAACCCCGAGAACATAAAATTTATTTCATTATTTATTTAAGTTGCTTCTCAACCATTTACGTGAACTTCACCAACTGTCCCCCGTAGCAGTTTTTACCGTTTCGACCCTGTAAGGGGGACACGTGTGGGATCGGGCCGGGGTCCGCTTGCATGGTGAGCCCACAGTAGGTGCATCAGGTTTCACAACCTGATCTCACAAAAGGCTAGCACGCGACGGACAGTCCTCAGTAGGTTATAAGACTGCTTACAAAGTCCCTTCTTGGGTGGACTATGTAGCAGACTGGAGATCCCGGGTTGTCCGTGTGGAATTCCAACTAAAAGTATTTCATTGTGCACTTAGCGACCGGTGTTGTTTGTTAAACTGATTGCTGAGTTTGCACGCTTGACGTGCTCATCGACATTTTTGCTTGCGCTCATTTCGGTTGCAACGAGCGACTGCCATGTGTGCTGCGCATCCTTCGTTCCTCTAGCTAGGGCGTCAACGGTGTCCTATTTTAAAGCTAGGCAACAGGGAATCATTTACTGTACCAATAAAAGTTTTCCTGCAACCCACCTGCCTTTTCGGATCGCTCTCCGGGCTTCCGCTACAGCCTACTCGTTAAAGTGTAGGTACCTTACCAATAAGAATGGTAAGTTTTTACTCACATCCGTGGGTCCGTACTGATCGCTGCGCATAAACTAATGGCCACTACATACCTCATTTTACTACGGCGGTGGATTGTCGAAGGTTCCTGTTTCCGCGCATTGTCGGTTACTCACATAGTTAAAGAACATAAGGAATACTAACGCTGTACTCCTATACCTATCACTTTTACCGTACGACGGACATCATACTAACCTAATTAAAGATTTTACGTCTATCTGAATTATGGCTAGAGAACATGTAGCGGTTGTAAGCACGGTATCCTTTATCCCTTTTTATCACTTCAGTTACTGACTAGTTTGTACAATTTGTTTAAATTCACGCATTTTACATACACGACTTTAACGTGCTCGGGTCGTGTTGGTTTTCCTTGCCGCTGCCTTTGCTGGTGCTGATGGCACATGTTCTACGCAGCCAGATGCCGAGCTACAAATCTCCACTCGGCTTCGACATAACGGTAACGAAGTGCAGCACTATAATGCAAATATGCCTGCCATTTCTACTATTGTGAGCGATTGCCTAAGATTATATTTTGCTTTCGGACCCTAACCTTTAGGTAAAGGCCCACTAGATTAATTAGTCACCCAGGATTTTTGGGACTGTATTTTTAGCTTTACCATGTTCAACAAGCCACTTCGCGAACAACTGTCAGCAATTTCGGTCTCATTTTCTGCTACACTTCGACGTGTCAAAACCACGCTTTGGTTTATTTCAATCGAGTCTATCATTCGGTTTCGTAAGATACCAGCGCAGTATACGATGTATACCTGGTACTGTTCTTTGAGTACACACGTGGCTTCAGATGTCCTCGATATACTTGCCCCTGTGCCTACGGACGCACAACATGACCAGCTTAGAGCAACTATCCTTAAACGTACTACGGGACTTGCTGAAGTACACCACCAACAGCTAATCAATGGGGTCGAGCATAGTGATCGTACTCCGTCACAGCCCCACACATATGCGATCGTTTGTCGGCGCTTCGATCTTAGACGATTCCATCCTTCGCCAAAGCTGGAATAAATGTCTACCAGCGAATAAAACCTGAACGCTATCTGCTTTGGCTGCTTACATTCCACAGATAAGAAGCTGGCTGAGGCGGCCGACAAAGTAATGAAATGTTTTCTTTACTAACGGTCTTTAATATCGGAAGGACCGTGGTCCACCTCAAGTGAACCGAGGTCTCAACAGAGGTTGCTTTTAGCAACTCAACCACCAGCGGATTCTCCAAGCCCACCTTTGAATTCGTTTCCGCTGGACCTAGCGTGGCTCGCGGATCTCAGTGGCATAGTGCTCATGGTGTCAACCATGAGCCACTAGGGCCTGAGTTCCAGCCCAACTCAGGCTATCTCCAACTGATGACTCCCAACCAGGACGAAACCGCGGTCTTGGAGTGCCAGTGTTGGGACGAGCAACACTATAAAAAGGTTTACATGAAAGTCTCTTTAAACATGTGGCGAATCATGAGACTGATGCCTCCACTGCCAACACTTCGACGAGTGCCACGCTGGGCTCCATTAGTGAGACGATCTCAAATTTGCAGCTCAGTATTTCGCACCTTAGACCTGATCAGACATGAAATAAAAAAGTCTCTTCCAGAAACAGACCTCGCGGTATATCTCGTAGGCAATCATCGCGCCCGCCCGGCCACTTTCACTACTGCTTTGGTGCTACCGCAAGGAACTGAGGCCTAAGGTGTACTCACTCAAAGGCTACCGCGAACTCCAAATCGGGAAGCGCTAAAGCCAGCCAGGAATGGCGAGTGCTGCTGATGCCAACATGTCAGTCGCCCCCTGTAGTTATCCCATTCTACGAGTAAACGCAACAGTTTGGTTAACACCGGCTCGAAAGTCAGTGATAGACACTGTTCCTTGGAAAAATGCTCGTTACGTCCGGCTAGAATGATGTTACAAGCTGCAGAATAGGCGAAGCTTGCAAATGAGGACCAGCGACGCCACACACTCTCCCTTGGAATAGGTGGAGGTTTTCTCTTCATTTTTAAGAACGTCGACCTACGGAAGCCCAGCATCAGTATCTGCTTTCTCAGTAAAGTTGGCCTCAGGGTGGATGTGCGTTGAGGGAAGTTTCTTGAGGGACTATTTCGTTACCTGCTTCCAACAAGCATGCTGCAATTAATTCCATAGGTTTTCGTGTCCCTGTGCCCGAGTGTTCGCAGTAGTTCGCATTGTTTAATGCCACGCGTTTTGCCTCCATGGGCACTTTTATTAATATGGCCGCAAAAATATCTTAAACTCGCTTCACTAATCATCTATATATCCCTTACTACTACCGCATTCGTTCAAACCGTGACGCTGCGAATATGGTTGCTACTAATAACATTACAGGTCTGGCCTATAAGTGAACCCCACTGGCACTTTTCAGTTTAGTGGAATTCAGCATCGCGTTATTGGAAGCATACGTTGTTCCTACCTAGGTCACTAGAAAGAATGGGAAAAGCTAGACAGATACGAAGTTTCGGAGCCAATGCTCATACTAGGTGCGCCGTCAATTGTGTCACGGTCTCTCAAACCAGACATTTTGCACCTCAAATTATCTGCTCCTGGCCGCAAATCTCATGGCTTTTAGCTGAGTTGCACATCCGCCAAACAATATTGAAGACACTGGTGGACTGAAGGCATGATGAACTAAACCCAGTTGAATCACCATTCACGCAAACCCGACATCTAATCATTCATACACCTAACACTAGCACGAAAGCTAGCCAGGTGCCAGGAACCATTGTCAAACAGGCTAGATGGAAAATCCAGCAATTTTGGGGCGCTGTTCGCCTTCCGTTGGTCAACTTTTCAAACTTTGTCTTCCTAACTAGCGCCCTGGTCCGCAGGGCGTTGGTGTGATGTAGTGTAGGAATAACCAGTTCCTATTTGCTGCGTACTTGGCTGTTCCAGACTTATTCTATTTTGATATATGCTCCCTGGCGAACTAGAATCGTTTTCACCAGATCCTACGCCGCTGTGACAGCTTTCGTGACATTAAAGCCTTGGTTTGCATTGATGTCACCCATACTACACCTCTAAAACTGAAGCGTGAAAGCTTATAACGAGCAAACAGTCGCATAGTAGAACGTCCCAAAACGTGGGGTAAAATAATGCTCAAGCGCTGGGACACCTTACCCCATGCAACTAAATAGCGTTAGGCTCTATTTATCCAGACACTAGCAAATTAAACGTTTATGAGCAGTTGGCCTTTTTCGCATGCTCCTCTCTTTATACTTGACCACTGTCGTATGCAGCTTACTGGCAGTGGGGCTCCATGTAACGTGATGCATAACATTAGCTAAATTGATAACTTTTGCCGAATTTGCCTAATAAATCGATGGGGTTTACAGGCTCATTCTTACCAAACAGACGCTAAGTCGTCCTGGCTTGTCCATGTAGACCAGACTCATATAGTTTCTTGTAAACATTCATGATCGCTTACCGTTGAATAATTTTGGAAATTTTACTTATAGAGTGGTTTCTCTTACCAACTGGCCTTTGAAAACGGCACAATGAGGACTGCCGACTTCGGCAAAATTAAAATTTGTCATATAATTTCTTGCACGCTAAACACTCTGTATTAGCTTTCGACCGTTTTGGTGTAAAATTTTGCGTTTTTGTCCATGTTTGATTAGGTACGCTTGAAAGGTGTGTTTTGCAGCTACTGCGTCGTACTTGTGTGTACTGCTACTTTGGAGCTATATTGTACATTTCTAGATGTGTAGCCCTAGTAAGATTCTACGGCCATGGGCCACATTTTATAATTATTATATTTTCTATGTTCGATTGAAAATAAGTACGGTAGTTGTGGCAAGATTTTTGGATACGGTATGTTGACAGCCGTCCCAGAACTCGTGTAACGCTGGAAACGTTTTGGCAGATTTGCTTACCGTGTACCGCGATTAATCCAAGTTCCGACTAATCTATTTAGTTGTTACTTTTATGACATGTCGCATGCTTTACAGCACTGTACGTTGTTCATTTGTATTCGTCGAACCAACAGAGTGTCACTCCCAAAACGGTTTCACTCAAATCCGGCAACAATCTAGCTACTGCAACCCGCCACTCTGTCCCCCTGTAGGCATACACTAGTGACTAAGCGTCTTATTGGAATGGCTACATCTGGCCACTGGTAATATTTTCTAGCGCCACCATCTGTCGACCGTCTTAAATTCTGCACCTCTGTTTAGAAGCAGCTAGTGGTCATAGGCCCGTGCCTTTGCGAGTATCCAAAGTTGTTAGGAGCAACTGTTTATCTCAATAACCTTTATATTCTTGGAATGTGCATCCAATCATTCCACGGCTCTACCACTAACTGCATTTTAGATCTCTCTCGCGGCAACCTAATTCTTTTTAACTTTCTTATTCTGCGCCCCCGATCGTATTCGGCTGGCTACTTGCTGTTCATGCACCATGCAATCACCACCATTCTCTTAACTTTCTTTTCTCTCTCCTAACGCAATCTTTGCCGCATACAAAACTGATAGTGCGTGGACTACTCACTGGTACAACGCTTTCGTCTCTACGCAGGCGCTAGCAATCTACCCATACAAACATGGCTTCTATAGGACATTTAGAAGGCACTTTCAGCATAACCATTTTTGCACAGTGTACATGCTTTTGTCTCAACCAAGGGTTGTAACGTAAGACATTAACAATGTTTAACTCCACGCCTGTCCTTGCTGTCTTCTCTCGATTATCCCTCACTTTCCCTTTTCTCCAAGGTACGGAAAATCGTGGAGACCTGGAATTGGACTGAGTAACAGATTTCACCCGACGGACGCGTTAACGGACAAGGACCTACATGGAGCAGGGCTGTATACCAAAGGACCCCACAGCTATCATCACCACAATCGTTGTGCAGTATTGAGAGCTGAACACGTCTTCATCCACCCAAAAAGTATACATCTGGAAAATCCGTACAGCAGAAAGTTGGAAGCTGTGCTCACCTGGACACAACAAGAAAACTATTCCCGATGTTCCAATCCTCAACCGACCGCAACAATTATGGCGAATACTCGAATATGAAATCAGTCGTGAAGCGCCTTTGCCAATTCTACAACACTGTTCAAAATGCTTTGCTGTATTGTTATAGGACGTGGTGGGTTTTTGCCTGGCAAGCATTCTCCCTATAAAAAGCCACAAATATCTGTTTAGCAACACTGCGACGTGGCGGATGTTACTCGCCACTGACTAAACTCCATGCTAACCACTACATACTGGCAAGCCTACTAGAGTCATATTTCAACTTTTCCCGACACGTGCAAGAACATACTACTTACCGTTTCACTGCACTTTTGTGCCCTGACAATTTACACTACTCCCGATTGAACCCAAAGTATGGTTGTGGTACACAGCTGCCTGTGAACTTTGATCATGCCTGGTTTGGTGTACCACTGTAAATATGAGAATAAACTATTTATTTATTTATTTAAAATGAAACATCCAGAGTGTTCTTGAATTGTGACTCCGATATGTGCGCTGCTGATACCGAACCAGCAATTCTGTTAATCGCTTCACCCGCTACCCCCAGCACCATGAGTGAACGCAACACTGCGGACGCATCCTGTGGAAATCCACAAATACCCTATAACGCAAGCCAAAAGTATCTGCAACCCACACCCACAACGAACCAAGCAGAGATCCGCAGGACCCATGTAACCCGGATTCACAACAACCTTGACAAGAAACTACCTGAATACCGGATAGTACACGCCAAAGCTTGGACCCAGGCGAGGCAGACGGTAACCAGTAAACCGTATTCTCCAAGTTAACAGTCATCGACGGGATCTGTGGCCATGGCTAGGCTGCGCCTACCACAAGCTAACCGTTACCTAATGGAAGCTTCAAAGGTGGCAGCTCGCGCCCGACCTACCAACAATCACCACACTCACGAGGTCCAATAACATCTTGTCCTGGCCCTAGATCTTACAGTAATAACCGTCGGACCAGGAGTACCAAAGCTACCGACTCCTCTCTTAACAAGCACTTCCCAACATTTGGACAGCCACAGTTCGTGAATCAGCATAACATAGCCACACCCAACAGGCCCCCTTTTCCACCGTCCCTTTTTATGGGACACTAGGTTATGGTCCACCAATCTCAATTCATCAAGAGAAAGCACCTGCTCTACTTCTTCTTGGAAATCTCCTATGTACAAAACAGCCTACCCATAAGGCTGGTTTCTGCCTTTCAGGTAGATCCAGCAATCCTCAATCATTCGCTCGACATGGCAATGCACGTATTCAGCAGTACAAAACCATGACATCCCTTGAACACACATGTGCGAAGAGTTCACCTATGAAACGCGGCTCGATCCCTCAACTCCTCGGTGCCCCTCCTCTCCTACGATAGTGCAAGTTACCCACGTTAATTTGCAGTTGAGGCCCCTATAGAGCGAAGCGCCTTCGTAATCAAAGTGCAGCGACGAACCAGTCCTTCCCCCATTGTGCCGTTCCATCTATCCACGCTCGGTCCATCTTAGGGACCTCAATAAGCCCCGCTTGCGCCTTACCGCCACCAAACCTACCCTGCACAAGAGCTGACAATAACCTACTACATGACCTACATGCCTACGATGATACTGCTCCTACTACAGCAACATCCTTACCTGGTAGTCTAAAGATTTCTGCGCATAAGAATGAGCAGTTGGACTCGGCATGTTACTAAACTCCTATCTTGCATTCGTCTAACAGCTAGCCAGCGGATGACCTATGGGCTCCCAATAAAGTGTAAGGCCGGGCACTTCAGAGCCTCTCCCCAGACGGCTGTGAGGCAGCAACCGCAATGTGTGTACTACCTGCGCGTGAAACATCTGTTGCACTCGTTACAGACTCCACCGTTGTGGCACGCACTCTCCAAGGACGCGTGCAGTCGAATCTACAATATGCTCCTTATAAAAGCGAGTTCCATCAACCATAAAAAGCACTACATTGGTCCAATTGTTTTCTTCAATTATCCGCAAATTGTTTTGATCTCGGAATCTTGGCAACCCTCAAGCACCCCCGACAACTCTTACATGTCCCCGGGTACGCGACGTTCTGCAACGGACGCACCAACCAATGCGGAGGTGCATGCCTTATTTTCGTAGGGGATGAGTTTGGTGCGTCCGACTTGGTGCTGTTACCAATTGTAGACCCTGAGAAGTCAAGCTGACCCCAGACGTATGGAGGTACACGTGACCACCTAATTGGTTGTATATACAATCCCCACATACACCTAACGCCAAGATTAAAGAACTAACAAACCTTTTCACTGTTATCGCCGCAAAGTCACTACGCTACAAGTTGGTGGGTGGTGATGTTAACATATCTCATGTCCCTTGGAATGGCCACATTGCACCTCGCAGACACAGGAGGTTTGCTGACACCATATATGCAAACAACTGGATCCAACCCGTCCATGTTCCGACTAGGTTCTGCAATCCACCTGACTTAATTTTTACTCTTGGCATCTCGGATGCTGTCACTAGCGTAAAAGACAACATCCCAGAAAGCGACCACAAGGTAGTTCACCTCTCATTTACGCTTTCTACCTCACCCCATCCTTTAACTAGTCCAGCCGGAGAGTCTGTTAGTGGCTTATAATGGTTACTACGACTAGTTGGCGGATTGAAAATATCAGAAGGTGTGCACTAACAAAAATGAAGTATAGGTATTGAGGCGTGTTCGTTGTGTATCAGTACAGTAAAGACATAAAAAAGAGAGGCCGGCCCTAAGAATACAATGTACGAAATAGAATTTAATAGTGTAACTCAAAAATGAGGTAATGAGAAAGTGGTGACTTATCTCACAGCACAAATCCTGTTCGTGGGGAAATTGTAGGTCGCGGCCTGTCCGGTCGTGTGAGGATTGTCTTGTCGTCGTGGGCGTAGCGCTTTTTGTGACGGTTGTCAAAGCACCAGTCGGGGCGGTCGTGTGGCGTTCGTTGTAGTCGGTCGGGTGTAGTTGTCGATGTACTATACGGTTTATATAATGCTTCATTCAGGCGTTCAAACATGTGGGCCGTAAGTAGTACGATGTGTGAATGTAGGTCAAGGGGAAGAGCAGTACACACTGTGAGAATGTGGTATCCGGGACAATCTCGATAAGAATGTAACAGTTTTGTTATGTTGACCGCGGTCGTGATGTAGGTCACGCGACTCAATTACACGATGTGAGGATGTGGTATCCAAGGCAATCTCGATAAAACTGTAGTAGTTTTATTATGTTGACCTCGGATTTAAGTACACGTGCACGTGGTGATGAAATCTTCCGTTCCGAAGATAGTGTAACGGAATTAAAAGTGCATGTGCAATGCGACCTCACAATACCCTCCTCCTTGAAAAAGGGTATGCATCGGAGCCTGAGTTGTGTCAGCCTGCAACAAAACGGTCAGGCCAATGTACCTGTCTTTCAGATCGTGTGGTGCGTTCTTGATTTCGTCCCGGAATTGTGGGTGGTCGTGTATTGTCGATCGTCAGCGTCTTGGCCTTGTCAGTGCGTGTTGGATCGTTGTCCGTGTGGTATGTCTCCACTGAATCCGTATACGCTGGTTTCAAACGATCTATGCTGATAGTATCAGGTTTGTCACGCCATAGAATGGTGAAGTATTTCTCTTGGCGTGAAAGTACCGGAAATGGGCCCTCATAAGGAGGTTGTAAAGGTTGTTTTACCCTGTCAGAGCGAATGAAAACATGGGTACAGGTCGAAGGTTCTAGAGGAATGTGGGGTAGTTTTGTTGTGAAAGCGGATGCGCAGTATTGTAGTTTGCTCATGTGCGTTTTCAGACGAGCCACATACGTTGGAGGGTCACTGAGTACTGCTGTATCAGGTGTGAAAAATTGGCCGGGTATACGTAATGTTGTGCCAAAGACCAACTCAGCCGGTGAACAGTTCAGTGTTGTACGAAACATCGTGCGTATGTGAAGTAGGATGAGTGGGAGTTGTTCTGTCCATCTAGCTGAATCACCGTTTGCTTTGAAAGCGGTTTTTAAGTGTCGATGAAAACGTTCGACTAAACCGTTCGCTTGTGGGTGATAGGCCGTTGTACGTATACGTTTGCAACCGAGTAGTTCGGTCAGTTGCTGAAAAAGATGTGACTCGAACTGTGAACCTCGATCAGTGGTTATGTAGGAAGGAACACCGAAAATGGCAATCCATCTGGTAATCAGTGCGCGAGCAATAGTTTCTGTCGATGTGTCTGCAATAGGAATGGCTTTAGGCCATCGAGTGAAACGGTCTATACAATCAGAATGTATGAATTTCCGTTTGAATGGGGTAGTGGACCAACTATATCAATATGAATATGGTCGAATCTGCGATCTGGTTGTGCAAAAGTACCAGTATCAGAGTGCGCATGCCGAACGACCTTAGAACGTTGACACGGTATGCAATGTTTAGCCCATTTGCGTATGTCCACGTTCATACTCGGCCAAACAAAACGTTGCGCTATTAAACGAAGGGTCGCGCGGATTCCAGGATGAGAAACGTTATGAAGGGCGTTAAATATTTCTCTACGCATAGGTTCGGGTACCCATGGTCTGGGGTTATTTGTCGCCATATCACAGTCAATAGTACCTGGTGCCGAAGGTATCGGAAATGGTCGTATCTTCAACGATGAAGATTGCTTATCCGTATGCGTCGGTAGTGGCATAGCTTTCTGCAGTCGTGCCATGCGTTGGAAATCGATGGAGGATATACCGGTGATCTCGTCGACAGCCGGTCGGGACAAGTTATCCGCTACAATATTACTAGCACCAGTTATGTGTCTAATGTGGCATGTGAACTGTGAGATGTAATCGAGATGACGAATCTCACGAGGTGAATAGCGGTCGGGCTTAGCAAGGAAGGCGGAGACTAACGGCTTGTGGTCAGTAAAAACACAAAATTCACGGCCTTCGAGAAGATGTCGAAAGTGCTTAATAGTTAGATAAATGGATATAAGTTCCCGGCCAAAGGTGCTATAGTGAGATTCCGTCGTCGTCAATTTTTTTGAGAAGAAGCCAATGGGTTGCAGTTGATTATTATCGTGTTGATTCAGGACTGCTCCGACGGCTGTATTCGAAGCGTCGGTGTGAAGAGACAACGTTGCGTCCGGACGGATATGAAACAGATTCAATTGATTTTTAAGAACGCTTTTTATTGGCGTGAAAGCTTGCGTAGCGGCATCGGACAGTTCATAATGTTTCTGAGGTCCAACCATGAGATTTGTTAGAGGAGCTAAAATCTCGGCTGCATGCGGGATGAAACTTCGGTAATAATTAATCATTCCCAGAAACCTCTTGAGTTGGCGGAAGGATGTCGGGGAGTATACGTTGTGAGCGACAACGAGTTGTGATCTGTTGGTGTCAGGCCACTGCTATCGATTCGGTGACCTAGGTAATCTAATGATGGAACTCCTAGGGTGCTCTTTCGTAGGTTGATGGTGATACCAAATTTGTCTAGACGCTGAAATAACGTACGCAAATGTTGTTTGTGCTCTTCTGGTGTCTTACTGGCTATTAAAATATTGTCCAAGTACGCGAAAACGAAAGGTAGACCATGTAAGACTTGATCAATAAACCGTTAAAAAGTTTGCGCAGCGTTACGCAATCCAAAAGGCATACGTAAAAATTCGAACATACCGAACGGAGTAGTAACTGCAGTCTTATGTATATCGTCAGGATGCACCGGAATACGGTGGTATGCTCTGAATATATCGATGTGCGAGAACATTGTGCTACCAGCAATGTTCGATGTGAAATCCTGTATATGTGGGATGGGGTATCTGTCAGGCTCTGTAACATTGTTTAGAGCTCTGTAGTCGCCACAAGGTCGCCAGTCATTTGGATCTGATTTCGGTACCATGTGTAGAGGTGATGACCAAGTGCTTTGTGAGGGACGTATTATTCCTAATTGAAGCATGTGTTGGAACTCAGCCTTAGCTATTTTCATCCTATCAGGATTCATTCGACGTGGGCGAGCGTACACTGGATTACCTTGGGTTACTATGTGATGGGTTACGTCGTGTTTAATCTCCGTCTGATGGAACTTCGGTTTTAGAAGAGCGGGAAAATCACGTAAAATTGCGGAGAATGAAGAATCAAACATATTAGCGGCAAAAAGGCTTGGTGTGAATGATGGACTTGTAGTAGTCTGACCAGTAACAGTAGTCTGGTTTTCAAATCTCGGAGACAACGATTGTTAAGGTTGACTAACAATCTAAAATGGGTCAAAAAATCGGCACCAAGTAAGGGCTGTTTGACATCCGCTACGATGAATACCCATGTAAAAGAGCGACGTAAACCAAGGTTCAGATTTAAGGAGCGTTGTCCGAAAGTGGAAATACACGTACCATTAGCTGCAGTCAGTCGTAGTGAGCTCTGTTTGAGGGCATGCTGGCTTTGTGAAAGGGGTATGAAACTGATGTCCGCTCCCGAGTCGATCAAGAAATGTAGTCCGGATGTCCGGTCCTGTATGATAAGTCGGCGATTGGTATGTGTCGGGCAGATCATGGTCGCCTCGCAGATCCGCCCTATTCGTTTCCCGGAGCCTTAAAATTCACTCTTAGTTGTGACTTAAATGTGCAGGGGTGTCTACATTTCTTTGCCTCTGGTCCAAATGTCTGATGGTACCAACAAAATGCGGGGTTCAATGCCTAACTAGAGGAAGAAGTATGTGAGTAAAAACGTGAAGGAGATCGGGGGAAATTACGGCATTTGGAGTTGCAGGAAGGCGATCGCAATCGACGTCTGAAATGAGGTGCCCTAGAGATGCTCATCTCATTTAGCTGTTGTGACAATCGTGTTATCCGGTCTGATAAATCGTTATTTGATGGGCCGGGGGTATGGTGGTCTAGCGAGTTGACCTGCGGTTGGACATCCAGTATACGGTCCAACTTATCAATTGGAACTTCCATTACGGATGGGGCTAGAATGGCTTGGACATGCTGAGGTAGCCGTTTTAAAAATATTTGAGTGAATAAACCAGTGTCTATCTTTCGTTCTCCCTTAACGCAAATCAAACGGCGCAGGAGTTGCGATGGTTTCAGGTCTCCCAGTGCTTCATCTGCTAGAAGTTGTTCTAGCCTCTTGTGTTCTGAAATTGAGGTACGACGGATTAGAGCAGCGCGGAGCTGTTGGAATGGAGTGATGGGGTCGGGAGATAACAAAATATCTCGAACATCGGCAACTACTTCTGATGGTAATGCGGCAAGCACATGATAGAACATTGTCATCTCCTGTGCAATTCTGCGGAGGGCAAATTGTGCTTGAACTTGCGTAAACCAAATGGACGGATCGCTGTGCCAGAAACGTGGTAAGTGAAGAGACACTACGTTGGTTTGAGGTTCGTTATTGTCATCCATCTTATGTGAGTTCGAGTGATGCTGCCGTTTGGAAGTTTGAGAGAAATTGCCTAACACACGATAGTTTACTGCAGTTGGTTTCTGCCTACTTGCTTACGTCGGGGTCACCAACTGTTAGTGGCTTATAATGGTTACTACGACTAGTTGGCGGATTGAAAATATCAGAAGGTGTGCACTAACGAAAATGAAGTATAGGTATTGAGGCGTGTTCGTTGTGTATCAGTACAGTAAAGACATAAAATAGAGAGGCCGGCCCTAAGAATACAATGTACGAAATAGAATTGAATAGTGTAACTCAAAAATGAGGTAATGAGAAAGTGTTGTCTTATCTCACAGCACAAATCCTGTTCGTGGGGAAATTGTAGGTCGCGGCCTGTCCGGTCGTGTGAGGATTGTCAAGTCGTCGTGTGTGTAGCGCATTTTGTGACGGTTGTCAAAACACCAGTAGGGGCGGTCGTGTGGCGTTCGTTGTAGTCGGTCGGTGTAGTTGTCGATGTACTATACGGTTTATATAATGCTTCATTCAGGCGTTCAAACATGTGGGCCGTAAGTAGTACGATGTGTGAATGTAGGTCAAGGGGAAGAGAAGTACACACTGTGAGAATGTGGTATCCGAGACAATCTCGATAAGAATGAAACAGTTTTGTTATGTTGACCTCGGTCGTGATGTAGGTCACGCGACTCAATTACACGATGTGAGGATGTGGTATCCAAGGCAATTTTGATAAAACTGTAGTAGTGTTATTATGTTGACCTCGGATTTAAGTACACGTGCACGTGGTGATGAAATCTTCCGTTCCGAAGATAGTGTAACGGAATTAAAAGTGCATGTGCAATGCGACCTCACAAGTCTCAGAGGTTCAGAAACATTAACTGTGACAGCTTTTCTATGCTTATGCGATCGCCAACTGCGTTACATTTATCTTGTCCAAGGCTGTGGACATCGCCCCCTATCTATACAATAATATCTATAGCTGTTCAGACGTGATGTCTTTTCGAATAGTCACGGATCGATACCGACATTGTTCGTCTCATCTAAACATGGTGCCGATGAAGCTCCGAAATATACGTCACTAGCACCCTAAGGCTTATAATTTCCATATCCTTGTTCGCACGAACGAAATCATAAACAATTGGCAACACCATAGGGGCTGATTAAGCTAACTGTGCTGCGCACTGCCCATAAAATAACAAAGAAGCAGGCCCTAACTCGGCTATTAAAGTATAGAAACATTCGTACAGCAACGTCAATCATCTCTGAGCCTCTCCAATGAGTCGGTAGTTATTGGTTCATCGGAAATCGCTGAGATGCTCAATAGCCACTTCTGCCATTCCTTCACCGAAATTAACGGGAGCTTACCAAATGTTTTGCCCAAACATACCCACGACTCGTTAGATATAATTACTTGAAACATTAAGCACCTTCAACCACTTTATTAAAACAGTAAGAAGACATAGGTTGCGATATGTTAACATTTCGATTGCTCTCGTCAGTCGCAACGCAATACAGGCAAGACAAAACACGCAATATATAGGGTTCACACTTAGTAACAAAGATAAGCAGATAAAAATGATAAGAATGACGTAATCAGGTCCAAGGCAACCTAATTGATTGTCTCAACTGTTTCTGGGCACAGCGCACGGGACAATTCAACCTTATCAGTAGCGCCTCGCCAATTGCCAACAACCTCGGGTTCCTGTTGCGCAATAACACCTTGAATGAATCGATTGGGTCCACCTGGTGACGAGTCGTCATGAAGTGTTTGGTGATAGATGAGGCAGGGTTCCGGTTAATTCTTTTGTCCGCTCCGCCTTGGTTAAACAGCACCTACCTTAGCCACATTGGGAAGTGTTCCGCCATCCTTTGAGCTAGCCGCCGCCCAGTCTTGCCTATGTAAGTGTCACTGCAACTGCAAGTGAACTGATAGATGATGTTAGAGGCCGAGCTGGTTGGCGAGCTACTCGGACGGCTCTGGAGAGGAATCCTTCGTGTAGTGTGGATAAGTCGTATTTGTGCGGTAGAGTAGGTGCGCGTTAGAGCGGACCTGAGCTTGTGACCAACTTCATTTGCCACGTGATCCCCCTTGAGTGGAAAGAACAAATAAACCTCCTTCTTCTCCGCTGTTTGTACTGTCAGTTTCTCCTTCGGGGGTCTGCTATGGATCTGAATGAAGATGGAGAGGCTCAACCTACAGATTAATTTCGAATATCTTTACGATCAACTCAGTGACCTTTCGCCGAAATCAACGGATGATGCAGGATGGTTTCGGGAAAAATTAGTGGATATCTCGCACCAGTTCCTGAATGCGCCTATTAGTCAGAGGTGTTGCTTAAAGTTCGAACAATATGTTGCAATCAAGGAGCTGAAGAAAATGCAGGACGTAGTTTTCCTGCAACCGGCTAAAGGTACGGGTGTGGTAATAATAGACAAAGCTGATTACACCGCAAAATGGAGTGCATTCTCGGAGATAGGCGCAAGTTTCGTATTGACAAGACGCTTGACAACAATATATTGGTAAGGAAACAAGTTGCAAGGCATCTACAAATTCTTTTGCTTCATCGTTATATCTCCGAGGCACAATATCGACAGCTAAAACCGACAGGGACGGAAACACCAAGGATGAGGGGTGCGCCGAATTTGCACAAGGCGGGAATTCCACTACGTCCAATAATGTGTGTGAATAACTCACCCTACCATAAAGTAGCTCGGTGGTTGGCAAAGCTATTAGAACCCGTGCGTAAGCTCCTGAGCACGCATTGTTTGAAAGACTCCTTTGAATTGGCGAATATGCTGGAACAAACTACACTCGACGCGGAGCTCAGCTATTCCATAGACGTGGAATCACTTTTCACGAATGTGCCTCTACGTGAAACGGTCGACGACCTAGGTCAATTTCTTTTGAGTCAGAACCTCGCGGTGGACCTTCCTCTGGAGTTCCTGCGAGACTTGATATTGTTGTGCACTGAGAATGTGCGTTTCCAGTTTGAAGGGTCGGCCTACAAACAGATTGACGGCGTCGCCATGGGTAGTCATTTGGGACCAGTTCTGGCAGATATACTTTTGGGTTTGATTGAAAGGAAAGCTGCTGCCTGCATTGGTGAAGCCAAGCTTTACAAGCGTTATGTAGATGCTATTCTCGTTTTCACCAATGGCGAACATTTTGACCATCTTTCTGCCCTCCTGAACTTAATTCATCCTAACCTTTCTGTACCACAGGAGAAGGAACAAGAGAACAGACTGCCGTTTCTGGACGTGCTCATCAAGCGAAGGACCGATGGCATACTGCAGCGCACTGTGTACAGAGAAGCGACCTGGGGGGACAATACCTACATTTTTCTAGCTTCGCTCCTGTCGCATACAAGCGCGGCATTGTAAAAACTCTCTTCTACAGAGCCAGGCGGATTTGCAGTCCGGAATCGCTCAAGGCTGAAGAAGAGTTTTTATACCGGACTTTGCTAGCCAATGGGTATCCGGAAAAATTCATTCAGATCCGTAGCAGACCCCCGAAGGAGAAACTGACAGTACAAACAGCGGAGAAGAAGGAGGTTTATTTGTTCTTTCCACTCAAGGGGGATCACGTGGCAAATGAAGTTCGTCACAAGCTCAGGTCCGCTCTAACGCGCACCTACACTACCGCACAACTACGACTTATCCACACTACACGAAGGATTCCTCTCCAGAGCCGTCCGAGTAGCTCGCCAACCAGCTCGGCCTCTAACATCATCTATCAGTTCACTTGCAGTTGCAGTGACACTTACATAGGCAAGACTGTTCGGCGGCTAGCTCAAAGGATGGCGGAACACTTCCCAATGTGGCTAAGGCAGTTGCTGTTTAACCAAGGCGGAGCGGATCAAAGAATTAACCGGAACCCTGCCTCA
Source organism: Dicrocoelium dendriticum (assembly GCA_944474145.2). Lineage (NCBI taxonomy): Eukaryota > Metazoa > Platyhelminthes > Trematoda > Plagiorchiida > Dicrocoeliidae > Dicrocoelium > Dicrocoelium dendriticum. The sequence continues at coordinate 157,610,512 of OX104064.1, read as the reverse complement.
TCTATCACCAAACACTTCATGACGACTCGTCACCATGTGGACACAATCGATTCATTCAAGGTGTTATTGCGCAACAGGAACCCGAGGTTGTTGGCAATTGGTGAAGCGCTACTAATAAGGTTGAATTGTCCCGTGCGCTGTGCCTAGAAACGGTTGAGACAATCAGTTAGGTTTCCTTGGATCTGATTACGTCATTCTTATCATTTTTATCTGCTTATCTTTGTTACTAAGTGTGAACCCTATATATTGCGTGCTTTGTCTTGCCTGTATTGCGTTGCGACTGACGAGAGCAATCGAAATGTTAACATATCGCAACCTATGTCTTCTTACTGCCTTAATGAAGATATAATTACCTCCGCCCTACGTTCTGTAACCCGAGTAATTCGTTCACCCCAGTTGTCACTGCATCATGGTCCTAATGGCCTCCCATCTGCACTGCTGATACTCGGAGGCTAGGACCTTCCTGTTCTAACTCTTAACCTATTTACACGCTCAATGAAATACGGCTATACCCAACCATGTGAGAGCACCCTGTGGTTAACCCCAGCCATCAACAAGGTAGCCGTCAAAAATTAGAAACTACCGTTCCATCAGCCACATGCCTATTGCTTCGAGAGTGACGGAAAGAACTGTTAAGGGATACTTGCTGAACTTTCTGCTTAATGGCAACCTTATCAATAGACAATAATACTGATTTTTTCCTTTCCAAGCCTTGTCAGACGTGACAACTTGAGTATCTTAACCATGGGACTGCACAGATAAATGCTAAAAAGCATAAGTCATCATCTTCCTTGACATGAGAAAAGCCTTGGACAGAGTACCGCATGCAGAATTATTAGTAACTCATAAAGCCCAAGGAGTCTGCTTGACTGTTCACCTGTTTCCAACCATATCTCTCATCTCGCAATCAATCAGTAAAAGTGGGCGAGCCTACGGCGCTCCCTAAACAAGTCACATCGGCGATTTTCAAGGCAGCGTACTACGCTCTCTACGCTCCTTGCTATATATCAATGACATTTTCTAGGTAATACAATAAGGCAAGTCCTTCCTGGTTGCCGAGGACCTCAACATGATGTTCTCTATTCCCCGAGCAAACATGCAAGCCGGTCTTTTCTAGAGCCAAAGTGAGCTCAGGGCTCTGTATGTCTGCTGCAAAACTTGGAAGCTGATATTCTCACCAACCAAATGCGACGTCCTCTAATACCGCTGCATCGTGCCGCCTAAGGCGTTAGCGCTTCAAGGCACACCGCTTGGTAAGAATCTCACATTTTGGACTTAGATTACATTACTCCAGTTTCTTGAAATTCACAGAACAAGTGAGTCATTGAGCAGCAAGAGTGCTATCGCATAATCGACATTTTCTAATCCATGGCAGTGCAAGCATCAAGGCTGGCTCCATACAAAACCTACGCCCGGCATCTGCTAGTATACTGCTCCATTGTGTTTACCAACTCCACAAAATGCGGCAGAGTAACCACTGAAACGGTCCAATGATTGTTCTCCAATTACCTTCTGGGCCACTCCACTCTCAACTATCGTGCTCGATGCATCGAACTTGCGCTGGAACCATTATGGATGCGAAGATTGAAGACTAACCTCATCTTCCTATATCTGCTAGTCAATACTCCTCTTAAAAGCTCACTGACACCTTTCCTACCATCGGGTAACGTTTCGTATTCTCTTCGTAGTCGACCACACTCCATTATCCTGCCGAAAGCTTACAGCAATACGCTTACAAACTTCTATCTCGTCAGCCAAGCGTATGTAGGGAGCAGGCTTCCACAAGCTGTATGTGCATCTGATAACGGAATGCCATTCCGTTGCTTACTTAATAGGTGCCCCAGAGTCAGTCATGTTTCTACCCTTTTAAACGCTAACAGGCTTGAAGATCAGCTGTGAAAAGCAAACCTGACCACATATAAGCGCCGCCGCGCTTATGTCTCATAGGTGGTGTCGTCCGCTCGTTCGCTGCCCACCATCAATGAACCATCTTTAGCTATCATATAGTAAGTAAACACAAATCAAGTTAGGCGCAAAGCCGCCCCTTACGCTCGTTTCTATAAGTTTAGCCTTCCCTTACCCCTTTTAACCTTTTCGATACGTGTTCACGTAGTCGTCCAGATTTTGTACTGGCTTTTCCCGGCACAGTCTACCTTAGCACCCTAACATTACCTTAGTGTCTGCGCGCACCTGCGCTTCTGCCTTATATCCTGCAATGTCCGCAGTAACCTTAATGTATGCCTTCATCCTGTCTAGTTGCTGTCCTTTCTTCATTTAACCTTTTTCTAGCTCTCTTCGGACAATCATGCTTATCGCATCTGTTCAGCGCACAGCCGCTTCTTGCCAAATGCTCAGTTATCCCTTATTCGCTGCAAGGAATGTGACACCCGCATACCTACGAGTCAAGCTCTATCACTGGTTATTGCCAGGACAGCCTACCTTAGCACCCTAGCATGCTTTGCAAACCTGCGCAACGTTGCGCTGTAGCCTGGTATGCCCTGACTATTTAATAAACTTAATGTATGCTTTCGCTCCTCCCGGTCGCTGTTCTTCCCTCATGAAACTTTTCTTAGCTCCATTCTGTCGAGCATACTTAAATCAACTGGTCTGCGCCCAGCCGCTCCATCTCCCCTCCTTTCTAAACGTTCATTTATCCATTACTCGCTGCGGGGTCCGTGACACCTGTTCATGTAGGAGTCCAGTAATCTCACTGACTTCTTCAGACTCTGTGTGCACTAGCACTGTTCCCTTAGCGCCTTAACACAACTTCAGTATCTGCGCACCTCTGCGTCACCCTGATTCGTCTTTAGATACTTTAATGTACGCATGCATTCTGCCTGTTAGCTGTCCTCCATTCATTTAACCTTTTTCAGCTTCCATCTGGCATCCGTTCTTATTTCTGCAGATCAGCGCACGGCCGCTCATTAGCGTCTCTCTTATAGACGTTCATCTATATCATACTTGTTGGAAATTCTTCGACATTTCCGCCTTCAAGAGTCGAGTTTTCGGACTCGCTTTTCCTGGCTCTATCCACGGTACTAATTTCCCAGCAGGAGTTAAGTATCTACGCGCCGCCGCGCTTCTGTCTCACTTGACGTGACGTCCTCAGTTACCTTACTGTATACTTGCTTATTTCCTGTTTGTTGTTCGCTTTCATTGTATCTTTTCAGCTCCTTTCGGGTGACCTTCATTATCTTTTTAGGTCAGCACACCGCAGCTCCTTAGCCGCTCCTTGCTTTCTGTTTGATCTTCCCTTGCTCCCTGCAATGTCCTCGACACATGCTCATGTAGGATTGCAGCTCTCCTACTGGCTTTTCCTGGCTCAGTCTACCTTGGCAACACAGAGTGATTGCGTATATACGCGCCGCTGCGCTTCAGCCTCTGCTGCTCTGAGGTAAGTACCAATCTCACTGTACGCTTGCGCTCCTTCAGTTTGCTGTCCTTTGGTCATGGAACCTTTCTTAGTTCCCTTTTGTCGAGCATACATAACCCGTGGTCTGCGCACAGCCGCTCTTTAGCCTCTACTTTCTAGACGTACATTTATCTATCGCTCGCTTCAATGTCTGTGACACCTTCTCATGTAGGAGTCCAGTACTTTCACTGGCTGTTTCCGGCTTAGTGTAACTTAGTACTTTGCGCTTAGCACCGTAGCGTGCCTTGTGTACCAGTGCGCCGCCGCGCATTAGCTTCTAATGCTCCGTGGTATGTAACCGCCTAAATGTATGCTTGCGTTCTGCCTGTTTGCCGTCCTTTCATCATAAAAGCTTCCTTAACGCTGCTTGCCACGCAACTTATCAGGTCAGCCAACAGCCGCCCCTTAGCCTCACTTTTCTAAGTGTTCAATTTTCCCCTACTAGCTGACAGGTCTAGGACACCCTCCAGTATTAGTCCTTGCTCTCTCCCTGGCTCAACATTTCACAGTACCATTTCCTATTTAACCTAGGATGACTTGACTCAGCGCACCGCCGCGCTTATTCCTCATAGGTTGTGACGTCCCCAGTTAACTTGATGTATACTTCCTTTCCGCCATTTCGCTGTCCTCCATTCATCTAAGCTTTCTCAGCTTCCATCTAAAAAACATTATTATTTCTTCAGATCAGAGCATAGCTGCTCCTTTGCTTCTCTATTCTGGACGCGCAGCTATCTCATGCTCGTTTTAAAATCTTTGACTTTTCTACCTGCTGGCATCCAGCTCTCGGACTTACTTCCCCGGCTCTATCCACGGTACCGTTATCCCAGCATGTGTTAACTATCTACGAGCCACTGCGCTCCTTTCCCGCATGGTGTGACCATAGTAACCTTAATGTATACTTGCCTCTTCCCTGTTTGTAATCCTTTGTTTATTTAACCTTTTTCAGCTCCCTTCAGGCCACTCTCCGTAACTGTGCAGCTCAGCGCACATCCGCCCCCTACATGCTGTTCAACCTCCTTATTCCCTGCAGCCTAGTTAACACTTGCTCACGTAGGAGTCCACCTCCCTCACTGGCCTTCCATTTATTAGTCTACCTTCGCATCCTAGCATGATTTAACTAGCTGCGCGCCGCTGCGCATCAGCCTCTTGCTTTGATTCACTTGGCAACCCTAGGTTACGCTTGGGCTCCTCGATTTCGCTGTCCTATCACCATGAAACCTTTCTTAGCCCCCTCGGTTGCTGAAACCTAACCCAAGCGGTTAAGGCACAGGTGCTACTTAGCCTTTCATTTACTGCTGTTTACTTTTCTCTTTCTTGTAATATCTCCGACTTTTACACCTGCAAGCCTCTAACTCTCGGACTAACTTTCCCGGTTCTAGCCAACTAGTACTATTAGCTTAGCACCCCGGAAGGCGCTGATAATCTGCGCGCCGCTTCACTTTTGCCTCATATGCTTGGACGTCCTCAGCGGCTAATGTATACACCTTTCGCCTGTTCGCTGCCCCTTCTTCATATGACTTTTCATAGCTTTGTTCAAGCCATCCAGCTTACCCCACCTGTTCAACGCAAGCCACTCCTTTGCCTCTGCTATCTTGGTGCTGTTCAAGTTTGCTGCAAGTCTGTGACACTGTTTCGTAGAGCAGTCCAGCTCACCCACTGGTTTTCCCTGCTCAGTCTACCTCAGTACCCTTGCGTTAGCCCCTAGCTTGACTTGTATCTGCGCAACGCTTCACTTAATTCTCATATGTCCTGACGTCAGCAGCAGTCTCAATGTATAATTGCGTCCCGCATGTTTGCTTTATTCAGTTAATTTTTAACCCTCTTCTATTGCTCAAGCTTTCCTTATCTACTCAGCACACAGCCGCTCTTAACCAGCTCTATCTAGGTGTCCCGATTCCGCTCTACAGCAAAGTTTTCATCCCTTCTTATACTGGTGTCCGGCTCTCAGGCTGCGGTAGCACTATTCTCTTGGCACACTCATGTCGTCTTCATGTCTAGGTCTTCAGAATATTGGTACACCGCACTTGAGTAAAATATTTTCGTTGCATTAATACGCACTGACATTTGAATCTCACGCCGCGTGCTATTTATGTGTTTACTTTCATTCTGCGCTTCCTATGTAATAAGGTTAACTACCTGCTGTTCCCTCAGCATTCCATCGATGCCGATCTTCCAAAGCTCTTTTTCTCTTCCAACGCAACTGTTGTATCAAACTAAACTGCTACTTCGTGCATTGCTTACTGTTAAAACGCGCTGTTCTCTATGTAGATGGTAGCAATCTACCTATACGGCCATTGCATCTTGTAGCACGTTCAAATGACAACTTCAGCATAACCATTGTTATACATTGTACCGTTTTTGGTCTCAAATTTAATCGTTATGACATACGACTATAAAGATGGTTAATTTCACGCCTGTATTTTGCGGACTGCCCTCTGTTGTTTCTCACTTTTTCATTTTCTACGAGGCTCGGAACTTCTTTGGGAGCAGGATTGGACTGAGAAACAGCGTTTTCGCCCGTGACCGACGGACAAAACGACAAGGACCTAAAAGAGACATGGCTGTAAATTAAAGGGATGCAGCTTCAATCACCACCACGGACGTTGTCCAGTATGGATAGGTGGACAAGATGTCTTCCTGCTTCCGGAAAGTATAATTACTCGCAAACCTGCAGACAACGAAAACTGAAAATTTTGCTCATCTGGACGCTCAACAAGACGACTCTTTCTGACTTCCATCCTCGACAGGCCTCAGCGCTTATGGCGTCCCTGACCTAGCTACCTATGCAGCAAACAGAGGAAATTCGGCTGCGAATAACAGAGCGTGAAACCAGTCGACGAGCTGCTATGCCATTTGTACACTAATGTTCAACAGGATTTACGGCAGTGTTACAGAACGTGGTGGGCTTTCGCCTTGTAAGCGTTCTTCCTATAAAAAGCCACAAATGTCCGTTTAACAACACTGACGTGGCGGATGTGACTCGCCACTGGATAAATTCACTGCCAAGAACTACATACTGGCAAGTTCACTAGAGTCATAGTTCGACCTTTTCTCGAAACGTACAAGAATAAGACAATTTTGTCCCCATATACCTTTTTCCCAAACACTATAGTGTCAAGGCTGTTTGCACTATGCTCACTGAAACCCAGAGTATCGTCATCCAGTGACGACTTTATTTCTCATGTGTACTTACTCAAGCACCGCAGCCAGCCGTTGCTGACTTTATTCCTCATGTTTACGTCCCCAAACACCGTAGCCGTTACATCTTCTTGCCAAAGCCGAGTACGTAGATAGCCACCTGATTGTTGCGAAAAATAACCGCCAGTAACTTTTGAGCGTGCCTAATTTGGTGTACGTTGATACATACGATAATAAACCATTTTGTTAATTATTCAGTTATTATTGCGTTATTCTCTCTGGTGAACTAGAATCGCTCTTACCAGATCCTTTACAGACGTGGTAGCTTGTGTGACATTAAAGCCTTGGTTTGCATTGATGTCACCCATACTACACCTCTAAAACTGAAGCGTGAAAGCTTATAACGAGCAAACAGTTGCATAGTAGAACGTCCCAAAACGTGGGGTATAATAATGCTAAAGCGCTGGGACACCTTACCCATGCAACCAAATAGCGTTAGGCTCTATTTATCCAGACGCTAGCAAATTAAACGTTTATGAGCAGTTGGCCTTTTTCGCATGCTCCTCTCTTTATACTTGACCACTGTCGTATGCAGCTTACTGGCAGTGGGGCTCCATGTAACGTGATGCATAACATTAGCTAAATTGATAACTTTTGCCGAATTTGCCTAATAAATCGATGGGGTTTACAGGCTCATTCTTACCAAACAGACGCTAAGTCGTCCTGGCTTGTCCATGTAGACCAGACTCATATAGTTTCTTGTAAACATTCATGATCGCTTACCGTTGAATAATTTCGGGAATTTTACTCATAGAGTGGTTTCTCTTACCAACTGGCCTTTGAAAACCAATTAATGAGGACAGCTGACCATAGCCAAATTAAATAAATGGTAACTAAATAAATAGCTATATTGCTGGCCCGGCTAGAGGCTGCACCCTTCAGTGTTTAGGTCAATCTTTACATTAATCCGATGCTGTTGCATGGAAGTAGGCAAAATACGAGTATATGTTCCTCGCTGGCAAGTGAAAATGCACTGACATTGTTTGGAGCACTTTAGAGGGTCGCCTGTATCGGGAGACCAGAGAGCGATTCCAGAAGACAGATCGAGTTGCAGGGAAACTATTATTGGTACAGTAAAAGATTCCCTGTTATCTAGCTATAAAAGAACGACACCGTGGACGCTCTAGCTAGGGGAAATGGAGCGAGCACAGCACACAGGGCAGTTGCGAGTTGCAACCGAAACGAGCGCCAAGCAAAAAATGGCGATGAGCAAGTAAAGCATTCGAACTCAGCAAGCAGTTCAACAAACCACACCGGTTGCCTAGGTGTACAATTATAGAATGTTGTTTAGAATTTTACACAGGCAAACCGGGGAATCTCCAGCCTGCTACATAGCCCTCTCCCAGAAGGGACTGTGTAAGCAGTCCTTCGATCTACGTGAGGACTGTCCGTCGCGGGCCAGCCTTCTGCGAGACCAGGTTGTGAAACCTGATGCAGCTGCTGGGGGAGAACCATGCAATCGGACCCTAGCGGGCTCCCACCCGTGTCCTCCCTACGGTGTCGAAACGGTTAAAAAAACTGTTTGTGGGGGGGACAGTTAATAAAGTTCACGTAGGCAGTTGAGCAGGAAGTTCGTTCCACTTGCAGTTGACGTGCGGGGATCCAGCGAAAAGTGAAACCGAGGTGCAACCAACCGACGGTGTATATGGAAAGCAAAATGAAAAAGCAGCATAAATGCATAGCAATACACAAAAGAGTGCAAAGCGAAAAACGTGCAAAGCTGTTTTTGGGTTTTCAAAAGGTTTTGCTCTTTTTTAGTAGTTTCAAAACGTTTTGGTCTTTTTTGTGGATTTTCAAAAACGTTTAGTAAGAGCAGAAAATTTCTAAGGCACGTTCTACGTAAAATAGTGAGTGCTAACAAAGTCCGAAAAACGAACTGGAGGCTTGAGCTTCCTACCGCGTCGATTGATAGTAGGGCGAGTAGGAGTGCTGTCGGTTGCGGTTGTAGGTTCTGCTGGAGCGGGCTGACTCGTCTGAGGTTGCGGTGCGAGCTGTGATGGCACAGGCTGTGAAGGTGCTTGTTGCACCGAAGAGTCAGACTTGTCGAGGAATGCTGGCTTGAGTCGATCGACGTTGATCGTCTCAGTCTTACCATTGTAGTCAATGGTAAACGTCTTGTCGCTTCTGCGTACGACACGGTACGGACCAGAATAAGGGGGTTGAAGTGGTCGACGTACGCTGTCAGTGCGAACGAACACGTGCGTGCAAGTAGTTAACCGTTCGTCCACGTTTGTACGCAAGCTCTGTGCTCTGGGTTGCACAGGCTGAAGCTGTCGCATGTGATGAGATAAGCGAGCTGCGTAGTCGCCATAGTCAAAGGTTGTTGGCGCTTTTGGTGAGACGAGTTCACCAGGTAAGCGTTGTGTGCATCCAAAGACTAGCGACGATGGAGTGGCGTGCAAATCCGCTTTAATCGTGTTTCTTATGCCTAAGAGAACGAGCGGAAGTGCTTCGTGCCAGGATGTGCTAGATTGGGCACAGAGCGAGGCTTTGAGTTGCCGGTGAAACCTTTCTACCATCCCATTAGCTGCGGGATGGTATGCGGTGGTTCGGTTATGTTGGCAACCAAGAGCGTTGAGCAATTTGCTGAAGGATCCGTCAAAGTGTGATCCTCTGTCAGTGATGACTACGCTTGGGCAACCGAATTGAGCTACCCAGCGTTCTAAGAAAGCTTGCGCAACTGTCTCAGATGAGCAGTTGACTAACGGAATCGCCTCTGGCCAACGAGTGAATCGGTCGACACAGGTGAGTAGGTACACGTAGCCTTTGCATGGAGGCAAAGGTCCGACCAGGTCGACATGGACGTGTGCAAAACGAGCGTCAGGAGCGGGAAAGACGCCAAGTGGGCTTTTGGTGTGTCTGTAGACCTTGGCGCGCTGACACTCTAAGCATGCGCGTGCCCAAAGGCGGACATCGCAATTGACATTGGGCCATACGAAGCGTTCCGTTACGAGCTTCTGCGAAGCACGTATGCCGGGATGAGACAGGTTGTGTAGAGCGTTGAAAACTAACCGACGCATCGAAGTAGGAACTACGGGTCGGGGAGAAGTTTGTGAAACGTCACAAAGAATGGTCCCCTCAGATGAAGCTAGTGGAACTTCACGTAGTTTTAACGAGGTGTTGCGTCGTAGCTTGTCTATGTCTGGATCAGCTTGTTGGGCAGCAGCCATAGCGGCTAGATCAATGTTGGTGCCAGGCGATAAGCTGATCTGCTGAATGCGTGAAAGCGCATCCGCGACGGGATTGAGATCACCTGAGACATGTCGTACATCTGTCGTAAACTGAGAAACGTAGTCTAGGTGTCTAGTTTCCCGCGGAGAATACTTGTCCGTTGCACCATTGATTGCGTAGATCAATGGCTTGTGGTCAGTGAAAACGGTAACATGTCGACCTTCGAGATAGTGACGAAAATGTCTGATACCTAGGTAGACAGCTAACAGTTCCCTACCGAAGGTGCTGTAACGCGATTCGGCAGGTTGTAAGCGTTTAGAGAAGAAACCTAAAGGTATCCATCGATGGTCGATGAGTTGTTGAAGAACGGCACCGACGGCAGTGTCGGATGCGTCAGTTGTCAGGGGGAGTGGTGCAGATGTGTCTGGATGGGCGAGAAGCGCTATGTTGGAGATAGCGTCTTTGAGCTTCTCAAAAGACAGCCTAGCGTCGTCTGTAAAATGAAAAGACCGTTGTTTACAGCGGAGCAAGTCAGTCATTGGTTGAACAATGCTCGCGCAGTTAGGAATAAATCGTCGATAATAAATAAATAAATAAATAAATATTTTATTCTCGACTATGCGAGGCCCGCCCATTAAGGCGTGATCAGGTATGTACAGCTGTACAGACATTTTATGGGAACTGTAGTGCCAGTAGAAAATTGTTCATATGTCCATGCTTGGAACTGTGTAATAGTGAACATGCGAAACAACGATTTGTTTGTAGTGGTCTCGGGATCCATATGTTTGGATATAATCGCTGTGCCATATATCGCAGTCATACCTCGACTAATAATAGATTGAGAATCCTGAGTGATCCATTGGAAGATAATTGAAGAGCAGGCTATCCGGTATGATGATTCTAATTGAGCTGCCAGTGTGAGGTTATGGGCTGTGACTTTGTTCGGTGGCGAGTCACATTCGCCAGGTTGCAGTGTTGTTAACCGGACATTTGTGGCTTTTTATAGGGAGAACGCTTGCCAGGCGAAAACCCACCACGTCCTGAAACACTGCCGCCAATCCATTGAATGGCAAGTTGTAACTGGCCATGTTTCTTATTGAACGTATTTTTGCTCCGTTATTCGCAGTCAAGTTGGGTCCGAATTTTCTGCAGACTGATGCGTTATGCGAGTGGCCATTGCGTGCCTGGGTCCTCTCCAGGCCAAGGAATCGGCGTAACTGTTTGAAGGAACTGGGAGCAGGATAGTCCTTCAGTGCCTGGATTTTGTCTGGCAGAGCTTCAATACCAGAGGCGGATAGGCGGTGGCCAAGAAGGTCGATGGAACTTTGACCAAGCTCGCATTTATCGGGGTTGACGGTAATCCCGTGCTGTGTCAAGCGTTGGGAGAGTGCGTCGATGTGACGAAGATGCTCTTCGTCATAAGAGCTTGCGATGAGAATGTCATCTAGATAAAGATAAACACCTTCGAGTCCTCGCGTTACCTCATGAATGAAACGCTGAAAAGTTTGGGCAGCGTTGCTGAGGCCGAAAGGCATTCTGAGGTACTCGAATGGGCCGAATGGCTTGATGACTGCTGTTTTAGCAATGTCGTCTGGCGCCACAGGTATCTGATTGTAGGCGCGAACTAAGTCGACTTTGCTAAAGAGAGACTTACCAGCTAACGCAGAGGTCAAGTCGTGCATGTGCGGAATGGGGTATTTATCCGAGACGGTAACTTTTTAAGTGCCCTGTAGACACCACAGGGGCGCCAGTCACCGGATTTCTTCGGCACCATGTGTAATGCTGATGCCCATGGACTTTTGGACAGGCGGATGATTCCCAGTTCGAGCATTTGCTCGAATTCCGCCTTAGAAGCTTTCAGCTTGTCCGGGGCTAGTCGGCGCGGGCGGGCCGAAACAGGTGGGCCCTTAGTGGAAATGTAATGCATGAAGTTTGACGTCACAGGAGGCAAGTCGTTCAGGACGCGAACGAGGTTAGGGTGCTTGCTGAAAAGTTCAATAAAAGGCTGTGGAGCTTGAGGTAGGACACGAATGGGAGTGATAGCAGCCACGTTAGCGCTCGTCCCGATAACACTGAGCTGTGTCATAGAGTCGATAAGGTTCTTCCCTTTAGCGTCGACGATGAGGTCGAAGCGTTGCAGAAAGTCTATGCCTATGATGGCGAAAGGCAAGGCAGCGATTATGAAAGGCAAGGGAAAGGTTCGCCAGAGGCCTAAATTGAGTGTTAGCAGATTTTCGCCGAAAGTTGCGATTGCTGTGCCATTGGCGGCACGCAGCTTGGTCGGCGATGGTGAGACGACCTCATTTGAGCTACGGGGTATAACGCTAACTTCGGCACCAGTGTCGACTAGAAGCTGGGTGCCGGAAGTTAAATCCCAAACGCGGATGAGGCGACTTTGGTGTTGGACGGTCGCGTCCGTCGCCGTTACGGACCGACCGCGAAGTTTTCCCTGCTGCTCAGCGAAGTTGCAAGGCTTAACACATTTACGAGTTCCGGTACCAAAACGCTGATGGTACCAACAGCTAGCTTGCCTGTTTCTAAAATTATAACATTTGCAGGGTGATTTTGATCGGCCATGACGACGAGCGTTCATAGTAAGCCGTTGCACCTGCTGACTAAGTGTCGCAACTTGTGTTTAGAGGGCTTCTATAGTTGACTGTAAGCCAGAGATAGAAGCGCCCTGGGACGCAACGGCATTGATTTTTCTGGCGTCGTCTTGTGGCTGTGATCGTTCAATAACTCGATCCGATAAATCTGTTAGTTGAATGAGCGAAACGGAGCTCACTGTAGCGAGAATCGCTTGCTTGTTTTCCGGTAACCGCTGTAGCCATAGTTCGCGAAGTAATGTTTTATCCATGGTTGAGGAACCAAGGAGTTGCTGCATCTCTCGTAGCAGGGTTGAGGGCAGTTTGTCGCCCAGCTGTAGATCCCTTAAAAGCTGGTGCAGGCGAACTTTCTCAGAGGGCATAACACGCTTAATCGTTGCCTCTTTGAGAGCCTCATAGCGGTTTTCGGTCTGAGAAATGATAACATCACGAACCTGCATTGATATCTCCTTGGGGAGATAGGACAGGAGCTTGCTGTACTTGGCGTAGTCGGAAGTGATTCTGTGGTTACAAAACTCAGCCTCAAGAAGAGCGAACCACAAAAGGGGATCCATGTCCCAAAAAGGTGGAACAGAGAGATACAACGCTAAGCAGAGACTCTACATTATGGTCTAAAGATTCCATAGCCTAAAATGTGACGCGAAAAATAGGCCACTGTATGCAAACAGTAATCGGAAAATATGAAAAATAAACGGCACGAGCTCACCGGAGAAAAGTTCAAAATATTCGGCGCTGCGATTCTTCCGGAGTTGGGGTCACCAATTTAGAGGGTCGCCTGTACAGGGAGCCCAGAGAACGATTCGAGAAGACGGATCGAGTTGCAGAGAAACTTTTATTTGTACAGTAAAAGATTCCCTGTTAGCTAGCTATAAATGAACGACACCGTGGACGCTCTAGCTAAGGGAACGGAGCAAGCACAGCACACAGGGCAGTTGCGTGTTGCAACCGAAAGGAGCGCCAAGCAAAAATGGCGAGGAGCAAGTGAAACATTCGAACTCAGCAACCTCTTCAACAAACCACACCGGTTGCCTAGGTGTACAATGAAATAATTTCAGTTAGAATTATACACAGGCAAACCGGGGAATCTCCAGACTGCCACAGCACAGCTGCTTGAGTTGCAGGCGTTTACCACGAAATCTTTCTGGTTCCTTCGGGCGATATAGAGCTACTTGTTCTTCTGTTGTGAAAACTGCGCAGGGGTGTAGTTGTGCCTTTTACTTTGGAACAGGATCCAATTCACCACAAAGTTACTTTAAATTCATTGTGCTTTTGCTGTCCCGCTTAGTCGCCACGATTGTTGGTGCGCACATGGATAAAATGAGAGCGGCGGTATTATAAGGTATACGTAGTTAAAAAATAAGTTTGAGAAATGCAGATGAAAATAAAAAGGACTTGTTAAGGCACATACTAAGGCGGCGTCCTTCAGTACAAAATACAACTTAAGAAATAATACAGCCAAACTTTCTTGCGCTGATATCGCTTCCTTGCGCGAAATTTTAACCTGGGTAAATCCCAGAAAAAGAAAAATCTATTCTATGGCTAGAATACTGCGTACAGTGATACAACAATTGGCTGCTCAGAACAAGTTTTAACAGCTGAGTAAGTTGAAAGTAAAAACAATTCAATACATGCAGTAGGTTGCGAGTTATTCGCATTTGAATGATAGTCTCCGAATAAGGCCATTATTCTTTTTCGCTAAAAAATGGCTTTCTGCTTCGCAAGCGGATAGCAGAAAAAGAAAAAGAATCTATACAAGGTAGCGAAGCGGCATACGTTCTAAATAGGCATGGCTATCCAGCAATGCTCTAATTAGCCCGTAATATCCTGCAACAACTAGGGACCGTGTAGGTTGCCGAAAAGTACACTTTTCAGGCATACATGGCAAATATACGCAAATAAGGTATAATTTTGCTCGGAAAGGCTAGAAATCCAGTAAGGAAAATTATGTCGGCAGACGAATGCAGGAGGACTTATAATTAACCCAAGGTAAAAGGACCTCATCGTACGCTTTTAAGTGGATACTGAGCCACATAAACATCTAGCAATGTGTCAGGTAAATGCATGCACGCTAAACACTCTGTATTAGCTTTCGACCGTTTTATTGTGTATTACTTGACTTTTTGTCCATGTTTGAGTACGTACGCTTGGAAAGTGTGTTTTGCAGCCACTGCGTCGAGCCACGACGGCCACGTCACAGTGTTGTTAAGCAGACCTTTGTGGTTTTCTCTAGGGAAAACGCTTGCCAGGCGAAAACCCACCACGTCCTGGTACACTGCTGCCGAACTATTAGCAGGAACGGGTTAAATCCGAACCACCCAGTTGGCACCACGAGGAGGTTGTTCGGCTAGCCAGCTTATGTCGCAGTCGGATCAATCGCACGCTTGTACAGGTGCTACCATTAAGATTCTGAATGCAAGAGGTACTTAGCCATTACTGATTAGTTCCGGACGTGCTTCCACCCTCTAACTGACACTTTAACCCGAAGGCTGAATGGGCCAATCGGTATCCACAGCTCTCCGGCTTCTCTCTTTCTATGGTAACTTCGTCAATGTTTCAAAATTTCCACCAACGGTCCAGCCTAGTCTATTGACTGGCAGGTTGGCAAAACCGTATTTGTTCCTAACATAGGGTATGGCAGGGCAATAACGAAGCCATGGTGGGGGCGAATTTCAATCCTTTCATCTTATCGACATCCTCATTCCTTGTCTTCTGCCTTACATTTATTACTTTCCACTTCTTGACTGCTAGGTCCGTGGAAACAATATTAGGCTTATGGCCTTCGAGGTACTCTTAGTAAAGGCATCTTACCAGGCCTAAGCCTTGCATAAGATGTTGAAAGCGTTGGTTGCGGCTAATACACCTAAGCTTAGCACTGGAATGGTCCAAAACCGTCTAAATGCCGGCTTTAGATGAACCTTTATGTGCCTTCGTAGATGTCGGTTGATAGCTGGCCGTTATTGATGCTTTTTCATTAAGCTTGCGAACTAGCTACTTTACTCCGCCGTTTCCAACCACTATCAGTATGTAAACAGCAAAATAATATATGTATCTTTCCTATTTTTGACAAAGAGAGCACTTTAATAGTTCTAGGCCCGAGAAGCAGACACTTTTCTCTCTACTTATCCTCTCTTGGCCCCACAGCCTTAGTTTTATCTGATATACATATGCCTTCCACTATTGGCTACACGAGAAGACAGGCATAATGAAAACCAGATCCGCTTCCTTAACTGCTTTTGCTAATGAAACACTCGCATTTCCAGATTTCATTTCACTGGCACGAAAATTAGCCAACGACAACGAGGCGCCTGTCACACTGGCTGACTGGACCACCAGAAACTTTCCATCACCACTTTTCTTGGCCGCCCGTGTGTTATCAAACTTTTAGCTGGCTTCAAAACCTACCATGCGTTACGCGTAATGGCGAGTGAACGACCAGCTCCTACTGGTTTTTTACTATTCTACTGATTTACCTTATCACTCTTTGCTTAGGGTGCTAAAACGGCTCTTGCCAGGAAAACCACAAAGTAGTCGGTGTGACAGTATAGCACTAATTAGCCTTACAATCTGGATGAACACGGCTGGCACTTGCTTCGGAACTTAAAACTGGAGAGAAATAACTCAAAATTCATCAAATTGCTGCACAATAGCGTGCATCAACAAATGGGGCATAACAATCCCTCATGTTTGGGCAGGCTCAATCTCCAGAACTAGAATTGGTACTGCCCCACCAACGCAGACCAAAATGGATTTCACGCCCCAAAGCAATTTGCTAAATTTTACTAAGTTTTCCTGTACTTATTTCTTTATTAGTAGTGACAGGCTCCTCTAGCTCACGTATGTTGGAGACGTAGCCTCATGAACATAGGAAACCGGCTCTAAGGGATAAAACTTGCGATGTTTAGCTAAGAAATGTTTGAATTTTCCTGGCCAAAATGTATCAACTGATCCGGAAGGTCCCCTGTGTTACTCGGGTAGACGTGGCTCATGCGGCCTTGATATAAGCTTCGCAAACACCTTGAGGCTTAAAAAATACTAAACTACATTACTAGTTGCTTATGTGGCTCAGTATCCACTTAAAATCGTATGCTGAGGTCTTTTAACCGTGGGTTAATTATAAGCTCTCTTTGCATTTCCATGCAGACATAATTTTCCTTACTGGATTTCTAGCGTTTCCGCGCAACATTATACCTTATTTGCGTGTATTTGCCATGTATGCCTGAAAAGTGTACTTTTCGGCAACCTACACGGTCCCTAGTTGTTGCAGGGTATTACGGGTTAATTAGAACGTTGCTGGATAGCCATGCCTATTGTAGTGCCTCCACATCCATTTATCCAACGTCCGCTATTTTTTCCTTTCTCTCTTTGTGTTTCAGATTCCTTCCCGAGAAACCCCAACATTGATAATCTTGAAGATAAAGACTGGTGAACTTTTAACCACTTGTGTACTTACTGTTTTGTTCCTGAACTCTGTGTTTAAATGCATGGCACGGTAACTGTGGCTCTCGTGTGGAATACCCTCAACTGTCCCCCACACTCAAGGCCGGAACGATCGATCACCTCTTGGTAAGTCTGAATTCGTTCCTTGCATCTATCCTACGCCAAGTTCAAGGCAACCTTTTGTAAACGTGTTTGTCGGCTCTAACTCAGTGTATGCTATAATTGATGCTGGTGCTACATGTTCCCCAATCAAACCGGAACTATGTGACCGTTCCATAGAACCTAACAATTTGCACCAACTAAAAGCCGCAAATGGCACCATACTCAAAACACTCCGTATCACTACAGTTGAACTTCTCATACGGGATTGCAAAATGACGCACCCTATGTTTGTTTCCTCCCAACTACCCTGGGGTGATGAGCTCGGTGCCGATTTCTTACGTCACCTAGGGTGTTTAATTGATTTGGCCAACGAACGTCTACGATTGGGTAGATGCCACCTCCTAATCGTCTCAGCCCATGCTAAACACGACCATGTGTGTGCCGCTAACGAAGTGCCCACCTCCGTAGATTCACAAATAGAAGCTTTCCTACTACCGTTCCAAGACACCATTTCTCCCACTGCGCTTAATACGTTGCGCAACATGGTACTGAAAATCTCCTCCGCTTTTGCTTGGGCGGGAACCCCACTTGGACGCACCGATATCCTGCGCCACAAAATCGACACTGGCTTAATGGCCACGATCACCCGGAGGGACCGTCGGGTCCCTGTCCAGTATCGGCAGGAGCTCGAGAGTATCATAAAGGGGACGTTGGATGCAAAATCATTACCCCGTCGAAATCGCCATGGGCCTCACCTATCGTTATGGTTAAGAAGAAAACAGGCACTCTCGCCTATGTGTAGATTATCACAAACTTAATGAAGTGACTCGCAGGGACTCGTTCCCATTGCCTCGGATCGACGACACCTTGGAAATCCTCGGTGTTGCTCAATGGTTTTCAGCTTTAGATCTTGCATCAGGATATTGGCAGATGGAAGTCGATGTACAGGATAGAGAGAAAACAGCTTTCATACTACCAACGGGACTGTATGAGTACCAAACCATGCCGTTCGGATTGTCAAATTCACCCACCACATTCCAGCGGTTAATGCATATCGTGTTGCGATCTTGGATCCCACACCACTGTTTAGTTTACTTAGGTGATGTGATGGTGCATGGTCGTTGCTTGGAGGAACATTTTGCGAATCTCGATAAGGTTTTACCTAGCTTTTCGGACGCTCGTCTTAAATTGCGACCACAAAAATGTCAACTCCTAAAAAGTAAGTAGCGTTCCTTGGGCATGTTATCACTCCGGAGGGGATCCGAAGTGATCCTGAAAAGATTAGGGCGATAAAAGACTGGCCGACTCCAAGAACCACGGAAGAGGTGCGTCAGTTTCTTGGCCTGGCTTCATACTACCGACGGTTTGTCCGCAACTTTGCTGATATCGCGGGACCGCTACACCGCCTTACAGCGAAAGCGAGGCCTTTTCTTTGGACCCCCCAGTGCGAACAAGCGTTCGATGCCCTACGACAATCGCTCACAACGTCGCCGATTTTGGCGTCTCCCAATCTGTCCCCATCGGCTGGTCCATTTATCCTCGACACGGACGCGAGTGATACAGGAATTGGGGCTGTCCTATCCCAGAAAAGAGCGGATGGGTTGGAGCATGTGATAGCGTACGGCAGTAGATGTTTGAGTAAACCCGAGCGCAATTATTGTGCAACGCGCAAGGAGATGGTGGCTTTGGTAGTATTTACCAAACACTTTCGACACTTCCTGCTGGGTCGACATTTCATCGTCCGCACAGACTATCCTTCTCTGAAGTGGTTGCAAACCTTTCGTGATCCAGTGGGACAGGTTGCCGGCTGGCAGGAGCAGTTACAAGAGTATGATTACGAATGTGTTCACAGACCTGGTAAGCAACACACTAATGCCGACGCGCTCTCTCGGAGATGCCATCATCAAGTGGGCTGTCGCTTGTGTTCACAGCATCATGTCGACGTGATTTCCTTGGTTAGTTCGGACTCTACTGAGTGGTCCGAGCTTCAAAAGAACAATACGGACCTTAAGTTCATTTATGAAAGGTTAATGACTGAAGGAATTAAACCAACGAAAGCAGAGATGGCAGGTTTGGGCTGGGAGGCCCATTGTGTGTGGTCTGTTTGAGCAAGCCTCACTATCCATGACGAAATTCTCTACTATTAATATAGGCCAAAAGACCCGAAGCGCATCGTGGTTCCTCTGTCCAAAGTGGACTCCGTGTTGCAACAGCTTCATGCAGAGCTAGGGCACGCTGGGCAAAAGAAAATGGAAGAGGCCGTCTAACAGCGGTTCTGGTGGCCTTGCCAACGCAGTGATATTGTAAACTTTTGCAATAGATGTCACGACTGCCTTCGTGCGAAACCATCCAGGAGACCCAACTGCGCACCTCTACAACTAATTGTGACGGGATATCCAAATCAAACGGCATCGGTTGACATCATGGGACCCTTACTTATGACGAGTCGAGGAAACCGCTTTATTTTGGTCCTCGTCGATCATTTTACCAAGTAGTGTGAGGCCACCCCCTTAGCACGTACTGATGCGGTTACTGTTGCGCGGACTGTTTTTGAACAACTGATCGCACGTTGGGGCCCCAGAGCGGATACATTCGGATCGCGGTTCGAACTTCAAGAGTACAGTCGTGTCAGAGTTGTGTCAGTTGCTGGGCATTCGTAAAATACGTACAACTGCATATCATCCACAGGGAAACGGCACAGTGGAACGCGTTAACAGATCTCTTAAAGCACTGCTTAAGGCTTTCATCGACGGACACCATGCGCACGACTAGGATCTCGCTCTTCCAAACTGCCTGCTAGCTTACCGCTCCACCGTACACGCATCGGATACCCAATCTCCCCATTTCATGCTTACTGGGAGAGAGATACGGCTTCCTCTAGGCTTAACGTTACCTCGCTTCGCGGTTAGCCCGTTGCTAGCCACGGATTACGTCACGAAATTGAGAAATGAGATACACCGCGCACATCCCTTGGCACGAAACTGCTTGGATAATGCTCAGAGGCACCAGAAGGGCTATTACGGCCGCAAAGTAGATGGTACACCCGTGCAGCCCGGACAGCTGGTTTATTTACACTCACCGGTACCATCACCCGGCCATTCATCGAAGCTACATAAGGAATGGGCTGGACCATACGTTGTTAATGAGGTGGATGACGACTGCACCTGCCGCACCACGGACAGTGCCTGTGATTCTCTTCCTTCTATTGTGGTCCACTTTAATCGACTGAAACCTGCTACTCTGAGTTACACTGGCCCGGAGCATACTCGCAATCTTGCATTAACCGTACCAGAGGTCGTTGAGCGCGGAGATAAGAGACGAGACAACCGATCCAGTACAACAGTTACCTGCAGGTGTTGATGACAACACCTAACAATAAGGGGGGTAGTGTAGTGCCTCCGCATCGATTTACACAATGTCCGTTATCTTTTCCTTTTTCTCTTTGTTCTTCAGATTCCTTCCCGAGAAACCCCAACATTAGTAAACTTGAAGACAAAGACTGGTGAACTTTAAACCACTTGTGTACCAACTGTTTTCTTTTCCTGAACTCTGTGTTTAAATGCATGGCACGGTAACTGTGGCTCTCGTGTGGAATACACCTTTCCCCACCTTCGCTCCGTGTTCTTCGCTGCATCCGGGTTCCCTCGTCGAACCCTTTGTTGTGTGCTGTGTGACTGACTATGTGTGTTCCCCTCTTATTCCAGCACGTTAAATTACCGGTCCATTTGCCTTCGTCGTCCTGCGCATTACACTATTTAGAACATATGCCGCTTTGCTACATTTTACATTTTCTTTCTTTCTGCTATCTGCTTGCAACGCAGAAAAACATTTTTAGCAAAAAAGAATAATGGCCTTATTCGTAGACTATCAATCAATTGCGAATAACTTGCAACCTACTGCATGTATTGAATTGTTTTTACTTTCAACGTACTCAGCGGTTAAAACTTGTTCTGAGCAGCTTATTGTTGTACTACTGTACGCAGTATTCTAACCATAGAATAGGTTTTTTCCTGGTATTTACCCAGGTTAAAATTTGCGCTAGAAAGCAATACCAGCGCCAGAAAAGTATGGCTATATTTCTTTGTTGATTTGTATTTTTCTAGTGAGGCACGCCGCCTTAGTATGTATCTTAACAAATCCTTTTTATTTTCATCTGCATTTTCCAAAATTAATTTTTACCTTCGTACCCTTTTGTCGCTCTCATTTCTTCCATGTGCGCACCAACAATTGTGGCGACTGGGCGGGAGAACAAAAGCCCAATGAACTTAACGTGAACTTGTGGTGAATTGAATCCTGTTCCAAAGTAAAAGGCACAACTACACCTCTGCGCAGTTTTCACAACAGAAGAACAAGGAGCTCTATATCGCCCGAAGGAACCAGAAAGATTTCATGGTGAGCGCCTGCGACGCCAGCTGCTGTACACCAAACAAGGCCAGTGCATTTTTACTTGCCAGCGAGGAACATATACTCGTATTTTGTCTACTTCCATGCAAGGGCATCGGAGTAATGTAAAGACTGATCTAAACTCTTAAGGTTGCAGCCTCTAGCAGGGCTAGAAAAAATATACCTAGTTAAAATATACATATACGCACATGGTTCATGAAGCGCATTTCCAAAACCCTATGTTAGGACTTTTGGGAGCACGTCTACATTGTGCTCAAGACTACCTCAATAAGCAGCAATATCTAAATCGTCCTTCTCCTGTGTTTGACCTTGGTGTTGCAGTGCATGAGCATGATTTTTATTGGAAGTCCGAAGAGGCATTAAATCATTCAAAGCAGCGACAAGGTTTCTTTCCTACAGCATTCTAAGAATGTTAGTTGCAAGATTTTACTCCAATACTTGGCGCGTGCCAGGTGCTGCACGCGTTCCACACTGTACAATCATCTCCACCTGGTGTGCTTTCATGCATTCGAAAACGAATAATATTTTAAGGATTTATTTAAGTACTACTGCACTGCGCTCGACATTGCACAATGCAGGACGGCAAAGAACGCGAATGGTTTGTCATATCTAACTAACCAACTCAAGCTTAAAATCATAACCTTGCGCGACGGATGTTACAGGCATCTACATGGCGACCACATAATGGTATATGGGATCCGCAAAGTCCGAACAACGTAACAATGACGAAAAATGCAGCCTAAAATCGTAGCCGAGGCGCTAGCTGTTTCGACTGACCAGGTCAGGTCAGGTTCTAAAGGCGTAGTGGCTCCCGTCTAAAAAATGTCCTGTCTTCTGTGCTGGCAAAAATCATGGGTCTGGGGGCTAGGCCGTTTGGGCTGATTTCCTTGCCAGTGCAAATGCAACGAGGCAGGAACCTGTGCAACCCTTATACTTTCTTGGATTATTGACTGCGGGTAACGTAACAATTGTCAATGAACTTAACTTAATTCTGATACAACGATCTGGCCTACGCTTATCTAATTCATTTTGGATGACATTTGTTGCATTAGTTCTCAGTTTACCTAAGGAGGCTCGTTCCAAATATTAGCTACACGATTCACAAAACCTTCGGCACTTATTTCCAGCTTGGTCTGTTGATGAATTCATTTAAATTCACACAACCGCAGGTAGACGTGTGCCATTAGTTCAAGTGAATCCTAGGCCTATTACCATTGAAACACTGCATTATGAAACATATATAACTGCATAAATTTATAACCATTTTGTCCCTCGACAGAGCAAGGCACAGTCCAACGGAGTGGCCAGAACAGTCTGTACAACGAGATTGCACAAAAATAGTTGGCTGTGCACGTTTTGTAAACGGACCCCCAACGGGACATAGAAATGATTGGCCGTCTGATTGTGTCAGCGAGATTATAAAACTGGGAACAATAACAGATGGGAATTTCCTCACAACTGCTGAAATAATACGGCAATCCGTGACACCGACCCCAGAGGACCTGCTTCCTTGCGGGATAGTCCCTCGATGGGTTGCACCCGCCCTTCCTTGTTATAACTAGCTGTGAGCCAATGTGGCCAAATATCATGTAAACCAGCGCTTATCTTACAACAGCTTTTTAAAAGGTCCTTTATGCAAACTAAATGAGCGATGAAGCTACAACATTTTTCGACATTCGAATTCATAATTTATGGTAGCATTTGTTGAAATTATCCGCCTTTCACAATCCTGATCCACTAAAGGAACCCGGAAAACTAATCAAATACATACAAGGCACCTGAGTTCTCCGACTACAACAGCTCCACTCACCTGCCGTCGACTTCGAAGAAGGCATCCACACAACCAGGGCAACCAAAATAGCGAAACAACACTTCGAATAACCGAGAGAACAATCCGTAAGACGCAACCTTGTGGATGTCATACCAACGGTCGGCAATGTTCCAGGACATGGTGGGTTGTCTCCTATCAAGCCTTCTGTCTATAAAACGCCAACATTTTCTTTTGGACAAACCTAAAATGTGGCGTATATGATTCGCCACTTTATAAAATCACTGCCCCAAGCAAGCATTGGCAAGTTGACCGATACCACCATCCGTCAATTCGGTGCATATATTTGCTCTCCTACGACTACACCTATATACTTGAGCAGTGACATGACAAAATGTTTAAAATATTTTGCAACGATTTTGCATGAACTACTCACCTGACCCGCACGGTAGACAAACCCATCGAACTAGTTCCGCACAAACACACGCCACTTTAATGATCTACTACTTATCGCTACATCTCGCATGATGTGAGGATAGACTTCATGCATTCTTTAGGTCATGTAAGCCCACATTAATGACTTCGTCTTACTACACTTGCACGTGGTCTTGCTAATCATGCTATCATGTTCAATATTACATTATGCTAATCAGGTCCAAAAGGCACCTCGTTTTGGCGAGAATAACATAATTATATATATATATATAATAGCAGTATGCCATCCGTGGGTGAAAGTATTAGCTTGGAACCTGTACTTCGTCACTGCACGATAGCAGCCCACACATAGGTGACAGCGAAACAGGGAAGAATATAAATTTTTGGCAATTAAAAACGGAATACTACTAAGTACCAGCTGCGAATATGCTGACATTTCGGCACGCAAGCTGCGCAGTTACTTGGAAACATTGCTCTAGGCTCTAGGGAGTTCATTATGTGACTCCCCACTCCGGCCCTCAGTCATATTAGTCGTCAATTTTGGCACATTTGTATACGGGCAGCGCACGTTCGGAACGTCGTTGCCGAAGCCTGAACACAGAAAACTAATTTCGACTTACGAATGGGAGGTTGAGTGCAACGTGGTCAGCTCCACATCAAAGCAAAGCTTGTGCCGTTGCAGTTTCCACTAAGCATTGCGCTTGAAAAAAAAGAGCAAGAAACTTGCACTGATTCAGGTTTGCTGCCACAGCAATCATGGGCAAATACCACACCAAGCTGCGAAGTAACCGCGGCGATTACGCCATCTTTCTGACATAATCGCACACCTACCCTGTAGCGCAAGTAACCAAGACCACATGATGACCAATTTTGGTATAGTATGATAGTACACCTGTTCAGGCAAGCAGCAGTTCGGCGTAAACTAGATTTAAGCGCAACCAATTAACGCATTGCAAGGCTCTTCGGACGCAGCACTTCTATCTATAACCAAAGGTCGCTTCTGGGGACCTTTTCATGCACAGATGTCGTGGTAGCGCTAATATGCGAAAAATATCACACACGCACATTTTAACCAAATCGTGCTTACTTTAACCTCATCTATTGTTAACTAAACCTTATTGTAGCTAGGCACATTTTTGTCTGCTTTTTGCCATTTCCGCGCTACGCATTCTGTACACGCAAGGGGACAACATTTTCTTAAGCTCCATCTTTAAAGCGTCAGTGAGGGTGCTGTGTTTTTGGATTGGCATATCTGCAGCATTAAGCGTCGGTTAACAGTCGTTACCTACGTTGCCATCAACAGGTTAGTCCGCCTTTCAGGCAAATAGTATACCTGTGCAAATGTCAGCTAAACAAAGAGCGAAAGCAGATCAAAACCCATCTGGAAACTAGCACACAATCGAGGCGCGCTTATTCCAAAATAACACAATGGTTGTGACATCACTGCGCGTATCTAATAAACAACTTCACGCTGCGATTGCAGTTCCACAAACATACTTTGCACATTATTAAAACTATGCCAGTAACCCTAGTAAATTTAAGATACGCAAGCAAATTTGTGCCGTTATACACAAGCTTAATAATGGCCAAGAATACCCCTACGACCTTCAGGTGATAAAGGACCGTGCGCTACTTTTCACGCTGGTAATGCCATGATAAACGTAAGCCCAAAAGCCTGCATAGTAATATATTAATAACATCAGCCAACCTACAAAGAAGCTGCAGCCTTGATAACGTAAAATTTAGTATGGGTCCTAACTTGCAAGAGTTTGCGCACGCCTTGCTTAGTCTGTCTCGTTCCATCGAGAATGTATTCCTAGGTTAGTTGGCCAGGGGTAGACACACAATTAAAGTGCCCAGGACCTGGGGCACGGACTTAGAAAGCTTTATGCCTTGGAATTCAATTTGGTTAAGGTCTGCTAACGCGCACCAAGTGCTTTCAACACGTAGTACGGCCGATTTTAAGGCCAGCGATACCTCCAAACCCTCCTAGGGTTATCTCCCTGGCACGGTGGTTCATTGCAGGCAATTAATATCTTCAGGTTGTCAGCTTTCTAACAACGACATAACAACAATGTTTTACATGTACACTATGTAGGTTAGCCCTTAACCACGAGAAGGTGGAGTTCGTGCAGGATAAACAATTTGCAGTGTCATAATATACTATGTATTCAGGCAGGAATACGCACCCTTGTGCTACTGCAAGCTGTCTAGTGTGTCATACACTTTGCGTCTTCGCTAATGGATATTGTGTCTAGCTTGCACTTCTCAACCCAACTTTTCAAAGCCAAAGCTAAATTTAAAGGCAGGGCAGGTTCCTGTTCCGCATTGTACACTATCACTGCTATCGGTGGCGCATAGAAAAATATGGTTAAAAAACAAAAGGTATAAACAACTCATGCACATTTAACACCAGCACGTACCTCCGCTTCTTACTGATAATTTTGGTTAGGTCAAAAGCCAGCAAGACAAGCTTGGTGAAATATGATCGCAGTAATACGCCACACAAAACGCAACCTTAAAATATAAACACGTAAGTACTATCGGCTTCGTGTTTGCTTAGCAAGTGTAATGGATAAGGGGGTTGGGTAGAAATTTGAGGGAAATTAGACGCAGACATCTAGATGCTTGAGAAAGATGAAATACACTAGGGGTTTTTTAGAAAATCCATTGCAGCTGGGACGAACTTTTATTGACCGTACAATCAATGTGTGCTTTGCCGAGTAGCCAAGGGGTTAAAAGGTGACCGTATAGCCAACGCAACAGCATGCGTGTAGTCGCAAACCTATGCATTAAATCACTTGATACTGAAAATACTTTAAGGCGAAAGGCGTAAATTTTCCACCGGCTAACCAGAATATGCTTCCGCAACGTAGCTGTTTCTGGATAGCCTGACACTTAGATATTTATTACCTGATGAGCTGGGTATGAACTGGGCACTTACTGTCGATAAAATAATGATGTCCAAAACGACCCTTAACTTGTCAGTCAAGGAAAACAAGTGTCATGTCAAGAATCTTAGTGTGCAAGGTCCAGGATCGAGACCTTGGCCATGGCATATACTTATCCAGGCCATTTTAAAAGTAACTTGGTGTCCCAGCGGTTTAAGTGCTGCATTCCAAAACGATCTCATCAGCATACTTGCATCCAGTAAAACCAGTACGGTAACGCAGCTTTTCAACTTAAATAATAGAGTGAGTGAGAGAAGGGTTCAGTCAACCTGGGTGAATTGAGTGCGGTTTAGGAAGTAGTTTTTAACCACGCTACAAACAATTGTTGTAACCCCATTCGCAAACACGCGGTTGTGCAGGAATTAGCTGTCAACCTTCCGGCAGAATCTGTACACAAAAGACACAGATAGCGTATTGCCCGACCTTTTTCATCCAGTGCAGGTGCTACAGGGTTTTTAAAATACCGTATCAAATGTAGCATCGCAATGTTTGTGAACAAATTGGTATAAATCCTTGCATTGGTGCTTTGAAAATACTGTGGGGTAAGTCGTTGCTGGAAGCTTTTCAACACCGCCGTTATATCTGTGCTTGGCTAAGAGCCAAAGGAGCCATTAAACTTAAACCTTATTCTTACAGCTCTCTAAAGGTAAAGGTTTGTGGCATCCGTAAGACACCTGTTGTAAAGAGCGGTTAAAGTTTGCACAAAACGACCTACGCGTTCTTTAAGACATGTAATAATAATGCACCGGGGCCTGCAGGTTTATTTACCTTCACGTTTTTGAGTTCCCGGCAAACATTAAACCTGTCAACGTGAATACTAGACCCACGCTAGTGAATTGGAATAAGGAAAGTATGCTATGTTCAGAAGAACAGTACTCATGGTTAAGTATCTTCACAGTAACTTTCTTAATGCGTTTATGAAACTTTAGGCACCTAGGTGCTTTAAAAGTTTACAGAGCTCGTCACCAAATTGCCTGCCGAAACTTTTTGCGTCGAATAAGCGGTTTGTTGGTGCTATCCAAAGCGACTGCCAAAAAGAGTCCTTTAACTTCCGCAGTTACATTGCATTTATAGGCTTGTTATTTCTTACTTTATATTACTTCAGTACCGTCCAAGAAAATCTGTCTAACCCTAAGTAGCTGGTCTCAACGAGCAGCACAAACCGAGGTAGATGTTAATGTGTCCAGTTAAGTGATGGCACCCGAAAGATAGTTATTCCTTTTTGAAATCTAACAAGTTGGTTGAAGACAACCGCTTGGAGTTCCGTGATAGTTACTTGAAATCGCACTAACCGGCTGATGGTTTTGAATGGAGTTTCCGCCAAGGAGAACCTTTCGGTCTTTCAGTACACGACAGCACCTCAACAGAATGAAGGCATACAAGTTTTCCAGGGGAGTCCCCTTTGGTGTAGAATGCAACTGGGTTTCCTTTGCGAAGGCAAAATCCAAGTGGGTGTACAGTCTGGTTTCCGTAGTCGCTACATTGTTTAGACCAAATAACTTTATCCATTCCGCGTCGCGCTGGTAGAAGTCACCAGCAATTAAAGAGAGTGAGCAAACAAACGCAGGCAATAACGCTGGGGATGATTGGCTAATTTCTCCAACTGGTATAATGGTTTGTCATGAGCTACATAGATCTTACAGCTGACTACAAAAAATCAGTCGATAAACAGGGGTACGTTCATTTTCTGGGATGGATGTGTGGATCCGTTCATAGGACAGATTATTAACTTCTGAAAAGTAATTTACATAAGAGGAACAGTCGAGCACCATAGTGTGGACATTGCCATTCCAAGTAACTTCATATAGGTTGAATCTGAGTTTATGTCAACTTTACTTAAGGTCACTACTACAGGTTTGTTCGCTTTTGCTCTCTAGTTGGTGTAACTATTGGCCTCTGTACATGCTTATACTACTCCTACAACTTACTTTCTGCTCACTACAAGGCTTTGAAATCTACCCTGATATACTTAATCTTGCTGTCCGTCTAAGATTACTCCATAACTACTGTTATTCTTTTTGAAGCTTATCTCAGGAGTTTCGTCTCAAAAATGCGTGTGATAAAAGGGGTAAAAGCTACTTACGGTCACATAATTAAACAGGACAGAAGGGATGACAAAACAGCAACTAGTACAACTGTACCGTGCTTCGTCAAGGTGAAGGACCAATTTTCTTCTACGTGCAAAGGACTAGCGAATGTCTGAGATGATTAAGCGTAGATGAAAATGACCTACAGCCTCTTACAGTCAAGCTCCGAACGTGTAGTTGTTATTTTAAGCGTAGATCAAACTGGAAATGCTACGGAAGGTAAATGCGCAGAGCCTGCAGGGAAATACCTTAATGTAATCAGTGCCGAGGTTCTTAATCGTATAAAGTGCCTAAATGTGGTAACCAATTATAATGTGCTAGGCCGCCTTAACGTCCAAACAATCAAGTAGTTATTGATGGACGTTTGTGGTCTGGAGCATAGACTTGTCAGGTGCAATAGGTTAAAGGTAAGGGCCGTTAAAAACCAACGTCCGCTGCCATTCACATCTGTTACCGGGAGTCCGACCCGCAAATTCCTTTATTACAAAAATGTCATCCGGTCGCGCTCAACCTTCATCGCAATAAAGTAAGCGACTGCAAAGACTGCCACGCAGCACCGTCACACGTAATGGGTTGCATCTAAACCACATAAGCGAACTCATGAACGAGGTTCTTACTATCTACCGACTGTTATTACACCAGTAGCCTCGCGCGCAGTTAAGTTATATTCCTCAGATAACGTATGTCAAGATGAAGTCAAACAAACGGCGAGACCCCATTGATCAGATGCAAAAGCGTTGTGCTTGCGACCATGAAGACCCAGTACACTAACAGTCTGTGTTAAGTAAGTAGCCTTTATGCTGAGATAAGCTTAGGTCAGGTACTCGAAGAAACACCGTCTTCACACAAAATAAACGGTCAGCTACCAAGTGGTATCCAATGAACCTAAGCGTGGTCAGCGATAGACTAGCTTGTCTCCTGTCCGCATCGACACATTTTATAAATAAATAAATAAATATTTTATTTTCGACTGCGAGGCGTGCCCATGGAGGCATGAACAGGTAAGTAAAAATGTGCGGACATTTTATGGCATCTGTAACAGTGACGGTAGAAAAGTTTTCATATGTCCATGCTTGGAACTGTACAATGGTGGAAATGTGAAACCATAATTTGGCTGTCTTGGGATCGGGACCTGTTTCTTAGGACATAATCAGCTAGCTAGATATTGTGGTTCTACCTCGGGTAATAATAAATTAAGAATCCTAAATGATTTATTGGAAGGTAATTAAAGAGCAGGCTCAAGAGCGATATGACAGTACAGTGAGTTTGTGCCTAAGTAACGCAAAGGTCAACAGTGATTCCGTAGAAGTAAAAAGGACAGCATATGCGTAAATTCGTAGAAAGAAGAGACGACCGTATATGCAGATGTAGAAGTTCCAGTGTAACGAACCTATCTAGTACAACGGAGCTAGTTGACCTGCCAGTGTGAAGTTATTGGCTGTGAATATATTCGTTGGTGAGTCACATTTGCCACGCTGCAGGTTTGTTAAACGGACATCTATGGCTTTTTGTAGGGAGAACGCTTGCCAGATGAAAACCCACAAGGTCCTGAAACACTGCTGCCAATCCATTGAATGTCAAGTGGAAAGTAGCTGTTTGTTGTAGAACGTTTGTTTGCTCTGTTATTCGCAGTCAGGTTGCGCCCCATTTTTCTGCTGGCTGATGCGTTAGGCGAGTACCCATTGCGTTCCTGGGTCCTGTCCTGTGCCCGATTAGTAGTTTGGGAACTAAACATTCTTGCTGAATATAATTTGTTGATCGTCTGCAGAACCACTTGAAGTCTCCGTGGGATATACATTAAAATAGGTTGGAGTCTTGAAGGATAGGATATGGTTCCGAAAAAAGAATCGCAGATCTCCAGAGTATGTAGTAAAATTGAGTAGAAATATAGGAAACCATGGCTAAGTGACCGGTCAAAATGGATTGATGAGCTCAGGTTGATCAATAGTTCAGGATTTGTATTGGGCGGCAGAGTGTGCCTTACGAAGTCGAAAGGAGTTCTCCAGGCAAGAGGTATGTGGAAGGGAAATGTATCCGTGCAAGGTAGTGAATGATTTGTCCTGGTGGTAAACTAAAAAATAATTAAATAAAGCTTTTATTCTCGACAGGGCGAGACACATCTTTACAGGCATGACCAAGGTGACAAAACCATGCGTGATCAAGAATTTGCAAACATCCGATATGTTTGCCATTACCGTGCTTGCTGCTGCAGGGAGAATGTATGCATGTAATTGTGTGTGCGCTTATGTAGCTGTGTAAGTTGCGCTTGTAAATGTGCTGCTACATTCTTGAATGTTTGCAATCGTCAGCAATGTGCGAGTAGAAGCTTGGTGTCCGTGGGTTGGAAAGGATTATCCAGATATCCACGGAGCAGTGACCCTATTTTGTGGCAAGCCACGACGGCCACGTCACAGTGTTGTTAAGCAGACGTTTGTGGTTTTTCTAGGGAGAACGCTTGCCAGTCGAAAACCCACCACGTCCTGGAACACTGCCGCCGAACTATTAGCTGGAACTGGTTAAACCCGTGGCACTCAGCTTGCACCACGAGGTTGTTCGGCTAGCCAGCCTTGCATTGCTGCCTTGTATTGTTGTCGCAGCGATGGACAATTCTTCGGGTGATTGTCGTCGCACCAGTAACAAACTCGGGAAAAAAGCACCTTCAACTACACGACCTCGCACTTGCATAACGCCAAAGCGCTCGCTCGTTACGAGCATCCTCTACATACCCACGCACAGATAGCCAGGTAAACTGCGCAAAAGCATTCCCTTGGTATTTTATATCAATCTTTGGGATAAATTACCTACGAGAATTAGGAAGTGTATGCACCTAATACGTTTCAAATGGAACATACAAAACTTTCTTAAAAATGAAAACGTAACGTATGCTTCAAATATGTGACACTTATAAAAACCTAGTTGAATCAGGCTCCGGTGACGTCTAACTGCAATTTGATGCCTAAGTTATCTAAACTGCGAAAACACAGTCCACAGCAGGGCTTGCTTTTATATCTACCGACATTACCAGAGGAAGAAAACAAGGAACTATTCGATTTTTCACATATATTACTCAGGTTTTGCATCTATGCTGTGGACCGAAATCGAAGTCAAAACACATATAAACAAAAAATCATGTAAATAGCTAAGGAAATGTAACAGGAGTAGGCAAATTTTTACTAGTAGACGGTCAACACTGTGTAAAAGTACGTTACTTCGTGGGGAAGCATTACGCGTATGCACGAAAGACACCTTACCGGGGGGGGAAAAGAAATCCTAGTATCTAATTCTGACATAAACGAAAGGTTTTAACAGTAAAATGCTTAATCTCTTTTTCCGTGCCAATTATAATAAAACGCGTACATAATTAAAACTGCAGTCGATAAAATATATAAAACAATTGAAACTATTTTAAGGTTATTGCACTGTAACTCAAGAAACGGATAAAACCGAACCATTGTGTCTACCAATTCGTGTGTGACTGCGGTATCAGTTACATCGGCAGGACCGAACGGGTTTTAGATTCCCGAGTGAAGGAACACCTACCAAACTGGGTTCAGCGTGAAGTTACCCAATCTTTCTCCGATACGTGTTCGCGTGAGCCGCCAGCGTCCTCCATAGGCAGGCACATCTTGGCGACTCGTCACCAGGTCAATCCCTTATCAGCTTCCGGATCTGGTTACGTCATACTAATGCACGCCTTTTACGATTTGCCGAGGCCGTCGCGATAAGCCGAATTAGACCAGCTTTGTGTGTCCAAAAGCAATTAGTTGTCAACCTGCGGTTGCCGTGGACGTAATCTGATAACAATGATCACAACAATAAATTTGATTGTTATGCCTGTGCCCTGTAAGACATATAAAAGAATTTCCCTGTTATTGTAATGGTACTGACGAGATAATACGAAATGCTAGCATCTGCCAGTATTCGTCTTCTCATTTCGTTGTTCAAAACCGAATAAGGTTCCTCCGTTCAATTTTCATTTTTATTTGGCAATCCCCAAGTTCTAAGTGTGAAGTGAAGCAAACTGTGGAGACACCTGCAATTTTCCATTGGATGGTCCAATCCGTCCTCGTAACAAAATATCGAACGCTGTTCAAATATGTCGCAGAAGAGAAGCAATGAGCAGCGCGATTTGGACTTCACATTTTAAACAACCCGAAGTTTACTTACACCTTGAGTTCCCGTAATATTTTACTTGAATTCTTATCCTGTGATGTTTAGGTGACCTTGACGTTCAGCGAACAATAACTTTCTACATTGTTTGTATAACGTGTAAAGCAGTTGTTTCTTCTGGAGGTATTGTCCGCTATACAGCTGTTTTTGTTTTCTAAACACATGCAATTGTACTTTGCATATTTATACTCAAAGTACTTCACCTTCGTACCTCGGCTTTTCAAGAATTATACGTTATTTATTTATTTGTTTACATGCATCAATACATGCAGATTCTGTCGGAAGCCATGATACGTTTAGTGCTCTAGGGGTTAATGTTATTGATTAGACCTCGTTGGTGGTGTTCAGTTGAGCGATGATTGAAGTAAATGAAATCAAAGACAACTCGTTAAAGCTAGTGATACTGAACAGACGAATCAGTAACTTCACGGTACTAATCAACTTGAGTTCAAAGGATGAATCAAGCCTACGCAAGATTATGACAAATTACGAGGAAGTGCGCAATGGAACCTATTTAAAACCGCTGTATTTTGAGCAGCAGAGGATAAAACGAGGTGAGGGCCCCCACACCTGGGTTGCAGAAATCGGGTTGTTACAACTAATAACGATCAGCGAGCGTCCGGCTTATTCCCATCCCAGAGACGATAGGCACGACCGCTAAAACATAAACTTGTATCTGAAATAAGTTATACGCCCAGAGCCATACGTCCTCGAATAAGGACGACACAGATAACTTCTCCTGAGGCACAAATACAGCTCTCACCCGTCCATAAAGTTGCAAAGGCAAAGACTTTACTTCAACCGGCTCCTGGGCGGGACAGTTGGCTGTGTTGCACAATGCTTGTTAAATATCCCCACGATGTTTCGGTGGAAGCATTTAAGCAAGCGACGCTTGCAGTCTATCGTTTAACAGCAAACCCTGCCCAAGAGCATTGACTTCATGAGCGGAATGGCAAAACTGATGCTTTGATTAAACTATTTTAAGCGTTAAACGTACGTCAACACCGTTGTGACAACTGTGATCAACTACGTAACGCCACCATGCTAGCATAAATCTATCTAAAACCGCTTAAGTTTCAGGCCCCAAAACTTGCCCCAGGTTAAAGGGCAACCAGCTCATGCCCTCTACCTGCACACAGGGCATTTGCGGCCATTACTTCCTCTTAGATTATGCAACGCATTTCTCTTCACGGTCGTGACAGCTCAGGCTGTCGAGCACTCGCCTTCTGTCACTGATAGGTATCATCGCAAACAAGCGCTGGTGTGGTGGAGTCCCTTCTCCTCACCGCACATCAAAACCTTTTTTGTACAACGTAGGGTTAAGCCTCGACCAGATCGACCCGACACACAACGCGTCCCTAACGAACTGTACACTGTTATACCTACTGCCTCAGAGCTTACAACCCCTACGAATGACTCAGTAGCTCCCCGTAACCACTTTGCGTCATCTGTAAAGCTAAAAGCACCGGCCAAGCTTCTTCTACCAGACTTATCAACGTTAAGTCGCTGAACAACAAGACGTATTGACTACGCCCTGGCTACCTCTGCCGCGTCAGATCTGTTTCTTATAACTGAAACGTGGTTCGGCGCATTTCACTTAGCCGATTACTATTCACTTCACTGCTATCAGCGGTTTATACCACCTAGTACACACAAGCGTGATGGTGAGAGTACCATTTAACTTAAAAAAGCTACCCCGCATGAATCAAATTCATACATAACGCCAAAGCAATGGACAGTATATAGATAATGGCTGATAACATGGGATCCGCATTGATTTTGGTTAAATTTTCAGGGATTCTGGTTTATCCTGTGGACGACAAGGCCCTTATAAATACTTGGAGCAATTATCCAGCCATTCGTGTGCCTTAAAGCTCGTTGCGGTGGCTTTCAAGTTGCTTGGTGCGCAACGGCCTCCACCTACCTTCCCAACCAAGAATAGAAGCCTCTCAGCTTGCACGCACTTGGGTGGATAGGTGCATAAGGTCACACCACCGACCATGTCAGCTCACTTATTAAACTTAATCTGTACTCTAAACATGCCCAAATTAAGTGCAGCTGCAGGCCAAGAAGGCCCGGGGAGCGACCATAGATTGGTATACAGCTCAAACTATTTTAGAAGTCTGGCAACCTGTTCTGCCGGAACAGATACCATTGAGATTTAATACCCGTTGTACTCCAAAAACCGGCGCACCTTTGCCAGGATTATTAGCTCAAGGAACCAATGACGAGTTCTTTCTGTCGGACACCCTGGAGAGATCAACTGCACTAGTTTACAGTGAAATACACTACTGTTTGGGTCACATGACTCCTTTATCTCGTTTAACTATAATCTCACCAAAAATATGAGGCAAACTAAGCTGCATGCCAGGGTGTGCCAACTACAATGTTCCTACACTAAGACCTTCAATTTTGCCCACGTCCTGAAAGTCAGCGAGCTTTCGAGTCAGACGCCAGCCAGAACGATAGTGACTTAACAATTCAGGACAGGACGGACCTGGCTAGTATGAGCATGGCCAAGCAACTCAGCCGTCTGTTGCCTTCTTGCATCCTTCATTACGGGGCAAAAAGCTGCTCCATACGTTTTGGCCTCAAGGACATAATTGAGGACCCATGGCTTATTTGCAAGGAATTCAATTCCTGGAATATGCTTGCAACAGACTGGGGTTTCATAATTTCAGAAGGTTTGAATCCAAATCGTTTTTGTAGGGTTTTATTTTGACCACATTATGCTCTTGAAGCAAGAGCTTCTTCACCCGGCCTGAAGAAGCTCTTGTGTCAAGCGCGAAACGTTGCCACAATGAAACCTTACCAAAACCCATTTCTATTCAAACCTTCTGAAATCAATTCAATTCCTGCTTCAGAGTCCAAACGTGTAGAAATGTACCCAGTCACTACTGCACTAAAAGTGTCAGCCAACCAGTCGCTCTGTACGGTTCAGTTTGCTTTTAAATGTCTCCGTTCCGCTATCTCAGTAATTAAGTCATCTACGTTCCTGGGCTTTGACGTAATTTCACGCACTTTCATTAAGAAAGCAGGCAATCATCTTCCGAGCTTTCTCTTAAAACTGTTCACATTCTCCATGGAAAGAGCCAAAAGCCTTCGGCTTGGAAGAACTCCGCTATAACAACGCGCCACATAGGTGGCTATATACAGGGAGTCAACAAACACCGACATATACACCACACATCCATTAACTTACTAGTGATGGAAAAAGCGGTTAAAGGGCCCTCATGGACATCCTGTATGCAGGAGAGCACGTTATCAGGTCACTGCATAGTTTTCTAAACGCTCGACCTTGTGCAACCTGTTAGCTTGAATTCCGTAACTTTGGCACCAACAACATAAATTCAGACACTGCAGTAATTACGCTATACATCTTTATGTAAAAAGCGTTCGAGTGGGACCCATATAGGTCTACTGCATAAGATTAAAGCTCGGAGCGTAGGCAGTCCTTTACTAGATTGGCTGCAATCCGCCCTAACTGGGCGCACGCAGCCTGTGAAAATTGCTCAAAATGTATCCATCCCTGTCACAGTTTCCAGTGGTGTCGTACAAGGGAGCGCGTTGAACCGACCCTGTTATCCTGTTATGTAATCTACCTCTGTAACAGCCTACGACATGGCCCCTTCCTCTTTGCCGACGATATAAAGGTCGTTTCCATTTTTCTACAAACTGCAAGGATTTCCACACGCCACCTGAATGCTTTAGTCATAGTGGCAGCAGTGGCGAATGAAATTGTCGGCTCATAGATCGAGCTTCATGACCTGCAGATTCTCCATACTTGACCGCCCATTGACTTTAGATGGCCAACCTATCCAACTCAATACTTTGGCTGAAGCTTTAGGTAGAGTGTATTATATTGACCACAAATTCTCAAAGAATGTGCAATATAAAGTTGCAAAGGCCGGACAATTAACCTTCCCAACAGTCCGTCATAATAGCAAAGCCAATGCACGACTATAATTTTATCGGAGTCAACTAGGACTTTGCATCTACATTGGCAGCAGTTTGTGAGTCAGGCCGCATACTACTCAAAACGGTCCAGCGGAGGTTTGCCAAAATTATAACCCCATAAAACCTACCTCTTGTTTACCTACGGAAGTGTGGTCACCTCAAATTCCAGCTTTCATGGTTACGAAGCACTACCTTAAACCTTTGCTTCTTACAAAAGTAACACATCAAGCGGTGCACAGTGAAATACCCAACCGAACACTGAGAAGCGGAGCAGAGTTTCACCTTAGCAACAGGAGCTGCACTATTGCTTCGCTACCAGCGCGGAAACAACTGCGTTCACATTTCTTTCTAGTTGCTTAGGTAAATATCTGGAAGTAACTATAACCACGGCTACCACAGCTCCACAAGCCTCAGGCTTTCAAGGGGTAGGTATAAAAATTATGTGCATAGCTAATATAAAACATGTATGCAGCGTCCGCGATTCGGATGAGCAGCTTTCTGCGACTTGCGTATATGGAGCATAGACGACGTCTAGGACTGCCCCACGACAATAATTATAACACATTTATCCGCTTGACATATAAGCATCTTGGGCTAACAGGTCACACTAAACCACTGCCGCCTCACTCAGCATTGTCTCCCCATACATGATGCTTGCCTGCAATGATCATCACTCTGATATTCACTCCTAGGTTGATTATTCTAGAAGCTAGCCCACTTGTGCCCACCCTGTCTATGACAATCATTATGATACTTTTGCCGTGACTTGTTTCTTGCCACCTGGACATTTCCGCATCATAGCATCATCGACACATTCTTATCCATTTTGGCCACCTTCTCGACCGTGCTTGTAAGGGCCTTATTCATGTCCGGCTGCATTACAAGCAATAGAGCGCAGTCTGCATAAAAGTCTGTTCGCTCGAATAGCCACCACAGTCCATAAATATTGGTTTTGTAACCCTCTCCATACAGCCATTAGTAGCTGACCACAACCCTCAAAGCGACAATCTAGCCCGTCTAATGTTCATTATGCAAACCTTATCATTCCAGCAATGCTTATGGCAGTCCTAGATCTAACTGTATACTCCACATCTTACTGAGAACGCCTTGCTCACTGGTGCTGCGCCCGGCATAGCCCAACCAACACTGATGACTTTCGGTATCCTTCCTGAGTGCATTCTTATCAGCACTCTGTCTTTATCCTTTAATTTACGTACTCCCATAGCCCTCATACTTGTCCTCACCCTGACCCGGGAAACCAATAACAAACCTGCCTTAAGATACCTTGCTTACTGAAGACTTCCGGACCAAAGCAGTAGCTTATCTATTCTTAGTTGCAGGCACGTAACAAGGTTCTCCAGTGACGGCCTCCATCTTTAGCTTAATGGCATGAGCATAGCATGGCATAAGTCCTCCTTACAAATCGTTACTCCACAGGTAATACATAATTTTGATCTCTTTCAAGCGGTTGGATTATTTGCTCGATGCTACCCAACGTATCCTGATTAGGTGGCCAAGCGCCCACCTGCTTGATTCCGCCGTCCCTGCCTGCACTCGATACAGCAAAAACATGTACTCAAATTGGTTGCCAACTTGAGCGCTAGTAGAGCTACAGTTCCCAGAAGTAAGCACTTTGTTTCCCACTTTAACCTTTCTTGGTCTCATACGCTGCAATTTACCTGGGGTATGCATATGCCGGACACTATTAAAGACACTGGTAGACAAGCAGCATGCAAATCCAGATTCTTTTCCTTCAACTGCTTTTGCTATCCCATCGTTCACTTTTCAGCTTCTATTTGGCTGAAAAGAAAGCTGACCGTATTTCTGTCACACAGGCGTGCTGGACGTCCAGAATTGTCTAACCACCACCTTACCTTATATTGGCCGTTCGAGACAATTTCCTTTTTGCCTGCCCCCAAATCGTGCCGCACGTTACGCGTCGTAATGGGCGAATACACAGATCCCGTAGGGGATACTCGGTAGGTTATCCTCCATGAATGGGCTCCATCAATGGCTTCTCTTGTTTTATCTTATTAATAATTCTGATCACAACCCTCAGAAGGTTGCATTCGGAGCAGTCGGACGCAACTTACAGGCGCTAAGACTAGAATTCTGAATACAAAATGTAACCAGCCATATCTGATTAGTTTCTGACTCAGTGCGCTGCCCCACTGACACTTTGGTGCAAAGACTGCAAGAACTAACTGGTATCTACCCACCTCCGGCTTCTCTTCCTCAATGCCACTGTTGATGTTCAAAAAGCTTAACAAACAGTACAGCCTAGCCTAGTGACTAACGGGTCCGCAGGTATTCCTGATATAGGATAACGCAGGGCAACAACGAATCCATGCAAGCAGGCAAAATTCAGTTGGTCCAATTTATCTACAACTTCATTCCTTAGACTTAAACCTTATGTTGCATCACTTTCCAAATTCTTAGACCACAGGGACGGTGAAAAATTATTATGTATAACCTTTAAGGCACGCCTAGTAAAGACACTCTACCAAACCTAAGCTTTGTATAAGATGCTAGTGCCTACAGTTGCTTTCGATACACCTACTGCACTTAAGGTTGCATTAAACTTGTCCAGCACATCTTCTAAACACTAGTGTTAAATGGACTTCTATGAACTTTCGTATATCTCTGATGCTAATTGGCCTTGAATTTTGCGTTTCAATTAAGTCCACGTACATGCTAGTCTACCCCGCCGTTTCCAACTATAATCGGTATGCAAAACGTTAAATATATATCATCTGTTCGAAAAGAGAGCACCACCAAAGCCGAGCCTAATAATCCAGGCATATGCCCTCCACGTATACTCACTTAGCCATTTATATTTAGTGATATCTGCGTAAAATATGTGTCTACTTGGTGGTAGTCACGTGGTGGCGAAGCGACGTTACGGCGTACAGCTGACACATTATCTAAATATATATATAGGTTTATCGGAAAAGCCTCAGCAGTCAGCAAGGAGACCATCGAGACACGTCTAGAATGTCGGGTCATAGGGAGAAAGCAAATTTATTATTGCCGGAATGCTAACAGAGAGTCGGCAGAACTAGACATGTTAAGCTTGCAAGGGGCATAGGATAAAAATGCTAAGTCATGACAAGTAATGCTATTGAGGTGCGAGGCACAAAGCGTTATGTCGGCAGAGCCCAGGTCATTTAGATGTCAGGCGTCCGAGGGGAGCCAGAAGGCAGGAGACCGTTTAGACGGGACCGGATAAGTCAGCAAGGTGAAGCAAGGCCGCCAACTTAAGGTGGGAATAACAGTAATGAGTGTCATAAGAAAAGAATAATTGCGGGAGGACAGAGGCTATATGAAAAGCCAGTTAGCACGCCAAACGAAGCTCTCAGGCTGAGGGACGGAGTGTGTTTTGACTGCGCAGCTTAGACCGCTTACGGCTTGGATGTCTGGAAACAGTCAGCATATAGGAGACTGGTCAGAGGAGGCTAGATTAGTATATATATAATATTGCTTTCTCCCTATGACCCGACCTTCTAGACGTGTCTCGATGGTCTCCTTTCTGACTGCTGAGGCTTTTCCGATGAACCGTCGACGGGTCCAATGATCTGTTCAAAACACGAGACCATTGTAGGCGTTTCCACTTCTCTCCAATAGATTCATTTTTTTCCAGACTTCATCTTTTCCTTTTCGCGTCCTCTGTTTACATTCCTTTTCCAACTGGACGGATAACTCCTCGAGCCTGTTGATAATCGTTCCTCGTGTGCCCAATCTCCTACCTTCTGATTGCTTCCAGACATCCCAGAAGTAAACGGTTTTGGCTGCATCGTCCCAACGCCCCCTTCCCTTCATCCTTTGTGCTTTGCTCGCCTTACAACCCACCTATTCTGAGGCAAGGCTCTGCCACACTTATCAAAATTACATCACTGAGCAGTATTAATCCTTCCTATTATAAACAAGTATGAATCATCATCTGAGGAACGTCGTCGGCTTTTCCACTTCACCTCAATAGAACCTGTTTTACCGACTCTTTTCTTTGCTTCCTGTGCTTTTTGTTGCATTCCTTCTTCACTCGACGCTAACTTACATGCGTTTGTCCGCCCTGACTTCTTACATTCCTATCAATTTAGAAAGAGACAACGCGTCCCTGTTGCCTCGTTTGAGCCATTTGCTTGCTCATAACCTGCAAACCTCGTCTTCTATCTGGTTCCCACTGAATGGGCATGTGCGCATTAGAACCCCTCAAATTGCATTTGCTTCATATTCATTCCTACTTTGGAACCATGTTTCATTCTCTACTGATCCGTATTTTGTTCGCTTCTCGTCGTATTTTTCCACTTATGCTACACGTGTATATGCAATATTTAAATATCTATTACATCAAATACCGGTACGATAGTTCAGTCGTCGTTGCAATTAAGCCACTTCGTTCTAGATGCATTCCTTTCGTCTGCCAGGCTCTCTGTTCGTTGTTATTTCTTCCCGAGAGTATCTTAGGTACGGCGACACGCACTTACGTATTTGTCCAACGTTGTGGCAACAATACGAGGCACACCGTTTCTTTTATCTAGACAAGAGCGCGCGATTATCAACCGTTATTACAACTTACCAAACGGTCAAAGCCTCGATTATCTTGCATAGATACCATTTTTCCGAGGCTTGAACCATTGGGTTCAGTTTGCTTAACTATATTTCCAATCAATTTTAAAACATACCCCTGGAATCTGCGAGTTGCTTTTCGGAAACAAATCTTTCCCTTCAAGGCTTCAGCAATTCAACGTATTTCAAGCTATATCCCTCAGAGACTTCACTTGGTTCTGCCGATGAGCAATTCATCATATTCATAAAGCGTATTTAGTTCTTGGCTTAGCAGTCGGACACAGACATTCGTTCAAAACAGAACAGGACCCAGGAACGCAATAAGCACTCACCTAACGCATCAGGCAAAAGAAAAATCGGACGTAACTCGACTGCGCATAACCGAGCAAACGGACGCTCAGCAAGAAACATAGCCAGTTACATCTTGCCGTTCAACGGATCGGTGGCAGTTTTTCAGGACGTGGTGAGTATTCGCCTGTCAAGCGTTCACCCTATAAAATCCACAAATGTCCGATTAACAAACCTGCAGCGTGGCGAATGTGACTCGCCAACGAATAAATTCACAGCCCATAACTTCACACTGGCACGTCAACTAACGTCACCATTCTAGATAGGTTCGTTACACTGAAACGTTTACATCTGCATAGCGTGTTGTCACTTCTTGCTATGATTTCAGGCGTATACTGTCGTCTCTTTACTTTCTACGATATCACCGTGACATTTGCGTTACTTATGCACGAACTCACTGTATTGTCATATCTCTCCCGAGCTTGCTCTTCAATTACCTTCTAATGA
Organism: Dicrocoelium dendriticum; assembly: GCA_944474145.2. Lineage (NCBI taxonomy): Eukaryota > Metazoa > Platyhelminthes > Trematoda > Plagiorchiida > Dicrocoeliidae > Dicrocoelium > Dicrocoelium dendriticum. The sequence continues at coordinate 157,568,453 of OX104064.1, read as the reverse complement.
ATCATTCAGGATTCTCAAAGTATTATTAGTCAAGGTATACGCAGACCGATTATGTCCTAACAAACGGTTCCTGATCCCACGACAGCCATTATTGTTTCGCAGTTCCACCGTTGGATAATTCCGATCATAAACAAATAAACAATTATCTACTGTCACTGTTACGGATGCCCCAAAATGTTTGTACAGTTGCGCATACCTGATCAAGCCTCCATGGGTGTGCCTTGCAAGGTCGGGAATAAGATATTTATTCCTTTATTTATTTAGTAGAAACACTAGTATGCAGGCATCAGGAAAAGTATATCCTCTACTCCAACCGTCTTTGTTCGTAAAACTTCAGCATTTTCAGCTATCATTTCACGGGGCCGAAAGCTAATCAGCGACAGATTAGCCCCTGCCAACCCTGCTGGCTGAAATTGCAGAAACGTTTGACCACAACCTTGCCTTATCGCGGCTGTCCGTGTGTAATTATATCCTTAACTTGGCCCCAGAGACTACCAAGCTCTGTGTGTACTGCTGGGTGAAAAACCAGGTCCCACTTTCCTTTTCACTTGCTTTTCTACATTTGCGTTACCTTATCACGCATTGCTGATGGTGCTAGAACCGTTCTCGTACGAAAAATCAACAAGGTAATAGCTGATGCGACAGTAGAGAATTAGTTAACCTTGCCTCCTGGATGAAGACCGAGGACACGCGCTTCAGCACTTAAAACTTGGAGTAAAGTTGCTCAAACTTAATTGAACAGATACACCATATGGCGTATAAGCAGTGGATGCAACTAATCGCTCATCTTTGAGCAAGCCCAACCACCATGAGCAGAGTTACTACGTTCCCCCAGCACAGACCCAAATGGGTTTCACGCCCCGAAGAATTTTGCCAAATCTTCCGATAATCATTTATTATTAGCGACAGACGCCGTTGGCTCACTGGTGTTGTTAGGGTAGTCTTACGGATATAGAAAATAAGTTCTAAGGGTTAAAACTTGCGATATTGTAAAGCACGTGACGCTGAAGTCCTCTTGTACTATCCAAATATACCTGGCTCATGGTCTGGTTTCGGCCTTTGCTACTCCCTAGAGGCTTGAAAATACTGTACTCTGTAAGCACAGTGGTTTATGTGGCTCAGCATCCACTGAAAATCGAAAGCTGAGAACGACTGACTGTGGGTTAAATATAGGTTTTCCTTAACCCTATTGCATAAATAACATTCCTTGCTACATTCCTAGCGTTTAGGTGCAACATTATAACATTTTGGCCTAGAGTTCCTATGTAATCCTGAAAAGTTTGCTTTTCTGCCAAGTACCTCGTACCTATGGACTGTGAAGAAATTTAGGCTATATAGGGCACTTTTTGATAGGTAGGCCAATTTAGAACTTATACAGCTTCGCCACTGATTACCCTACGTTTTTCTGGTATATACTTGTAATGCAGAAAGCTATGTTTAACGAAGTAAAGTAACGGCGTCATTGGCAGACCGCCATTCAAGCGCAAATATTTTGCTAAATGAAAAGCTTACCGCATTGTTTTTTACTTTTAAAGTAATCAGCGGTTAAAATTTATTCTGAGCTTTTTATTTGGTACTACTTTTTGCCAGTTGCTAGCCCTAAAATTGTTTTTCTTTTATATGTATTTACCATTTTGAATTTTGGCGCTGGAAAGCAACTTTAGCGAAAACTCTTTTGTTCGGTTTTTCGTCAGTTTGTCTTTTTCTAGTTGCGTAGGCCGTTTTGGTATGTCAGTTAAAATCGCTTTTGTTTTATCTGCCTTTCTAAAGATTATTTGTTACTTTTCCTTGTTCCTTATAATTGCGCCGCTGGTATTTCTGTGTGCACACCATTAAATGAAACGACTGAGCCTGCCGAAATAGTCCAAAGAATTCCTAGCGCAGTTTGTAGTGCATTGGATCCTGCTTCTAAAGAAAAGGTGCACAACAACTGCTCTGCGTAAGCCTTAGCCACTAATAAAATCAAAGGGCACTTTAATCGCCTGAAGGAGCTAGATGAATTTCAAGTCCAACTAATTTATACTAAAGCACGCGAAGCATTAGGTCCTGCATCAAAGAAAACGCGCTAAATTAGGCACTACCCGACTTTTGTCACTCATAAAATCAAGGAGCACAAAACTGCTTGAAGGATCCAAAGGACGTTTACGGTGGGCGTGCACAATCCCTTCAACTGTACGTGTTAAAAGAGCTTTGCATCCGTACTTTCGAATAAGGAACACATACTCTCACTGTTCTCCCTCCCATGCCAGAGCGTGGGATTTGTGTAAATATTGCTCTGATCCTTTATTGGTACAGCGTCTAGCCAGGCAAGCAATATATACATTTATTTAGTTATTTAGTTATTTATTCCTATCATGCGCTGTTTCATTGATATGGCCAAGCAGCAAAATACTTTGTACCTTTATACTTAAATGGCAAGAAAGTTGTATTTCAAGTATTGGCCAGTAGCTGTGCTCTCATGGAGTCAGGTCATCATGTAAAGTAATTACAAACTCTTGCAAGGGTAATAATGGAGTTAAGTTTAAGTACTCGTTGATCAGGAGTACTGCACCGGAACGGCGGAATTGGCTTGTGTGACAGGTAATAGTTCGATAAGCCCTTGCTTTGCCCGCCTGGGCATTGTGAACAACCTTCAACATGTTCCGTGATGTAGTAGATGGATTCCCGAAGCAACGTGCCGAAACTTAATTTAACCCCCACGTTCAATTTCTGTCACAACTATTTTGTTTCCTTATATCTGCACTGGTAGTTTCGCCTATTTATGCTCGAAGTCATTCGCCTTCTTGTCCCGGTCCTTCGAGAAACCTGCCATTTATATATAACTGACAGCCAACATTCCATCTTGAATGGGTAGACAGCAAGGCTATCGATTTATAGCAAACGGTGGTTGTAAGTGTTGCCGAATTTGCTAAGATTCTAGAGCTTTTCAAGTCTATTTGTCCCTAGGTCAAGGACCCACTTACCTGGATAACTTCGTCTTCAAGGTTAGGAAGAGCCCGCTTTCTCGAAGCATTACAATACCTGTCTTCGCATATTACTTACCCATCGCGCTGGCAATAAAGCCAGCGATTTTACCAAGGAGAGAACGCACGTCGCCAGACAGCATACGCGGGATTTGTTCATTTTCAACAGGACAGGGTCTAAGGACAATGTGCCAGACAGCAACATGTTCTTTCATCTTAACAAAATATACTTAGAACATTCGGTTGGTAGCGTTTCTGGTTTATTTAGCGCATTCCGCGTAAAAAATGGCTTTGCGCAACACTGCGAAGTGCTATAATTATGGCAACGTCTTAGGACGTGTTGTCTTTTCGTCTGGCAAACGTACTTTATATCTGCAAGCCACAACTGTCTGTTTAGCAACCTTGCCCTTTGGCGGATATGACCCACCACAGAACAAAGTCTAAACACACCATTTCACACTGACGCGGGCATCAAACTTCTAAATGCAAAATTTGCAACCGAATTTGCTATAGAAAATGTTTTGTTGGAGCATCAGACTTGCCAAGATTTTAAACGACAACCATTCCACTGTAATATTAGATTGGGTCCTGTGCTCATGGATTACCACAGGGTGATAGCACGCGGGACTTTAATATTGACACAGCGGTTATGACTGATTATTACACTCTTCAACGCCGCTATGTTCCTTGGACGGACTATAACCTGACAACAAGCTCGCTCGTATGACCTATGAAGGTCTCGATTAGACGTTTGATTAAAAGGAATTGTTTTAATGTTCAAGGCATCTGTGCTTGTATGCATATTTGATCGCGCTTCACCGGTGTGTCTCGATGCGCCGGGAATATACCATTTATTTAGTTATTTATACATTCATCATTGTAGTAAATAAATGAATAACGAAACGTATATTTCTAGGCTTGGCAAGAACCTGGGCCTTCGAGGGGTTACGATTATGATGTAAAGTAACCACATGCTATTGCATGAGCAATGATGGAGTTAAATTTATGTACACCTTGAGCGAGAGTACTTCACCAACGCTGTAGGTACCGATTCTCAAGGATGTTTCATCCAGTTTTATTTGCCATTTTCGGTTAAGCACGGGTACCGCTAAAGGGTAGGCTCAAGGAAGAGAGAAGAAAAGCGATAGCATTAGAAATGGCAGAAAAGGCTTGGTAAGAATTTCCAGTAAAAACAAATTAAGTAAAAGTTAAAATCGATATCTTCTAAAAGCGGACAGCACTTAGGCGCAATTAGTTGGAAAGCATGAACGTAGAATATAAAAAACATAACTGATTAAGGGATGACCTCGAGCGCCAAACTCAAATTACTTTAACCGCAGCCAAACTCAGAAACCTGATATGTAGCGTAACTATAACTAAAAGTAAAAGCTTTATACCATAAGCATAACAAAGTTAGGTCGTTATACACGACAGAAGCAAATGTATCGCACTACTTGCAGTATCGCTGAGTTCTGGAGCCACTGCCAATACCGTATCCAAAAACCTTTCTACCAATGCTGTATAACATTTCAAACATATAGGGAGAAAATATGCAAATTTAGAAACTGTGGCTTATTGCTATAGGATCTTATTAGGGATATTATCAAGAAATATCCAATATAGCTCCAAAGGATCAATACTTAAGTTGTACGTCGCAGTAGCTGTTGAACACACTTTCCAAGCCTACGCACTAAAGCATGGACAAGGACATAAGAAATATAAACCAAAACGCTCGAAAGCTAATACAGATTGCTTTGCCTTCACGGAATTACATGACCTTTTAATTAAGCCATGCTCAAAAGACCTCAGTGCGTCGTTTTCAGGAGCCATGTGGCCGAAGAAACCACCGTATAAGTAAAGTCCATAAAAAATTATTTAACGTTTAGCGTTTGTGACTTTCCTCTTGAGACTACATGAGTCTCGTCTGCATGGATAAGCCAGGACGGCTTAGTGTCCATTTGGCACCTAAGAGCCTGTAAACCCGATCGACTTATAAGACCAATTCACCAAAAGTAACCAATTTAGCTCATGTTATTCATCCATATACATGGAGCCTCTCTGCCAGTAAGCTAACTACGTCAATCGTCAAGAATAAACAAATGAACATCCGTAAAATGGCAAAATGCTCCTATACGTGTACTTCGCTAGAGTGTAGTGACTTGGGGAATCCCCGTATGACTGTGAAATAATTAATATTTATATCATAATAACACTTTCTTGCGTATTAGAGAATTAGGCGGTTTGCCCGTTGGAACGTTGTTCCATTTTGCTTGAAACATGAACAGCATACCCGCTTTTGGCGCGTGAATGGACTGCATACGACGCTCCGTCCACGCACTCAACGCTAAACTACATCCTCTCTAGCTATTTCCCTTCTTGTGCCCTACTTTTAGCATTATTTATCTCTCCTCCAGTCCAATGAACCTTTTCTCCAGATTAAGGTTTGTGTTTTCCGCCAATTGCCTTTGGTTTGTCGTCTAGTCTGGTACTGGATATATGGCGCACGGTCATCGCGCTATAAGTTGTGACCGCGAAAAATAATTGGTTTTCGTGATGCTAATGCTAATATTTCTTTTTAGATGCTGTAACTTATTACATCTACCCTTCTACGTTTGCTTTGTACTATTTGGGTGCACGTTTACAAGCTCCATATTTTTCACCATGAAATTTATACACCGAGCTTCTGACGAGCGCGTTAGTGCCCTGTCAGCACCAATGGTCGTTCGAGCGCCCGATACAGGACACGCATCAAGCGTTAGTAAAATATGGCATGTGAAATCGGATTATAGCCACATCAACTGTCCAACGGCGACCAAACCCATCGATAGTTCTTCAATTAACTGCTTGGAATACTCAACCTACCTACTAAAAGATAGTAGATCTGTTCACTTCGTGCATTCAGTATTCACACCTACAGTACGCATAACTGCTGATACATGTACGCTGCTCATTTCAATTATGCGACACCAATTGGCGTCACCCAAATATGTGAGATAAGCGTACAGGACTGCACTCCCAATAACTGAAATGTAGCGCCACCAGCAGATTCGGCCCACGCAACGTTATCGGTGAGCGATTAAGGCCCGCTTAACGAAAGGCACAGATGCCATACAAAAATAATCAGCCTTGCACATAACAGAGGCGCTGTCAAGCCATGACAGCTCGTAGATTCCGACGTTAATTTCAACATGTAACCGTGGCATGGCTTGGATATTTGACAAAAGTGGACTGTCGTTCTGGTAGGAATATGAGCGGTGAGGACACGTGAACGTGGGTTGGTAGACTATACCCTCTTACAGGCCCGTTAACGCCTTGCACTAAGCGTCCAGTGGGACACATTTTCTAAAAGGCTTCTACGGCTTTCAAGTTAGCGAGGCTGACCGCTAGTTCGTCGTTGTTAACACTCAAATCGGTATGGGACGTTAACCACTGGGACACCGGTTTGAAGCCCTGAGCATAAGCAACAGACAGTCCACTGAAAGTGCTCGAGCGCCATCTTCTGTTCCGTCTTGATGCCCATCTGAGGTAAACCTCGATGAATGGTCTCCAAACTGAAACCGTCCAATAGGCAACTTGTGATGTTTATCTAGGAAGAAGCTCCTAGCTACCACGTCAGCTGAAGCTTACCCTGTAACCAGTGCGGACAGACATACTAACCAGCACATGAAGCAGTCTATACTTTAAGAGCGCTAGCTGCTATCTGGTATTGGTTTATTCAGCGGCCTAACCGTGTTGGCGTAGACAGGTAATCTACTAACTGCTATTCCGCAACCCTTGAGGTCAGAGGGAGTGAGGCAGACCTGCATTTGCGTTTGTTAAGGCATGCGCCATGGCTTGGACATTACACCTCCAAAGCTGAATCAGCATTAGCTTCAAGGCTGTTGGATAATTTTGTTGCAACGACCATGGGGACATTACTGCCATTAAAGTTGCCTGACTAACCTAAATCTTCAAAACCTAAGTTCCATGGGTGCTTACTTCTACCCCAGATAATGAGTAAACACAAACTAAGAAGCTTCCAAATGTGGCCCTCACACAACTTTAGTGAGCGGTTGTCTGTCTCCACCCCGTGGGCGACTTTGTTAATCCGCACTCGCTTATGTGTCTCCATGTATGGTGTTATTTATAGGGCAAAGGAACCAAAGTATTCATAGGGTAATTGGGCTTTACTTCCTTATGGTTTCCCAAAGGTGTTGAGAGGCTTTGACAAGTGGCACTCCGATTGGCTGCATTAGAAGCAAAGTTAATGCAGATGAAAGCTCCCTATTACGTCCATGGACTGCAATGCTATCCCCGTGAAATCGGCATTACTCGTCAAAGAAACACCTAAAGGGGCCAAAATGGCTACTGCAGTTACACATGTCACATTGTCCCACTGGGAAAGACGCCAGGGCAAATAAGTAGTAGAGATGCACACATTTTACTCTGGTGATTAAGGTGAATACTTGGAACTGTGAACCACTGTTTTCTCACTCACGGGCGTTCCTACAGCATGTTTGCAAGCATTTATAAAGGCAACCGCGCCCACTAATCCTGCTATGGACAATTGTTTCGGCCGGTCTTAGAAGCACTCATGTTTGCACGCCGTAACATACGTTGTTATCGACTTAGCAGCTACTCGGAAACGTTTTGCCATGGGAAAGTAGGTAATTCCGGATGCATTGTTGAAGGAGGAGAATGCTCTAAACCTTATGCTTCCACTGCGTATGCGGTGCTTGTTGGCGGGTCAACACAGGGCCATAAGGTCATCTAATATTTCAAGCACAGCAATTGCACGGAAGTGAGGCGTAAAAATCGTGTTGAAACGCAGGATAGAGACGCATCTAGGACCTTTAAATAACAGCAGATCCATGGCTACTGAAGCGGTAACTGATTACCTAAATGGCCCGTGGATGTAGTGACGGACGGACGCGCAATAACGTTGGGTCACCGCCACACTGGGTACCCTGCTCGTTGGAACGATGGTTACAGATCTACTGATGGTTTTACGTACTCAGCCAACTTGACCCTAGTGTACAATGCGCCGACTACCTCAGCCGTACTTAGCTACACTATTCATATGAGTGAATGACCAGTTGAAGCAACACAGCCCAGGAAGCATGTAGCTGTATCGACTTCAAAATTTCTATTTGCAAACAAGACTTAGCTTTACTGCCTTCATACAAAGTACTGCATTGTTTCTGAATACCTCACAAGGCCTCAACAAGCACACGTAGTTTCTAAACGAAATGGCACCCTATCGATTCTACAGATTGCTCGAAGTTGTACGATTACACAACGCATACCGTATCACATGTGGCAAGATAGGCAAGTATGCAAGCAAGGCAACCGCAGTACAGTCCGCCCAGAATCCCTCAAAGCTTCGCTTCCAACAGCCTGTTAGCTCTGCATTCTCAAAAGGAACAACCAATCCGCTGCTTATTACTGCTCATTTAGATGGCACCTTGCTCGAGTGGTAGGGAAACCTCCTTACGTCAGAGTGGCAGCGTGACCAATCACCTATTGTGTGTCCGATTGGGTGATCACTCTTGACATCATAGTACTGTGCTGTTACACCGATTGTGATCAACAGATAGGCGAGCGAAAATCCAAGCCAATAGTACAGCAAACCCACAGGCCTACTATTAGCCTGCAGGTAGCTTTAAACAAGCCAAGCTTTCCAATATGTGCTCTTGTCTAAAACTGGCAGCACATTCTGTGTCACACCAATGCCTGAAGGAAAGCCGAAGGGTTCTTTCTGAAGGCAGACTGTCCAATGGACATTACCGAAAGCGTCCATAGGAATGCATGCGAGCACAGCGACACACTTGTTAGGCTTCCCTTTGGAGTGGTCGCAGGCTCGACCGCAAAGTGCATCGCGTAATACCCAGCGGACCAACGTTGTCCAGAGCACAGGAGAAGTTTACTCGCCTATGAGTGCGGACGAAGGGGAAAATAGCAAATGAAGCGATCGACAGTACTGGTTCACCAGCGGTTTCGTTCTCATGCTGTCGTTCAACGGGCTGGTGATGGGTACCGTGGGCTCGTACTGTGACATTGTGGCAGCTTATATTACGCAGCGCATGAGCTGTGACAGAATTTTAGACGCTGGCATACGCAGGTGGCTTATGTCGAACGCCATAGGATAGACTGCGCGCACTCCGCCCAGGTAAGAAAGGGCACGGGCTGGGCTGATTTATCATTGTCTGCACTGCAGTTGGCTAATCTACCCGTAGAGAATTCCAGGGACCCTCGGAAGAAAATGGATTTTAGCGGTCCACAGGGACCAAATGGTGAAAACTGGGTTGCCATAACACAAGTAACAAAATTCATCTAAATTTTGTCTTTTTCCGCTACGGGTCGCTACCGGTCACGAAAATGGGTTTTGCGCGCGCAAGTTTCTTTTTAGGAAACGGTGGATCCAGCTTGGGCAAACTTCCTCTGGCGGAACTGGTCAAGCCCCAACAAACCTACGCAGATTTTACTGGGCTCACCTCAAACATACACTAAGCATAAGGGGACAGGCTGCGCAACTAGCAACCGATTCTTCCTCAGGAGTTTGTAGCCTATCCACATTGAACCTACTGAGCTTCACTGGCGACACTCTCGCCAGAACACTGCGGCAGTTACCGCACTGAGCCAGACTGCTAGACGGTTTTCCCATGGACACTACTACTATGTAATGGCTCAAGCCGGGCACGAATTCTCCTTTGATCTCACTTCAGCGGAGTTAGGTTACAAGTTTTCTGTCTACAGTCTCAGCCCGCGCACACGCCTGTTGGCTAGGTCAGGTTAGTCCGCTACCTTCCGAATTCTAATGACTACGGTTCTCACGTGATGTATTAATCCTGAACAACCATGGTTTCGTCTATTATTTACTAGAGCGCTATATGGTACGAATCTGTATTTGTTTATATTCTGGTATATATTGGGGCTCGGGGGCGTTGTAGGTGAATATTCACCTGCCAAAATGTATGAAGCAGTTCTTTGGGTGTACTGGAGCCGTTATTTCTCGTCCAGTAGGTGCGTGGTACCCTCTTCATCTTAGACTCCTCCTATAATTCGTTTCACAGCTTATGCTCCGTGAAGCATCCAGTACTTGCGCGGAATACGGGCTAATATTTGTGCAACTCCTGATTGACAACCAAACAAATGATAGTAATTGATAAGCATCACGAGTATAATACCGGATACCTAAGCGCAACATTCTTGCGTGTAACATGACAACCTGCTGCCAGCACAACGACAACCGTACGCAACCCAGGGCATAACAGTCTCAAAGGCATCTTCTTCATAACCGCTTTCTGGCTTAAATCCGTCTATGCCCATTCCTTCCCGAAGTACTTGCTCAGCCTTGTATACAGGACGTTGCACGCGTTGCATGAAGTTCTCTTAAGCTTATGCCACTACTCTGATCTTAATAAACTGCCAGGAGAGATAAATGTGCGGACAGCTGTGTTAATGGCTATGTTAAGGCCAAAACCATAGGTAATCTAATGCTGTGCTTTGGGAAATACACAAGCGTGCAAAGGGTGTGCTGCTGAAAAGTTCTCGGACTTATTTTGAAACCTCAACCGCCTATCTGCGGAGTTTCGTTTTGCCAGCGTCCCCAGATGGGTGGAATTGTAATAACGCGCAATCATTGGTGTGGGCACGGAAGGTAATGTGGCGAGATTATTCCTACAAAGAGAAAAATCTGGGGAAAACCTGGCGTTTGAAGGAGGAACTGCACAATTTTTCGTGGCGAGCGCCAGGTGAGTGACACACTTCTTGACTAATGCTATCACCACAACATTTGAACATGTAAATATACAGATGCATTTTAAAATATGCTACTAACGAGGTTGTCGGTAGTGTGAAATTTAACCGTGGCTAAGTTACTTGAATTGACCATGCAGAGGGTGCATTTTTCGCTTAATCCGGCGGGGTTCCAGTTTCGTGTTGCTTGGGGATGAAATGATCATTGAGCAATGGGAAGCGCCGCTGCAGCTACACTTAAGCCGCTTCTGCTGGGGTCTTGGCTAGCGTTTACACCGAAGACTTTCGGACTTCGGTAAAGTACACGAAGACTTATGTTGTCGACATGGCATAATCACCAAAAATGTCCTTTCCAATTGCCAGCATTGGACATCAAGTCCCACTTACAACTTCCCTTACTCCATCAGAACTGAAGCTACCTGTTCCTTCGCCAGGCAGCTGTTATCTTCTAATTATCCAAGACCAACGAATCATTATGCGCGACCCAATGTCTTCGCATCCTTTGCATCCATGCTCATTTACGCTCTTCTCCGTGCATTAGCCTTGGTTTTATATGCAGAGTCGCAAGGTGTTGCCGAAGAGTTCCCTTTACTTAGTGTGCTTCTGTCCTCGGCTACCAGCAATCCTGAAGCACTTCAGCAAGCAGCCTGGAGTAGCGCACTAACGTAGCTGCTTTTGCTATTCACATGGCTTTATCACCATCTCACCAACGGACACCGGCAAGTTAATCCGTGCGACATTTCACATCATTTCGAGATATTAGGATATGCACACCAATATGACACTACCTGGTTTCTAGGTTACGTCTCCACTCTATCAGTTAACATTTCACACAATTTGCTCCCAGACTTTCGTCGCATCATGAAGGATTTCTTTCCTGACCAGGGCAGCAAGCATACGCTAGGTAATATATAAATGTTGCGCAAACAGTGCATTTCATGCAAAGCAACGTCCCTGCTGCGAAACTGTTGCTTGTAAAGTCTTGATCATACCAGATTTGTTGCGTCCCGTAGTACGCGAGAATAACTTATTTTTTACTTAAATGATTATTATTTTTGCCAATATCGGATATCCAGCCCCACCTACCGCAGCGCAATACATTGTCAAGCATAGGTGTTATCTTCTAACTAACCAAGACTACCTTGCGCGGCTCAGCACCATTGCAATTGTTTGCATCGATGTTCAATTATGCTTTTCTTCATGAATTTTGATTGCTTTTCTGTTAGGGGTAGTGGAGATGTAGCTCAAGGTTTCCTTCACTACGCATACTTAGCAATCGACTGCTAGCAACCTGGGAACACCCAAGCACTAAGCCCGACACAGCGCCTCTACTGTGTGCCTTCTGGTCGCTAGGTGGCTTTGTGGCCACTCTAAGGCAAGTTCTTACGCTACCATCGAGAAGCCAGACCCACCTTTATCCCAGCTATAGCTGGTGCTTCCGAATATCAAAACCTTACCTAAAGCTGGCTTCGTGGACATATTCGTCTCTAACGTTTCCGCGCTCCAGCTTCAACTCCGAGTTCGACGCCATGATGGGCGCATAGAAACTGACGTGAGCTCACGCATTGCAAAAGCCAGAGCTGCCTTCTTGAACCTGCGTCATCTTTGGCGACAGAAGGGAGTTTCCCTCCGTCTGTAAAGCAGTGTATACAAGACCCCAGTGAGGGCCGTTCTGCTCTATGGTAGTGAAACTTGGCCCCTTCGGTCTGAAGATCTGAGGCGCCTTCAAGTCTTTGATCATCGTTGTTTGCGAAGCACTGCTAGTGTCGGATGGCACCAGCGTGTCCGCAACGATGATGTGCGTAGGCGAGTACTAGGTGGTGATGATCATGCTAGCTCCCTAGAACAACAAAGCACTGAATAAGTTGCGTTGGCTAGGGCACGTGCTACGCATGCCTGGTCACCGCTTACCTAGGAGAGCCTTGTTCAGCCTACCAGGTGTAGGATGGCGCAAGGCTCGAGGTGGACAGAAGTTGACTTGGCAGCGTGAAATGAAGTCACTGACGACCAAACTGGGCGCCGTTGGTCCGTCTCGCCTTCCGGGTTGGAGTCCACGTGACTCACCTTGTGCTTGGCTCGAGACTTTACAGGACATGGCTAGCAGTAGACACCAGTGGCGCGTTTGCTGCCGTCTCCTAATCGCATTGTCTGTTTAAAGTGTGTTTGGTGCTGAGTTATCTGCGGGGTAATGGCTGATTATAACGCGTGGCAGTGAAAGCCGCAAGGAAGCTGTCTCGCCGATGCCGCCTTATCTCTGCACGATAGCCAGCTGTTTGTGACGGTATGTTGTCTACACAAGGTGTAGGCGCCTTGACCCTGAATGTTTGCTTAGGGCATTATGGTTTTCAAGTAAGTCCCCCTTCTCTCCCTCTTCTTATTATTTATTTCATAGATCCTCATGGTTGTATGGCAGCGAAGCACCAGTTCAAATGGCTTATGTACTGCTGTTGATGATGATGATGATGATGACTAAACGAAATTTACCTATGTGTAAAAGCTGAACCACCTTCATGCATACATTTTTCAATAATACTCCTGAATCATTGCCATACAAGTATATCCCTTGTACCCATCGGCTCATACCTTTGCTGGCGTACATCGTCCCGTCGAGGATAAACCACTTATTTAGTAATGTATCTTCAACCTGTAAGATACATCAAACGGTCGCGCTGATACTCATGGTGACCGCATCGCATTGCATAGCTGTAGAGACACCTGGAAGCGGGACCTTTCGCCGAAAGTATGCGGTGTCATGTGCTACAAATGCTAAGTAACCTCAAAGGTGCTGACCCTGAATAGTAACCCACTAATAACTGCACAGCAGCAAGAGAACTCGGAGTACGCTAATCAACGTCAATTAACTTTAAAGAACAAGTGAGCGATAGCATTGCTGTGCTAGTTCATTAATCGGACTCATCAGTAGAACGCGGTCCATGGCAGGTTTTAAAGTCAAGCTTTACAAGCTCTGTGCATGCCACCTTTTAGACTATGCTCCATACTGCAGTGCAAAGCACAGAACTTGGACAGAGGTACCTAAGAATAGGACCAGCTTTCTTTTATGTAACAGCTAACGCCCCTCCCTACTACATGGTGGTAACATGTGCAAACAGTTTCAGCGGAATCCTTTATGGGTACGCCGCAGAGCAATAATTTTGTTCTTTGTTTCTAATCCCAAAACCTCCAACGCTGCTAATCATGGAATTCTGGAACTTGCTGGACTAGCGGCGTGCCAATACACGATATCTTGAAAGCAACCCAATGTAAAAAGGCTTTGTCCATAAATTCCAGCAGGTGCAGCCACACAGATAGACCTATACTTGCTGCTTACAACCAGTACACAGTAATCACTCAAACAGCCACTACTCAACGATATCCCCTGCTCAGTATACTAGACTTCCTCACAATAACAAGTGCAAAATGCAATATACCAGGTAGCAAGTTCCTTTGCCATTATGCGCTAGCATGGAACCGATTACCATTAACAATAAGATTCTCGTAGCCGGTCACGCTTTATTTTAAAAGTGACACCCACAGTAGCGCGGTCATGCGAACATGAAGCCGACCAAGTTTAGTTAGACCCCATGAGGCAAAACTCGGTAAGTACCGCGTCCAAGCTAGAGCAAGCTAGAAAAACTAAAGTGACTGTAGAACGCGGCATCACGGTATTGCATTGTACTACCCTCCCAATAGGTATGGTGCTGCTGCTTGCACATGTTAGCAACTTAGCAACACTTAATAACCTCGTGCGACGCATGGTATGAAAGTTTCACTAATTGCCTCACCTTATTGTTTCTCGTTTACCGCACCCACGCTATTCTGTCTCACACCTGTATGCATGTTTCCCACTAGTCTCCCAATGTTTATCGCGCTCCTGCTTTCTCTCACTAGCAACTTAACACACTTTACACACCTCGCGGTACACAGTGCATTAGGGTTTCCTTCGGCAGCATTCACAGATCCGTGCACCTTCAAGCGCACCCAGGTTAACTCGCACTGCAACTTTCTTCAAACTTATGCTACCGGTTCGGCTACATAGGCCAAACGCTCCACTGCTTCCTACCCCCAACTTGCACGCTTTTAAACCAGGTAGGGGTGAGCCACTACAGGTACATCCCAGCACCAAACATGTCAACGCGCAACTACATACTGCAATACCTTCTCCCTCATTTCTTACAATTTTTGCAGGTGGCCAATTAGCAACCAACGGCTTCATTGCCTCGGCCGATAATCTAGTTGACCCTAACTGTGTTTCCTTAACGACGCCTATAAAGGATACGTCTCAAAACAATAAAATGCACCTCCTACGTCCCCTCTCCATCCTCGCCTACCCAGACGCATTATTTGTTATGAAAACATGGGTTTCCCCTTATGCTAAGGAGAAGGTATCCACATCTTCTGACTAGCAGCTTTGCATGCAAACTTTCGTGCATAAAAGAGGGGTGTGTGCCGCTGTTTATAGCAAAAATACAAAGCAAGGAAAATTGTCCGCAACCATGCGCTCATTATGGATAACGGCTGATATCCTGGGATGGACGGAGCCATTGTTTTGTGTTTACTGACAACCCGATACCACAGCTTATGGCGCTAATAAACGTTTGGTTACTGGTGTGCAGTCGCCTAATGTTTTGAACGAATACAACTTGGTTGCAGCAGCTTACAACCTGCCTAAATTAAAGTGAGTCCCAGCTGCTGAAACAACGAGCTACGCAAGTCTATTGGCACGTAACCGTTTGGACAGCTAAAAGCAACATTTAAACGATCCAACTAGGACGTAGTATATGCTTGTCATTGTGTTTACTTTGGACATGGCAGCAACGGGAGTATCAGTTGGCCGTGAGTTCTAGGGCGGTGATATTAGATTGGTGCATTGTTCGGTTTATTTAAAACGATCTATTGCCTATTCCGCAACAACAGATGCAGTCGTAGTCTGCCGCCTGATTCACATCGTTAACTAGACAACCTTTGCCGTACTCGTGAAAACAAGCAATGGAGAGGGGTTATTAATGTCCGATTCTGTTTATTAGATGGCTGCACTGTTCTATAAAAGAATAATTTACTGTTTCCGATTGCCCGCTCCAAATCGCCCCTAGACGATCGCCGCAAAGTAACAAACACTTAACCAACTTATGCGCGCCGTACTGCAGGCTATTTAAACCGCACGTTTACTCCTGCTCCTGTTACTGCCTTAAAAACAATTAGGGGGCAACTGCCAGCTACACACCACTCAGCGCCTTTGTTACCACACATCCTGTGCACCATCTCAATGATTGCCAAGCCGGCTAGAGCTGCCCAAATCTCTCCATGCCGTTCCAACCAGTTTCTTATGGGACTAGTGGGGACACGTCCCGAGAGTCACAACCGAACAGCACACAAACACTCCCTCACCCACCTCTGCTGACTGCCACAGATGTTGGAGTTATCCTCATACAAGTAGCACCAGTGAAGACAGCTGCAGTACCTGAGGCATAAAACCTGAGAACGGCAGGTGCCAGTGCAGCAGATGCGCCACTGCCCCAGTATAGTTACGACAATGCTGCGGAACCTGGAGACCAGACGACGGGACGCTGACAATAAGACAAGTACACTTGATGCAATTTCTTCTGCTGATGCTACGGGTACGACGAATTATGGAGCCTGATATTCATGTGGCATGTGTGTATGGCAGATTTGATGCTGCTGCGCGTGAAAAATGGACACATTTGATGAAAGCGGTAGTGAAAGCACGCAATTTAGATCAGCTTCGCTGAGTTCGTTGACAGGAAAAGCAACAGCAACTTTTACTCGCACCGATCCGTTTACAGTGTACGACGGAATATTTGAGTTCTGTGCGTAGTTTTCACTACACCGTAGTGTAATGTGAGCCCAAATACACGCAACCTACATAACACTGCTATGGCCGTTGGATCAGCCTTGTGTGTTGGATAATATGCGGTTAGTGAACATGTTGACTCTCGTCCCATGCAGTAGTACCGGAGAAGATAGCGGGATATCAGAGTAATAAGCCCAGCTTAAGTTGAGGCCATTGTCCTCCTGTATGAAATAGTGTATCCACGCCAGATGAAGGCGCAATCCATATAGAGGTCCTTATGTAATTCGCTCAGATGCATTAAGCTGAACCACCAACTTGCATTAGTACCCTGTTAAAAACGGGCGCAAGTTCAGGGTATTAAACAATTTGCCAGAGAGTGTGGTAGCTTTATCATAGCCTATAAAGCTCTACTTGGAACCGCATTTGCTTGGTTACCTTGACCTGTACGTAATTAGCACTAGACTTTTAGACATTGCGTGGTTACATATACCTGGTCAAAAATTGGCCACTGTAAGCTTCGGTTCATTTACAATGTACCTCTGCTCATGCCGGAACAGGTGAGAATTGCAAGCGCGCAGGTCTTCATTTTGCATTTCCACGTTGATATGTGACCAACAGTTGCGAGCAGCCTGGCTGGTACGTCCGGCAGCTGGGGTGCGGCACGGCGGAACAGCCTTGCAAACCTGCGCACGCACTCCGTTCGCAGTCAC
Source organism: Dicrocoelium dendriticum (assembly GCA_944474145.2). Classification (NCBI taxonomy): domain Eukaryota; kingdom Metazoa; phylum Platyhelminthes; class Trematoda; order Plagiorchiida; family Dicrocoeliidae; genus Dicrocoelium; species Dicrocoelium dendriticum. The sequence goes on along the minus strand of OX104064.1, from coordinate 157,551,234 downwards.
CGTAGTTGTGCTCAAGCGTTGCGACCGGTCTGCCCGGCAAGGTTGTGCGCAGTGCCTTGCAGGCCAAGGCACTGAACGTTGAGGCAGCATAAAATCACCTGGAGGTTTGTGAGGCGGTACTTTTAACATAACCCAAGTTTAGCGTCTATCCTTGATAACAAGCGTTTGCGTTAGTAAGACAAATTATGGGAACCACAACTGTCCGCAGAAATGCTCAAGTGTACACAAGTTTGCGATCACAACAAAGAGTGTAACATGCTTCATTCCCGCGGCTGACATTAGTAGTCTGCGTAGCATACAGGTACGTTTCCGGTGCTTCCCGAGCACGCTAACTGCAATGCTAGGAGGGTCCGAACAATCAAACTATGGCAACGACTATCACTATTTAACGGTGTGCTGTAACGGTTTATAAGGATACGCTTTGGTGTGCAATAGGCCAAAGCAACAATTGTAACTACTAATGATGCGGAAACAGCATGGAATACGGAGAGGTTGGACCAGGTTCACTTACTAGGCAAACCAGGACTTGGTGGGTTTCGCCCGGCAAGCGTTTTCCCCACAAAAAGTTAGAAATATCTGGTTGGCATCGCTGCGACTTGGCGGATGTGACTCGCCACTCAATAAAAGCACTGTCCCAACCCCGCTTTGGCAAGTTGACCGATACCACATTTCACAAAGTTTGTGCATATATCAGCTCTTATACGACTATGCCTACATATTTGCTCAGTGACAAGCTATTATGCTTAAAATAGTTTTGCAGTTCTTTCCTTATGCCTCACTCACCTGACCCGCAATGTGTACACAAATTCATCTGACTAATTCGTCATTAACATCCTTCACCATACTGATCTGCTTCTTATCTCTAAGCTTGCAACCTGTGAAGATATACTTCATCCAACCTTTGGGCTATGTGAGCCCACCTACTAACACCATCTGTACTACTACCGCTCTTGGTCATGCTAACCAAGCTAGCATGCAAAATCTTGCAATATGCTGGTCTTGCCCAAAAGTCTTGCCACGCTTTGTCGAGAATAAAATATTTAATTATGTACTTCTTTACTGCGGTGGTGTAAGCTGTCGTACACTGAATCCAAATAGTTCCGATACCATGATGAGTGTAAGCACATGCACAGGCTTACATTCAAATGTACTTTTCCTCATTCTAGAAGCACTTGCTGTTACAAAATAAATAAACAATTGAAGTATTTGCTTGACAAAGCAATTTACACCTGTTCCGGCATGACCGTCAGTACATAGTTAATGACTGAAAGTTTAGAGAGGCCAAGTGCAAGTAGAAGGCTATTACTGTGTTGCCTATATGCGGGATTGCAATACTAAAGGATTTGCCATTTGAGTCAGCTCATCGTGAAACAGCCGTTCTCCTATGTGGCGTTTCTTTGTGAAAGGTGCACACATGTCATTATCAGACAAACAAAGTAGCCCGTACGCAAACAATACACTGCGTGTAACAGCAGATGTCAACAAGAGGATAAGATGAATATTAAGATGTCGCACCAGAGGCCACTTTTGTCAGGTGAAAACGAGTTCACTTCAGTGAAACGGTTTATCACATTCTCATAAGTGAGCAGTTATGACGTCCATAACCTTGCACGTTTAAGGACCGTGTTTATGAAACCGCAAATTGTCAACATGTTCTGTGCTAATCGCATACAGGTACAGGTAACCACGCAACTGGGGTTACACTACAGTGTATGATAAAGCTGTAATACTGTCCGGCATATTGTCTAATACTCTGAACTTGCGGCAAAGTTTTAACAGGGTACCGATGCAATCAGGTTGTTCAGCTTAATGCATCTGAGCGAATTACATAGGGACCTCTGTATGAATTTCGCGTTCATCTGGCGTGGATACACCATTTTATACATGATGACCATGGCCTCAACTTAAGCTGGGCTTATTACTCTGGTACCCCGATATCTTCTCCGGTACTACTGCATGGGACGAGAGTAAACGTGTTCACTAACCGCATATTATCCAACACGCAGGGCTGATCCAACGGCCATAGCAGTGTTATGTAGGTTGCATGTATTTAGTCTCACATTACACTACGGTGTAGTGAAAACTACGCATAGGACTTAAATATTCCCTCGTACATGGCAAACTGGCCAATGGAAATACACATTGCTGTTGGTGTTCCTGTCAACGCAATAATCACAACGCCTTGTGATTGATTGCTTCCACTACCGCTATCATTACAGGTGCACGTAGTTCACGCGCCGCAACATCAAACCTGCCATACACACATGCTGCATGAATATCAGCATCCACATTTCGTCGTACTCATAGCATCAGCAGAACAAATTGCATGCAGGTTTCAACTACGTAAGGCATTGCACCACACTGTGGTTGATTTTACTTTTTAGCGGAATAACTGGAACCTTGTTCCACCTCTCAGTATTCACCTCCTTCTTTTAGCTTCCATACATCTCATAATCTAATTTGCAATGATTATTATATACCGTGATTTTTCTCTACTGTTTTCTGCAGTCTTAATAAAGTAGGACAATTACACCCACGTCTTCAGTCGTTCGGCTTATATCTTATCCATACGACTGTTGGCAGTATGCATTAAATGTGATGATTTCTCGCCAGTGCGTACTGTAACGACGTACTTCATTGCGAACAAATACGTACGCTGCCTTCGGCCGCCGTCTGTTTCGATCATTTAGCTTTTCCCAACTACTGCTTACACGTTTACCAACTGCGTTCCGTTCCGCCGCCCCTTCTGTTCCTCCATGTAACCACGTATAATACCACACCATTGCAACTGCTATCCTTAATCAAATGTTCGGCTCACTGAGGTCATAACTATACAGCCGATGTCTGTTAAGTTTGCATTGCCATTCACTACTACGAACGTCCTTTATCCATATTTTACTGGTGTCCCTTGGCGCGGACAATGGTTTTAGTGGTGAGCATTTAACTCCGGCTTAATCAATTATTACCGCTCTGTATTCCGGATCATTCGGTGGTTTTCATAGTATCCGTCTCCGCTCGTAGGCGATGCACTGGTCCCGAGGTGTACTGCTAGCAATCAATACCACGGTGCCATGAGGACAACACCCGCACATTTAGCTTGCCTTTGTATTGTGATTTTCCCAGGCACTTTCGAGTAGCAAGGTTGTGCCACCTGCATTTTCATTAACGAGCTTAGGCCTTGACTGTCCACCTAGTTAACCGCTGCCTACTTAGTGCACTTACAAACCATTGCCCATTTCAACGATTAATAACATCGGCTGCTCGTATTTACCTGCCGCATTTGCCATTCTGGGTTCTAAAATATGACGGCAGTAGCACTGCTTTCTAATCGTTTTGGCTGCAAAGTGTAAGCCGATCAGTTGCCAAAAGTTTGGACTATGCAGCTCTAATTTATAAATGGGCACGGGTAGAAAGATAGCAGTCTGTTTGGAAAATGGGTACACTTGTTGTTGCTACCAAACAACCTCCAACCCATGTTAAAAGTCATTAACCGCAGGGTGTCTGACGACATTCGCTACAAGTTAGTGTTAATCCGTCGCAAGCTACGAAGAAGGAATATCCCAATTCCAACTGCTGCCCTTTTAACACAAAAGCCAACAAACTTTTTCAGCCATAAAAGGGCTGTACGTGCAGTTGCAACATGCACACCCTGAGCATGTGTAATAACGAACGCGACACCCTCCAGGCATAGATAATTAAATACAATGGTGCGCGAAAGTAAGCGCTGATACCAGCGGAGAAGTGGAGTCGGACACTGCGGTCTGTATTTGGTTGGCAACGAATAAGCGCGGACGGATGAAGCTAGGGAGGAGGTATAAGTTAGCGAGAGAGCCTACAAGGCGGTCCAGTGTAGAGCCGGTTGTAAGGGAGATTGCAACAAAATTAATGTACAATTAGTCAACAAGTAACTAGTACCTAAAAACTAGCGGTTATCTTTTTTGGCGCTACGGCGCTCCTCCTTCTAGAAGGCTGAACATAGAAAGCCTGTGATATCAAAACTGACTGTTGAATCGAGGTTCGTAGGGCAAAATTGGGCCTAGTACGAATGAGCGAGCTTTGATATCAAATGAGGTTTGCCGGAAATCGGAGTCCGTTGTGCGGTTTGTGAGTTATTATTTATTGATTTCAAGGCAGCATGCATTTCGACGAGCCATCGAAGCGGGCCTGTCGGACTACAACAAACTGGCTAGCACCGAAAAAGGCAGACAGAACCTCAACCATTCGTTGCTACCAAACTGTCCGCTTAGGGGTTTTCTCTACCCCCGCCGCACTCTGCCCCGCGCCGAAGCAAACTTCGTCGCATGGCGAATGGCCCTCATCTCACGAAGAAAAGACCGTCGTCCCAAGTATAAGCGGCCCTCCTTCCGCGAAGAAGCGACATACCTCCCGCGGAGAACGAACCAGCTTTTGCGTCGGCGTACTCGAAAATATTGCTCGTGCGGTAAAGTCGAGCAAAGCGGTGGATTGGGGCCGTAGTGTCAAGCAAATGGAGGAACACGCTTGGAAAAACAGCATGCATAAACGAATGATCTAACGGTTTAGATCACTTGCTTATTAAATTTTCAGCAAAAAGGTTTTCTGAAGGTGTTTGAAGGCTTTTCGTTTGTTTCCATAACGTTATTTGATCAAGAACGGTGCAACCATATACAATCTGTACAAACCTAAACGTATGTACACTGTACCTAATCCGTGAGCCAAGCAGGTTTAGGCATCTCTTGACCACGGAGATTTGTCATGGGAGGCGGCGGGCTGCGTTGCGGAGATGTCTGAACGTCTGAAGCTTGCAGACCGGGATCATGGTTTGCTTAAACGATAATAGGAGCTGAAAGTCAGGGAGCTGAGTCGTGAAGTCACACGAAGAAATAGTAGACGGAGTACGCAAGGTAGTTTCTTTCAGAAAGGCGGACTTAGATGGTTGATAGTGACAGCTACTCGTCAACCACGGCGGATGTGACAGGCCACTGAATCATGCCACTGCCCAGATCGAACTACTGGCTAGCCGACAATTGCTATATTTCAATATCTTCTGGATACGCACAAGAATAAGATACTCGCTGTCTACATGTATGGTTTTCCCTATACTTGTCCTGCCTTAACTTTTTATATTCTGCGCAATCAAAACCCAAAGTATCGCCAACCCTTGAGGACTTCATTATTCATGATTACTCTCAAGCAGCGCAGCCAGTACAATTTTAGGCAACTGCCGATTAGATACACAGCAACCTGTCTGTTGCGAAACATATCCGCCTGTAAATTTTGCCCTTGCCTAAGTTGTTGAGTCTCGACCGATTCACGCTTAAACCCTTTATTAATTTAGTTACCATGTGTATTACGTGTATACATTGCAAAAGACTATAGTACGGCGAAACGTACTGGTTTATCATAAGCGTTCCGTTACTTTTACACTACACACAGCGGTATTTCTCTTCATACCTTCTTTCATCCTGTTTGTTGATACCCTAGAAGAATAGAGATATCATATATGGAATATTAACTAACATCATTCACCCATATGAAAATAACCGGATATGCTGGCCCGATTAACCACTGAGTACACCAATGCATTACGTTGACGGGGGGTCCGCTTTATGCTGTGGACGTAAACAGAAGGAGCAATCACATCCGCGTTCATCGTTACAGAACAATGAAAGTATAAGTAGAGTAGCAAATATTTAACGATATCCATAACGCACATGCAGCTACGCAGAACATGAACAACAAGTTGACATATTAGGCTTGTAAAAGCCACCAACTAACCGCATAGTGTAGCTCAAATATCTGTGCGCAGAGAAAGCACCAGAAAACGGTTATTATGGGCTGCAAAGGACGGCTTCGATGTTAGCACCGTGTACAATACGGACATTGAACCCAGTGTATGGTTCTTCACTGGTTCTCTTCTGAATCCTTTAAGCTGCAAGCTGCGCATATCACTTAATCGACCACCAAAACTTGCAGAGATGGATGGTTGGTTGCTTCGTCAGCTGTTGCTTTTGGGGGTCAACGCCTTGTATCATAAACAGCAACCGTAGACAGTGCACCGAGCAGAACAGCTGGTATATCGTACCCTTCCTCCGAGCATGCAGTAGCCACGTACCACTCGTCGGTAAAAACCGCGCTATCAGTGGTTGGCCATGCCGACGGATGGCGATCTGCAGCGTACAAGTTCAGGAATGTGGACACCGGCAGCTGGTTGTAATCAGCAATATTAATAAATAAATATACGTTTATTTTTGACAATGCGAGGCACACCTTTACAGGCATGATCATGTTTAGCTAGCATAGTGTGATCAAAAATGTACAAAAGGTACATGTTAGGCATAACCGTGTGAGTAAGTGTATGGGTGTATATATGTATGTAATTGTGTATGAATGTAGCTTGCGTTTTTGAATGTGCCGCAGTATTTTTGACCATTTGTGAGAGTGTGAGAATAAGCGATTGATGTCCGTTGGTTGTATAGCATTTTCCGGATATCCACCAGTGACTAGTGTCAGTGACTAGGTGCCCTGCAAGAGGAATGTGGACGAAGACCTTTCGTGCGGGCCGGCTTGTTGAACCAAAAGGCATTGCCCCGCGGCATTCAGAGCGAAGTGCGCAGACTGCGGTCGCTGATTCAGTGCACGTACGTTGTTCATAACCCTATTCAAAATGCCGTTCGATTGTTTCCATCCGTTTTTAGGCGCGTCTAGCGGTGCGTTTGATACGGCAAGCGCCCCGTTATTCGCTGTTGTTTACCGTCAGTTGACCGGTAGTTCGTTGCAATCCAAGCTGTAAAGCTGTACAAACTGCAGCAGGTTTCTGCATGGAAGTCCAAATCTCACGTTAGTTTTGCATATGCATTTACGGCTGTCGTGGTTCACCGCCTCCAGTCGATGATCACTGAAAAGTGTTGCGTGCTCACCGCTGCTGAGAATCAAAACCGGGTCCGTTGAACACAAGTCAGACGCTATCATGAAAATAGCGTACGGCATCAAGCGGCGGCACAAGCTGTCCAACTCGGGATACGCAGCTCGCAACAAGCTGCGTCCGATATCGCTTTCGGTCGGTTCAATATCAAATACGTCGCGCTGATCCGTGACACTGGTATGGCTTCCCATAATCCAATTCGCCAATTCAGCAGTTTTATCTTTAGGCAGCGATGCATGGAGTACCCCATATTTGTGTCGTGTAAGCCGTATATTGCAGCACCAGGCGTCCTGCTGTTGGCCATCTGCAAGCGTAGGGCAGAATGAAGGGACTGATATAGTCGAACAACGGTTCATCATTATTATGAATGAGTTCCAAATAAGCTTAATAGTTCCAAAGGTGGAATATGTGGATCGGGATGAAAAAAGGATTAAACGAAGTGGATTGCGGAACACGGTTGATAACATTTCACATTAGATGGAGGCGACGTAAGCAATTATGGGCGGAAGGAAAGATATTATTTACAGCGTTCGCAATGGCCAGTGCACCATCGGACCTGATGAGGTTGACGCCATAGGCACCACCTACAAACCATAAACGTGAGGAGAAAAGGTTCTGACGTCAGTGTCCGACTCCCGCCGGAGAAAAGCAAAGACAACCGGCATGCATTTTCGGCAGCCATCGACTACAAGCAGTTGGTAAATAAATATATCTGTTGGTTAGCGGAGAATGCGCTATCAAGCATCAAAAAGTAAGGAAATCGGGAGTCCAGTTCCAGCATCTCGGGTACGCATATACGACTTGGGTGCTCCGATTGCTGTGGTCGCGCAAACCCGGGGCTGGCCCTTGCTGGTTAAAAGGTGATGTCAACTCCGGTATATAGCTTAATGACAGGGACTGTTAAGCTACCTAAGTGAAAACACCTTTGGCTAACGTGCTGCGCCCAAACATGCTCCTCGTTCAATGGTTGCCAACGTCTGCGTTCGTCAGGTATTTTCTGAACTCCGATCGGATGTAGAACCGGATGTTGAAACATCGGCTTCGGCATTCCAGCATTGGCCATATTATCTCCATCTTCTCCGGTGCCAACCGACGGCTTTGATTGAACCACTTAAATGCTTCGTCGCCCAGAGGTTAGTGGGAAAGCACCAAGTGGAACCTGTTTATTCTGAACGACGTCCCCAGCCTACCCACATGAAAATATGCCCCGCACTTTGTGTGTTTCAATAACTTTTGTCTTTTGCCTTCGTTAAGATGGCGGACAAACCCTTTCCGGTGGCACTGCTACGTTAGTAGTGTCTTCTTGCCGGAGCCATCTGATTTTGCCGTTAGGTCACTGTAGTATGTCCCGGAGCTTCGCTCGAACCGCTTAATGTAGTACACAGGTTTGTAGGCGTCGTTATACAGGCGGCTGCTCAAACCCTTAACAAAAGGACTGGCAAAGATAACCGTGTAAAAGTAAGGTGTGGTAGGACCAATGGCGGTCTCAACGAACGTATGGATAGCAGCGGTATTTGAAGCTATATAGAAGTTGTCGTATCTAGAACACCATCTTTGTTATATGCCAGTCCTCATCCAATAAAACTGCTGGAGAAAGTTACTAGCTAGAATTTGCTATCAAATGTTGGTTAGTAGTGTGTATACAACATGATGGAAACGTTACACTCATTGGCCGTTTTGTTCGACAAACAAAACCAAAAAGGTTGGGGTGATAGTGATATCCACATCTTTTTGCCACGTGAGCGCCCATTGGGCGCTCATCAGACAATAGTGCTGCGTGGGTGGGTTCCGCTTCTCTATCTCGTTTTTACGAGAGACTAATCCTAAGGCCTAGTTTAATCAGCTAGAATCCATTTTTTCGTTACATTGAGTTAATACTGAGTGGCATAGTTCACTGTGTTATCGCAGCGCTTCCTTCGCTAGTCGTTGATGACCTCGGTGACACCTTAGAGAAAACCGAAAATCAGAAGAGTTACGATGAACTTAAGGCCATAGTCTTAAAGCGATTCGGCATATCAGACCATGCACGCGTTCCGCAGCTGTTTAACGGAACCAAACAAGGCGCGCGGAAGCCTTCTCGGTTGCCGCACAAGATGCGGACTCTAGCTAAGTCGCACACTATTGGCGACTCTTTCCATAAAGAGTGTGACTTCGTCGCCTGCCACGTGACATGCGTAACTACCTGTATGCAAATGACGCGCCTCATTCTCAGCTCGCCGCCACTGCATACCGTAGCTGAGCCTCCAACGCCCAAGTACCTCGCCTTCAGTCGGCTTTCAGCACGGAGGTAGCAGAACTAAGGGGGCAAGTAGCTGCGCTTCCCAACCGGCTAGAGAACCTAACACAGTCCGGATCCAACCGCCGAAAGCATTCCAGTGGTCGCACTTGTCCTACATCACGGTTGAATTCCCCCCGAAGAAAAACAGTTGTTGGTACCACGCGCGATTTGGTCGCCAGACCAGGTAGTGCCGCCCGCCCTGTTGCTTTAAGCAATACATGCAGGAATAGGGGCCGGCCAACACGTAGGGGCGGCAGACGTTGCTTGCTGCCTCAATCAGCTTTTCTTTGTCATGAACAGCCGTACAGGAGTAGGCTTTCTCGTTGACAACGGCGCAGAAATTACATTTATTCCAGGTGATTCTAATAATGTTATTAAAGTGGCGAGGAGTTCATTCCGCAAAGCAAACGGCACCATCAATCGCGTGTATGGTCAACGATCGCGCACGCCAAACTTAAACCTATGACTCTTTTAAATGGATCATTTTTGTCGCGGATGTCCAGAAGTCAATTCTTGTCCTTGATTTCCTGCAGCACTTTGATTTGGTTGTTGACGTGATGCGTGACCGTCTGATCGATCGGCAAACAAATCTAGCAGTTGTAGGTAGTTTGACCGACAATGAATCAAGCAGTCCATTTCATGCCAAAAATCGTGCTCACAAATCAGTCAGTTGTTTAATACGAAGTTCCTGAAAGTCTTCCGTGTAGTGGCACCGTATTCATCTGCCAGCGATGCTGCAAAACAGTAGACCTTTACCAAAGGTCCACTTGTGTTGGCCAAAGCCAGGTGAATGACCCCTGACAAGCTAAAAGTTGCTCGCGCAGCATTTGAGCACCTTCTTGATCTAGGCATCGTTCGCCCGTCTATAAGCCCGTAGGCGTCACCGTTCCACACGCTACCCTACAACTCAAGCGCCTGGAGTCCATGCGGTGATTACCACGCTTAATGACGTTACTCCTCCGGACTATTATCCCATTACTCACGTTCAGGACATTACGGCAAGCCTGCGCGGCATCTGGGTATTCTCAAAACTATCTGGTTTCAGTCGCTGAGGAAGGCATAACGAAGGCTGCCGTACTCACGCTGTTTGGTCACTTCGGATTTTTGCATATGCCCCTTGATTTTCGCAACACATCCTAGAGTTTATAACTGTTTATCTATTTCGTCTCTAATGGTCTAGGTTTTTTCTATCTATATATCGCCGTTATCCTAGTTGTCAGCTCACCTAAAATAACACTCAGAACCTCACAAGATTCTTTCCAGCAGGCTGGTCGCTTATGGCAGTACCGCCAACCCTGATAAACGCGTAGTTGAGCGGCCTTCCTTCAAATTTCTTGGTCATCATATTGATCAGTATGGCATACGACCTCTAGCAGATAGGGTCCGCGCCATCAGGTAGTTGCCGGTCCCGACTGCTTTAGCCGCTGTTCGCCGTTTCAACCGCAGGCGCAAGCATTACCGACGTTTCGTACACTGTGCTAAGTTGCTATGTCCACTAACCGACCTACTTCGTGGAAGTGAAAACGCTTAGGGGGACCTGACGCCTGCGGCTGCCGAAGTGTTCGAGGCCAGCAAAAATCCTTAGCCAAAGCCGTTATGCGCCATCATTTCAAGCCGTAAGCTCCGCTTAAGGTTGCTGTTGACGCATCGGACATGGCTCTTGGCGCCTTCCTACAGCAACATACACATACATGCTGGAAGCCTCTTGCTTTCTACTCTAGACACCTAAAATCCGCCGAAGTCAAATACCGCGTTCAGCAGCAACCTGCTGGCTGTTTACTCTACCGTTTGATATTTTCGACACGTCCTTGAAGGTAACATCTTCATTATCTTCACCGAGCACAAGCCGCTTATCTACGCATGTCAAAAGCAAGCAGCTCGGCACTCACCACGTGGGATCCGTCAACTGGCTTTCCTTGCCCCATCCTCGACTGTTATCCGACGCCGTTCTGGTCAACAAAACATCGTCGCAGATGCCCTTTCAAGAGTACCTGCGATCGGCCCTGTCGGACAGGCAATCGATCTGTCTGCTTTCTCCGCCGCGCATTCAAACAACCAAAGATTTTGGAACCACGTAAATCCTCTTTGAAGAAATCCCCGCACTATTTGCGTCCTCTGAGGTTACAATTTTATGTGACCCATCTACCGGACAACCTCGACCCTTCTTTCCAGACATGTTTTGCAGTATAGTTTGCGGCCACCTACACATTATCGTCTACCCAGGCATTAAGGCTACTGCTAAGCTTGTCTCCGAGAGATACGTTTGGCCGGAGGTGCAACGAGATCTTAAGCGCCGGGCACGCAGCCGTCTCACCTGTCAGCAAGCCAAGGTTTAGCTGCACGTGTCTGCACCGCTTGGTCGCTTTCCGTCGGTTTTAGCACGAGTTGCCCAGACACATCTTGACATAATGCAACCTACGGCGCGTCCAAAGAAGTGGTCTACATTTTGTTTATCATTGATCGTTCCACCCGTTTGCCAGAAGCAGTTTCCATCCTAGACATAGCTGCAAAAACCGTAAGGTGCGCCTTCGTCGAGCGCTGGGTCACCTCACACGGCTGGCCAGTCAGCGTAAAATCAGACCGCGGTCCGCAATTTACAGCTTCGACTAACAACGGTCATCTGAAACCATTGGATGCCGACGCCCCCGCGCTACCACCCATCCTGCGCCGGCGAACGGCCTAGTAATACGTTTCTACCAACAGCTAAAAGCCTCATTTAGCGCCGCTAATGCGTTGTGTTGGACTGATTTGCTACCCTTGATCCTTACTGAGATCTAATCAGCCCTTAAGGCTGCTCTACAGAAGCTGCTCTACAGAAGTTAGTATATAGACAACCACAGCGCTTATCTGGCGCTTTCTTTTCCGATAGTCCCAGGATCCCTCGTTACGACGCAAATTTTGTTCGTCGGCTGGCCACGACCATGCGCCAGTACAAGCTTCCCAAAGTTAGAGAACAAGGACGTAACTCCTTTTACCACACGACCAGTAACCTTGTCCGTTTGTTCTTCTCCGCCTCGATGGTCTCCGCAGAACACTGGAGCAACATTACGAAGTTACTTTCAAGGCGCTGCAACGTAAGGAACGCGTCCTTACCATTGTCCGACATGGTAAACAAGAAGCCGTTACGATTGACCGTCTCAAAGTTGCCCAAGTGGAACCGGAGCTCGACGAAGCCCTTTGCTCGGCCGCTGATAAAACAACTCAGCATTTACTGGAAGCATCACGTGCTTCTAATATCCACGACCGTAAGTACCATACTTCATCCGTGCCTTCCACTCTAGCTCAGCCGCTTCTTGTCGAACCAACCGCCACATCTACAGCAATCCCTCCAATTTTGCTATCCGGTAGGAAGTCCAAGACGATGCCTTTCTCTTATCCGACAAGTCGACTAGGTCGCGTAGGCGCGTTTATTGTCCAGCGCGGCTAAGGGACTGGTATTCCTTATACTTTTCTATATAGCCCTCCTTTTCCCTTTCGTCAAACATCGTACGATAAACAAAATATCGGCAAAGGCTTTTGAAAGGGCTAAAAACCAAAAAAGTTTTCGAAAATTCTAAACGAATACCAAATCTTTTGAAAACCAGAAACAGAAGAAAACCTTTTGAAAACCCAGTAAATGGGTTGTGTTTTGCTTGACGCCTACCTCATCCGGTAAGTGTCACTCTTATTTTTGCTCTCGCTACTAATACCACGGCTGTTGTTTCCATCTAACTTACAATTATGAACCGGAGAAGAGGGCGTGTCTGAAGCGACCATTTGACCTTCACGAACCAGCAAAACTTAGAAGCATACCAACTTCCCCTATTTAAAGATGTTGGCGCCTTTAAAGGGGACACTGGTTGGGACCCCGCGCTGGTCCGATCGCCTGGTTCTCCTCCAGCAGCTGCGTCACGTTTCATTACCTGGTCCAGCAGAATGCTGGTCCGAGGCGGAGAGTCCTCAAGTAGATGGAGGGGTTACCCACGGTTTCCCTTTTAGAACGACTGTGTAATGACCTGGAGAGTCTCACGCATAACTGTGGAAGCTATTCTAAAGTATATTTAACTTGTAGCTTTCTTGTGTATTAGGGAAGTAGGCGGTTTGTAGGTAAATATGTTGTTCCTGTTTGCTTAAAACAAGACGGCGACATCCGCCTTTAGCGCGCGGCTCGAGTATGAACAAGGCTTTGTCAACACACTCGACGCCCAACCACCTCTTGTCTAGCTAGCTCTCTTTTGGTTCCCTGCTTTAGCATCAGCAAGCTGTTATTTCGTTCAAAAATGTTTTCATTAGTTTTACTTTTGTGGATTTTACTCATTGCTTTTGGTTAGCCCTCTAGTCTCGTACCGGGTACACAGCGCACGATCGTCGTGCTATAATGTTTTCGGGGCCAAAGCTTTCGTTGCCGCCCGCAAAGAAGAGCAACTGACTGTTCCTTGGGACAGTAAAGGGCCTTGAGCCGGCTGGCTAGTCACGGGTGTTGCGTTGGGCCGGTTAGCGAGCCACTCGATAGTTGCCTTGGCAGTTCCGGTAACGAGGTCCATTTTGTCTCTTTCCCAAGTTTGTAGGCCTTTAAAAGCGTTTGCTCTCTAGAGTAAATGTTATCATGATGTTCACTTTTCCTGTTCGTTAAACTTAAAGTGTTGCTGCCGTTATCATTGATTTTCTATCACCTTTTTCTTTGGACATGGTCTGTGAACGTTACCTTAACGTCAGCATTATAAGTATTTATTTGGAGATTAGAGAAGGCACGGCTTGGGCTGTCTTCGACACTAATGTCAGCAACAACCACTGCACAAACTGAAACCGTTTTAAATGGTATAATAAAATATCCCGTGTTATAGTAAAATTGAGGAGCACCGTTTCATAAATGATTTGGTGCAAGAAGCATATAACAGTTAGCGGCCGCCCTGAAAGGCAATGAGTCCAAAGCCTTGAAAAACGCATGAACAGCTAAAGCAAACTCATTTAGCCCACCTCATGGCACTTATATTATACGCAGCAACCTACCTTGTCGCCACAAGTTTCTTACATGTTTACCTGCATCTGCCTCGTGCCCGTGCCTTCTATGTTGACGCACGGGATCCGCGCATTGCTGCAATTTTGCCTTCCTGGCCTTGACGTTTACTTAATTTTACTTGCGGTGAGATCTGTAACAACGTGTCTTATATGGGCGTCCTATACAGCCGCTGAATTCCACGTATTACTTCCCATATTCCACATATTATTTCCCATACGCCACATATTACTTCCCATATTACTCTACAGTAACAATTCAGTATACATTCTAAAATCTTTATATGAATAAAGAGCATCCGCATCACTAGACGCTTAAATTGACCATTTACACTTATGTTTACATTCACTTCAACCAACCTACGGGACTTGTAAAGCTATCGCTTCTTTATCTGTAATATATCATTGTTCGTTGTTCAGTAAGCAAGCTGGCTAAGCACCATTCTAGCTAGCTGGGACGACTTACTTACTTAGCGTGCCGGTGCGCTTCAGCCGACCATGCCCTGACTCTCACCTATTCGCCACTAGTTCCGACTGCTACGACAATTTGCTGTAACTGGGAATGCTTCCGTAATACTACGTTCCTAATGACCAAGCTACCTTAGCTTGCTTTGCTGTGGCCTAAAGAAACCTGACCCGATCCTAGTGGAAAATTCCAGTGGCGCATGCTAGAGAGGCTACTTGATGAAAAGCATCGTAGACGTTATAATGAGCAATATATGTATCCCAAAGTCCAAATCCTTTGGTTGCAGCGCCATAACACCGACCATCGGGTTTAACATAAACTTACTCACAAACAGGCATATATTGCATTGGCACGCTTGCAGCTAAGCACTGGGTCAATATGCAACTTAAGTAATAAGCATAGTACAATTAAGTCCTTGATGGTCAGGAATCATTGCGCACACGTCTTTCCTTGGTATTTTACATAACTGGAACCCCCTAACTACTAGTCAGGGTGTGTACACATCCACTACTATTCAAGAGGAAGGAAGGGTACTTTCTCAAGATGGAAACCGGGTAACGGATGCTTCACATCTGTGACACTGATAAAAGCTAATTTGCACCAGGTCCCGATGCATAAAAGGTTTGGACCCACAGTTATCACAACTGAAAAGCCACTTGACGCTGGTGCATTATATTGTATCGCACGATATTGCCATAAGTAAATAATAATAATCTCCTTGATTGTTCACAGGTAGATTTTAAGAAGGATTTGCATATTATCCTTAAACAAAAATTGAATTCTAGATGTAGATAATAAATAAAGTAAATAAAAAGCTAAGGCATTGTGGCAAACCTAATATAATTTTAACCAACAGGCAGGCTAAAATAAATAAACCGTTTATCATAAAATATTTTGCGAATGTATGAAAGACGTCCGACTGAGAATGAAAAAGCAATCCTATTACTTCCTTAGGACCGAAACAAAATTATGTACGGTAAAATTATTTGAAATTTATTTTAGCCAAAAGGTAATATATTGGCGCAAAAATGTAGAAAAACAAGCATTCATCAAAGAAATCACAAAAGGATTAAGTTGTGCCTTCGTTTTTTACACTGTCATTCGAGATGGTATGCACTAATAAACTTCCTCTGTCCATTTGTTTCATTTTTACCTAGCCATCCCCGAGTTCTACGTTTAAGTTTTTACAACAGATGGAGAAACCTACATTTCACCAATGGCTAGGTAGATCCGTTCTTGCAACCAACTATCCCATTCCGAGCAAACATTTTACAGAACATGAGAAATGTCATGCGTTATGGACATGGGCCTCCACAACAACCTGGTATAAGATGACAACTTGGGTTCTTGGGTCATTTGGTAGCGTTCCACTGTCACTAGTAGGAAAATTTGGTTAAATAATATAAAGCGAGCTAAGCGTAATGCTATTACCACATTGATTTGAGGTTACTTTACGAAATTTCTGTCTTAAGTTGTTCAGTATGCATTTACATAAGGCAACCACATTTGCTGTGTGAACGCAAGCGGAGTGCCGTTGTGATGGATGAGCAATGGTGAAAGCGGATATAGCTGAGTAATGAACGGCTGCCGAATTAGATTATGTGGGTGTATATGACTGCAAACCACGTAATACACATATATGATGCGCCTCCACAGCCATACTTAGGAAATTAAGACCAATAACGAAAATTCATAACCTATATACAAGATCTCAGCAGTCGTTCACTAAACTAAATATAGTTTTTTTGGTTACTTAAGTACAATCTTAACTAGGCGGTTGCCCATATTCTATTGGTCACTTAGAGGCGATGTAACACCAAGAAGTGTATAAAAAGCGCTCCTTAAATCCAGTTGAACTACACATTGGTGGTACATTGCCGTGATATTTCCCTTCCTTTCATATCCTTGTATATTTACGTGATTTTTGCAGCCAGCGCATAATAACGTTGTACTTCGCTGAAGTAACGTGTGGAATCTTTTTGCTTTAGTGTCTTATCAGCTTTACAAATATTTTTGTTTTATCAAGTTTTGTGCTTGTACTTTTGCATATTTCTCCGAACCTGTTCACCATTGTGTCTCTGCCCTGCGATAAATTACCAATTATTTAATTATTTAGCAAGTATGGACGACTGCTTTATGCTGCGCGCCTCTGGGCACTTGCATTGTATTACTTGATTATGTTTGCTCATTCGGATTGCCCGACTATGCTCTGGTTACGTGCATCCTCCTTTACAAACGACTTTCCATTATTCCACATACCTTTGCTTTCGCATACTGGCAAACCCAGAGCAAGTTACTTTCTATACTTACCTCTGCGCTGCATCCTCTTAGTTTGGATTGTACTAACATTATACTAACATCCATTGGTCCGGCAAATTACATTGTCGGGGCTACTCGTTATTTACTGCTTTTCTATTAATCAAGGTGCTTTAGACATCTTCGCTGTAAAGCTCAGGACGCGTTACTGACCCCTCTCTCCACTGCACTTTAGCCTGGTAATTGCTGGCTTAACTCTACTCGATATTTTTGCACTTAGTTTATCAACTTTGTTGTATTCAGTCGTTCTGCGTTGTCAGTGAATCGCCCTTATTATTCCTTATTTGTCTACGTCTCGCAGCAATTGTGGACCGCTTGCTGCTTACTTAAATGTGCAGCACATTTACAAAGGGCCAATTTGTGGAAGACGACGGACCAATCCATTCACTACTTCCGCGATGATCCATCTGCTTTTACGGCCAGAAACCTTACGTTCAAGCTTGCTTATTTTGAGCAAGTCATTTGACGGACGGAACAACGGTTGATGGTAGACCGAGAACAACCATGCCCGTAATGGGTTGTTGACACTGGCTCTTGCTCTCTTATTATCCCATGAGTGCCACTGCGAGTACAACGAAAATAAATTTTAATAACACTAGGAAACGGATGCTTGGACGGTAGTTAGAAGACGCTGCACGATTTCTATATTAAAACAAGTAGGGATCACACGATGTTTACCAATGTTGAGGACCTTCGTTTCCGCATGTCTCCGCTGGAAGCACCAAGCCTAGTGTTAGGTAAGGATCGTGGCGGCAGCTTTTAATGCTTTCGGTCTGACTGTGCACACGCAAGTACAGTAGCCCTTTTATCCCTCCTGCAGAGGTGGAAGATACATGACTGAACTCTGGGGTGCGGTGGGCCGTGGCTTGAGGAAATGAGGCGTCAATCTACTTTAGAATGCTTTTAAATTTTGCCGATGCACGTTCACCACATCTTACGTCATAAGTGCCAACCTATCAACCGCAAGTGGAACTGGGCTTCCACGCCGCACTATACGAAATTTTACGTGCTTGTAGAGTAGTTTAGGAGTAGTACTGAAATTCGTCGCCAAGTCCTTTTATGGCTTTATTTTGTCTACGTAGACGAATTTACATAAGAACCGCTAAATGGTGTAGGCATCCTAGGCTTGCGCTTCCGGACAGGAGTTAAAAGTGCGCCAGGCGGAATCCCTTAGTCCCGTGGATGTTTGTGCTTGGTGCTCAGGAACTACGGCATTTGCGTTGGGGGAAGACTGATTTCAAAAACTGAAAGAAGTGCTTACCTCCTTCCAGTCAACGTTATGGTGCTGCCCTGCCAGGAAAGACCAGTAAGTTACTAGTTCCAAGTCAGAGAGTTTACCGTAATGAGTGATGACGCAAAGTTCCCGGCGGTTTTCACAGCTGTATTCCGTGCAGCCGATGTAGTGCAAAAGCAGTGTACCGTGATTGCTATGGTAACGCCGTGCGCCTATGGTTACAGCATCGAGCTTTGAGGAACACAAGGTATAAGAAAAATGGTTCGTCGCAAGTTGTAAACCTCATGGGAGCGCTTACGTTGAGTACCTCTTGCAGGGCCGCGTTAATTTGTTTGCTGAGCGGAGCCAGGATTTCATTTGCACGCGAATTGAGTTCTTTCACCAATGGAAGGTAACAGGGTGCCCTAGCCGTGGTTTGTTTTATAGCGGACGCCATGCGGTTTTCCATTTTTAGGGCGTACATCGGAAGGCTGTGAACTATTACTTATAAACAAGCCTCACTACGTCTTAGGGGTAAAAGTCACTAGCAGTAATTGATAACTTGCTTATCTGGATCGTCGACGTGATGGACATGCTGGTCGGATCAGTGATACAACGACACACTTCCTCCTGTGCTAAGTCGATCGTTTTATAACAGAGTCATGCCGGGTACGATTATCCCGGCATTAATGAAATCAGTATTCAGCCGCGTTTCGTTTTGCATGACGATATCGCAGTTGGTGGTAGATTGCTGAGTACTACCTGCGGTTAACTTCAGCCTTGATATAAAAGCACGCAAATGCCACAGCGGTTGGCATTATTGCTGTGGTTGCGGATTCGGGTTGAGGGATTAGGCCGACACTTTCGGGGTCGGCTCGCAGTCTATTATTTTTGCATCAGTAATCGCTGGCCCCGGAGCATTTCTGGGTTACATGTAAGATCCATGACTTCAGTAGGTTGCTGAAAATCTGAGCGTACTTCAGCTAACAGAGTGTTTGGATTGCAACCCGGTGTTGATAGGCAGGTTGTCCGGGTCGCACATAATGGCAGCATATTCAGCGTTATTGCTATGTTTCGTGACCAGGCGTCCATCAACATTATACCTATGTTTGTTGGCAACTAATTACTTAGTCGGATCCTTATCCATCCAATATTCCTTGGCGCGATTAATAGTTTAACCGGTGACTTATTTGCACAATCAAGGGATATGGATGTCTGCTAAAAGGCAACAACACGAGAGATTGTACCTCCTTCGGAAACCAGGTAGTGCCACGGTAACCTGCTGCTACGGACCCGTTTGGAATGGAGCAGTTTTGAATTTCGTCGTCGGCAAATGTTGTGTGTCAGCAGAACGTGAATTGCATTGGACTTCTAAAATAAGACCCGGCTTAAGTTGAATGTTGCTGAAGCTGCATTCAGGTGCGCAAGCCACTGGTCACCTAGGCGTTGAAAGTACTTACTCAATAGATATTCTTTGTGGTGGATAATGTTAGGCTTTATATAAGAAGAATAAGAAAGATGACTTTCGAATAATCCGGACAAGGAATTTGTCTGGGATGACAGAGACGTTTGAGAGTGTTGCATTTGTTGGTGATAGAAAAAGCATAATATTAAAGAATATAGTTTGCTCGCAAAAATTGGAAAATTTTCCTCAATTTCGTGTTGGAAATCAGCCTTTTCCGAACCGTCTTTTAGACCATACTGCTTAATTTTTGTTAAAGTTTGACATGTTGTTTGCTTATAAGGTTGTATTACACCACAGACCAACAAAGCAGCGCTAGCATTTGCGAGACTACCACGAACTAGTTAAGCTTCTACGTTGGTATATAGCAGGTGTGGTTTTTGCAGTAGGCTTGAAAAACTGTACAATTGTTATGAGCAACCTACTTGTAATAAGGGGAAGATTTTTGCATCCCTCCGGTTACTCCAAACATGGCATGCATCTGATACACGTAACAACGGGTTTGAATGTCATTTTACCAAATTTGGGATCGTTTTTGTCGTCTCACGAGTTGCTAAGTTCGCGTGACAATACTCTTGCTGCTCACTTATTCACATTTCTGACATTACAGGTTATTAAGGATGTTTATCAAAATACTGTTGAACTCTCGTTGCCGCAGCAGATCCGGCAAGTCTGAAACTATAAGCCAACAAACAAACGATCTTATGAACCAGTGACCCGAGTTAGAGGAAGACTTAGTTACCTCCAAGGAATTTACGATGTCCAAGCTTAAGGCTGAACCGTTAAAGGCAATCTATAGCTTTATAGCGTTTGTTGTTGATCATTATAGAACTAGCTGACCATGTACAGTCAACGGATAAAATGAGTGCTAAATGTATAGAGACAGCCGGAGGTTTCGTACATACACACGGCTTAGAAATAATTGGTCGAAGAAACTCCACAAACCAACTGGTGGTTTATGACGTCCCTGATCATTTTGAACTGCATAAATTTCCTAGGATAATAATGAAGCTGTGAAGTAAACCTGTTTCTCTTTACTTGTTTCAGATGGAGAAAGAAGCGTCAGCAAACACGTTACCATTTCCTATGCACATTTGATACTGCGGATTCAGAGGATAAATTAACTAAACAAATAAATAAATATTATATTCTCGAATTTGTCGAGACACACCAAACCAGGCGTGCTCAACCTTTACATGCAATTATGTTTCGCAACCAACACTTTGCTGTGTATGTCATCGGCAGTAAGCCGAACTTTGTACAGGCTTTGAAAATTGTAAACTTAATCATGAGAAATAAAGTCGTCAATGCATGACGACGCATTGGGTTCTAGCGTGCGTATTGTAAACAATCTGGGCAGTACATGTGTAGTGAAAAGGATACATGCAGGCAGGGAGTTCCATATTCTTGAACGTGTCAGGAAAATATAAATTTATGATTCTAGTCGACCTGCCAGTTTGTAGTTGAGGACAGTGACTTTATTCAGCAGCGGGACACTTCCGCCACGTCGCAGTGTTGTTAAGCAAACTTTTGTGGCCTTTTATAAGGAGAATGCTTGCCAGGCAAAAACCCAATGCCTCCTGAAACGCTGTTAGAAATCCGTTTGTAAACTAATGTAAAACTGGCAGAGCAGCTTGCCGACTGATTTTACCCACGGTTATCCGTAATCAATTGACTTCCAATTTCCTCTGTTAGCAGATCAGAAATCTTTGGTCCCGGCGGCCACAATGGCTGAGGCCCACGGAGGGTGAGACCTTCACGAAGAGTCCTTTTTGTGAGTGTCCAGGTGAGCAAAACGCCAATTACTTGCGTCTGGAATTTTCAGGTTTATGTATACTTTTCAGGAGTGTGAAGGTCTCGTGTCCAGCTATCATTACTGGACAACGGACGTGGTGGTGAGTGCGGTGGTAGTCATTTATTGTACAACCATGTTCTATGCAGGTCGTGGTGGGTTACTATGTCCTGTCCCGGGCAAATGCGGTTTCTCGGTCCAATACCAGATCCCCAAGAAGTTCCGGAATTCGGAGAAAGGGAAGGTGAGGGACAAACAAGGCCGCAAAGAACAGGCGTGGGTACAAACATTGTTTAACTCCTATGGTATAACATTTACTGAAAACCAATGATGTACAATGTGCAACAACGATTGTGCTGCAAGCTATTTTTGAATGTTCTACGAAAGCAATCGCCATATAGGTTGGTTGCTACCATCTACATGGGATACAGAGCGTTGCGCCATTGAGAAAAAACGCAGCATTGGTTTGCTATGGTGCAACTATGGCGTGGGAAGACAGAAAGCAGAAATTAAAGACCAGCAGGTAGCCAACCTACTTTGATAGGGAGCACAGAATAAGTAAGTGAAGGTATAACTGGCTTGCGATAAAATAGGTTCAACGGTCAAATGGTGGTAGGTCAGCGGGTAGACAGGATTCAAGCGCTGAGCAAAATGCATCTAGGGATCAAGTTAGAAAGACGACACGAGGGTATTAAGAATATAGTGCTATGGCCCACTGAGATGGGAAAAGCCTGCTAGAGAGCTTACCTCCTACATAAGTGAGTGTCGAAACCTCTGCTGCAGTAACGGACACAGAACACTAGATGATAAAGGATTGATCGCTAGAAGTGAAGTAATAAAGGTCAGTTAAAGGAAAGCGAACGTGCGGAAAATATGTATACGTAGCGTCACGCAGAGAAACAGGTTATTCTAGGGTGCTAATGAAATAGTATTATGGTATGCTGAGCAAGGAAGAGTCAGTGAGTCTGTTGGACTCATGCATGGGTAAGTGTCGCAAACATAGCAGCGAGTGAGTGAGAAATGAAAACCTATAAATGAGAAGCTAATGGGCGTCAGTGTAGTGACCATATGAGAGGAGTGATGAACTAAAAAGCTAAGGAAGGTTAATTGACGGAAGAACAGCGCTTAACCAGAATGCAAGCGTAAATCAAAGTTGCTGAGGATATCAGAATGTGAGGCCGAACCGCAGCAGCTAGGTTGCTAAGATAATAGTATCAAGCTGGATAGAGCCAGGGAAGGCTAGCCTGAGACTTAAAGGATTGCAGGTAATAATGCCTAAGACAATACAGCGAGTAAGGGCTAAATGAAGAGCTAGAAAAGTGAGGCAGAACGGTGGCTTGCGCTGAATACATGAAGATCTTGCATGACAGAAGAAAACTAAGAGAGGCTTCGTGGTAGAAGGACAGCGGAGGAGAGAAGCGCAAGCATACAATGAGGTTGTTAAATAGTTCAGAGCCTAATAGACTAAGACCTATCAACGCGCATCTAATCAAATCATGCTGGGATGCTAATGGAATATAACTAAGGAAGCCTGAACCTGGAGAAGCCAGTGAGGGAGCCGAATCAAAAGCAATTAGGTGTCGCAGATGAGTTGGTGACAGCTGTGCCTCTAGCAAGGAAACCCATGCCGGGAAAAGCCGGAGAGCGAGCTGGACTTTAGAATAAGTAGGGGTCGTAGACGTAGCGAGTAATAGATAAATGAACGTCTAGAAACTAGCACTGTGCGCGGACTACTTGAGTTATGTTTGCTCCACCGAAGAGAGCTAAGCAAGGTTTCATAAAGAAACGACAGCGAACGGGTGATGCGCTAGCATACAATACGGCTGTTAGTTCAGAGCGTAGAGGCTAAGACACAACGACGCGCAGCTAATCATATTATGCTAGGGTGCTAATGAGATAAATAGGTTGCCGCGATAAAGACCTAAAGTTCAGTTGGCGGTAAGGCAGGGGAAAGGCTGGATGCAGATAGTCTAAAGGAATAAAAGCCATTGAGATACGGAGTGGCTCCTAACAAGCTCAGTATAATCACAGGTACATGGGGGCTGCGACCACTAGCTGCTTCCTAAACAAAGGTGCCGAATTTAAGATGGTCGACAGATGGTGGCGCTAGGAGAGCTTACCAGTGGTCAGATGTAGCCATTCCAACAAGACGCTTTATCCCTAGTGTATGCCTACAGGGTCATAGAATGCATCAACAAACCATCGAAGGTAAGTGATAGACATGCCAGGGGAATGTATGCTGGAGAGACAAGGACTGTATCCTAGCAAGCTCAAGATCTGCGCAGAAGGGACATAAAGCCTAAGAAGAATCTCCGCAAAACGGTGAGGAAGATAGGAAGAGCGATAGATAGTGGAGCCAGGAGAGAGAAACTATCAGTGGCAAGCAAGCACATTCGGATTAGGCCTACTAATTTCCAGTTGGTACCTAAAGTGACAGAATAAGTCAACCAACCAGCGAAGGTATGTGATTCAAACAATTCAAGAGAGTAAGTGTTGGAGAGCTAAGCAGTGGCTCCTAGGTGACAAACTTACTGCGATGGATATTTGGGAGCAAGTTGGCTTATCCATCTCTACTAACCAGAATTACTTTGCTCCACAAGGTTTGGGGTTTTCACATGACTCAAATGTTCACGCTGTTTCTACTCCTTTTCTCGAACTGGCGGGTTTTGCATCTGTCCAGCCACATCTCTCCTTTGACGATCCTGCTTAAAACGATTGTTTACTTTACTTGCTATCCTCCACTTCTGATCATGCTGCGGTGCTTTTTATATCTAACTGCAGGGTACCTCCAGACCAACCCACCCCACTGAGTTGTTGTGGCTGTTACTCAGTTTTCGGTGGCTACCTTTGTTTAGCCCACCCACATATTTGAAGCCGGGTCGCCGTATAGAACATTCGGCGCTACAGTATTAAGGCGCAGGGACCCTAGCTGCACGATTTTATTCCATATTTATAAAGTTAGGTTTCTAAATAACGAGGTGTGTGTCCTTCTTCTGAGAGAATGCATGTCCGAATAACATAGGACTTTAAGCACTAAAACCTGGTTTTCACGATATAATTGCGACCAGTCAACTGTCAACGGCTACCGGCTTTTCTCGCATGGTCGCACACCAAAGCAAAGTGGTGGGTGGGCTTCCTCTCTCACCGACACTCTCTCTCACTCTCTCTCTATATATATACATATATAAAGGAGGCTATCTCAGCTGTTGCCCTACAGGCTCAAAGCCTTATTGCAATAAAATATTCAGTTTAGGTTTTTGCCAAACTTTGTGGGCTATCGTTGTATCTTGGCTGTATCTATTGGACGCACGATAGTTTATTCACTTAGGATAAGGAGCTTTTGGATGTATTGGAACAAGCTCCGCATATTCCGTACTAGTGTAAACTGATGAACGGAGAGTTAAACCTGCCAGCTGTCAATTGGCTTACACCAACCGCACCAGAAAGGTACGCAAGTCTGCGTGCCTGTATGAACTTGGGTGGTTGGACATGGCGTGTTTCTTCTCCAACTAAAGCGGAACATATTCGGGCTGTGGCTTTCATTTTGAATATCCCGGTAGTAAAAGCATTAGTGGCCGATGAGTTCACTGGAAGTGATTGCAGGGTATTTCAATATCCAATACGGTTAGAGTGCAGAGCTACAAGGTCAAGTAACCGTAATCAGGTGACGTTTCCTCGTCCGTCACACTATATATTAAGCTATATTTTCCACGCTCTGGTAAGTAAAACCTGAAAGGCCTTCCTTCTTTCCGTCGCCGTAGTTGAATTAGCCAAATTATTTTGCACTTAGTGGGTATTTGTCTTGGTTTAACAGCTCCTGTATCATGCTAAAATGAAGCATTTTTAAGTTGTCGAGTTTCCAGCCGAAACCAAGAAAATACGAAGCTGCGGTAGAAATACTCAATATTACAAATTTTACCTATTTAATGAGGGAGAAGGATTCGGCATTAAAACTATCAAACTAAAATCGGCCACATCAGATCCGGCAAGGAGGCAGCGCCTGCTTGGGTGTCTCTCAATGAATTTGCGAACAAACTATTTAGTTATTTATTTATATGAACAATTTGCTACTGTCACTATTAGGGTTACCATAAAATGTCTACAGTTGCGCATACTTGATCATGCCTCCATGGGCGTGCCTCGCATACTCGACAATAAAATATTTATTTATTTATTCAAATGCTGTGTGCTCACTGGTTTACTACGTCGCAGAACCTCGATATAAGCACCTAAGTTAGGTGGTAAAGGAACTGGGGTGACAGTACTACCAGTGACCATCGAATATTGCGTGCACGGGTTAACACTTATTGAAGAGTCACTGTGTACAGAGACGGAACCTGAAACCGAAGAGCCATTAAGGATGACTAACGAAACAATATATATTGAGATCGACATTAAAAGTATACGGTCAATAATATTAGTAAACAGGCTTCCGTTTAACACTGGTCCACATAGAATAACGCCCAATTTGTTCAAAATGCATTTTGGTGAAGATATTCCCCTCTTTCTCCTGAAGGGTTTACCTTACCCATGTCGCGTGGTCAGTGCCTTATAGCTTGGAGACACACCATTTTTGCGTCACTTCACAGCGGTGGATTGATGCAATTATTTTGCAAGTTCAGCCCGAATAAACAACCCTCCATTTTTCCCGCTTAATATAGAAACTAGTGAAAATAGTCAGTTTAGCTTATTCGCACAGCGGGGGTCATCCATATGCCTCAGCAGGGTTTCCTAGCAGCACGATCTCGTGCGACATGCCAATTCGATTTTTTGACCTTATCACCAAAACTATGGATGCTGACGATGCTGTACTAATATTGTATCGATATGCAAAAGGCATAGGATCAAGTTCCACATTGGTGCCTACGTAATAAGCTTAGAGCATATGACGTACGACAGCCTCTAGTAAATTAGCATCCCTCTTATTTTAATCAATATACGCAATTTATTAAAGTAGGAGGGTTGAAATAACTACCACGGACGTTACAAATGGTGTTGTTCAACGAAGCGTCCTGGGTAAGCACGCTTTCCTATTGTACCTAAGCAACCTACGGCAGGTGTTACCGTACGGTCCTCTCGTCGATTTTGCGGTTAATGTAAAACTTATCTACAACTTTCAACCAAATAACCTTGTACCCGAACTAATCAAAACCCGCGAAGACCTAACAGCTTTGGAGGCTTAGTGTCTTACTGGTCAGCTGCTGTTCTCAGCCGTGTCTAGCGACATTGTTTATAAAAGTACCATACCACACTGGCCATAAATATTAATAATACCGTTATCTAAACGATCACTTCATTGGCGAACCTGGGGTTGCGCTATTCCAATAACCTAAATCGTAACGAACAACTACGTTTTATTATACCTAAAGCACAATGGTTAGCCTGTTACATAAGCCGGCACGTTTTCACTACTGAAGCAAGATTAAAACGTTCCTCAACCGGAAAGCCAGCTCTCAGTGCCCTGCCTCATTAGGTTTTTAACTGCTGCCAGACTAACAAAATGTAAACACTATGGGCTTTGCTTAACCACACAAGTTCTCTCACATTGCGAGCCTGTCTGACTTGCAGTGGCATACCTTATAGACATATAGCCTCTTCCATCCCAAACCCGTCCATCTCTGCTGACTCTTTATTTGTCATTCCACCTTAACTTTACAACGTATTCTCAATGTGCAGACTAATCCAGTCTCGTCTGATTGGCTCTTGTTCTCCGAGTTCTCTCAGGCTGCTGTGACGTTACCAGCATTTGTTCGGAAGGCAGAACGCTCTGTCTTCATTAACGCGTAAGC
Organism: Dicrocoelium dendriticum; assembly: GCA_944474145.2. Taxonomy (NCBI): domain Eukaryota; kingdom Metazoa; phylum Platyhelminthes; class Trematoda; order Plagiorchiida; family Dicrocoeliidae; genus Dicrocoelium; species Dicrocoelium dendriticum. The sequence continues at coordinate 157,524,019 of OX104064.1, read as the reverse complement.
CACATCGACTTCTCCACACCTTATTACTAAACCTCATTCTATCAGGACCCTCTCCTCTGCTTAGGGCGCTCTCTGCTTTCATTTCTTCTTTAAGCAGACTGCCAACGCTCAGCGCCCTGCAATAACCTAGTCTCATCTGACCGGTCCGCTTCTTTGACCTTTTCCAGACGCGCAAGATTTAAAAGGTCTAGGCCCTGTAGACTCAAAGCTGTCTCCCTAACGTTGTCAGCCTACTGACGTGTTCACTCTTTATTAATATGGGCGCGTCCTTTGCTAACCTGTACACCTCTTGACCCAACCCATTTATCCTTAAAAATTAGCTGTATAACTAAAACTTATTGCACCGACTAATCACGTCTCGTCTGAGCGGTTTCCTGCTCTCCGATTTTTCTCAGACTGCTGTGACGTTACTGGCCATCGTTCAGAGGACTTAGCGCCGTCTGTTTTCAATCCTTCACCAATCAAACGACAAACTCTCAGTGCCCGGTCCTAAGTTAGCTTCAAAGGATCAGTCAAATTCTCTGGGACTACTACCAGTCTACCGTGATGTTGGCGGTCTAGGCTCGGTCGATTCAAAGCAGTGTCTCCATTACCTCGACCGCCTGCTGGACTTGTTCCCGCTATGTGAATATAGCCACTTCTATCTCTGACCTGTGCAATCCTACTGACTCACTCCACTTATCTATCCAAATGAATTATACGACCCAATCGCGATGCGCCGACTAATCCAGTCTAGTCTGATTGGTTTCATTCCCTCCGCCTATGGTAACGTGAGCGGCCATTGTTCAGAAGACCTAACGCTTTTTCCTTATTACCTGGAAAGCCACGTTGACTTCCCATTGCTTGTCTATTAACCTTTTCTATCCCGACTCTGTCCTCCCATTCTTGCGTTTTGTCTTTATTTCTCTTTCAGCCGGAGAGTCAGCTTACAGTGCCCTGCCCTAGTCTAAACTGACCAGTCTGCTTCAACCTGACTTCCTCGAGACTAACGAGATATAAGCGGTCTATGATCTGTAGACTCAAAGCCATGTCTTCCTCACCCTGGCAGCCTGCCGGACTGGTTAACCCATAATAATATAACCACTTTCCTCTCTAACTTGTCCATTTCCTGACCCACACAATCCGTCTTCCAACATTAACTGTACGACCTAATCTCAGTGTGCCGACTGATCCAACTTTGTTTGATCGGTCTCCTGCTCTCCGACTACTGTGACGTTACCGGCAATTGTACTGAAGACCGAAAGCCCTGCTTTCAATCCTTCTTTAATGGGACAACCAATTCTCAGTGCTCTGTCTTAACTTGGTCTTAGTTGACCAAAATTATTTACTTTGGCTTCTTCCAAACTACCGAGATATACACAGTGTAGGCACTGTAGACTCAGCTAATTCTCCCTCATGTTGGCAGCCTGCTGGACTCGTTCACTCTTTATTAATGTAAACACTTCCATTTCTAACCCGCCAATCTCTAGTCCAACTCCATTTGTCCTCCAAAATTAGCTGTATAACTCAATCTCACTGCGTTGACTAATCCAGCCTTTCCCGATCGCACGCTGCTCACCGAAGTTTCTCAGAAAACAGTGACATTACCGGCCATTGTTCGGAAGACTGAACGTTTGATACCCTTCACAGGAAAGACTCGTCTGCTTCTCCACACCATAGCAGTAAACCTATTCGATCCCGATTCTGTCAGTTCCTTGCTTCGGTCTTTGTTATCGATCCCTCTTCAAACTGACGGCCGAATATTAGTGCCCTGCCCTAGCCTAGTCTCATCTGAGCAGTTTGCCTCTGCGACTTCTTCCAGACCGCTGTGATGTTAACGGTCTAAGCTCGGTCGATTCAAAGCAGCGTCTCGCTCACCTCGACAGCCTGCTGGACTTGTTCACCCTATGTTAATATAGCCACTACTAGATCTGACCTGTTCAATCCTACTGACTCAATTTAGCTTCCCTAATTAACTGTACGACTCAATGCAAATGCGCTGACTAATCTATTCTCGTCTGATCGGTCTCCTTCTCTCCGCCCCTTGTGACGTTGCACGTCATTGCTCGAAAGAACGGACGCTCTGTCCCCATTACCTCGAGAGCCAGGTTAACTTTTCCGTTTTTGTTCTGTGATCCTTTTCTATCTCGAATATGCCCTGTTCTCGGGCCATCTGCCTTTATTTGCTTCTCAATCGGAAAGCGAGCTTTTAGTGTCCTGCCATATTCTGCTTTTGCCTGCTTCTAGACTAATGAAATGTAAACGTTTTGAACTCTGCATAACCAACACATAACTTCTCTTACATTGCGAGCCGCTTCCAGCCCAAACCTGTCCATCTCTGCTGACTCTTTATTTGTCTTTCCACCTTAACTGCACGATTTATTCCCAATGTGGCGACTATTCCAGTCCCGTCTGATCAGTCTCCTGTTCACCAAATTTTCCCAGGCTACTGTGATATTACCGTCCATTATTCAAAACTATACGATTAACGCTCCCTCGCACGAAAACTTCCTTGGCTTCCACACAATTTAGCAGGAAACCTTTTCCCTCCTGGCCTTCAACTCCTTACTGCGCACTCTGTTTTCAATTCTTCATTCGGGCAGCCAAACCTTAGTGCTTCTCCTTAACATATTTCCATCTGTCTAGACTGCTTCCCTATGACGACCTCCAGTCCACCGGGATGTTAACGGTCTAGACGCTGCAGACACGGTGCTGTTTATATTACCTCAAGGAGTTGCTGAACTTGCTCATACAATGTCAAAACAGCCTCATCCCTCTATTTCCTACCTTTTACTGCTGATCCGCTCTATGTTCTTTCCATATCTGTACGACTTAGTCTCAACGAACCGACTAATCAAGTGTCGTCTGAGCGTTCTCTCTCACTTCGAGTGGTTCGCCGGTCCTCATCACCCCTGCATAATATAGCCTCTTTGCTATCTACCCTGCCCACTTCCGTTGACCCACCACTTAGTTGTTCTCACCACAAGTGTGCGACCCAACCTCCGTGCGCGGACTAAACTATTCTTATCTGAACGGTCTGCTACCTTTCTACTACTCCCAGATGTCTGTGCCATTTCCAACCACAGTCTGGCTGCGACTCCGCGCTCTTCCACTTACGTCTAGACCCTTGTTGTTTTTAATCTCCATTATCCTTGGCCTTCTCTGTTATTGAGCTCCATGTTTCTTCACGCGGCTTGCCCTCATTGAGCTGAACTAGGTTATCTTCTTGCGTATGCTCTCCTTCGCTCCAAACTCGCTCCTGCTTACTGGTGGTACTCGAACCACTGCTAAGTGTTTCTTGACTCTTACTTCCCTTAGTATGCTCACACTACCTCTCTTCACGTGCCTCTGCTCTATACCTTATGTCCGCATATGCGTATTAGTGTGCTCATACCTGGGATAACGACTCCCAATGAACAGCAGTTTTATCCCTTAGTGACTCTTTTCTCTAGATTCTGGCGACCTTTGGACTATGGAATTTTGAGCAAGTCAGCGTAATTTCTCTCATGAATTACGCAGTGCACTGCCGTCCGCATTCTCTCGAGCTCCTTTTCATTTTGGAACATTGCTTTTCATACTGATGCTCCCGCATTCGGTCTCAATCTTCTTGGCCCTGGTTTCAACGAAACTGCCTCTCGCATTCGGGATGCTGTCATCATCATCGGTTTATCTGTTTCTCTTCAACTACCATATTATTCGCTCAATTTTGTAAACACGCTTTGTCGCTCTCTTGACCCTGCGCTTGCAGATGCTTCTTCCTACGTAGTAGTTGTCATCTTAGCCACGCCCGCGACGTAATGTAAAGAGTGCGCTTGCAAAGCATGTATACTAAAGCAAACTTACATAGGTTTTAGTGTATCGTAGACACCATTGCGCGCCATCAGTCTTTTGATAGTGTTACCCGATTCATTACTGTCTGTGTGTTTGGCTGCTTCTTGTCCGTTGCTGGCTTTTTCCCCATAGTTCCAGTTACATTGGCCAAAAAAGAAAGGTTATGCATTGGATTTGGCCGACCCATTCTCAATAGCCAGCTGGATTAAACACTTGATCCTTTCTCCGGGAGAGGAAAAACCCACTCATTGTTCAAAATGGAGCTCTTTCCGCCATTCAGGGGACGCCAATTTCTTGGGGTCTAAATAAATGGGTTTAGCTCGCCTCCTATTCAAAGTATCACAATTTACTCACCTGGAATAATATACTTACATGGACACCCTGTGCCATAACGGAAGACAACAGTTCTGGCGTGGGTACCTTCAATTCCTCGGTTAGCTTTTCTTATTCCCACTGGCGTACAAAAAATGGTTTCGGTGCCTTACATTTTAGAAAGCACATTCAGATGCTCCGTTCACTTGGAGATTTTACGCTGTCATTTCAAGGGCAGCTTTGCGCTTCTATAAATGGCCTTTCCGACGGCCATTTATGGAAATTTCATTTAACTATGGAAAAAGTTACACTTACAGCTGATTGAATTCCGATTCTATTTTGCGGAGTAAGAAACGTAACGCTCACGCTTTGGACAAAGTAATAGCATGCTCGCCTGTTATGGATGTATCCTGCAACAGGAAAGAACTACACTGACCATTCTCATAACAAGTCCAGCTTGGATAGCTGGACACGTGATACTAACCGACCAAGCGTATGACAGAAAAAGCCAGCCTTTATTAACAGTGATTTTACTCACCTGCACCATTTTTCATTCAACGCTGCGACTTCTTTGCATCATTGAGCGGTTTCAACAGCTAATGCAGGATCATTACCAAGCCAATTGCTTAACCGAGGAAGAAATTCGGCTGTCAAACGGCTGCGAATAATATAGTGAAAAGTCGCCGGCTAGCACTGCTGTCCAACGGAAGCTACGGCAGTGTTCCATGACGTGGTGGGTTTTCGCCTGGCAAGCGTTTTCCATATAAAAAGCAACAACTGTCCGCTTAACAACGCTGCAACATGGCGGATGTGACTCGCCAATGAATAACGTCACAGCTGACTATTTCACCCTGACGCAGTCCTCAGACTTCTATATACAACCTTTGCGACCAATTTTACTATGAAGAATGCTTTGATGGAGCACAGAACATTCCGCTTTCTTAATGGTCCTTGGTTGTACCAAAATCTTGTTTGGGCTCCTGTGCTCATGGATTACCACTTGGCGAAAGCACGCCCAACTCGTATATTGACAGAGCAGTTATGCCTGATTTTTACGCGCCCAAGCGCCATCATGTACCTTGGTCTGACTATTACCTGACAAAATGCTCACTCGTATGGACTACATATTTTTGGTTATACCTATAAGTATAAAGCAAACGTTTTACTATTCCAAAGATGCAATGCTTGTCTGCATATTTGCTCGCGCCTTCACGGGTGTGTCACGTTTTACCAAGAATATACCATTTATTTATGGAGTGTGCAGTCGTCCTGAAACGAAATATTGCAAATTCATATTTAGCAACATAATGTAATCTGACCGGATCCTACTGGAAAAATCCAGACACACAAGTGCAAAAGGTTCCTTAATGGAAACCAATATATGACTAACAAAGTGCGATAAACCCATCTCAAAGTCCGAATCATTTGCTCTCGGCGCATGCTACCTAACTTTTGCTTCTTACATTAACTGGCATACACAAAGGCCTATAGTGCACCCACAAGTTTGCAGCTAAGCACTGGGCTAATCTGCAACCTGAGTAATAAGCATAGCACAATTATACACTTGAGCTACTGAAAACGTTGCGCACACGTATTTTCTTGGCGTTTTATATAATTAGAATTATTTACCTACGAGGCAGGATGTGTACGCATCCACTACGATTCAAGTGATACGTGAGATACTTTCTCAAGATTGAAAATGGGTAATGCACGCTTCAATTTGAGAGAGGAATGAAAAATTATTGGCCTCAGGGCCCGATGCATTTAACTCAAATGTGCTCCTCCAGTTTGCTTAACTGAAAGACACTTGCCTTTAGGGCATTATAGTGCATATCACGATATTACCATAAGCAACGAATAGGAAACTTCGATAGTTCACACGTAGATCATAAGCATGATCTGCACGATAGCCTTAAATCAAAACTGAAATATGGATGTACATAAGCAATGGTAAATAAAAGCTAAAACATTGTGACAAAACTAATACAGTTTTAAGCACTAGGCAGGCAAAACGGAATAAATCAGCGTTAGATAGTGCGAAAGTGTTTTGCGCATGCACGAAAAAGCCCTACGGAGAATAGGAAAGCTAGCCTATTAGTGCATTACGACAAAGGGAAAAGGTTTTGGCAGTAAGCTTTTTAAAGGATTGTCCTCCAAAACAAATATATTGGTGCGCTAGTCGTAAAAATAAACGTAGCTAATCAACACAGCACGACATTCGAACTTTTTGTTTTCGTTTACTGCATTGTATTTTGAGAACCTGATCTACACTAGCAACTTTTATCCGTACTTTTTTTCGTTTTTATTTGGCGATCCACTAGTTCTAACTTTGGGTTAAAGCAATCGTTTGATAAAACCGTATTTTACCGGCGGATGGTGGATCCGTTGTTGGAACAAAATATCGAATTACAATCAACCAGTTTTCAGAAGATAGGAAATGGGTCGTGTTCTTTTGGCTTAGGCAACCCAAACGGCTTTGCCTTTGATGATAGCTTCCATACATGTAATATCGAAGTACCCATGCTATCTTAGTGAGTCGTTCACGAATAGATCTGTGACGAAACGCACCCCAGCTAGGCTGGAGGGGAGCCGACTCAAACAACGGCTCAATTGCCAAAGCCGCCAGATCTGCATGTGAGCCGTTCATTGGCTGCCAATGAGTGTCGGATGCTCGTCGTTAGACAGCAACCAACCAGCTTACACCGACTCAACCAATTTGATTACAGCTTAGGGGCGGACCATGCCGTTTCGCCTAAGCTGAAGGTGTAATCCAGCTGCGCTGCAGGCTCCTATGTGTTGTGGTATACGTCCTGCTTACTTAATGGTTTAACTCGCCTTTGCTAGTCGTGAGCCAAAAATGCTACAACACCATAGCTATGAGCTTGACAAAATGAACAATAAGCAATTGGCGGTCCGTATTAAATGTAAAAGTAGCAGATGCGATGTATAAACTTGCTTGTGAGTTAAGGCGCATCCGCGATTTCAAGCAGCTGTAAATCGGTTGTCCGCAAAGGAATATGCCTGCGGTTAAAGGTGTTCTTTATAGTACCCGGATTCTAGAAAGGGTTCCAATGGCGACATATGCAGGGATTCTTAGATGCACATTGCAAAACCAGTTTTTGGTAACTTGCTCCGCACTTGCCGGTCTCGTACCCAAGCGATGGAGTAGGGTACCTGCGAAGTTTTCGCCCTGTACGAGGCTCTTACCACGCATCAGGGCATAACTGGTAGACCGGCGGCAAGGCGGCATATTGCTGCAGCCTGTACAATAAAGCTGTCAGGTCAAGTAACGTGGGAGTATACGTTCAGCCACGCCGCTCGTGCACTATGACGGAGTTTCGCTGGGAATTCTTTGCCAAGATTGTACCAGTGCAATGTATAAATGACGCTTGCGCATCCATTAAGTAAGTTACGGCTGACTGTGCGTCATCGCCGCTTGACTGCTTAATGAACTGCACTCGATGCCCATTGTCTTAGAGTGCGACTGCTCGGCGCCTTAAAAGTGCCAAGCCGGTAATTTCTGCGCAATCCTATTATACGCAAAACAAACATATGCTACTTAGCAACCAAACAACACCCTTACTTTGGAACCACTGGACGCGGATGAACGTGTAATGATAGCAAGCGTATAACGAAGGCGACAGAAGTACCTCCAGCATCCGCCAAGAGAACAAATGATACTTACGTTAATACATTATAACAAAACATGGGGCATAGTTCGGTCAACTCTGTTGGAGTAATACTAAGGGTAATAACTTTGGCTTTTTCTTGAGTAACCTTTTGAATTAATGTGTTGCAATTTAACATGTAATTTCCAACGTCCAAGCCTTTACCCCCACTCGGCTCACTGACTTGTTGTTGACGCCTTTAAGGAAGAAATTTTATCTGTGTGCTAGTAGATATATAACTAACAGACTCTAAATAGGCCGAAAATGTGGTGTGCAGTTTGATATAGCATCTATCGCTTGCTGCAAACGAGCGTTATTTGCCGAAAAATAAAGGACGTGGTAAATACTTACATCCAAACGCGAATGAAATCGGTCGCCGATTTTCATTATTACGGACCTTCAATGTTACACTTTAGGTAGTTATAACGCATTTAGTTCTTGCAACTTCAGTACGGTGGTTCCATTAACTTTTACTAATATACACTTTTTATAAATCCATTGATAAATGTTTGCACCAAACCTTGCTTATGTGCATGTCATCGACCTTCATTGTATTGTTCTTTCAGCATTCCTTTTAATTTATTTATGACATTAGGTGTGCTTTTACTCCTTCAAAAATGTGACGGGTTCTTTAACTCTGCCGTTTCCTTTTCCGCCGAACCTCAATTTTACAGTATCTACTGTATATATCTGAATTGCAAGATTACAGCAACATCTATGTCGTTAACTCAACTTCCAATGTCACCGACGCCCCTTTTTTACCCAACTTGAATATGCACGCAAGCTACTGCCCACGATCTCCGCTTTTTCGTCTTTGGACACAACTTCTACGTCAGCTGTAACGTATACTGAAGAAGCAATTTTACGAAAGCTTTTCCGCTTTCGAGGGATGCAAATCCCGAAGCTTTAGTTAAGCATTCTGGGATCGTTGCTCGATCGACACATGACAATGCACTCTCATTCTTCTACCCACTTTAAACTTAGGATTTTTAAACTGAATCCTTTGGTAAATTTACGGTCAATGATGTAAAAAGCTGAAAATGCACCCCTTTAGGTACACAATGCTTACACCGACATGGATTAACTTGAATAATATGTTTACTTTGCTTTAACTTTATATACTTATTTCTTTCATCACTACCTTCATTCCTGCTGCATGTCCATCATCGAGCCTTCAGCTGTTGCTGAAAACCGCTACTACAAATTGTTATAGCTGACGCAACGCTCTGTTACCCTCAACTTAATTACATCACTAGGCATTATACATCCTTATTTTTATTAATATGGGTAAATCATCACCTAAAGGTAGGCGGCTATTTCAGTGCTCCTCAATAGAACCTGTTTTACCGACCCTTTCTTCCCTTCTTGTGCTTTCTGTTACACTCCTTCTTCCTTCGACTCTAACTTACATGCGTCTGTCCTCGCTGACTTTGTACCTTCCTACCAATTTAAGACTGAGTCAACGCGTCCCTGTCGCTCTTTCTGAGTGATATTCCTTGCCATAATCTGCACACGTCGTCCTCCTCTCTCTGGTTCCAACTGATTGAGCATATGCGCAATATGGTCCCTCAAACTCTCTTTTCTTCATCTTCATTCCTATTTTGGAACAAGCTATCATTCTTTACTGATCCGTGTTCTGCCTGCTTCTGGTCGTATTTCGCCACTTAGGATACACATGTATTTGCAATAGATAAATCACAATTACATGTATAGTGGTATAGTAGTTAAGTCGTCGTCGCATTTGATCGACTGCATTCCAGACACATCCTTTTCTTCTGTCTTTGTGGCTGTTCTGTTCGTTTCCTTTTTCCCGAGTTTGTCACAGGTACGGCGACATGCACCCAAGGAATTTTCTATCGTTGCGACAACAAAACAAGCCACACAGTTTCTTTAGCTGGACATGAGCGGAAGATTATCAACCCTATTACAACTTACTAACCGGACGAATCATTCGTTGTCATGCACGGGTACAAATTTTTCGAGGCTTGAACCTTTGGGCTCAGTTTGCCTGAAGAACTACTTTTGACTTCGTAAGGCTCATTCTCCTGCGATACAAAGCCAGAACAATTAAATAAATAAATAAATAGTATATTCTCGAATTTCCGAGATACACCAGACCAGGCATGATCAATGTTTACAAGTGTTGTGTCCTCTGGGCTCGACTTAGTGGTTTCCTAGTTGTACCCCGCGAGATCAGAAGACAAGCGCCGAACGAGTAGTATATTGGCGAACACAGAACAGGCCGAGGTGGGATGAAAACACACCGATGCAGTTCAAATCACGGAAGTGTGCTCGTTTGATTTTATATGTCTCAAAGAAACAAGGGACGTGTGAGTGGCGTGAAACAAGCGATAGTAACGAATGTTCTGCAACATGAAAAAACACTAGACTGCTTGTAACTAAGACTGTTTTAATGCAAGGCACACGGTTACTTGTGGGAAATTGCGCACTTACCTTCCCTAATAAGTCAATTTGTTTCTTTTCTGTGCACATTTGACTTTGGTCCGTGTGAAATTCTGTTTTTCCATGCAGTTGCAAGATTTGGTCTGAATCAGGAGCTCCAACTCGACTTGATTTTCAGACAACGCGATTTTCCTTAGAGCAGGCCGTTCGAGACCTAACAACAAGCAATTATGTTTCGCAACAAACAGTTTGCTATGTATGTAATCGGCAGTAAGCCGAAAGTTGTGCAGGCTTTGGAAATTGTAAAATTAATCTTGAGGTATAAATTGGGTTCTAGTGTGCGTAGTGTAAACAGGCTGGGCATTCCGTTTGTAGAGAAAACTTGTCAGGAAAATATTACATTAGGATTCTGGTCGGCTTGCCAGTATGTAGTTGTGGGCAGTGACCTTATTCAGTGGCGAGTCACATCCGCCACGTCGCAGTGTTGTTAAGCGGACATTTGTGGCTTTTTATAGGGAGAACACTTGCCAAGCAAAAACCCACCACGTCCTGAAACACTGTCAGAAATCCGTTTGTACACTAATGTAAAACTAGCAGCGCAGCTCGTCGATTGATTTAACCCCCGGTTAACCGCCGTCAATTGCCTTCTAATTTCCTCTGTTAGCTGAACAGGTTATTTTTGGTCGGGGCGGCCATAATGGCTGAGGCCTATGGAGGGTTAGACCTTTGTCATCTTCGTGTCCAGGTGAGCATAACTTCCGATTCTTGCGCCTAGATTTCTCAGGATTATGTATACTTCGCAGGAGTATGAAGGCGTCATGTCCAGCTACCATTACTGGACGACGGTCATGGTAGTGAATGCATTTTTATCCACTTGTTGTACAGCCGTGTTCTATGTAGGTCCTTGGGGGTGTCTATGTCCTGTCCCAGGCACAAGCTCTTTCACGGTCCGATCCCAGATCCCCAAAAAGTTCCAGACCTCGGAGAAAGGGCAGGTGAGAGACAAACAGGGCCGCAAAGAACAGACGTGGGAACAAGCATTATTTATGTCCTATGGTCTAACATTTAGAGGAAACTTATAATGTACATTGTGTAACAATGATTATGCTAAAAGTGTCTTTTGAATATTCATCGGAAGCCCTATAGGTTGGTTGCTACCGTATACCTTGGATACAGAGCGTTGCGCCGTTAAGCAAAGAAAACACAGGATCAGTTTGCTATGATGCAACTGTTGCGTGGGAAGATTCGCTGGGGAGCGTAGAATATGCTGACCCAGGGAAAGCCAGTGAGTCTGTTGGACTCATACATGGGTAAGTTTCGCAAAAATAGCAGCGAATAATTGAGGAATGAACACCTGTAAATGAGAAGCTAAGGGGCGTCTCTGTACTGACCGGGTGAGAGAGTGCCGAATTAAAAAGCTAAAAAGGGCTAATTGACGGAAGGACAGCGAATAGCCAGAATACATGCGTACATTAAGGTTGCTGAGGATATCAGAACCTGAGGCCTAACCGCAGCAGCCAGAGTGCTAGGGTAGTAGTCCCAAGCTGGATAAAGCCATGGACTGCTAGCCCGAGACTTGGAGTATTGCAGGTAAATGCCTAAGACAATACAGCAAGTAATGGGTAGATAAAGGTCTAGAAATGTGAGGCAGAAGAGCGGCTTACGCTGAATACCTGGATATGCTTGCACGACAGAAGAAAGTTAAGAGAAGTTTCGTGATAGAATGACAGCGGACAAGTAAAGCGCAAGCATGCAAAGAGGTTGTTAGATAGTTAGAGCATAATAGGCTACGACGCATCGACGCGCAGCTAATCAAATCATGCGGTGGTGCTAATGGAGTATAATTAAGGAGGCCTGAGCCGGGAGAAGCCAGTGAGAGAGCTGTACTACAGTCAATTAGGTGTCGCGGATGAGCAATGGCATTTAGGTGCGGCCTTATAATTGCTAGTGGACACCTGATTAGGGCAACAGACAGCAAGTGTATGTGACGCACGCAGTCCAAGGGATTAAAGCTTGCAGGGATAAAGTGTGGACCTTATCAGCTCAGTATACGCGCAAAGATGACAGTAGCGTATGAAGAAGGACTGCTGCTAAACAAGGGAGCCAGAGGTAAGACAAGGAACAGTTAGGGTCGCTGTAAGTGTGAGTATCAGTGATCAGCAATGGAATTTGCATGAAGCCTTTTAGTTGCTAGTGTATGCCCACAATTACCCATAATAAATCAGCAAAAAGCGGATGTATGTGACGCAGACCGTCACAAAGAATGTTCGAGATAGAAGAGAGCGGCTCTTAGCAAGCTCCAGTAATGTGTGGAGCCTACGACCACTAGTTGCTGCTAAGCAGAAGTGCTTAGGTTTAAGAGGATCGACAGAACATGGCGCTGCGAGAAAATTTCGGTGGCCTGATTTTGCCAGTCCATTAGGCTATTTGGTTACAAGTGGATTGCTACAGTGTCACAGAACACATCAACAAGCCAGCGAAGGTAAGTGATACAGACAATCTGGGAGATTACAGGATGGAGAAACGAGGAATGTCTCCTAGTAGCTCCAGATAAACTCAAATATATGTGGAGCCTACAATGAATCTCTGCAGTAGACGTAATGAAGATAAGAAGAACGAAGGATAATTGTGCTAAGGGAGAGAACCGACAGACAGCATCTAAATTCCATTGCACCTTCTAGTTATTTATTAGATACAGTGACAGAAGAAGTCAGCAAACCAGTGAAGGTATGTTATGCTAACAATTCAAGAGAGTCAGTGGGAGAGATACGGAGTGGCTACTGGCGTAGATATGTATGCTAACTACTATGACTGGCTGTAGCTAAAAAGGGGTGACATAAGTAATACGAAGAACTGATAATGAAACAAAGCGAGATAGAGAGTATCCGCAACTAGCAATGGCATTGGGGTGTAGCCTTCTAGTGGCTAGTGGATACCTAAAGTGTCCCAGAATAAGTCAACGGTCAGCAGATGAATGTGACACAGACAGTCACAAAGAATGAAGGTTGGGGATGAAAGAGGGTTACACTTGGCAGGCTCCGGATAGGTGCAGAGATGCATAGAGCCTACGACCACTAGTTTCTACTAAATAGAAGTGCTGAAGTTAAGAGGAGCGACAGAAACTTGCACTACAAGAAACATTTGGTGGCCAGAAGTAGCCATTCCATTAGACACTTGGGTCACAAGTGGATTCCTACAGTGTCACAGAACACATCAACAAGCCAGCGAAGGTAAGCGATACAGACATTCTGAGAGATTACAGGATGAAGAAAGGAAGAATGTATTCTAGTAGCTCCGGATAAGCTCAAAGATGTGTGGAGCCTACAATGAATCTCTGCAGTAAACGTAATGAAGATAAGAAGAACGAAGAATAATTGTGCTAAAAGAGGGAACCAGTGAGCAGCAACGGAATTCCATCAAGCCTTTTAGTTATTTATTAGATCCAGTGACAGAAGAAGTCAACAAACCAGTGAAGGTATGTTATGCTAACAATTCAAGAGAGTAAGTTGGAGAGATGCAGAGTGGCTCCTAGCGTAGATATGTATGCTAACTGCAATGACTAGCTGCAGCTGGAAAGTGGTGACGTAGGTAACGCGAAGAACTGATAATGATACAAGGTGAGATAGAGAGTATCCGCAACTAGCAATCGCATTGGGGTGAAGCCTTCTAGTGGCTAGGGGATACCTTAAGTGTCCCAGGATAAGTCAACGGACTGCAAATAAATGTGTCGCAGACAGTCAAGAAGAATGAATTGGTCACTATGAGCTCTTTAATCCGCGCTGACTGCTCAATTGGCCGTGGTTTCCTATATTTCCAATCAATTTTACTTCATACCCTGGGTGATCTGCGGTTCTTTCTTCGGAACCATATTCTAACATTCAAGACGCCAACAAAAATTCAACATATTTCAACGTATATCCCTAGGAGACTTCACGTGGTTCTGCAGAGGATCAACACGTCATATTCACAAAGTATGTTTAGTTACCGACCTACCAATCGGGCACAAGACAGGACTCCGGAACGCAATAGGCACCAGGCTAACGCATCAGCCGGCAGAAAAATAGAACGTAAGCTGACTGCGAATAACCGAGCAAACAAACGTGCAACCAGAAACAGCCAGTAACAACTTGCCATTCAATGGATTGGCAACAGTGTTTCAGGACGTGGTGGGTTTTCGCCTGGCAAGCGTTCTCCCTATAAAAAGCCACAAATGTCCGTTTAACAACACTGCAACGTGACGAATGTGACTCGCCACCGAATAAAGTCACAGCCCATAACTTCACACTGGCAGGTCAACAAGCATCACCATTCTAGGATTCTTAATCTATTATTAGCCGAGGTCCTGGTTTCACGACAGCCAAATTATTATTTCGCATTTTGACCACTGTACAGTTCTAATCATGGACATATGAACTAGTTTCCAGTCACTGTTATAGTTGCTATAAAATGTCTGTACCGTTGTACACCTCTGATCATGCGTACATGGGCGTGCCACGCATAGACGAGAATAAATATTTATTTATTTATATAATTTTCTACTTGAATTCCTATCTTACAATGTTTACGTGCTGTTTAGGGCCAGCACACAATAACTTTCTACATCGCTGAAGCAACGTGTGGAACGGTTGTTTTACCACAACTTCTTGTCAGTTTTACCAATAATTTTGTTTTATCGTACCTTGTACTTGTACTTTACATATTTTGTGCAAGGTCGCACATCTTTGTGTCTCGGAATGTCAAGAAATATAGCATTTTTCATTTATTCATAACAGGTTTAATATACTGTGGGTATATACAATACACATTGAGCGTACAGGGGTAAGATATTAAAGGCTGTGAACTAGAAGAATAATGAACGATTATTTGTCACGGGATGAAGCAAGTACTTGACCTGTCCCGTAGGATAGTTGGGGAGAATATGAAGTGATCGAAATATACATAATCCGTCTACCGAGCCTTCACTGATGTGCATGTTGACACACAACCTCAAGGTTTAATTAAAAATATTCAGTTTCACGGATTTCACGGGTTTGCGCAGAACGAGTAAGCGTAGCTTTTCGGTGGTTCTGCCTCGGGATCTTACGGCAAGGTTCTGCTCTCTTCGGTAGGTACCAGATTTTGTGGGTCTTGACGCAGTAGTGGTGTTCAGCACAAGTATTCAGCGAGTTGACTGTGGGAACGCGGATACCTGGAACAAGAGAGTGGTGTAGGTAAATTCGGCAGAGTTGGATGGAAGCAAAATGATAGAAGCGCCGCGTGTTAGCTTGGCAAATGGCCAGATCTTAGCAACGTGGATGACCAAGCGTCTAGGCGCTGTTTGAAGACCTCCGTATTGGGCGCTGAGATAACAACTTCAGGGAGGGCGTTCCAAGCGAAGGCAATACGCACACTGAAACTGTTTCTTCGGCACAGAAGGCGACTGCTACGAGTCATCAGTTTGAGTGAGTGCCCTCGAAGATTGTCTGTACGGGCGCGGACCAGCAATCCTGCCTTTGGTTGCCTGTTATTAGTCAGGACGGAATAAGCTAAGATAAGGTCGCCACGAAGCCTGCGATATTTCAACGGGAAGAGGTTAAGGGCCGCTAGACGCTCCTTATACGAGAGGTGGGATAGTCCGTCCACTCTCTTAGTGGCTCTGCGCTGTACAGTTTCCAGCATGGCCTCGTCCTTCTTCAGGTACGGCGGCTGGACAAGTATGTTCCACTCCAGCGGCGGACGTACTAAAGTGCCATAGAGACGGACAAATGTCTCTCTAGGGAAAGACCCTAGTGCACGTCCAAGGAGGGCCAGGCGAACGCTAGCCTTTCGCGCCAGTGTAGCTACGTTGGCGCTCGGGCTCAGCTCGGCGGATAATATGGTCCCCAGGTCGCGTTCCTGGGATGTGGCTTTAAGATGCACACCGCCGCTATTGTACGGATTAGCCACACCTTGCCCAATGTGCATGACTTTGCACTTGTCGATGTTAAACGGGAGCGAGTTTATCGAGGCCCAAGAATAAGCAGCATCGATATCTGTCTGGAGAAGTGCCTGATCACTTGGCCTGCGGATAGGTCGCCATATCTTAGCCTTGTCCGCATAAAGCAGTATGTGGCTGCTGATACAGGATGGGAGGTCGCTGATGAACAAATTGAACAGCAGGGGCCCGGGGATGGATCCCTGGGGCACCCCGGTCGTTGCAGCGTGAGTGCTGGAGAGTGCGCCGTTTACACGAACTCGGTAGGTGCGGCCAGACAAGTAGGTACTTAGCCAGCAGATTGTTTGCTGGTCGATCCCCAAACTCGGCAGGTTACTCAAAAGCAGTGTGTGATTGACCCGGTGGAATGCTTTTGAGGAATCCACGTAAACCAAGTCAGTTGGTGTATGATTGTCTGCCGCTGCAGTCCAGGAATCAAGGGCTGCGAGAAGATTCGTGGTGCACGAGTGAGCCCTGCGGAACCCGTGCTGTTCCGGGGCTATTAAGGACAGACTTTCTAAATGGCAGCGCAAGAAACCGTCTATGATACTCTCCATTACTTTGGAGGCAGTGGGAAGCAGTGCTATCGGGCGATAATTAGAGGGGTTTGTCCTGTCACCACCCTTGTATATCGGCGTTATGACCCCTTGCTTCCAAGCATTCGGGTATTCGGCACTGGTGTAGGAGCGGCTGTACAGTGAGGCAAGCGGCTCGGCCAGTACCGTAGCGCATTCACGTAGAAAAATGGGAGGGATCCAGTCCAAACCCGGCGATTTGTCTGTCCTTAAATTTTTAATTTCTCCAGAACTTTCTCTGATGTAAACAGCACGGGATGGCTGGCAGCGATGGGGGTAAAATTAACGCCTTCCCTTGTCCTGCGTGCGGAGGTGCCGAAAACGGACTCGTACTGAGTCTTCAGCAATTCCGCAGCTTCTTTGTCCGACGTTGTGGTATTGCCTACGGCTTTGAGCAGGCTGCCATGGGCAGCGCGCGATTTAGTAAGAGACGCTATGTAGGATTCTCCATGCCCCGTGTTAAACTCCGCCATCCGCCAACCATCGAGTGTGGACTACTCCGAGCGCAACCATCGCCCCCCTCCCCAATTATCTTCGCCATTGCCACCGCAACTACCACCCCCCAAGTACCTTCGCCACTACAACCGCAACTATCACCTCAATTATCTTTGTCACTATCACCGCAACTATCACCTCAATTATCTTTGTCCTTACCACGGCAACAATCACCCCAATTATTCTCGCACTGAGCATGAGCAATGTACTTATCATCCCACACACTCACATTTCACGCATCCGGCCTTCATCCGGTCTGTGTTTGACCAATCGCATTGGCTTCACTTGTCCTATATAACCAGTGTTCTGTATTCTGTATCGCATTGACGATCTGAACCCTTTCTTGTTGTCCTCGGATCGAATTGTATCTCTCTTGAAACTGCTTTGAGTGGAAGCGCTACTATTGAGGTTTGTAATATTATTGCTTCCTGCTTGTTCGTTAATACTACCGTCATCTTGTCCAGTGTTCTTGTTCTTCGACTGGCTGGATACGCGTTGGCTCAAGGCCCTTCAAAGCGAATTGTCGCTTACAGTACTCAATACTGCTTCCTCTTTTGGGTTGAAGGTTGAAGTTTCGAGTGTCGTGCTCAACAGCATTTCGTTTGCTTTCAACTGGATTCCGGAATTTGACGGTTCTTTATGCCTTGAAGTGAATTGGAACTCACTCAATCACATCGGACAACGTCTGCAAGGAATTTTACCTCTAAAAATCCCATGGATGATGCAGCATACCGGCAAGTCATTGATGAATATCATGATGGTGCTTCATGCTCTGGTTCACATATTAGCCATAAGATTGAGCATAGTATTTTTTCCCGTCGTTCGTCCGCTGTAAGGACGGTAGCGGAGTTAAGAAAGAGACAGTCAGATTTGGATAAACAGAAGCGTTTAGTAGATCTTGAATTAGAAGTGGCCAAACTTCGAGTAGAATTGGAAGAAAGCAATGTCCGCTCTAATCTTAAAGTGATATCGGCCCCTAGTTCTGGTGAGAGGAATCAGCGTATAGGCGCTTTTGTTGATCAGTGTCAGTTGTCGGCAGCCGAGGCGTACGATCACAGAGCCAATCGGAGTAGGTTAGTGTCACAGCAGTGCCTACAGCTAGATCTGCCAAAGGTTGAACTAGAATAGTTCGACGGTAACCCTGCTAAGTATTGAAAATTTGTAAAGCAGTTCGAATACTACGTTGAAAGCCGCGTGTTTGACAGTGGCCAGCGACTACTTTATTTGATTCATTATTGTCGTGGCTATGCCAAGGATGCCATCAGTGAATGTGTGATGTTGCCTCCCTCTGTGGCCTACGATAGAGCGAGAAAGGTTCTCCGTGAACTCTTTGGAGAAAGCCATGTCGTAGCCAGATCGTTAATTGATGGTCTCATGACTGGCTTGAGGCCACTCTCTGCCAACCCAGATGAATTGAGTAAGCTGTCCATGAAAATGGAAAATTGCTCCATCGCTCTGTCGCAGATGAACTTTACTGCGGACTTGAATTCCATTGCAACGATTGAACGAGTAGTGCGTGTTTTACCCAGCAGCCTTCAGGCCCGGTGGGCAAGGGTAGCAGATTCGATCACGCATGATGGGCGGGAGGTTGATTTCAAGGACTTGGCTGATTTCCTTGCCGCGGAATCCCGTGTTGCGCGAAGTAGATTCGGTCAAATCGCTTCGTCAAATGCGTCGCGGCAGCATTCAGATGCCAGGCCACAGCTAGTAGAGCACAGACTAAACGATGGTAGCCACGTCTTCTACACCTGGTCAGGTGCCTCTCCTAAAACAGCGTGTTTGATTTGGGGT